>CM057452.1:129687500-130287500 GCA_016271365.2 Neoceratodus forsteri
GCTAGAGGGTCCCAAATTTAAATGCCAACCATTTCTCTGATCACCAACTGAAAACAAAATGGCCGATCTGCGAAAGTAACAGGCCCATTTGCGAAAGTAAAAATGCATTTGCTACACTGTCGAACTTTTTAACTTTTCCCATTGACTTATAATGGGAAACTGTTTTTTGAATAACTTTTGAACCGTTTAATATTTTTTCACGAAATCTTCAAAAGGCACATCAGGACCGACGCATTCCCTGAAGATTTGGCGGTCGGCGTAAACCGTCGACCTGCAGGCACAACCGTAGAATTCCAGAAAGCGAACGCCGGCACAGATCACGCCAACTCCGCAGCCGTATAACTGACCGCACGAAACTTGGCAGATCCCAAGGCCTATGGTTCTTGATCGTGTATTCCAAATTTCAGGCAAATCTGTCAAGCGGTTGCAAAGTTATTAAGGTGCAAAGTTTTGGGGTTTAACATAGAAATGGCTCCTCAGCCTAACTATAGTGGCACTACTGTCACTATAATTATATATATATATATATATATACACACATTATATATATATATACACACACACACACACACACACACACACACACACACACACACACACACACACACACACATACATACACACACACACACAATAGATATAATAGGTGAGGGTCTATTACAAGGGAGTAATACCATTGAGAGGTTCTGGGGACAAGGAAACCAAGAGCGAAGCTTGAGAGGTTCTCCTGTCCCCAGAACCTCGAGATGGTATTACTTCCGAGTGATAGACCCTCACCTATTTTTTATTTTTTGTAATATATGGAGCCCAGTTTTGTTTGCAGCAGTTCTGTGAATGTGGTGCTGCCGCTGCAGTGAGGATTTGCTCGCTCACTCTGTGTCTGTGTACTTTCCGTCCCCGGTCTGGCTCTGCTCACCCATCCACCCACAAACTCGGTCTGTGTCTGTTTTACTTGAAAAAACGTCGTCTTACCTTGCTTCTTTAATCAGACCGTTGTGGGGAATAAAAAAAAATGCTGCCCGTAAAGTGAAGGGATGATATTCTCTCACTTAGCAAGACACAGCCGCCATGTTTTTTGAATTGTTCTGCCCACCCACAGAGGAACCAGTTCCAATCAGGAGGCGCGGTTTTAGGAACATCAGCACACAGGGCTAGGAGGTTGCCTTGGGGATGTCAGGAACTAGTGTATGCTATTGGAAGATCTTGCGGTTGCGCTCTTGAGGTTTGGTGATAGTATCATTCAGAGCTCGAACTATAGTATTATGAGCTCTGAACGATAGTATTATCACTTGCCAATGATGGTATTATCACTTTGGCTACTGGTGTATTACCGGGATTTTTTTATGGAGATACTATGGTATTATTTAGATATCTCCATGATGTGTGTGTGTGTGTGTTCACACACACACACACACATACACAATATATATATATATATATATATATATATATATATATATATATATATATATATATATATACATACATACATACACACACACACACACACACACACACACCAGTGCCAGGTTTTAACAACTTTGTTTATCTCTCCACCTCCCGAACCCTCTCCGGAGAGGTCTCTCGGAGCCCGCCTTTATACTGCCCACCTGAAGCTCTTCTCTCACTCCTTCCCAACCCCACTCTCCATCCACGGCCTCGGCCACCCAGCTCCGAGTCCCCTGACGGGGGGCCGCCAGATTACTCCTCCTGGCACTCTATCTATAATCTAGATAAGCGACCAGGGACGGAGGAGAGCAGAGGAACAAGAGACTGAGCCCGACATTGGGCGTGGTTGGCTGGCACCCCTGGACTCTCCTTCAACTATCAGAAGGCTTTTTTTTTTTTTACTTGTGTGTTACGCCCTCTCACCCTCCCTCCCTGCAGAGCCCGAGTGTGCAATGACGTCAGGGACATCCGTCGCAGCTCTGCATCCCTCTACTGAGCCCCGGCCGTTGCAGTGCCTTCGGTCTCCACCGGGGGCTGCTGCAGTGCTGGACTTAACCCTGGATCCCTCCTCCACCCTCCCAGAGAGAGTAGAGCAATCCTCCGAACGCTCGATCCTCTCTCCCCCCTGCTGACCCAGGCTCATTCGTGAACCCAGGTCGCCGGCGTTGTGCAAGGTGTGACGTTCAGCACCTCAATCCTCACTGCCACAAGGCCAACCAGTGCCAGTTCTGAGCCATGCAAATTATACATAAATAAAAGATGATTTCACCCACTAGCAGGAAATTAAACACCTACAACTCCTTGTCTGGAAAGTGATGAATGAATTAAAACAGCACCAACTCTGATGTAAATGAGACAGGCAAAAAAAGGACTCTGGAGACCAAGAATAATTCAAATTAAGAGTTCTGCTGCAAACTTCTTCTGTTAAAGTTCTGAATGCCAAAATATCTGGGCAGCTTCACCAGAGATGAGCAGCAAGCGGATGTCACTTCACAGTCGGTGCCAGTTCAGTTTCATTGCTTTTAATTAACCAGGAACAAAATCTTTTTAGAGCGGTCCAATGACATCCTGGCAAGACAGCAGGCACACACACTGTACTCAAACTCTTAACAGCAATGATAACCACCGTAAGTAAAACTAAGTATAGTGAATCCCTGCTGTAGCTAGGATTAGCACAATAAAATTCTGAAAACCAGTTGACATCCCCAGTCATAGCTGCCACTTGTTGCCCTGACCTCTTGTACACACAATTTTATACTTCAGAAAGTGCAGAGTAAGAGCAAAAATAGTACAACACTACGTCGTTTGTGTATTTTGCATTATGTGTTTTTTTTTTTTTTTTTAATTAAGCTTTTCATCCTCTGCCATTATTCACCCACTTGTCAGGCCTGGGGCGTACTCCCTATGTTGCCAGACCTAGCCTCCTCCTCATGCAGCCCCACCTCCTTGATGGTGGGGGAAGCAAAGCATGGGACCCCAAAGTTATCTTGGAAGACTGCATGTGCCAAGCGGGCCTTTTCTGCCAACAAATTCGATGTCTCTATGAGGTAGCTGGCGGCCGTCATAACGACGATTGCATGGTTTTTCATTCCTCATTTTCTCCGTCACTTCCCCCAATGTACGGCAATGCCTCCATCAGCCACGGCCACTGCAGCACACTGAGCGCAAGCGCCATCACTAGTGAGGGAGCAGGCTCCCCGGCACACAAGGGGTCGCTGCAATACCGGATGTCTTTCTCAACATGTGGCATTTTCCCCATATTCTAATAACTTAACATACAAGCAAAAACTACATAAACAGTACAGCTTTTGTAGTGCGAAATCCAAGAATCTTTCACATAATGCATGTGGGGGAAAAAAATTCACAGCTCTAACAACACCAGTAGGAGATGAGGAATGAGGCAGTAGAAGCAACCACAACTAAAAGAGCAGGGCAGTGCTACCTGCCCTACTGACAGCCTTATTCAACAGTTCACTTGAAATAAGCATGGTTCAGGAGGACTACAGAAGCACATGTGGTCTTCTATATAAGAGTGGCAGCAGGTAGAAGGCTAGCAACAACAGGCTGGTCAGTCTCACTTCAGAGTGGTAGGGAAATTAATGGAAATCCTGCTCATAGAAAGGCTGGAAGAGTATCTCAAATACAATGGGTTGCAAGACCACAGACAGCATAGAGTCACAAGGGGGGGGGGCATGCTTGACAAATCTGATGGATTTGTGTGACTAGGGAAATGGATCAGGATAGGCAGTGGACGTGGCCTATATGGACTTTAGCAAGGCCTTTGACAATGAACCACACAGGAGACAGATAAAGAAACTGAACAGTCTAGAGGTGATATCCAAAGTGGTAAACTGGGTTAGAAGCTGATTAACAGATAGGTGACAGAGGGTGGAGGTTAATTCCACGCACTCTAATGTGGGGAGAGTGACCAGCAGGGTACCCAAGAGCTCAGTACTGGGACCAGTCCTCTTCAGTGTTTTTATAGGTGATGCTGCAGAACAGCTGGAAGGGACGGTATGCCTTTTTGCAAATGACACCAAAATCTGCAATAGGACAGATACTCTGCAAGGGCTGGAGAGAAAGAGTATAGTCCTGAGAAAACTCAAGAATGGTCATGAGAATTTTCTTCAAGGATGGTGCCCTCTCTTTTGACTCTGCGGCTGCGACAATGTTGGCCCTGAAGATGTGGAAAACAGATATCCCCCAGCAGAGACCTAGAGCCGACGCATCTGGCCCCTCGGTTGCGGCAAGACTCTCGCAGAAGACGTGGAGTGGCGACCAGCATGGTGGAGGTCACCGTCGGGGGCAGAGGCTATACAAGACGTTATGAACAGCCTGAAGGCAAGGCAGCCCATCCATGCCCCTGAACGTTTGGATCCCTCGGATGCCCCCCATGAAACTAGAACTGGCTGTCTAGAACAGCAAGTATTCTCTATGTGACTGACATTTCTAATATAAAATACTACTGTCTGATTGATCGGTTGGGACGGGGGTCGGAGGGAGTGGGTGGGGTGGGGTGGGGTTTGGGGTGCAATTTGCAATGGTACAACTGGCTAACTATAGTTTTGGGGTCAGTGTCGCCTAGTAAGCCTGCTGTTTCCTCTTGGCAGGGAATGGCAGCCGCCGGGCCCTCATCCTCACCCTGCCTCTCCAAAACTGCTCTGAGACCGGGGGCACACACCACCGAATCCCTTAATTACCTATCTCGATGTTCCCTGTCTCCCCCTTTCTCCCTCTGGGTGTTTGTTCCCACCAGGATGTCCAGACCCAGAATTGCAGATGGAGATTGCTCCTCCGGGGAGGAGGGTGCAGGTCACAATAGTGATACTGTTTGAATATTTGGCTTGTGCCTTGGAGTTGGACTTGGTGCTGCATGCTGCAACCACCGCACCTACAAGGCTTACTGAGAGCCTGCCGCAGAGAATGGCACGATTTGGAGATGGGACCCTGCCCTAGTGCGATGGGTGGGATCCGCTTTGTTTCGTATGCCCCCGTGTTTTAGATCGGGATGAGTGAGGCCCATCTTGGCCTGGTCCCTGATGTTTCGTTGTACTGGTTTAGTCTAGGCTTTGGGATATGGGCCTTTCACTCCAAATTGAGAGAGTCTGGAGCAGTGAGGCACCTCTATCTCAGTTTCCTGCCTCTACTCTTCTTCTCTGGGCTACTCTGAGCTCCAGCCTTGGGGGGGGGGGGATGCCGAATTTAGTCACAGGCGTGCTGTTGCGCATGCTTTGCTGCCCTCAATGGGCTGAGCTACATACGCCCATCCCAATCTCAGCAAGAACAGTAAACGTGCTGCTCAGGATTAAGTGTGTTTTAGTGAGGGGCGGGCGTGCGCACCACCGAGTGCATTAAAACACTTATTTGGATGTTTCTTGTTTCTTCCTCCCTCCTGCAGGGCCTTTGCCTCCACGGAGATGTCTGAGCCTTAAGACTGCGGTGGGGCGTGTCCTCCCCCCCGGGGGGGGCAGGGAGTGCGGGGCACAAGTATGTGCTGCCTGGTTGGCAGGCTTGCACCTTGGCGGCAGGCTTGATGCTGCACGTTCCGAGTTGACTAGACCTATGGAGGAGCAGGCGTAGAGAGCAGAGCTCTGCAGGGAAAGTGCCTCTTCCTGAGAGAAGATGAGGCGGGATCCATGCCGTTGGGTATATCCCTGCGTCTTGTGACTGGAGTGTAGGAGGCCTGCCGTGCCCTGACCCCTAAGGTGTCTGTGACACTGGTCTTGTGAGGGAACCGGGAAATACAGGTTGCTCACCTGTAACAGGAGTTCTAGGAATGGTATATGTTGTTCATCCACACTTATTGGCAGGTTCCTTGCCGCTTTAAATCTTGCCGGAAGGTCTACAAGCTGGCTCCTCCCACCCACCCAGGTGGTAAAACTCTCGGCTCCACCCCATGACGCCAGATCTAGCCCGCTGGAAGCCAGGTTGTGCGTCGAAGCCGGGGAGGTCGGGTGGGTCGTGTGGATGAACAACATATACCATTCCTAGAACTCCTGTTACAGGTGAGTAACCTGTATTTCTAGGGACATGGATATGTTGTTCAATCCACACTTATTGGCAGACTCCTAGCAGTTCTCCGGGAGGAGGGAGGCAAGGCGCACACCCCGATACTTACTTGGGAAAAAGAGACTGGAGAACAGAGGCCCCAAAACCAGCATCCCGGCGTGACTCAAGGTCGATGTGGTAGTGGGTAATAAAGGTATGTGCCGACTTCCAGGTAGCAGCCCTGCAGATATCCTGGATAAGGACATCCCTGGAAGCAGCTACTGATGCAGCGGTATGGTGGGTAGAATGAGCTCTTATCCCTCTGGAAGGCTCCATGCCCGCCAACCTATAGCAGAGCTCTATGCAGGAGGTGACCCACCTGCTTATCGTCTGCTTGGCTGCAGGTCTGCCAGGTGCGGCTTCAGCGTAGGTGACAAACAGCTGGCGAACCTCTCCCCGAACTTCAGCCATCCGCTCCTTATAATAAGCGAGCACTGCCTAGGGTCCAAAGTATGGAGCCTATATTCAGCCTCCGAGGTGTGACTGGGGTAGAACACCGGCAGAGTCAACACCTGGTTAAGGTGAAACTCCGACACCACCTTCGGAAGGAATTTCGTGTGGGGGCGCAGGACAACCTTGTCCCTGTGGAAGACCAGATAAGGAGACTCGATGGAAAGCGCCTGGAGCTCTCCCATCCTTCTGGCTGACGTGATAGCCACCAAGAAGGCAGTCTTCCACGACAGGTGTGAAATATCGCACCTGTGCATCGGTTCGAATGGCTTGCCCATGAGCTTTGCCAATACCAGCAGTAGATCCCACGGAAGTGCAGGTTCTCGCACCGGAGGGGAAATGTGGTCAAGGCCTTTGAAAAACCGCCCGACCACCTTCTCCTGCGCCACCGACTGCTTCCCGGCCCGCCGTAAGCAGAGATGGCTGCCAGGTGCACCTTAAGGGTCACGACCAAGCCCTTGCTGAGAAAGGGACCACAGGTAGTCCAGAATGCTTGCTAAGGGACAGGCGGAAGGGTCCAAGCCCTTCCGACACCAAATGGAGAATCTCTTCCATTTGAAGGCGTAGCATTTCCTGGTTGACTCCTTACGGGACGCCTCAACGACGTTGAGGACCTCGTCGGAAAGACCCAAGGCCTGGAACTCTAGCCGCTCAGGAACCAGGCCGTCAGGTGCAGGGATTGAAGGTCCAGATGGAATACCTTCCCTGGTTGACTGAGATCAGGTCCGGCGGGCTGGAAGCTGCCTCGGAGCCTGGAGCTGAGGCTGAGGAGATCTGGATACCAGAACTGGCGGGCCAGTCTGGGGCTACAGAATCACCTGCGCCTGTCCCTCCTCGCCTTGAGAAGCACCTTGTGGATCAAGGGAAATGGGGAAAGGCGAGAAGAGGCCCAGGGTCCACGGCCTCAGAAGGCATCCCGCAGAGACCCTGCTGAGGGAAGCGGGCATGGAACAGACTCAGCTTCACATTCTCCCTGGAGGCAACAGGTCCACCTGAGGCGTGCCCCAGTGGGAGAACAGGTCTTGTACTACCTCCGGCAGGAGAGACCACTCGTGAGACGCAGCCCCTATCCGGCTTAGGGCATCGGCCAGGGTGTTGGAGGCTCCTGCCACATGAATGGCTAGGAGATCCGCCTCCAGGCTGTGCACGAGGGACCATATGCGGAGAGCTTCCTTGCATAACAGCATAGAGCGCGTCCCGCCCTGGCGGTTCAGATAGTACATGGTCATGGTATTGTCCATCTGGACCTGAACCACTTGACCCCATAGAAATGGAGCGAAGGCGGTGAGAGCTAGATGGACCGCTCGGAGCTCCAGCAGGTTGATATGGCATTGGGACTCCCGAGGGGACCAGAGGCCATGCGCTCGGTGTTCCCCCAGATGGGCACCCCAACCCATCAGAGATGCATCGGTCGATAGAGAGACCGTCTGCTCAGGGCGGACGAACGGTATGCCCTCCTGCAGATGTGCCATAACGATCCACCATTGGAGAGCGTTCCACATCTCCTGGGTCACTGTCATGGGCTGGTCCAACGGATCGCAGCGTTGTGACCACTGGCTGGCCAGTCCCCATTGAAGGGGACGCATGTACCAATGGGCCCAACGGAACACGCTGCTGCAGGCCGCCATGAGGCACAGGAAGTCCCGGGCAGGGCGCAATTGCCCAACCAGAAATGATTGGGCAAAGGAGGAAAGAACCTTGGCCCTGTCCGCCGGGAGCCGTGCTCTGGTTCGTAGAGAGTCGAGCTCTGCCCCGATGAATAGTATCACCTGCTTTGGCACGAGTTCTGACTTGGCCTCGTTGATGAGGAGGCCAATCTGAGAGCAAACCTGGAGGGCCAGATCTCTGGACCGCTCCACCTCCGCTCTGGAGGGGGCTGCAATCAGCCAGTCGTGCAGGTAGGGGTACACCCGGACCCTTCGGCACCGCAGGAACGCTGTCACCACTGCCATGCATTTGGTGAAGACCCTGGGAGCTAGGGAGAGGCCAAAGGGCATGGCCCGGAACTCGTAAAGGGATCCCTCTGCTCTGAAGCGGAGGAATCTCTGATGGATGGACGGATTGGGACGTGAAAGAACGCATCCTAGAGGTCCAGGGAACAGAACCACACGCCTTGTTCCAAGGATGGGATTATCTGAGCCAGAGTGACCATCCTGAAGGTCCGAGACCTTAGAAACTTGTTCAGGTCGTGCAGATCGAGAATGGGGCGCCAGCCCCCCGTCTGTTTTGGGACCAGGAAGTACCTGGACACAAACCCCGGGTCTGGAGGAGGATCTGCCACCTTCCTGATCACCTCTTTTTCGAGGAGCAGGGCAATATCGGCTCGGCGGGCCGACAGCGAGGCTGCGGACCCTGTGGCCCCCCAAGGGGCGACAGCTCGAAAGGGTGGAGCCTGCTCAAACTCCAGAGGCAGGCTCTTCTACCACCTCCAACACCCAGCGGTCCGTGGTGATAGCAGACCAGGCGGAAAGGAAGTGGCGGAGCCGTCCCCCCACAGGGGGAACCCGGGGGGAGTGACGAGGCTGGGGGCGGCACCCCTCAACCCGTCACTGAGCAGGCTTGGAGAAAGAACCGGCCGAGGGACCTCCTGGGCCTTTACTTCCTTGCTTCCTGTTGGAGAAAGCCGGCGGCTTGGGTTTGGGATGCCAAGCGCAAGCCTGCTGGCCCTGTTGCTGGTGCTGCTGGGCCGGTCGAGATGCACGGGCCAAAGGACGAAACGACTTCTGCTGCGGACGGTGGCCTTTGTCCCTCTGGGTGGAGGTGACCGAGTCTAGGGTGGCATTGGATTTCTCGATCCGCTGGAGGTGTCCCACCACTCCAGGGCCGAAGAGGTCAGTCCCCAAGAAGGGGACATCTGCCAACTTGTGCTGGGTATCCGCCGTGAAGGTGGATATCCTCAGCCACGCCCTGAGGCGCATGGCCACCGTGGCTGCTACTGACCTGGCACGGAATCACCTATGTCCAGAGCAGTCTGAAGCTGCTGCTTCGCCACTGCCCTACCCTGGTCCTGCATCTGGCGGACCGTGGTCTGCAGGTCAGTCGGGAGATGAGGAACAACCTCATCCAGGGAGCCCAAGAGGGCGTGGGAGGAGTGTGCCATCAGCACGGCCGAGCTGGCCTGTCGGAGGCCGAGGGAGGACGCAGCATACACCTTGCGCCCGACAAAGTCCAGCTTTTTGGACTCTTTGTCAGGGGGCTTATCCACATCCCGAGCGTTACCAGAACGCCAGAAAACACTGTCGGTGACTAACCCCTCGGCAGAGGAGTGCTCCGAGAAACCGGGCAAAGAGCCGGTAGGGACCGCATACTTCCTGGCCATCCTGGCCGAGGGCGCAGGACAGGAAGCAGGCCGCTGCCAAAGCTCCAAGGCTGGGCCAACAATGGCCTCAGCGTCCGGAAAGGCCTCCGTGGGAATCCTCGGTCCGTATCTCCGCTTAGATACTGGCCTGGCTTGGACACGGGTCGAGCTGCATCCCGTGGACCCGAGATGAGTCGGAGCAGACCCAAGAAGGACGATGGGCTATCGTCCAATGACTGGCCCCCGGAGGACTCCAGGTCGACCTGCCTGGAGAACAGGGAGGAGTCGTCGTCAGATTCCGAAGAGTCTGCGAAGAGCTGCCTCAGCCCTGAGCCACCCTTCATCTGCCGAGGACGGTCGGGAGTGAGGGTGACCGACAACCTGTGGGGCAGGCCGTGACCCGAACAAGAAGCCTTGGTCGGTGCCCCAGACTTCGGTTGTGGAGGCGGAGGTTCCACCACAATCAGTGGAGCAGCTGGTTTTGGCCGAGCAACCGGCCCTGGAGCGGGCAACTCGACTGGGGCGAGTGGTTGCTTCGGTCGTTCAGACGACAACCATTTGATGGCCGGGGGCTGGACCGGGGTCGGCTTAGGCCCGGACAACAGCAACTGCTGCCACATAAGCTCCTCGTAGCGCCGGTGTAATTTACGCTGAAGCCTCCCCTCATCCGAGGAAGAGGACGAGGAGGAACTGTGTCGCCGCTTACCTCTGTATTGAGACCAAGATCGCGATGTCGGCGGAACGCTTAGACCGAGAAGAGGTCCGAGACTAAGACCGAGACCCTCGGGGACCGAGGGTGGGTATGGGAAGGGGCGGGGACACCCGCTCTTCCCTCGGCTCGGGCACTTTAACCGGGGACTGCGGCCCAGAAGGCACAGGCAGATCCTCGGTATCCACCAGGGGGACCGGTGAAGGAGGGTTGTCGGCTTCTCCAGTCGACAGCCCGTCTAACGGATCGAGAAAAATCTCGACTTTGTCGACGGGAGTCTCAGCAGGCTGGCCTGACGGGGGCACCGTGAAGCCAGCGGCCACAGCCACAACCTCGAACGAAGTCGACGGTCGGCTGTCCGGGGAAGGAGACCTCTCCCGCTCCCACGAACGCAGACGGTGGGACTTACCTTTCGACTCCTTCTTCTTGGGCCGAGAAGAATGTCCCGATGGCCCCTCTCCCTTCGTGGAAAGGGACTGACAAAGCTCCTTGAACGAAGCCGTATACGAGGAACTCAGAGAGAGCGGGATAAATGCCATGACCGAGGAGGAGGAAGATGCGGCCTGGGCCGCCTCCTCCTCGAGGCGATTATCTGCTCGAGCTGCTCAACCGAGCCAGCTGCCGAGGACACGTAACGAGCTCTTTTGATTTTACCGGCGGGAAACGTTTCTCGGGGCGCCCGAGCTTCAATCGGGCAGGACGTTGGCCGAGAAAGAGAGGCACAACTCGCAGGCCTGCGGGTCGTGATCTAGGCCTAGGCAGTAGACGCATGTGGAGTGCGGATCCGTCCTGGACATTTTCTGCCCGCAAGAGCACCTCCGACAGCCGGGAATAGATTTGTCCATCGCAGCCGCGAGGGAAGATGAAGACCGAAGTTTAGAAAACTTCAAAACAAATTTCAGACGAACCGAAGAGTTAGGATGCAGTCTAAAACGCACAGCGCTAAGGAGGGAAGCTGAGCTTCCAAGCAGTAAGGAAGATCTGACGTCATGGGGCGGAGTCGAGAGTTTTACCACCCGGGTGGGTGGGAGGAGCCAGCTTGAAGACCTTCCGGCAAGATTTAAAGCGGCAAGGAACCTGCCAATAAGTGTGGATTGAACAACATATCCATGTACCTAGAAGTGGGCTTTCCACTTTAGGGAGAGTGTTGGGAACAGCAAGACATCTCCTGTTGTTGTGGACTCCCCTCGCACTTCTCTCCCTCGGGATTGCTTTGGGCCCGGCTGGGGGCAGGAAGGGACGAGTGATGAATCTAGCCACTGACATGATACTGCGCACACAGTCCTGCCTCCCCTTGGTTGCACTATGAATTTGCATCCCAATATCAGAGTGGGCAATTAGTATGCTGTGTACTGCTGGTGTTCCTGGCAGCCATCTATTGAGATCTGGGCTGGGTTGCTGGGTCTTCAGGGGAGGGGGTGGGGGAGGGACCAAGATGGCTGATCCATTGCTGTCCGACAACCGACCTGTCCACTGAACTGGGTGCCTAATTGCATGTTTTGCAAACCCGTGCTGATAATGGACACCTACAAGCTACGGTAATGGGAATGACCAATGAATATGGTCTCCCCACAGCTGGGCCCCTAGTAGACTGGACCGTGGGGGTCAGTGCAGTTGGGCTTGAGCTAAATGGATTGGCCGATTCTCTGGCTGGAACTCCCTTATTCGCCCTCCTCTGCCCCCCCTCCCTCCGCGGGGACTGCCTCGCCTGTGATGATGGGGAGCCACTTAAGTGTATGGGTTGAATGCACTTCACTCCCTGCCGAAGTGGAACTCTTAGACCAGATTAGGCAGGATAACGACTGTGGAGGGCTCTGCTCTCCCTCTTCTCACTACATTACACTGAGGCTTTGGGAACACTGGTGGCTCCGGCCTTCCTCCTCCTAGCTGGTAGCCCCTATGGGGATCCTTGCTCAAGGCTAACCTTTTCCTATTACATCCCCTCAGTGGTTGATCACCGCCTCTCTTTATGGCATCCTGTATATTTATTTCTCCCCTCTCATTTTTTTTTTTCCCTTCTCTTCCTATACCCTATTTAGATACCGTAGGTGTCCGGAGGACCCCCATCACAGGAAGATTCCTCCTTGGAAGGAGATTTTTCTCTTCAGGGCCTAGAAATGACCCTGTCCCATGGAAGTACTAGTTACTGCTATTCCGATGGTGTAGCCCAGTTGGCCGCTTGTTGGAACCTGTTATGTGTTAGGTTTTTAATGTTAGTAAATGTTGAGTCCCTGTTACAAGTTAACTTCTTTCAAGAAGTACCTGTTAATCACCTGTAAGAATGTCAAATGTGTTATTGTTTTAATAACCTAGTCGACTGTTGCTATGTAACTGGATCAAGAAAACCTTGGATCGAGGTCCTCCGAGATATCCTGATTGCTCTGGGGGAGGGGTCGGGATCCCTTGGCAGCGTCTTACCCCAGCTCACCTCATGACCTCTCCGCATTTAAAACTTTTATCCCATAACATAAATGGCTTAACCTCCCCAGTCAAGAGATCCGGAGTCCTAGCATACCTGAGGAAAAGCAGAGCTGATTTGACCTACCTACAAGAAACTCACCTGAGCGCTACAGAGCATGCTAAGTTAGCAAGGCTAAGTCGTGGTGAAGTTTTTTTATTTCTCTAGCGGTACTGGCATACGTAGAGGAGTCGTAATTATAATACCCTCACATACCTCCTTTAATCCGGTACTGCAATGGGCTGACCCTGATGGTATGCTTGTTATTGTGCAGGGCACGATTGGAACTTGGCAGGTAACTCTGGCGAATGCGTATTTTCCCCCGGGACTTCCTGACCCCCAACTAAAGACACTCCTGGATAAAACAGTCCAAATGACCAGAAGGATACTCCTTCTGGCAGGAGACTTTAATCTCCTTCCGGATGTTGTTCTAGACTCCTCCAACCCACGCCCCTCCTAGTCAAACAGCTAACCAAAAGCTCTTTAAGAGATCTGTACAAGAAGTGGGCTGGTGTGATGTCTGGCGCCACACACCCCCCCAAACACGGAATTATACCCACTACTCTTCAGTACATTGTACCTACTTCCGCATAGACCAAACCTATACCCAAACTGAGAACCTAAGTATATTACAGGAAGCAAGGATGGGTAACATAGCCCCTTCCGATCACACCCCCTTGGTTACCACTTGGGACAGGGGACTACAGCTCAAAAATATCCGATGGAAACTTAACCCTTATTATCTCCGCTCCAAACAATTCCAAGAATACTTCCTAGACAAGATTAAGGAAATCGTAGGGAATAACCCCCCAGAAGAATCAACCCCTGCAATACACTGGGACACAGTGAAATCTGTCCTTCGTGGACATATAATTCAGCACACAGCGGAACTAAATAAAGAAGGGAACAGAAGACTAAATTAGAGGGCACGCTACACTTTTTGCAAATGGCTCACAAAACAAGGGGATACCAAAGTCTTCCCCCAACTACAACAAACTAAGTCAGACCTTGACCGTTTGGTCCTACAACAAACAGAGATTGCTCTAACTTATCTGAGACAGAGATATTATGAGATAGGACCCAGAGCAATACGGTTATTAGCCTACCAAATCCGAAAGCAGAGGAAGTCCTCAGTTATATCTTCTATCAGACACCCCTCCCATGGCCAGCTGCTAACCAAGTTGCATGATGTTACGCGGGGCATTCACTTCCTATTACACCACATTATACACTCCAGAACAAACTCCTACAGCCCAGCAAATACATAATTATCTCCACCCTATTACTATGCCTACACTCTCAGATCAGCAGAGAGAAACCCTGACTAATCCGATCTCAGACATAGAGTTGTCCGCTGCTTTAGCTAGAGCGAAAACTTTAAAGGCCCCAGGGCCAAATGGATATGGAATAGAGTTCTACAGGGTGACTAAATCCCAGGTCCACCATCAACTTTTGAGACTATTCAACTCAATCCTGGAAGGAGACTTATCCCCACCCTCTTGGTCATAAGCGACCATTTCAGTTATCCCTGGCAAAACTGTAGGTATTTTAATTTACTTCTTTCTATAGGACTGGGTTGGAACATCCATGAGGGGACTCTAAATGACTTCCTTGACATTTTTGCAGTTATCCAGGGGTGTTAAGTTTATATAGCCGGCTCGAGCGGACATCCTTGTAAATGCAGGGCAACGTAATCTTGTTTATTATACTGCTGGTAAATAACATCTAGCCATAAATGTTTACACATGAAGTTTTTAAGTTTTATACCACCAAAACAGTGGCAGTATTTTGTAATTTTGTACTATCCTAAAGGGAGATTGCACAGTTAGTGCACATATTGCTGATTAATGCATGGAGCCTCTCTTTTTTTCCTTATGGGGAAAGAGAATATATTGAATTAAATATTTTGATTTTTGTAGAACATTTCCATGCTGTTCATGGGCTCATCACGCAGCTTTTTCATATAGTTACGTTTAGGGTTGATTTAAAATAGTAACACCCCCTTATGATGCATCTTTAAGCAGTAGATAGTGGCTATTCATGTAATCAAGAGGAGTGGCGACCTCAAAGTGTCTTTAATATAATTACATCTGTTATAGCTCTGCTTGTAAACTGTACTTCAATGTTTACTTAAAACAATAAACAAAGTAAAAAAAAAAAAAAAACAACTGGAGAGTGGCCAATGTCGTGCCAATCCACAAGGGGGGAATTACAGGCCCGTTAGCCTGATGTCGGTGGTTGGCAAGGTGATGGAGGGTATTGTCAAGGAAAGGCTAGGGGGTTACTGGAACAAACTGGGTATCTGGACGACAGGCAGCATGGCTTTGTCCCAGGAAGATCGTGTCAGACAAACCCTGTGGAGTTCTATGACTGGGTGACGAGTGCCCTGGACCAGGGTAGGCCAGTGGACATCCTCTTTCTAGACTTCAGCAAGGCGTTTGATTCAGTACCCCATGATGGCCTGCTGGCTAAGCTGGACGAAATGGGGGTGAGGATGCAGTTGATAAGATGGATAGGGAATTGGCTCTCGGAGCATACTCAGAGAGTGGTGGTTGGGGAGCTAGCCTCACCTCCAAGGAATAGTGGGGTTTCCCAGGGGTCGGTGCTAGGGACACTCCTGTTTAACGCCTATGTTTCAGACATAAGGAGTGAAACGAGTCTCTTTGCAGACGACTCGAAGCTGGATGCAGTGGTGGATGAGGAGGAGGGGAGGGTGGCCCTGCAGGAGGACCTGGAGGTTCTGGAAAGGTGGTTAGGAAAATGGAAACTGAAGTTCAGTGTGGGTAAATGCAGGGTTCTGCCCCTGGGAGTCAGAAATCCAGGCCAAGGGTATACCCAGGGGGGGGATACAATAAAAGTCTCGAAGGGCGAGAGGGACCTGGGGGTGGTGGTAGATGTCAAAATGAACAACTCAGAGACCTGTTGAAGGGCAGCGGCAAAAGCAAATAGGATGCTGGGATGCATCGCTAGGGGGATTACCGCTAGAAAGGTGGAAGTGATCCTTCCTCTGCATAACTGCTTGGTTAGGCCACACCTCGAGTATTGTATGCAGTTTTGGAAACCACACTTAAAGAAGGATACTGTACTCCTGGAGAGGGTCCAAAGGAGGCAACCAAAATTACCTGGGGCCTGGGGGAAGATAACCTACAAGGGGAGGCTCAAGGAGCTCAACATGTACACCCTGGAAGAGAGGAGGGACAGGGGGGACATGATAGAGGTCTTCAAGCACATAAAAGTGATTAATAAGGGGGCCAGTTGGAGTGCTCCAAAGGAAGGAGGTGGGGGCAACAAGAGGACACGTCTGTAAGCTGGAAGGGGGCAGACTCAGGGGGGAAGAGGAGGAGATGTTATTTCACTGAGAGGGTGGGAATGTGGTGCCCAGGGGTCTGGTGGAGGCAGAGACTAAGGACGGGTTTAAGAGGGGAAGGGACAGGTACAGGGGGAGGGTGAAACTGACAGGGTCCAATACAGGGGGAACATCTGGGACTGGGGATAGTGAAACCAAAGGGGAAGGGAGGACAGCGAAATCGGCCCCCTGTGCGGGTGCTGACAATCCAGCAGACTCGAAAGACCATTAGGCCTCCTCTGCTGGCATTTTAGTATGTTAATATGTAGCATAACTTGATAACCAGACTCCGTGATGAAGGGTATTCCCGAAACATAGGACAGTCTTGATCTGGATGTTCTGAAAATAAAATTATTTTGTACTAAAGAAAATTTGGGTGAGCAGGCCAATATTTCCAATCTTTGCTTAGTGTGCTTCAGCTTTTGACTGGACTATGGCCACACCCCTTAAAGTATGCTTTCCTTTTTGTCTACTTCTCTGAGGTTTGGCTGGATCGGAGTTTTTGGTCTTTATCCTTTCTCCATTCCTAACCTACCTACAGCTCTTACAGATCCTAACTTTGAAGTCTGCACTATAAAAACCACACTCTTTCTCCAACAGTGCAATAAAAAGAGAAAACATGTTTCCTTAAGAATTTGGATACACTAAAGCCCTGTGTAGAATGGTACTGACCCTAAACTGATTAAACTGTGTGCCCCATTCCTGGAAGAGCAGTCTCTTAACCTTCCTATTTAGTCACAAGCAACTGGTCAGCTACCCTATTCTTTGCAGAGTGCTGTATAAACTCCCCTTTAATGAACAGGGTGACTTTAATGACCCCAGCAACTACAGGCCAATCTCTGTTTTATGTATCCTAAATAAAGTCTTGAATAACCAGTCTACAAACAAATATTGACTTGTATACGTAGACACTTCCCCCTCTGGGGAGGGAAAGACGTTTACCCTACACCCTGTCTCCCTCCCTTTCCCCCGGGGGCCCAAGGAGTTGCATCATCAGCTACCACTCACGATGCCGGCCACTCATGGGGAGAAGACTGAGCATTCCATAGGACACTCTCCCTCTCCAGGAAGGACGGGTTCCTGTCCTCTGCTGCAACACTGTCAACTGGGTGACCACAGATGGCAGTGTGGTTGGAGGACAGAGAGAGGGTGGGACTCTGCAGGTATCAAGCATCACTGCACTCGGGGCAAGTTAACATCCCTTGACATCACTGCATGCCAGGGTAGCTCAGGCACCCCCAAGGGGGGGGGGGGGCTCTTGGGTCCAGTTCTTTTCTCCATTTTATAAATGACTCCCCCAAGGCCAGTTCCTCTGTTCTATATGTATGTGTGCAAATAATACAATTCTCTACCTCTGGCTCCTCTGCCCCAGACTTCATGAACCACTCCAGCTGGATTTTAGCAATATCCAGGACTGGTTCTGTGTAAATCAGTTATTCCTTAATGCCAAAAAAAAAACTGCCTCTGTGATTTTTGGCTCTCGGCAGAGACTAAAATTTTTAAAGTCCTCCTCCTCCCTTCCATTCATTTCCTTGATGGTACAACTACTGAAGATGTTTTTTCGTTCAAGTACCTCGGGTCTAGCTTGATCACCATCTAATTTTTTCTGTTCATATAGATGCTTTACACAAGAAGCTCCACCCCAAGCTTGGGGTACTATACAGAAAGGCTCCATGTAATAAGAGCACATCAATGATAGCGAACGTCACAACAGCAAATCTGAAATAGCGACAACAACAGTGCACAGAAATAACAGCGCAGCACAAAACAGCTACAACAGCTCACACTTGTATTCGTTGTATGAATCCGAGCAGGACCTCTGTATCCCATCTAAAGATCCCTTCCAGACACCTGATTTCTACAGTATTTAACAAGGGGGGGCTCTGCCACCTGTGCCCCCGACCCCCCCTATCTCTAGGATTCTTACTGCACGCCAGTCATTGATGGTGGAGGTATCAGCCAACACTGGTCACCCAATTGTGCTGTTGCTGTTTATTGCCCCTCGCTATTGTGTCAGTCGCCATATTTGATTCGCCCATTTTGGTTCGCTATTCTATACTCGCTGTTTTGACGTGCTACCCACATAAACAAGAGAAGCATTTCCGCTTCCTACATGCAGGGAAATCCTCACCAAGATGATTCTGCCTATTTTTGACTATGGAGACACTGTTTATAGTGCTGCTCCAAAGTTGACTTTAGCTGGACTTCTGTTGTTTTGCCCTTGATAAACATCATTCTACCTTGTATTCTTCCCTCTTCCTCCCCTCTCTTGACACCAGGCTCTTTACCCACTGTGTTACTTTTATCTCCAACTTTTGGTTTGACTTTCTCCCCTTATATCTTGCCTCTCTCTCTCCCCCCTCCTTTCTCCACTCATATCGCGACTCTCTCCCCTCCTTTCCCCCTTCCCCCAGGGCGCACCTGGAGATAAGCTGTTAGCAGCTTAGTATGTCTTTCCTGGTAAAACCTTTGTAATAAAATCGGGGCATCAAGAAGGATATTGATAGCACTGTGATGAGGCGGAGGTGCCCCAGTAATGCACTCTGCGGATCTGGAATGAGTCAGGGACCAAAGACGAGTTGGGGACATACACACAGAATGGGGGGAAATAAGTGTAAAGCAGGATACATGGAGGGAGGTGCCATCACTGTGCGACTGTCAGAAGTGACAATGTGGTGCATCCACCCAAACAGACAATGGGATGGGAGACAAGGAGCAAAATGAACAGCACTGGATCAGAGACAACATATTAAATTAAGGTTGAGCAACGGAATCCACAGACTTCTTAATTTTCTTTTTTAATGTTTTGCCTGATGAGATCCACATAACTATCTGGAATTTATGCAGTTTTTTTCCGCCTAGGATATCCGCGTTTCATCATCTCTTTGTAGGTTATCTCAGAGGTCCTGCTGTAACTTGGAACACACTGCCACTGAGCCTCACCAGAAGAACAGAGCTAATTAGAATGGTGGTCCTGCTGTAGCGTCATCAAGATGGTGGTCACAGGAGTTAGGGCAAGTACACACAATTGGGACTGGACAAAACTCTGGTCTTTTTCAGCCAAAGCATTTAATTTGGCCAATTTAAGACTACTCCATTTTAAAACGCTGCACAATCTGTATTATACACTCCGTCATATAATTAAAATGGTTGGAGTTCTCTCCTCAAATTGTAACAAATGTAAAACTGATAGGGATTCCTTAGGTCACATGTTCTGGGACTGCCCTTATATACGAGTTTTATGTGAGGAAGTTCAAAAGATGTTTCAGGACAACCCCCTTTTCAGCAATAAAGTTCACTTGGAAACCTGTACTTTTGGACACCCTGATGAATCTCAGCAGTGGTTCCCTAAAGCAAAAATACCCTCTTTTATTGATTAATGGGTCTGTTAGGAACATTATTCTTAAATGCTGGTTAGAGGATAATGCTCCCACCTTTCAGGAGTGGGGGTCAAATTTCTTAGAATTTTTGAGAACAGGAAAGTTAGCTTTTCGTTTAGAGGACCAAGGACATACTATAAATGTGATAAAAGATTTGATACTGTTTTTACATTCTTTAGTCAGAAAGGCTCAGACAGCACACAGATGATTACCCTGTGGGTAACCTTACAGCTTTGTTACAGCTTATTTCCATTATCCTTACAGGGTGCACGGTTCTACAAGAGGGTCCTGTGGTGCGTGAGGGCTGCCTGGACTGGCCCTCCACCACCACCACCACCACCCCCCCGAGAATCTCCACGGATCGCCCGACACTGCAGTGAAGGGTGCACAGTTCTACAAGAGGTCTGTAGTGCGTGTGAGGCTGCCTGGACTGGCCCTCCACCACCCCCACCCCCTGAGAACGTCCACGGATTGCCGACACTGCACGCCGAAGGTAACCCTGCCACTGGGCCTGAGGGGAGCGCTGATTAAGAGACTCCCGTAGACTTTGCCTTATTGCTCCTGTTTGGACAATTTTTTTGCCCTCATTTACTCCTGATTTGGACTAAATTTATGTCGTGGTGCCTCCTACCTGGAATTGGAGCAACGCCAGCATGCTGAGACCGATCCTCTCTGCCTGTGTTCCTACGGCTTGTGCTGTGCAGAACTCTGGCCCCGCCGGCTGCCCCACCACCCCCGCCACCACCCATGGTCATCACTCCATTATATAGCGGTGGTCACGTGTTGGCTGAAAACCTATCAGCCCACTTCTCCATTGGCAGGCTATACAGTTCATCTACTAGGGGCATTCACCACATCCCACGTATACTTCCTCTCCTAAATCCCTGCAGCCCTCACAATTGTAAGCTCCTGCCTTTCCACTAGAGGCATTTACTACTCTCAAGTGTACTTCCTCTTCCAAATCCCCGTAGCCTTCTCATTTTAAGCACCTCCCTTTTCTTTCATACTACTAGTTCACTCCCAACCCCTATCGCAGCTCCCACCTAATCTCAGCCCCACCCACGGTCCTAGTTTCCAGGCTCTGGCCCACCTCCTGGTCTCTTTCCTGCTCGGCATCACCCCAAACCCTCCCTCCTCCCCTGTTTCATCGCTCTACTCGGGTGCATTCCCGAGCAGTGCATCACGTCAGGGCAGCTCACTACCACGTGACATGGCCCCCCTCGCTCAGGCTGGTCACCCAGCCAACAGCCAGGGTCCTCCTGCTCTCCTGGTCTCCTTCAGTCCTCTCCCTGCCTGGGGGGCCACTAAGGGAGTAAAGATAGCCCACTTAAACATCAGCAGTCTCCTACAAAACCTCATGGAACTTACTGCTTGGGCTGCCTTCTATAAGCCTGACGTCTTGTGCATCACAGAAACGTGGCTTTAAGCCACGCACCCCAGACTCTGCCTGCTCCCTCTCGGGCTACAGCATGGCCCGACTTGACAGGGCTGGCAGTAAGCACGGTGAGGAAATGCTTATATACCATAAGGTGCATCTGAATGTCTCCATTGTCGCACACCTAACCCAGGGACCCCTACCCTCCGAGTTTCTCCACACACTTCTACTTGGAGACACCAAGAAGGTGCATATAGTGTGCGTATACAACCACCCTAAGGGGGGGACTGCCGGGGCACTCAACTCTATTAGAGCTACTCAGGGACAAGGTGGGTTCTAGTGAGCTCCTCATCCTAGGTGACTTAAACCTCAACTGGCTGGGGCCCAACGCTAAGCTGACTGAGCCACTGCTCTCGGGCCTCGCCCTCAGTCCCGGTCATCACGGAACCTACCAGGCTCTCCCATCGTGGTGACAAGTGGACGCTCATTGACTGGGTATTGAGCAACAGTCTTGACAAAATTGTTAACTCAGGGCTTCTTCCTGACTCCATCTCCGACCACTCGCCGATCTACTGCGTGTGGGGCTCGAATCCGCCCAAAGTCCCCTGTAGAGTGATCCAAATGAGGGACTACTCGAAACTCAATCACAAACTACCTTGAGGACCTACAGGGAGTCGACTGGTCCAGCGTCATGGCCACACATGACCCCGTTGAAGCCCTACACCTCTTCATTGCAGCATTTGCCCCACTCCAAAATAGGCATGCTCCCTTATCTAAGAGGAGAGTCAGAGGTTCGGTCACGAAATGGCTCCATAGCGAACTCCTCTCCCCTTATGAAATGGCGAGACAAGTCCTGGGCAAAATACAGGGCATCTCGCAACCAAAAAGACGTCCAGGAATACCGCCAGCTAAGAACTCCTGCAACAGAGCCTTCGTGCTGCAAAAGTGAGTACTGCAGCGCTGCCCTGATTGCCGCTGCAAATGACCCCGACGTTTCGGAAGAACATAAAAATCTCATCGGGGATCGGCCAAGAGCAAGTCACCGACATGATCATCAGGAAGCCAACTGCAATAACTCTAACCATTGCCACCTCCTTTAACGCATCTTCACGGACCTACCGGCTGCCACCCCTCCACAGTCCTCTGCCCCAGCACCCGCTTCTGGGCCTCCACCCCCTCGTCCGCCTTTCTACCTGAAAAGGATCACTGTTGGTGAGACCCAGGCACTCCTTGCTGGTCTCTCTCACCACACAGGAGTGGGACAGGACAGTCTGGAACCCAAGCTACTTAGCCTGGGGGCTCCTCTCATCGCCCAACCTCTTGCCCACATCTTCAACGCCTCGCTTATCTCAGGGATCATCCCTGACATATGGAAAGTTGCCAGGGTTGTCCCTGTCCTGAAAAATGGCGACCCTAAAGACGTCAACAATTATCGCCCTATTGCCATACTATCGGCTGCCTGCAAGCTCCTGGAAAAAGTTGTCACCTTGCAACTATCCCACTACCTAAATGGATACGATGTCCTTTCTTCATCACAGCACGGCTTCCGAAAAGGCCACAGCACCTCGACAGCCCTTGCTGAGGTCACCACCAGGATCAGGGCCACAACCAACCGGGGCAAGTTGACAGGGGCTGTATTTGTCGATCTTTCCAAAGCCTTCGATCGTGTGGACCACCCCATCCTCCTCTCCACTCTACAGACCCTTGGCTTCTCCCTCCGTGCCCTCGAGTGGTTCTCCAACTACCTCAGGGGCAGGCAGCAACTCACCTGCTTCAACCGAACCCTCTCAACCCTCTTACCCGTGAAAAGTGGGGTACCACAAGGGTCCGTCCTTGGACCCATCCTGTTCTCCCTGTTCATCAATGATTTACCTTCTGTCGCCACAAAAGGGCACCTAACCCTTTACGTGGATGACCTGGTCATCTTAGCCAGCTCGCCCGATGCCACCAGCATCAATACCCAGCTCAACTTAGACTTCTCCCTATCAGGACATGGCTTGATGGGCACAAACTCACAGTCAACTTGAAGAAAACACAGGCCATGCTCTTTGGCTCAGCGGCCAAAATTTCCTCCTGCACAACGCCCCTCAAAATCTATGGGTCTAGCGACTCCCTCCTGCCGACAACTGACTCTGCCAAGTACCTTGGAGTTGCCCTTGATCCTCAATTAGATCTCTCCGGACACATCAGAAACATATGTAACGCTACAAACGGCAAGCTTGGCCTAGCATACAGGGCAAAAGACTGCCTTACCCCCGTTGCCCGGCTGGCCATAGCTAGGGGGATACTACTTCCTACTCTCTCCTATGGTCTCATTGCCCTTGCTCCTGTCCCGTCCTCAAGCCTGCGTAAAGTGGGACACCACATTACAACAACATCTGCGCTTAGCACTTTCGGCTCCCGTCTCACACCCACTGTACGCTCTACTCTCGCTTGGAATGGCTCCCCCCTGAAAAACACCGGACCTACATCCTTGGAAACTTCGTTGAAAATATTAGTTTGTACAACCACTCCTGCTTCGCTCGCCCTTCCCCTGAAACACGCCTCCCCCGTCTACCACCTCAGGTCTTGCGTGTTCCAGACTCGCCTGGTCCCTATGACCCGCACCCTCGCAGGCGATCGGGCGTTCACTGTCCACGCGCCAAAATTGTGGAACTCCCTTCCGGCACAAGTTTGTGCCTCCCCCTTCCATCCCACCTTCAAAACTTCCCTCTGGAACTTCCTAATGTCCTGGTGCGACCTGCCTGTGTGCCACTTAATGTCCAGTCCCACAGCCCTCCTACCCTCAACTGTCCCCCAGCTAGGCACTTACTGCCCCTCTATTTTGTGTTGCATTTATTCTAATGGCTATGCTATGTACTGTTTCTCTAAATGCCTAGGGTATATCTTGTCTTATACCCCCCCACGATGTCTCTTGAGCCTGTATGTACTCTATGCTGTGTTACCCACTGTTGGTGCATTTATTCTAATTCCTATGCTATGTACTGTTACTTTAAATTCCCTGGTCATGTCTTGTTGTTTTATGCCCCCCATGATGCTTCTCTGACCTTGTATGTACCTTACGCAGTTTTTACCCACTGTTGGAGCATGTTGCTCTGGTTTGTAATGTTGACTACGTATTTGTTTCATGGATACCTTGTAATTCTCCCGGGTTGCACCTGAAAATAGGCACTAGCTGTCTAGTGTGCTTACCTGGTTACCAAAAGCAAATAAATAAAATACCCCGGACAAATGAAGCCTCTCTAACTATTCCATTTTATAACTATTTTTTACAACACGGGAAGAGGTAACAGTATATACAAGGCTGTAATCACATTAATATGATTAATGATTGAATACAGTTATGTGTTAAGAGGGAAAAGAAAGGAAGTACAGGTAGTACGGGGTAATGGAGGAAAGGGGTAGAAGAAGGGGGGTTTAGTGGTAGCATTGACATGCGATAGAGGAGGAGGAGTGGGATTTCAAAGATTAGTAAAGGCAGGGGGAGAGGTAGTTTTTCTTATGGGAGGAGGTATTGAGTTCCATATGGAGGCAGCACAGTAGGAAAAGGACCGCTGGCCCATAATGGTGCGATACAGTGGAACAACAATGTTGTTGGAGGAAGATCGAGGGGTAGGAAGATTAAAGGAAAATTACACCCTCATATCATTAAAATTATATTTGTTTCCATGTAAAAAAAAAACAAACAAAAAAAAACTCCTTTCCTGTAGCTGTTAGGGCTATGTGTGTTACCTTTACTTTGTTTTTACTGCTCATGGTAGCCCCCTGTGACTGCCCTGGGGGGTCTCCATTTCATGGTTGTTGAAATCTCATTGTCCATGAGAACTGCATTAGCATATGAGAACATGATGTCAGATCAACCATTTATATCATGTATCTCTATGCTGAAAGAACAAATACCCTGCAAAAACTCTCTGGAAACACGCAAACTGAATGGAGTTTAAAGGGGAAACCCCCGCATTACAATCAAGCTAGTTTGCCAAGCGTACTGAAGGTAAAATTGGTATTTCATACCTTCTTGCAGCACGTTTCTTTGGAGACTAATTAAGCAGACAGGCAAACTGGGAAGTTTAAAGGTTGATTACGCATCATGTTCTCATATGCTAATGCAGCTCTCGGGGTCAGTGAGATTTCAACTACCACCAAATGGAGACTCCCAGGACAGTTACAGAGTCTAGAATGGCATGGGAAAACAGACTAAGGCAATTGCATGCATCTTTAACAGCTATATGAAAAAAGAGTTGTCTGTTAACATGGAAACAAATAAAATTTAGAAAATACAAGGGTGTAGTTTTCCTTTAATGAGGGGGGGATCTGCCTGGCTACATAAGGCAGTCTGTCAGTGAGCAAGGTTTTGTTGATGAGGTAGGCAAGAGCAAGATTTGCTCTGAGTTCAGGAGGAAGCCATCTGAGGTTGTTGAGCACTGTGCAATGGTGTTACGGCTGCAGCCAGAAGCAAATTTAGCTATGCTGTAATAGAGTGTATGCTTGTTGTAATAGAGGGTATGCTTTTTTTCTGTAGGGCAGATTTACCATAAGTGCTGATGACTGCCGAGCCATTTTTCGAGCATGAGAGGACGACTAGCGTGGGCAAATTTAACCTTGGTGTCAGGGGTCAAGAAACGTCAGACCCTATTGAGAGGACCAATTTTTTTTTTTTTTTTTATATGTACTGCAGAAATGGTATGTTGGAGGTGGGTTTCGAAAGAGAGGGAAGGGTCAAGGTGCACTCAGAGATAGTTAATTAAAGGAGAGGGTCTTATCAAGGGGGGAGCCGTTGCCAGTATTGATACTAAACAGGGGGGATGGTTTTAAGAGTTTCTGCTTGGACCCAAACAACATGAACAGTGTTTATGTTTGGTAAGTTCAGGACCATTTTTGAGAGAGCCAAGCTTGCAGCCTGCCACATAAACTGCCAAAAGAGTTGTTAATGGAGGTGATGTGATCACGGAGTGCAGGGGACTGCATTGTCGGCGTAAATAAATGTTTGAACTGGTCCACAGATGGTGGGGAGGTCATTAATGAAAACTGAGAACAAGAGGGGCCTCAATTGTGGAGGCCTAGGGGACTCCGCTGGAGATGAGGTTCACACCCGAAATGTTGTTACCAGTTTTGACAGTTTGTTGGCGATGGTGCAGGTGCTGGTATTCTTTAAACCATGCTATGGCGGGGACCCCGAGGCTGAATGCCAAGAGTTTTGAGATGAGTAGACTGTGGTCAACAAGGTCAAAGCCTTTTGTCAGATCAATGAACACAGCACCAGTGACGTGACCTGTGTCCACAGCCTGATAAATGGCGGTGAAAGTTATAAGGGCAGTGTCTGTACTGTGTGGCCTTTTCGAAAGCTGTGCTGTTCTGGGCAGATAAGCTCATGTCGCTGCAGGCAATCGGTGAGCTGGTGGCAAACAATTTTCTGTTGTAATTTGGCTAGGGCTGAGAGAACTGATATTGGGCAGTAGTTTTTCCTTTCTTGTGTAAGGGGACAGCTATGGAAGTTTTCTACAGGGATGGTACAGAACAGGAGGGGAAGGAAAGGTTAAATATTTCTGAGATGGGGAGTGGCAATTTAGAAAAATTTAGGGATAAGACCATCTGGTCCGACATCGAATATTAC
This sequence comes from Neoceratodus forsteri, assembly GCA_016271365.2. NCBI lineage: Eukaryota > Metazoa > Chordata > Ceratodontiformes > Ceratodontidae > Neoceratodus > Neoceratodus forsteri. The sequence continues at coordinate 129,714,128 of CM057452.1, forward strand.
TCTTCTTTTGTCTTTTTTAAGTTTTAATCAATTCAGAGAATATTACTCTTATTTGTTGTGCTAATATATAATATGCTCTTAAAGCAGCAGTACTACGAAAAAAAAAAAACACTACGCTTTTTTGACAGTTTATTCCCTGTGCCCTGCTAATCATATACCTGGTACTCTTTCTCGCCGGCATCATACTATCGCCGAGTAATTTGCTTGGTTATTCTCCGCTTTTGTTTACATGTCTGCCACTAAGCATGTTACACTGGAACCCCCCTCTGCTGCCAACTGCACATATGAATGACTTGCAGGGGCATTGGGAATGGTCAGCAAAGGGAGCCTCTGCTGTTTTCAAAAGACGTGATGTAACCTGTAGAAAAAACGCACGGAAAATTAGTCAGCCGCCATATTTGTTGTAGCGCTACAACCATTCAAATAAATTGCAAATATCTAAAAAACTAAATGACTGGAAAAAAAAACATTTACAGGTATGGAAACTGGAACTTTGGCCACATGCTTACAGCCAAAAAACATAATTTTGATAACTCACTTCCTGATCTCATAGTACTGCTGCTTTAATAGAATGAATACTGCTATTGTGATGTTCTGCTCTAACAGTAAACTTATGTATGTTAATTACTGTAATGATGATTATTTTTAATAAAAAATGTTTGATGGCCAGATGGGCTCAAATTTGCTTCAGTTTCTTTCATAGAACAGAGGCCATAAAACAAAACATACTACCTAGAATTTTATTTTTCCTGCAGAATCTCCCACACCCACTGACCAGTACATATTTTAGGGAATGGGACAGAATAATATCTAGATGTATTTGGAATGGAAAGCCCCCTCAGATCAGATATTCTATACTGCAGCTGTCACGGGAAAGGGAAGGCCTTAATTTACCTAGCTTTAAGGATTATTTCAGGGCGGCACAGCTCCACGTTTTGCTGAGTTGGCTTAACCCACATTATATGGCCTACTGGAAGCAAATATAAACCACATTAAATGGTCCTGAGGACATCGCAGGATGTATTTTTGCTCATCCCTGGACTATACACCCTTAAATATTTTGCTTATACGAGGGAACTCTTCCATGTGCAGTTTGGTTTGCCGGAGCATTATTTCTCACAATCAGAGACACTATGTATGAGGGTCACAGCTGGAGATAACCCCAAATGAGATGGGTGGGAAGGCACTAACATGGAGGTCCAAGGGGCTGAGATTTGTGTATCAGATGGTGGGACCCACGGGCTTCCTACCATTTGTGTCACTTCAGGCAGCACATGCCCTCCCAACATAACGAATTCCATGGTTATATGCAGCTTAGGTCTTAGTTGCTGACTCATGAAAATAAACTAGTTTATCTGGTGGAAAAAAAACCACAATGGTGGAGCTGATGGTAATACATACTAGGGGGGTCAATATGAATCATTGTATTAGTACATTATACAAGGCCCTACGGGAACGTCCTCGAGACTTGTATGGTCCAGGGACTCGCAAACTGAAATTCCCCGGCAGGCATGGGACCAAGCTACTGGGCAGGTCACTTGGGTTGTGCAAGCTGCATACTGGAGGGAATACTTATGGAAGCTGAGATACCGATATTTTCTTTTACCTGAGGTGACCTCTAAATACATGGGGGACTGTTGGAGAGGTTGTGGCACACGCTCAAGCAGGTCAGGCCTATGTTTTGTAGACATGCCCCCCGCTGCAAGGATATTGGCAGGAGGTCCTGGGGGGAATTAGAGAGATTTATGAGATCAAGGATTTAAATAATCCGGTATTCCTGCCAACGTTTACTCCCCCGATTGCCATAAAAATACATCCTACAGTCCGTAAACAGGTTACCCGCATGGTTGTGGCTGCGCATAAGAATATAACCCCAATGTGGTTGACCCAGAACATCCCAACTAAGTCTGCTTGGGTGAAAATAATTAGAGAAATCTATGCTCTCGAGCGGGTACCAGCTAATTTACTAGATAAAAAAAGAATCATTTGAGCTTCAATGGTGAAAATGGGTTATGCATCAATTGGATAAGTACCCAGATTTTGTCCCCTAGCATGGAATCATATCCCTACTAGATACAATACAAGAACCTAAAGTTTCGTTTGAGGGGAGATTGAGGGGAGGGTATGGATGGGAGTGGGGTCTGTGACTCAAGGGGAAAAATTATTTTGTTAGTGTGTATATTTATTTTGAATCCCTCTTATATGCCCAAATACCTACTTGATTCAAGATCTTACTGTTTACAACTGTGAATGAAGCCTTATTTTTATATATTGTTTCATATATAATGGATGAAATTTCATTTATGTCTCTGTATGCCAAGTGATCAGAAAATTATGCAAATGTGTCATTTAATGTTATGCCTAAATAAAAAACAAACAAAAAAAACATTCATTGACAAAAGAAGCCTCAAAGCGATACATATGCACTTTGACTCAACTGAGCCCTTTCAACTTCAGGTACCACAAAAGGTATGGTTCTAGTCCTTTCTCCGGGATAGGACGCAGAAGGTTGTGTTGGGGAAGTTCTCCTCACACACAATGCCACTGCCCTATGGAGTGTCCCATGCATTGGTCCTCAGTGTACATGCTGCCCCGGGAGAGATCATAAGACAGTACGAACTGGGATTTCACCATTATGTAGATGGTACCCAAATGTATGTTTCGTTTGTACCCAGTACACCTGGTGCAGAGGATGTGTTAAATAAATGCTTAGCCAAGACCTAGGATTGGATGACATCGAATTGGTTGAGTCTCAGCCTGGACAAGACTGAGGTACTAGTGGTTGATCCAGGTCGTAAATGGAGACTGGTTGCTGCCGAAGAGGAGAATGGACTTTGGCACAGCTCATCGAGGCTTTCAGCTTCCATGAAGGTGAAAAATCTGGGGCCCATTCTGGATAAGGGGCTGACATTTGAGGCTAAGGTGTCAGCAGCAGTTCAGAGTAGCCTTTACTATCTAAGGAACATCAGCCGAAATTAGATCCCTTATCCCGAGGATTTGGCAATCCTGCTGCATGTGTCTGCGACGGGATCCATAAGGAATCCCGAAACTGGATTCTTGACAAGCATACAATCCCGGCAATTGAATGCACGACATCCAAAATCCCGACAAATGCGGACAACTGACTCACCCATTCAGGACATTTCAGATGTTCGTATGGGGCCCCAAGCAAGCAAAGCTGAATTTTTTTAGAAGGCACATAATAATAGCACTGATCTGACAAGTACATAAGTCACCCGAAATCCTGACAAATGCAGACAACTGACTGCTGGGCAATGTGCGTGTGGGGTCGCAAGCAAACAAGGCTGAATTTTGCAAGAATGAGATACATAATAGCACTGATCTGACAACTAAATAAATAAACTAAAACAAAACTAAAGTTTAAAAAGTTCAAAAAGCAGATGCAGAACATAATAGTATCGGATCTCTCAAACACTGATCTGATCGCACTCTTACAATTCTTAAAGAAAATGCACTGTCAGACACCCCCCACCCAACTATGCTAGAAGTACAAATCCTTTGGTGATTACCTTACTGATGGTACATCTGGCTGTTTTCACTTCAGTTGTTTATGCCCAGCAAGTAAATAAGCAATTGCAAGCTCTGTGAACGTTTTTTTTTTTTTTTTTTGTGTATGTGCCCCATCTGTGGAGTGCTTCTGATGTAGAAATGTGTTTGTTTTTTTTTTATAGCACTTCACCAATACAATATTTTATAGACAATTACATTATTACATTACTTGTTCTACGTGTTTTGTACCTATCCTCCATTTCTGTTGTTCACTGGTCTATCTGTACCAATCCCAGCAAAACTGTTCCCTGGACATGTAAATTACTGTACAAAATTGTATTTATGTATATTTCTCGGTAACGGTTTACGTACACAATGTCTTGTTGCCCATCCTCACTCTGTATGCAATGCATTTTTCTTATTACATTATTAGTGTATTATCAATTGTAACTTTTCCTTGCCCGGGTCCACCTTGGAAATGAGTTCTGCTCAATGGTATTTTGCCTGGTAAAATAAAGTTTGACTGATTAAGGCATATAAATTGCCGCTGCGGACTGTCCAAGAACTGTCTAATACATGGAAGATTGGCATTTCTGAAGGTGTTTGTAGCCTAAGTCAGGATTTCGTTACATAACGGCTAATCAGGATTCAGAACTTGTCGGTAAATACATAGTCGGGATTTAGATGTCAGGCTTTTGTGAGATGGGATTACTCATGTCAGGATTACATACCTAACCCGTCTGCGACAGCTCCACTTAACTACTGTAATGCTCTGTACCTCTGGGTCAATGGAGATACGCTATAGTACCTGCAGCTAGTGCAGAATGCAGAAGCCAGGATACTGACCGGTCTTCAGAGAACTGCCATGTCTCCTCATTGCTGCATGATTGGCAATGGCTGCCAGAAAAGTGGTGCATCTCCTTTGAAGTCAGTTTGTTAACTTACAAGGCCCTACACACGAGACCTGGTTACCCATCAGAGCTCCGGCATCTTCATGCATCATCTCACCCTCTCTGCTCCACTGAAGTGGGCCTCTTGTCTGTGCTGAAGACCAGGCTGAAAACCTCGGGAGACCTGACCTTTGCAGTGGCTGAGTAGATTTTCCGGTACTTGCTGCCTAGGGCCCTTAAAGAGGCCCCTTCAGTGGAGACCTTCAAGGGAGGTTTTAAAGATGCATCTTTTTAAAAAGGCATTTTGCGAATGTTGAAAACGAATTATTACTATTCAAGCTAATGTTTTATTGGTATTTAGTTTAGTTACTTAACATTTATAGTGTATAGTACAGCACTGTTCTGTACAGAAATCCATCCCTTTCAAAATGCTGTTGTACCACAGTTCAAAAGTCATGGAATGTGACTGTACCCTTCTGTGGTACAACAGCATTCTGAAACCTCTGGAGACTGCACAAGTCAGTTTTATTCTGAGAAAGAAGCACTGTGCACACACATCACATAATAGTATACACTATTAAAATATACAGGATGAGCTGGCACAGTGGGCAGAGGCGCTGGACGCCTTACCTCGTGCTATGCCGGCGACCCAGGTTCGGTAATGGACTCGGGTCGCTCGGGCGAGACTGAGCATCCGCCGACGGCTCTCCATCGGGGTGGGGGCGCAGCATCACGCTGTAGACTGGCACCCAGCAGAGGCTGGGGGTCAGCATGATGTGATGCTAGAAAAGGTGGATCACGCACGGGGCATATGACTGCCTCCGTGGAGGTGGAGACAAGTCACCCGCCCACTGCACATGCATGGGTCAGGAGAAAGCGAAAAAGGTTGAGCTGGCAGGCTCAATGATGGCAGGCTGCGCCCCGCCTCCCTGGCAATCTAGATGTTGGCTTCGGGGTGGGGAGGCCAACACCCCTCATCACCAGCCCTGTCATAGGAGGAGGGCAACCCGTGGGGGATGGCCGAATGGGGTGGGTGCAGGAAAAGCCTTGCCAGAGAGACGACTCCCCTCCGAGGAAGGGTCCATAGCCTCCTGCCAGTGCTGAAGGAGGTGTAAACTATGTATGGGGGAAAAAAAAAAATACAGGATGAGCAACTTTATGCACAACCAGTGTGTTCTGCCACCTCTGCGTTCCAATTCCCATGGACCTCTCGAGTTTTGCTCTCAATGTCAGAGGGAATCAGAACCCCTTTGTGGCAGAACACACTGGTTGTGCATAGTTGGCCATCCAGTGTTCTCTACGTTGTAAATGAATGCTTAAGTTAGTCCTGTGCAGTATTATAATAACTTTTGACCCTGTTTATCAGACTAATTATCAGTGTAATCAAACACCGTAATAATAACTGGGTATGACATCATACCCAGTTGTTATGAAATTTGGAGCACTTGCGCTTTGGTTCCCTGTTGGGAAACAATTTCGGTGCTCCTGTCCCTGCACCAGTTATAAAAATAAAACCCAAGTGACCGTGTGCTTTTGAAGGCCTTTTTTTGTTCGTTTTATAAACACACCCTCTGTGTGTGATGACCACATGACCCTCTCGAGCTCTGCTCTCGAGGTTTATTTAACAGATCAGAATTACAAACCTTTGAGTCAGACACTCATTTGCAAAGGCTCCACATCAAGTAAGGTATAGTTCAGAACCGCTGGTACAGAGGAGAAAATACAACAGGAAACAAGATAATTCTGAGGGTAGCCATAGTATACCCTGTGTTGAATAGGCACACTAAATTAGCAAACAATACTACACAAACTTCATAGGCATAGTTTAGGACAGTTGGTACAGAGTAGAAATACAAACAGAATACAGGATAATTCTAGGGGTAGCTATAGTACCCTGCGTCAAATAGGTACACTATTAGCAGCCAGTATTATACAAACTTCAGGTAAAGGTAAATCTAGATAGGGGTGGGCTGAATTAGGTCATGAGCCCGGGCAGTGAGGGCTGGAGATGATTTTCCTGGCAGGAGGAAAGAGTGGTATTTTAGCCTGCCTTGAGTAAAGCCAATTTGTAGCCTGTATAAAGTCACATATGTGGATGAGGCTGTCATCCTGAGACCAGATGGCGAGCTTTGTTCAGGCAACCAGTGCAGGCGGAGGCAGGTGCTATCAGCCACGCTGGGCGCGGCCTCCCCCCGCCCTCCCAAGCCAACATCTAGCTTGTCGGGGGGAGGCGTGGGTGCAGCCTGCCATCATTGAGCCTGCCAGCTCTGAACCTTTTTCCATTTTCTCCCTGGGTCAGCACACACCTCGGGTCTGTAAAAGAACTTCATAACACACAGTCACCTATATATTATTCTCCATGTAGCACACCCTAAGCCTCTGGGGAAGAGTGCCAGTATAAATAAAATCTTCTAATCTACTACTAATGGGACCAATGCCCTATGGTGGTGGTTGCGGGGGGGTGGATGCCAATTTGTCCAGTGCTGGGATATTTTTTTTTTGTTTTGTTTTATCATACATAAGGGCAAGTTGCCAAAATAATTCACCCCAGGATGGACTAACATACTAAAATGCCAGCAGAATAGGCCTAATGGTCTTTCGTGTCTGCTCGTTTGGTCAGCCCCCACCCTGGGTGCTGACCTTGCTGCCCCCTCGCCTTCTCTGGCTTCTCCCTTCCCAGTTCTGGATATTCTTGCTGCATTGGATTTTGCTTCCAGAACCCTTCCCCTGTACCTGTCCCACCCCCTCTTGAACCCCTCCACTGTCTCTGCCTCCACCAGCCCCTAGGCAGCGCATTCCATGGCTCCACCACCCTCTCAGTGAAGTAGCACCTCCTCATTTCTCCCTGGATCTTCCCCCTCCAGCTTCCACCCATGCCCTCTAGTGGCCCCTTCCTCCTTCCCTGAAGCACCCTGACTGTTCCTCCCTATTTACCCTCTTCATGTACCTGAAGACCTTTATCATGTCCCCCCGGTCCCTCCTCTCTTCCAATGTGTACATATTTAGCTCTTCGAGCCTCTCCTCATAGGTCCTGTCCCCCAAGCCCCAAATCATTTTAGTTGTACTCCTCTGGACCCTCTCCAGGAGGTTAATGTCCCTCTTTAAGTGTGACCTCCAAAACTGCATGCAGTACTCAAGGTGCAGCCTCACCAAGCAATTATACAGAGGGAGTATCACTTCCCTCCTTCTGGAGGTGATCCCCCTAGCAATGCATCCCAGCATCCTGTTGGCCTTGGCTGCTGCCCTCCTACAAGTCTCAGAGTTGTTCATCTTGACATCCACCACCACCCCCAGGTCCCTCTCAGCCATCGAGACTTGTAGCATTTCAGACTGCCACAGGGTTCTGTGCCCAACAGAAATTCCAAAGGTGGAACTCACAGATTAGTTCCAAGCACAATGACTAGGCATTGCACGCCACAAGGAAGAGATTTTTGGGCACATCAGAGTCACGTGAAGGAATGTAACTTGCTCAAACATACACTCTGGACACACAGAATTTCTCAGATAGTGCAAACAGACTAGTATATATTAGATACTGTACATACAGCTGTAGTGTATGTGGTACAGTTTATAGTTTCTGGAGCATTTATGCACAAACTGAACAGCTCTGCCAAGTCTCCCACCCCTATCTCCTATAATTTGCTCAAACATCAGCTCAAACTCAATTTCGCTCACTCTTTCTCTGGCCCTGGGTAGTCTATTCTGTTCCCTCCCCCTTTCCAGGTCTGCTTGCGGCCTCTGTGCTCCTTTTATTTATATCTACTGCCTGCTAGTCCTTTCATGGCTCAGGTCATTCCTAAGTACTGTACTCCTCTCCTTCACCTACTCCTGGCTGTGCTGCAACTGTTTGTTATATTGTATTATTAACTGGCTGCCAAAAATGGAGAAAGCCGATTGGCAGAGAGGTCTTTGAAGCCATGATGGTATCGGAGTACATACTCGCAGTTTCAAAAAAAAAAAAACCTCTGACCACCGGCCTCCTCACTGAAATAGCGCCTCTGACCACAATGTTCCACACTATCCTCCTACTCAGTACTTGAATTCCCTAACGTGAGGAGGCGAGTCAAACTTCAATACTGCGGCTGTTAGAAAGAAAAGCACAGACCACTTACAAAAAGCAGAACACGACTGCTGCACACGCAAAAACAATCTCCCTCAAGGCCTCAACAACAAGAAAACTGCCGCCGACTACTGTGCTCCCAGTGGGAAATGCCACAAAACTACCTCACCACCAGTGCACACAGCAGTGGCAGAAGCCTGACAAAATGGCAATTTTTTTTTTTTTATTAAAACAGTCCCCCAGCATGTGCTGGCTGTACCCAGCGGTCGTGGCTCAAGCAGACTTGTGCGAGCGCATGGTGACTCCAGTGGAACTCTCAGAGGTTTCAATTCCAACCACTGGCATATTCTTCATGTTACACACCAGCAGCCCTCACTACACTTACTAAATTCCTCCTTTTGCTCCCACTTCTTTGGTTCTTTTCAAATAGGTAAAGTGTGCCACATCACTGTAAAATCCAAAATCAATTCACATCCGGGAGGGGTGCTGAGAAAGTGAAACAGAGTTCACATAGAAACATAGAATTTAATGGCAGATAAGGACCGCTTGGCCCATCTTGTCTGCCCATTTCCCTAACAGATAAGCTGCAGATCCTAGTTAACCAACAGCCCACTTCCTCCTACCCCCCACTAGAATTGCCTTATGTCTGTCCCATGCATTCTTGAATTCCCCCACTGCATGTCGTCCACCAACTCCACTTCCAACAGCACCACCTGCTGCCCGCAGCCCTCCAGGAACTTATTTTTTTAAACAGGTTTTAAGCTCTTTTTTAATTTTTTGTACTGAAAGATTTTTAAGCCAGTTCATAATAGCAATAATGCACTCCAGGGGTCGGAATTACGTTTTGCAGTCATTAGCCAGCAGGGCTAGTGACTGGGAAAATCCACTGGCCCCAAAGACATTTCCACTGGCCCAGTTGGCGTACATACTGATGTGCTGCCTTCTCCAGTACAAGAACGCAGGGCTAATTTAATGAAAATCTTACTAGCCCGATACAAAATCTCCCAGCATTTGGCTAGTGGGCTGGTGCCAATTTCAACCCCTGCACTCCAGGGTGTGGTATATCATGGGATAGTGTCACTTCTCGAGAGTTGGATGCATTCTGCCTGTGGCCTCGTGCCTAACCACCCAAGGCATGACGATATCCCAGGATATACCACACCCTGTCGTGCATTATTGCTTAATTATACTTCCATATTTCTCTTTATCCAGTGTCTTCAGATTTCCCACTGTACACACCAAAACGGACTGCTCAATATTGCTTACTCTTAATTTCACTGAAATTTTGTCTATATCATCTTACTGTTTATTTTGCCTTTTTTGGTAGCACATACCTGCCTGTATACTGTTTTGTCTACACTGACTGTGTTTTACCACTGAATGTATTTGTTTCCCTATACTCCTCACCCAGGGTCACATCTGGAAAATAGAAATTTAAATACCTGTAAATTTTCTTTCTCCGACTGCTGGTCTCCGAGCTTCATTACAACTGGGAGGTACCTCCTCTTGCCATGTGACAGGCAGGAATACACAACGCTCTGCAGCCTGGACATCCTCCCCTCCACTTCCTGTCACCACCAGTTCTTCCCAAAGCCGTTCCAACCCGGTAAACAAAAAGACATTATCTCAAACATTCCTCCAGCTAACCGCCAGCTTGTTAACATTCTGGGAGGGAAGAAGCCCGGAGACCAGCAGTCGGAGAAAGAAAATTTACAGGTATTTAAATTTCTATTTCTCTCTCCTTATGCTGGTCTCCGGGGTTCATTACAACTGGGATATACTAAAGCAGTACATCCCCTGGCTTTCCGGGTGGGAAGAATGTAAATGCCCTCTAAGGAACCACCACCACCTGAAGAGCGAAGATGCCTCAGTCGAGGCAGTCAAAGCCAGCTGGTGTAATTTTGAGATGGTGTGAATAGGTGGCCAAATAGCTGCCTTGCCTAAGCCCCCCAGAGAGGGCTCATCAAAGTCTACCCCAGAGGGGCCATGGCGGTGGGTGCCTTAATTGGTCCAGGTAAAGGTATCCTCACTTGCTGGTAGGCAGTGGTTATGGATGAATAAATACATCCAGCAAAAGAGCTAGGAAGCCTCTTTTTTTAATAGTTTGGTCTGTGGTGAGGACAAATGAGCTAGAAGCTTTACGTAAGGACACAGCTCTTCTGAGGCAGTGCTTTACTCTTTTAGGATCCAGAGCATGAAATTCAGTAAAAAGAAATATGGATCTATTCAGAGGATCACCAAGTTCTTATGAAAAACTATATGGGGATCCTTCTGGGAGGCATCTTGTAGCTCACTGATGCAAATGGTTAAAGAGGAAGCTATGAGAAATGAGACTTTCGTCGTCAGGAATATGAAGGATGCCTCCTTGACCAAGATGACTCTCCAGCTGGATGGAGGACATTTTAAAGTTGTTGCCCTTGGGAATCAACTTGCATGGGGATGAGACCACAAGACTCTCCTGCAGCGATCACCAAGAGTGCTCCCAATGTGGAATCTGAACCTTCCAGGAGGCTAGTTGTAGCTCTTTCTCAAATTCTTGTGGAGGGACTGATAAATGATGAGAAGAGAAACCCCTGCTCAATCTCCCTGCTAGGAGAGATGGCCTGCACAGATTGAAATGCAGTACAGGGCCTGCGTAGAAGGTCTTGGCTAATTTTGATCTTATCAGAGGTTGCCTTGACATGCGAGTCAGACGTGTGAGTCATATAAGCCGGTGCCAGAATAAGCAGGCCAGAAGAATTCTGCCTGATCCAGTTACCTTGCGCAGGACCCTGGAGAGAAGCAGAGTTGTGAAAAGGCAGGTGGGAGCTTAGTCGACAGGCGAAGGGATCTACCTGAGGGGTGTTGATATCATCTCATCTCTCGTTGCCCTGGCAGGAAGTCTTTGCAACCTAGCCAGCCCGCCAGGATATTTTTCTGAGCTGGAATGTGTACCACCATCAGTCTTAGGAGGTGCCATATAGCCTCTGAAAGAGCAGAAGGCATTCCTTTGTGAAAAACGGGCAGTTTGCTCATCTTGCTAACAAGTATAAAAAAAAAAAAAAAAATTTGAGCATCCATGAGCTATATGTTCATCCCCGGTAATCAAAACAAGTTACTGATACTCGGTTGTCCGTTATTCTGTATCTGGATTCTGTCAGAGACCCCTTGCCTCATGCGGAGACTTAACCTAGATCTCCCCAGCCCCCTAAGCAGTCCTTGTTAGTAATTTTTGCTCAGTGGGGATGCCCCCACATTGCAACCACTCAAGATATTGGTGCTCCAAGCCCACCAAAGAGAGGCTCCCCCTGGCGAGGGATTGGGGTCTTTTGTTCCTTGCTGTCCCTGGATCAAGACTACAGTTTAAGAATGCTTGCCTGGATGGGCTGCCTGTGAATCAGTGCCCCGGAGACTACGTCTACGAAGAACAGCATGTCCCCTACGAACCTTATGTGACAGCTGACAGGAGGTGAGCGGATTGAAAACGCTGAATAGACTCCGGAGGACCATGGATTTCTCTTCTGGGTGAAACACCTGACTGTGTTTCAAAGCCTGCTCCCAGATAGGGCAGGACCGTGGGGAAGAACTAAAGAGCTCTTATTCCCAGTTCATGATAAATCTGTGCCTGGAGTATCCCTGGAAGACCTCTGCCACTGTTGGTATTGCCTGACTGAACTCTGAGGCCTTGGAGGATGTTGATCAGGAAGGGTAAGAGCTACATCCTGGAGAACGTGAGGTAAGCAACTGCCAAGACTGGGAACCAATACCACCCTACGACCTTGACTAAACCTCTGGACTGGGAGGGAAGTGTTGAGAATTTGAAGGTGATGTTTCCCCACTTTGAATCTAAGATATTGTGCGACTTCTGGATGGGTATAAGCAGATAGGAGTCTTGTAAATCTATCGATGCCTGGAAAAAAAAACCTGAAGGCGTTTCCTGATGATGGATAGTAGCGTTTCCCTCTAGACTGAGCTGTTACACACCAAGCGGTGCCAAAATTTTAGTTCCAAGACTGGTCTGAATCCCTCCAAGCATTTGGGGATTATGAAGAGGAGTGAGTAAACGCCCCTGTTCCGGTCTGTGGGGTAACTTGCTTGATAGCCCGTGCCGGAAGAGGTTTAGTAACTGCTTGAAGCTTGCCAAGGCTGTAATTGCTTAGGACATCACCTAGTTATTTCTACAAACTGGCTTGGGGAGCCACGTGAGGCCAACTGTGGCTTTGAGTTGCATTTGCCTGGGTATCAATGATGTACCATGTCTCGAACCCCTTTGCACGTCTTGGGGTGGGCCTGTTTGCCCCTCACGAGGATGGGGCAGGTCTTCAATGCGATTTTTTGTTACCACCCCCTGTGACTCAGTAGCCACCTAGTCCTCCCCTGCAATTACACTGGTTATGGGAGGAGAGCCATGTGCGTTTTCCTGTAAGAGTCTCATTCTGCCCTTTGCTGTAGTAGTGGGCGCAGAAATCCTTTCAGGAGTCTGGTGACCAAGACTTATGTCTGTCCCTTGATGCACATGTGCACCTTCGCAGATTCCCTGAATTCTGTTATCACCTCTTTGAGGGTGGATCTGCACTGTAGGTTTCCTTCATATGGAGGATTGCCAGGTGAATTTCTGGGGACGCATCCAGTTGCCCAGCCCATAGTCCGAGATGCAACGGGCTGATACTTGGTAAAATATGGAATTTGTCACACAGCTTGCTGCTTCACTCCAAGATGACTGCTGAGTAGGCAGATGCTACACACCTGAGCTTTTGGGATGTCTGCCAGGCAAACTTGTGTTTCACCGGAATTTGAGTGGAGTGGCCATAGCAATATAAAGCGATGCCCTATGAGAAAGGATTGGACAACGCTGCCGTGAGAGGTTTTGGGCAGCTGGGCAGCCTTTTTTAGAGATACCTTCACTTGCCCATCTACTGGGTCCCAGAGGGCTCCGGGTTCGAAACCAGAGGCTCGATTATGGGACGACCTAGCCCCCCCCTTTTTTTTTTTAAACTTGGGATGAATGGAGTTCCTCCTTGTCGTGCTTTCAAGGGGCTCACTAGGGGGGACTGTGAAAAAGTGAAGGCTCTGAGATGAAGGGCCCCAGACTGCTGACCCCCTCCGACTCCACAGCCGGGAACTGCATGCCAAGACAGCAGCCTCCATTATCTCCTCGACCCAGCTGCTTTCTTAGACTATAAACATAGAGAACAGCGCAGGAATTCAACCTTCGGGGATCTACACCTGTGCCAACTTCTGCCCTGAGGACTATTTGCCAGGCTTATCTGAAGACATACTGAGGAGGATGTCTGCCCCTGCTACTGGTAGGTACAGCTGGGCACCCCTATACCCATCAAATAATCCATGTAGTCCATACTCCACATGCTGGGGGATAGAACCCTTATTATCTAGAAACTGATTCCCTTATCTGCACTTGTGGTCCGGTTCTCAAAATCAAAGAGAGGTTGGGAGCCAAGATTTAAACTCTGGTCTCTAGGTGGCCAGGACTCCTGTCTCGCAGGTCATTAGCTTTAGCCACTAAGCAATGCTGGTAATCACTTGCTGAGGGATAAGGCCCATATCCAAATACTGATCCCTTACCTGCACCAGTGGTATAGCTTCCAAATTCCTATAGAACTGGGGGTTGATGAGACTTAAACCCAGGTCTTTAGGTCACCATGACCCCTGGCTTGTAGTTCAGCACCTTTAGCTACTAGGTTATATTGCCCGCAATGGTTGTAATGGCTAGATCCTTCAGATAGGTGGGGGGGTCCCCTAAGGCTCTATCTCGCAGCCCTCGCTGTTGTACATGCAGGGAGTGCCTTCCTTAACTTCACTAAAGAAGCCGCCCCCAGTAGATGTAGTGGCATCTGTCGATGAGCACTGTACAGTGACCCCTGAAGTTCTCACTGACAAACTATGCACCTGAGTGGCCTGCTAGTAGTGCCACAAGATTAGAGTGGCCTCCATCAATGAGCAAAGCTCAAGGAGCCTGAAAAGCTCGTCAATGGCAAAATGCCCCACAGAATTGCTTGAGGGCATTGATGAAATCAACACCACCACGCACCCGAGCGGCCTGCTAGCAGTGCCACAAACCCCAGAGGCCTCCGATGATGAGCAGAGCTCAAGGAGCCCATCGATGGCCTGGGTGCGCTGCTGCAAGGCAAGATGTGTGGCCCATGGTCTCAGTCACTGAGCTTGCCCCTTGAAGTGCTCATCGACAGCAAAAAGCCCCATATAAGTGCCTGCACTCAGAAAGTCCCATATAAGTGCCTGCACTCAGAAAGTCCCATACAAGTGCCTGCACTCAGAAAGTCCCATACAAGTGCCTGCACTCAGAAAGTCCCATACAAGTGCCTGCACTCAGAAAGTCCCATATAAGTGCCTGCACTCCCCGACGGGAAGCTCTCCACCCATCGATTAGCAAAATCGGCAGGGAGCTCGACGAGGACCTTAGTCGACGATCTGGAGCTGAAGCTGTCATGCAGGGCACTCACTCAGCATGGGCGGCAGCTTTGGTCATCGACGATCTGGTGCTGGAGCCATCGTCTGCAGGGCACTTGCTCAGTATGGGCAGCATCTCCAGAGGAGCAATTCTTCTGTTGCCTGGCGGCCCCCTGTTCTGCCCACACAACTGACTTATCTCCATATTGATCGTCTGACCTGAGGAAAATAATCTTGCAGGTCGGGGGGAAGGGGCAGCGCCGCCAGGAGAGAACATCTGAGACAGGCCAGTCCATCTAGCAAGCATGGCTAAGACTGATACAGTGTACAGAAAAAATGAGGGGGGACCAGTGTGTCCAGCATGCAGGGCTGAGACTGGAACCCCCTAACAGCAGAAAACTATGAAATTTGATCCTCATAGAAAAAGCTGAGAGGGACAAGTCTGTGCAGTACGCATGGCTGAGACTGGAACTGCCGAACAGCAGAGAGAGCTATGAATTTTGATCCCCCCATCCCTGCTCTCTGTGGATATCCATACATAAGTAAAACCCAAACTCACAGTCCTCAAGTCTTCAACCCCGTCACTGCCGTGACAGAGCTCTGCTGCCGAGCACCTGGCCCTTGAAAGGCAGGAAGTAAACTGGTGGCGACAGGAAGTGGAGGGGAGGATGTCCAGGCTGCATAACTTTGTGTATTCCTGACTGTCACGTGGCAAGAGGAGGTACCTCCCAGTTGTAATGAAGCCCGGAGACCAGCATAAGGAGAGAGAGAATGAGCCCTGGCTCAGTGTGCCTTCCCCAGTTAATAATTTTCAAACAATCAATATATCGGTAAATAAAAAAAAAATGTATGCAACATATGTGGACAAATTCGCCATGCAGTAAATCTATGTATTTCCACAAAACGTGGGATGAATATTTAAAGCCTTATTTATCCCACACCCCGACGTCAGTCTCACTGAATTTATCCCACACCCAGACAATCAAACACACGAACCCTAATTAACATTGAAATTTAAATACCTGTAAATTTTCTTTCTCCGACGGCTGGTCTCCGGGCTTCCTTACTCCTGGGCTGTACCTCCTGATGCTGATTGACAGGCAGGAATCAGACCTCTGCAGCAGGGGACATCCAGCCCTCCACTTCCTGTCTTCCTCAGTTCCTCCTAAAAGCAGACCAGTGTGGTAATACTACAAGAACTTGGGAACAAAAAACAAGAATTTTAAGGCATATATGGTCGTGAGCCAGCCAACTATATACATTCTGGGAGGGAATCTGAAGCCCGGAGACCAGCCATCGGAGAAAGAAAATTTACAGGTATTTAAATTTCAATTTCTCTCTCCTAAGCTGGTCTCTGGGTTTCCTTACTCCTGGGATATCCAAAAGCAGTATGTCCCCAGATGTCCCGGGTGGGAAGAATGTCAAGAGCCCTTAAGGGTTCACCACTGCTTAAAACCCTCTGTGGTCAGGGATTCCTCCACCGAGGACATCACCTCCAGCGAAAAATTAAAAATCCCCCTTTTTTTTTTTTTTTGGCTTTGTGGTTACTAATGGGAGACTGGATTATCAAAAGGGCCACTCAGGATGAGTGTGTTGTCGATGCTTCACTGAATTATGCCCACGAAGGGGCCATGGGTCTCACTGGGCCAGGCGAGTTACTCTGGCCTGCTCATGAGCCGTAGAGGTGATGGACAGAATCCGTCTGGCTACAGAGCCTACTGAATCCTTGCTGCCCAAAAATATATATTATATATATATATATATATATATATATATATATATATATATTCTTTTCTTAGCTGGCATGAACACAGTTGAAGTTTTGAATGGCTTCCTCTGTCTTAAAGTTCACTTTTTATCCTCCATCTGCCCAGGTCTAGAGTATGACATTTTCCTTTCTTGTCGCCTTTAGAGAATGGGCAGAAGGAAGGAAGGAAGAACGAACCCTTGATTGTGATAGAGGGGAGACGTAACGTTGGCAAACCAAAAAAATAAAATAAAAAAATAAAAATTGGAACTGTTCTAGCCTGATGTACAAGTGTACAGCTCTTGGGCAAGCAATGCTTTTAGTTTGCTGAACCTCCTTGCTGGAGTAATAGCTTTGAGAAAAGAGGGCAACCTTTATTTTGAGATGCATTATGGATGCCTAGAGAGCCTCTAAAGGGGGGTCTTCACCATATTAAGACTCTAAAGTGATAGCTTTGGTGGATTGAGGATGTTTTAATGCTACTTCCTGAAGAACCCCCAGACATGGGGATATGAGCCCAACAATTCCCGAGGGTCCATCAAGAGTGTCCCCAGTGCAGAAAACTGATTTGTACAGTGGTTGGATGCAGACCTTTGTCCATCTGTCTTTAAAGGAACTGCAGTAGTACAGGCAATTATATTGTGTCATTCTGTGCGTGTCCGGAATGAAGCCAGAACCAATTTTCCTCCGGATTCTATAATGCACTTTTGAGGAAGAAGAGACACACACGTTCCCCATCATGTCAATAACAGGGGCTGTGCCGTACAGGTCCGTGAAAGTTTTTCCACTCACTTTCCAGGCCTAGAGAGCCCAGTTGTTAAAATGGGATGCAGAACCAAACCTTGATGGAAAAATGCCCCGGCTGAACCTGAATGTTAGAGGTGGTCGCCTTGACCGATGAATTAGAAACACTAAGTGCGGAAAAGCCATAAGGGACAGAGCATAATCATGACTATCCTGCCCAAGGCCACTTTGTGGAGGACTCTTGATAGAGGCGGGACTGGAGGAAAGGCATACAGGAGACCAAACAGATCCCAGATTATGGGAGAAAAGGTGTCCCGAGCCACCACTGGTTCGTCCTTGGCTAGGGAACAGAAATGCTTTACCTTGCAGTTCTGCCCGCCTGAGAAACAATTTGTTTGAGTATTGCCCCTCTATCCTTTCTGAATGTGGGAGGCACTGTCCTTCCGCTGCTATTCCCTTGGTCGATCCACCTTGCGACTGAATCATTCTGCTGTGACATTCTCTTGTCCTGATACCAACACAGCTCAATGGTACTCAACCCCCTGAAAGAGAAGGGATTCCTTTAGCATCTTTGAGCTTTTTGTTTCGCCCTGATGGTCAGTTTATATCAGCGTTGCCAGTTGGAGTCAGACTATCCTAGTTGAGGAGTTGCTGTTCAGCGTGTCTGGGGGCATGGCCTACTGTTCACTTCTCATGAATGCTTATACTGTACCTTGTGTCTAACAGTGATCCCCTGCCCAGCGCCCACAGCTACTGCTGGTGAGTCCTTCCCAGCTCCTGAGGCTTGCCTCGGTCGTGATTCCGACCTAGTGCGGATGGCCTAACTTGCGGCCCCTCATCACCTCTGACCTCCAGGAGTGTCCCTGGAGGAAGGGGTTTAATCCGTCTTAATGAGCTGCATGAAAAAATGAGCAGGCGGCTGAGGAGCTTGTGAAACTCCTTTTGATTCCGATCTAGTGCGGATGGCCTGAGGCAGCTGAGGAGCTTCGAAACTCCTTGAAGAGCTATTACAGATCCTAAAAAAAAAAAAAAATCTAGTTTTCGGGGGAGAAAACCTGTCCTAATGTGATCTCCCCGGGAGGATCACAGTCTGGTCGGAATGTGATCTCCCCAGGAGGATCACGATCTGGTTTGGAATTAGGGAGCTCTTTCTCCCGTTGATGAGAAAACCATGTGCCATAGGGCACCCGACTACCTCCGCCACTGTCTGTAATGCTTGGTTGAGCTATCAGGCCTGAAAATGGACTATAACCACTGCTAGCACCTTAACTACTATTCGTGGGTCTGAGGAAGACCACAATTGGCAGAATTTGAATTGGAAGTATTGCTCTCCCCTGGGAAGAGCGTGCGCCATTACTGCATAGGCATATACGATTAGGCATCTTGCAGATTTATGGGTGCCGGAAAGTCCCCCCCCCCCCTTTTTTTTGGCGACTCCCCGATCTCTCCCCTGGGAAACAGCATGTGCTATTACTGCGTGGGAATATGCAAATAAGCCTCCTGCAGATTTCTGGGTGCCGGAAAGCCCCCTTTTTGCGAACAAAACTATTCGAGAATTTGAGATCTAGGACTGGCCAGAGTCTCCCTGTGCAGTTTGGCATGATGAAGGATGGGGAGAAAAGGCCTTCAAATGACCTTTGTGGGGGAACTAGCCCGTTCGCTGAAAATCCGTAATGGTCTGTTGCACTGCTTGACAGATGGATTGCCAGCGAAGATGGTGGTTGTGGCGGAGGGGGGAGGCTTGTATTAAGTGACCCATGCTGGTAATGCCTATGACCCCTCGGCCCAACTCGGTTTGGACCCATTCATGGAGAGTTTATTAAAAACCTGTCCCCTACTGGAGGATGTGCCTCGATAGCATGATCTTGTTTCTCCTCCAAGAGGGTAGTGTTTTAACCCTTAAGGTAACCTTGGTAATGTGAAGAAGGCAACTAGGGTCTGAAGATTGGCCCCCGCATCTTAACGTGACACGTGCACCTTGGCCCTCTCCCCAGAATCTCACACCGTCTCCTTCATGGCTGAGCCAACAGGCGATTACTTTCACTGGATACGATAACCAACTGGCTGTTACAGAGGTGACTGCTTGCCAGGCCCGAAGCTAGAGGTTGCAGTGAGCCGGGGTTTTACCAGGCCCGAAGCCAGAGGTTGCAGTGAGCCGGGGGTTAAACAAAACATTGAAATCAGAAGGTCGATTCTTCTGCAGTCTGATCGCATTTAGATTGCTCCTTGTCCAAACTTGCTAAGCTGAGAGATCCGACAGGCCACTGTTTAGGTGTATTTTGGACCTTGTCGTTCCTTCTTTAGCCCGCCTCCTATGGCTGGAGAGATAGGGAAGGCTGAGGCCCGATTGGTAACATCTGGTAGGCGGAAGCCTGTTTGACTGGGTGATAGCTTATCTTTCCTCTCTTTTTTTTTTCCTTTTCCTTCTTCTTCTAATATGGAAATGAATCGGGGCCCCCAGGCCTTGTGATGTGAGGAGAGCTGCTCCTCTTCAGATGAGACCGGAGATGGGGACCTCTTCCTCTAGTTATCATGCAAGATTTTCCATCTGGAAACACCAGAGAGTTTGCCCAAATGCTGACCATGGTGGAACATTTATGGCCCAAGACAAAGAGGCCCCATTTCACCTGTCATCGAGACCTGGTGCCTGAGAAGGGACTGCGGACTGCTAGGATCCCCGGAGTCATGACCTCTAACCTCCAGACCGCTGCTCTCTCAGGTCTGGTGGCTACCCATCTGAGCCAAGGGAGGAGTTGGATCCTTCATGAACTCTGTAATCACAGTTGCTGCCCTTTGTTATTCAGCGCACCTCCTCCCCTTGAAGGCTTACTGGACTATGCTGCTGCTAGCCCTTTACGGGCAAGATACTGAGTGCTGCCCTTTAGGTTTTCTGCCCCAGGGAAATTTGTCCGAGGTTCTGTCACCAAAAATGTTTTTTCACTACAAACAGCTTTCCCTGGAAGGACCTTAGGTCTGCCTTGGAAGTTCTAGCTGCCTCTTTAAGAACCTCTTAGAAGCAACTAATCCTTTCTCATGCTGATAAAATAAGTCCCTGCCTCTGATTGGGGGTGGGAGGCAGGCGCTGAACCCACTTCTGTCACGGTGCTACCACCCTGTTAGGCTCCTCAGCACTCGATGAAAAGGCAGCTCGAGAACAGCTTGGCGCCCTTTTTTGAATGCGCGCCGAACAGCCGCCGCTATCCGAACAAGTGGCTCCTCGAATGGAAACCAACGCAGTGCCTGTCAGACTCCTTGGAGCACTCCGGTGCTTAAATTCGTTTATTGAGCAGCCTGGCCTGCGGTGTGAGCCTTGTGTAGTTATTGGAGCACTCCAGTGCTGAAATACGTTTATTGAGCGGCCCGGCCTTGAGCGTGGTGTAGTTACGCCAACAACCAATGTCTGCAGCTATCCCCAACTGCCGTTAGTTGATCGGAAGCCATGCAGTGGCTGCGTTGCCCTTTGAAAGCACTCCGGTGCTTAGATAAACGTTTTGCTAGGGCCTGAGAAACCCTTGGGGATGAGAGGGCTAGTGGCTTCACTTTCCAAAAACCATGGTAAGGCACTGTGTGGCTGCCCAGCACGCTTCCTAGATGAGCGCTGTTATACTGATGATGAACTGCTGCACTTTCCCCAACAGCAGTTCGTCGATCAGAAGCCCTGCGGGCCTGCCTAGCCCTTTAAAAGCACTCTGTGCTGAAATGCTTTGCTGTGGCCAAAACTCTGAAGAAAACCCCTGGGTATGAGGGGGCTAATTAGCGCGCGAAAAAACCCTTAGACGAGCAACTGCAGCTTTCCAGAAAGCCGTGCATCATTGGTTAGACACTGTGTGGCCGCCTGACTTGAGGGAAAAACTCAAATATCTTTTCCCTCATGAGCCACTCTCTGGGACACCCTCCAGCGTCATTTTAAAAGGCGAGCCAATAAGAGGTGGGGCCAGCCTGTGCAGCTTGCAAGGCTGAGACTGGATCACACCTTGGAGCATTTGAATGCCGCTCCCTTTGCTGAGCATTTCTACTAGTCCAAAAATATGCTTGCTTCAGATGTAGAATAAAGATTTTGTAACTCACAGTCTCTTCGGCCCTGTCCCATGCGACAGGGCTCTGCTGCAGAGTACCTGCTTCACTGCAGGCAGGAAGTAAACTGAGGAAGACAGGAAGTGGAGGGCTGGATGTCCCCTGCTGCAGAGGTCTGATTCCTGCCTGTCAATCAGCATCAGGAGGTACAGCCCAGGAGTAAGGAAGCCCGGAGACCAGCTTAGGAGAGAGAAATAAAGTTTGCCCTTTCTTCTTTTCCCTCCATTAAATCATGCCATCTCGTGTCATCTCTCGCACCTGGCACAACGCATAAACACGCCGTAACACTCCACGCGCTTACCGTAACAAACTCTGTACATCACAGAACCGTCGCGCCGACATCCGACAGAATTTAAAATAAATAATTCGACAAATAACACAACTATTCGTACGACATCAAATGAAAATTACATAGAAAAAAATAAACATGGCAGAGGCACAAAACAGCTGCTTTGAACTTGAGCTACAAGACATAACTCAGCTCGAAATGGATGTGGACCCTCCCCCGACTCCCTAGTCTCCCTTCCTGGTTTCACCCTTTTCCGGTCCGACCGTGTTGGGAGACGAGGCGGCGGCTGCGCTATTTATGTCAAGGGATCTCTCCCTGCATAGCCCTGCCCACTCCCATCCTTAACTCCAGGGCCCAGGCGCTACGCAAACTAACCCTGACCCTTTAAAGGGACCCCTTTATCTGACTACTGCATACGTGCCCCCCAGGGACCAAACACAGGCCATTGCCTCTCTTACAGAATACCTTACCTCTCTACCTCTTTCTGCTGATCAAATTCTGGTGGGTGACTTAAATGTCAACTGGCTCAGCCCCTCCTCCTCCTCTACCCGAGACTCCTTTTCTGCAATAGACCTAACGCAACTAGTTACCCACCCTACCAGGACCAACCCCAAGAGAGGCTCCAGTACCTGCTTGATGTGGTACTCACCAACCGCCTTAATCGGATCCCCAATGTACAAGTCCTCCCAGACTGTCTCAGTGATCACTCCCCCATTCTATTCCACTGGTCAACCTCAGTCCCCAAACCCATAGCACAGTCCACATGCCGGCGGCGTCTAATACCTGGTGGACTGATAAAACTTAAGGAACTTCTGCCCAAATTGACTGGTCTCCTGTACAGGCAACTCCTGACATCGACACAGCTCTCTCCTTCTTTACCCAAACTTTTAATAATGCCTGTGATATCTTTGCCCCAGTGTTGACCCGCCGTTCTAAAAGGAAGAATGCCCCTAGGTTACCCCAGCTTTAATCCACCAGCTCAAACATAGGGACAACTATGGCACCCGTGCCATTGAGACTGGCCGCCCAATGACAGGCGGTTATATGCTGCCGCCGAAACAAGTGCACTCGGCCATCAGAAAGGCCAAGTCTGAGCACTATCGGTCCTCACTCACTGCCTCATGGGGAATCCCAGAACCTTCTGGGATAACATTAAACAGTTAAATGGGAGTGCACTTCCCCCACCCACCAGATCAACATTAATGGTGTGATCTCCTCAGACCCAGCCCTCATAGCCAACCACCTCAACACCTCATTCACTGACCTTAGCCCTATCCTCCCTACAAATTTTTTGACCTTCCTCCCCAGCACCTGCCGTAAATCTTTTCGCCTTTATTTTCTCCTCCGCCATGTTTCTGCCCAAGAACTTAGGGCCGCCTTGTCACTGCCCTCAAGAGTAATAGTACAGGCAGTGACACCCTGAATCCGTGTATCCTACGGCTGGTCTTAGACACAGTCCTTACCCGATCACATGCCTCATCAACCACTCTCTTTGCCTGGGAAGGTTCCAACTGCCTGGAAAGTCGCCACTGTCACCCCTATCTTTAAAGGTGGTATAGGACTGTGGCTGGAAACTATCGACCGATCTCCATTCTCTCTCCTCTCTCAAGGCCTTGGAAAAAGTGGTGGCCTCTCAAATCTCTGACTACCTCTCCACCTACAATGTCCTTTGTCCTGAGCAGCATGGCTTCCGGCGGGCAGTACCAACACAGCCCTCTAGAGTTCTCCAACTTTCTCCACTCCTCCTTAGACACTGGTTCTCTGGCTGGTGCTGTCTTCATTGACCTCTCGAAAGCTTTGACACTGTCTCCACCCCTCCTTCTTGATGCCCTTAGTCTCTCTGGTTTTGCTGCTGGGCCTATCTCCTGGTGCACCAGTTATCTGTCTGACCGCTCTGGCGTGTAAAATTAATAGGACCTACTCAGACATCTGTCCCATCTTTTCTGGGGTTCCCCAGGGCTCCATTCTGGGCCCTTACTATTCTCCCTTTACCTTAACACCCTTCCACGCTCTTGCTCGGGGAACATTCTATTGTAATGCTGATGATGCAGTCATCTTTGCCTCAAATCAGTAACCTACTGCCCTCCAGGACTCGCTGCAGAAGTCCTTCACTGAAGCCGAGGGTTGGTTCAAGGAACATAGATTGGTGATAAATCTTAAAAATAAAAACCATGTTCTTCACTCATCCAAAACAAGTCCTGCAACTTCAAACTCCTCATTCACTCTGGGTCCTCATTCCCACTGAACAAGTTTGCTCCTATAAATACCTAGGGATCCATTTTGACCCCTCCTCTCCTTCCATGGACACATCGCTGCCCTAGCCACTGCCACTAATATCCGATTGGGCATCTTACATGGTATAAACACTGCCTCCCCGAGGCTCTTCGACTTCAGATCACCTCCTCTATCCTGTCTCTAGTGGACTATGGACTGCGGTGTATGGTGCTGCTGATCAGACCGCACTCCATAAAATTACTTTTCTCTGAATAAGGCCTGCAGGTTAATTACTGGAGCACCTAGGAGACACACACCTGTCTACTGTGCTAAAAGCGCTGGTACTTGATCTCGTGGCGCCTCAAATATCTTACACCATACCCTTACAAAGACCCTCCTTGGGCTTTTCCCACCAGGATTGACCACCACCATCGCCGCCTGTCCCACTAGTTCATACTCGGACCTCTGGGAAAACCTCTCTGTTATCCCTAGAGCTAGGACCTCTCATGGCCAAAGAGCCTTCAGCTTTAGGGCCCCTCCTGGTTCAACACACTGCCCCTCCATCTCCGAAGCTCCAACTATATGCAGTTTCAAAACTTCCTTACGTAACCACCTTATTAACACCCGATGCTGTAACTGCCGCTTAGTCAAAGCCGCATCAATACTTATGACAAAGCTTATTACTAAGCTGCTAAGGATGACATAACTCTGGTATTGTTTCCATCCATCCTACCTGTACCAGCTTGTTTGTATCTATGTCTTAATTTACTGTTATACTTATGTGTTGTACTGCTATACTGTGTATTTTGGTTTGTCTTACTGTGACAAGGTACCTTTGTAAATGAGCCTATGGCTCAAAGGTTTTCCAAACTGCTGTTTAAATAAAATAAAAAAAAAAAAAAAGAAGAAGACCCACAACAACAAACACCTTCACAAAAATCTGAAGCCTTCAATTTCAGCATGGCAATCACCAGCATGCCTCAGAAAAAGGCAAGCACCATAATCTGCCCGACTAGTCCTTCTCGAAGCTGCACAATCCAGGTTAGTTCTTAACATAAAAATCAACCTGAAACTGCCACCTATGAAACTGAAAATAGCCCTAAAAAAGCACCAGCCCAGAAATGATCCACAGCACCAGTCATTACATTCCTCCCCATCACAACTGAGTACCAATAAATACCAAGCACCAGTAAAGAACTGCATAACACCTGCAGCACAGAAAAAAATCCTCCAACAACCACAGACATAGCAATTTCTGACTTTATCTAAAGTGCCAAAAACAGCAAAACACTTAAAAGACAAACAGACTTGAATCTTGTGAAAGCCTACATGCAGCACAACGTCAATATTACCACAGAGCTCTACCAACTCAGCCCAGCAATGCTAAATAGTATTCTCTGTCACTACTTCATGAATGAAGGAAAAAAAAAAAGACAACACACCCTATGAGCCACTAACACAAAGCTATTTTCCAAAGCACAGAAAGGCATTTAAAGGAAAACAACTACCCAATCTCCATATCAACTGCGCAACAATTTGGAACTGCCAGACAAGTACTGAAATCAAGCAAAAACAGTTAAAAAGCCTTGGTAAAAGGGTGCAAGCCAAAAGCTGCTGATGAACTCACAGATCAAATAACTGATGAGCTATAAAAAAAAAAAAAAAAAAAAACTTGGTCCCTACACCCCTGACTAACAAACACCATGTGGCTCACCATCAGTCTACTTTGCGCTTAGAGGCAACACAGAAATGCGCTTTCTATGCTGGGGAGACATACAATTAAAGCAAAATGAAGATGGGAAAAAATTCCTATAATATAACCATGAACGCCAAACAAAAACCCAAACTGGTGCAAATCCCAAGGAATACCGAAAACTAAAGCCGAGAGCATATGAAATGCCAGAAAACCTGTTCAGATGTCCAGAAACCAACTATGAAGTCTACAAATCAAAAAGACCAGAAAAAAACGTTACAACCCGATTCTCCTTTCTTCCTCTCAGCAAACACCTTAGTACAGCAACAACAGGCCAGCTCCTGGTACAAAAATCAACCAATTGTCATAAACAAACCCTCAAACATAGTAAAAACCATGATTGCTGCAGCCAATGTTGAAACCAGCAAAAGACTAACCAACCATTCAGCTCGGAAACACCAAGTACAAAAACTATGTGACAGTGGAGTAGCACCTACTGAGATGATACAAATATCTGGACATAAACGGCTACAAAGTCTAAATGATTATGCAAAAATAAATGAAACCAAACAACTACAAATCTGCAAACTACTAAGTGGAACGACAGCCAATACCACCATTCCACCACCACCGAAGAAACTAAAGAAGCCTCCCACACCAACTAAATATAACCAACTTCTACGAACCTGTTTTGACAGGCCGAACATAACAGCGAAGAACATTGCCTTCAACATCATACAAGGTAAGCATCATTCCACATAACACTTTCCCATATTTACCCATCCACACACCACCCACACAACCCACAGTCACACACTCCCCCAAAAATACTTACCTTCCAACCACCCCCAACACTTCATTCCACACCCACATTGCAACTATATTTTCAACTAAACCAAGTAAATCTTTTTTCCTCATTCTTCTACCACAGTAAACAAGTATGACACCATACATAAAAGACGACCCCTTGTCATTGACTCCCGATAGTGACTCCGACTAATGCAAAACCATGAAGACTTCACACCCAGAATTAAACAAAGAAGGTCACCATCAAACCTTCTTCAACAGAAGACAACCTGCACAGCTAAGGACAGGCCATACAACAGAAATCCAGAGAACCACAAAACCTTCATCATTTCCAACAAAGAAACAAACACTAATGGACACATTGCAAAAAAGTAATCTTGGACTTAAGAAAAGAACTAAAATATTTTCAAGCGCCATACTTGCATAAAACATGAAAAAATTATTTTTCCATAATCAAACAATGTTACCCAACATTTGCATTAAACTGTAGCATCTACTATTAAAAATATTTAGCAATTTGAGCACGGTTTATCATCCTTATTACCTTTAGTACTATATTACTCATAACTTAAACACAAGTTCTATAAATATTAATGAAGCCATAAGTAAATACGTTACGTTTGCATAAAAAGCATTAAAATGTACCATAAATGCATTGCAATACCAAACACAAGTTACCGTGACCTGTGAAACAAAACCAGCACTTGTACCAATAGTATACTTCAAACATGTAAGACTAGACTTCTACCTTTGTTTTACTTCACAATAAAATAAATTGTTACTGCAATTACCTGTTGATGTCTTCATTGCAGCTCCTTCTATCTGTACACAAGCTTTCACACATCATGAGACCTGAACCCGCAGCCTTCGCAAAGTACCATTTCTATACACCCTATTTTGCCCATGTAAATATTCCACATCGATAAATACAACAAAACATTCTCCACTCTCCAATCTTCGCGGTCGTCACGTCCCAAATCCCTCACATTATCAAAAAAAAAAAAAAATACGTATTAAAAAAAGAACTGCAATATTCCAAAATATCCCTTCGGGCTCTTCATGTCCCACCTCCTCCGCTTTCAGAAATACCCCTCCTCAATCACCGCCTTAATATTCATAGCACTCCGCCCCCAAAACCAAAACTCCAACCCACACCGCCACCACCGACTTTCTTTGAAATGTAGCCGACATCCAGACTCGCTCACCCGGCCACGGCGACTCTAGTCTCCCCTTCCATCTCGCACCCTCCTGCCGCTATGTCCATCACGACCGCTCCCTCTTCAACACTCGACCTGCTCCACTCAGTAACTGTGCCACAACTCTAAAAACACACCCACAACAAAACAGCCAATCAGAAACATTTTCCCACGC
This sequence comes from Neoceratodus forsteri, assembly GCA_016271365.2. Classification (NCBI taxonomy): domain Eukaryota; kingdom Metazoa; phylum Chordata; order Ceratodontiformes; family Ceratodontidae; genus Neoceratodus; species Neoceratodus forsteri. The sequence goes on from CM057452.1 coordinate 129,741,932, forward strand.
TACATCAACCAATAGAAACCCCCACACACTTTCATTCATAAACCTCACAACCAATCACGTCCCACACACAGCCAAAGCACACATACAGTAAAACGCCGCCCAAAACAACCACCACCTAATCACAAATAGTGCCACATAAAAATTAAAACAAACATTTAAACATAATAACAAGCTGCCCGGTGGCGCTTGAGGTTGAGGCGCTGGACGCCACACTGCTGCTGCGCCGGGCGACCCAGGTTCGGGAACGGACTCGGTGGCCGGGGAGAGGGAAGATTGAGCGTCCTCAACGGATGCCTCCTCCTCAGGGTGGTTACCAAGAGCGCATTGCGCTCTGCATTCTTCCATAGCCGTGGAAGCACCGGCAGAGGGAAAGGGTGGAGGCGGCTTCGCTTTGTCGGAGCCGGGGAGGGGGACGTCAGGCGCATGAGGGTCTGCATGTGAAGCATCGCTACCATTCGGGACGACGCTCCCTTAGCGCAAGGCCCTGGGGAGGGGGACATCAGGGAGAAAACCGAGGGAAACCCTCCGCAGCCTTAGATGAAGTCCCGCCTTGAAGTTCACCCGACCACCTACAGGACAGACCCCAATGTGCGAGGAGAGGAGGATGGGCACTCTAGGGGCAGATCCCTAAGGTAGGTACCAGGGGACATGAGCGGACAGAAGGAGGGGGCACCGGAGGCAGTAAGGAGGGATAAAGACGAAAATAATAAAAAATAAAAAAAAAAACAACACTATAACACAAACTAGGACGTTGCATAAATTGCACATGTGCTGGCTATTCGTGGGATATAAGATTTATTTAAACTCGCGGTCTGTGACCTCGTTACCTCACTCGTGGCGGACCGAGGTCACAGACTGCTCGTTTAAATAAATCATGTATCCCACAGATAGCCAGCACATATCCCCTACATATCCAACCCCAGGACAAGCTCCCATTTCTGCTGTACTTGGGAGTCTGAGACAGAGCACTGTTCAAAAGTAGTCTGCAGGTGGTGGTAATTACACAACTTGCAGGGGAAGCTATAAACTTAGTGTTTCTAGTAGGTATAGCATAGGTGTCCAAGTAGCATTGGGTTGTGCACAAAGTACATGGAACAAGACGTACAGCATGGCAACCAGTAGCATCTCAGGAGGGGATTTAATATTGGTAAAGGGGCATGTGTTACACTCTCAGACTTTTCAATCTATCCCATCTGAGAGGGGAAGACAGCCCATACCATTTACTGCCTACCCATGGAAGCGAACACCCAAGGAGTTATTACTACCTCGCTACAGATCACTGGTAACGCCACACCTGGAGTACTGTGCCCAGTTTTGGAGGCCCCACTTGAGGAAGTACAGGGACAGGCTGAAGACAGTTAAGCACAGAGAAACAAAAATGATTCACGGTCTGCAGGACAGATTAAATGAGGATCAGTTTAGGGCACTGAACATGTACTTGCTGGAAGCCAGAATGGACAGTGGCGATATGACAGAGACCTTCAAGTCCCTGAACAGAATGAACAAGGTAAACAGCAAGGAAATATTCAACAAGAAGAGCAAATCTAAAACACAGGAGCATAAGTGGAAGCTGGCAGTAGGGACATTCAAGAGGGATGCGTGGAAGTTCTTTTTACCGAGAAAGTGGATAAGCCATGGAACAGCCTGCTGACTGAGGTGGTGGGCATAAAGACCACTAATGGCTTCAAACATAGTTGGGACAGTATTACGAACATATGAATGTGCCAGCAGAAACGGACCACTCTGTCTACCTACATCTGCTAGAGTGTGCAACTAGCACCCCTAGTTTGCAGCTGCCCCAACCACTCCTCTGTCATCCAACTGCCACCCCCCACCCTCACTCTCCCCTGCTCCCTTTCCCATGCCCTTTTAAAGCTGTTCACAGATTTACATGATACCACCCATTCTGTTAGTGCGTTCCATTTTGCTACCACCCTCTCCGTGAAATAGTGTCTCCTCATTTCCCTCCTAAATCCCCCCCTCCATTCTTAGCCCATGTCCTCTGGTGTCCCTCCCTCCTTAGCTTAAAGAACCTGTCTGCCCACTCTTACCGATTCCTCCGATATATATTTATTTATTTTTTCAACAACGTTATCACACTGACCTCCTGAACTCTCCTCGAGAGGTCCCCTGGTGCCCTGCTATCCCAATCTTTACTGAAGCTTCTCTCCCCTCGCTCCTCCTCCGTGGCCCCCTCTCCATACATTATCCCAGCCACCCAGCCCCCAGCTCTGAGTCCCCTGGGGTGGGACTGCCAGATTAGTCCTCCTGGTGTTCTATCTAGAATCTAGATAGGCGACCGAGAACGGAGGAGATGAGAGGAGGAGCCCGACACTGGGCATGGCTGACTGGTACCCCTGGACCCTCCTTTGCCTATCAGGAGGAAGACGTTTTTTCTGGCTTGTGTAGTTACACCCTCTCCCCCTCCCTCCCCTGCAAAGTCCGGAAAAGCAATGATGCCAGGGACGTCTGTCCCGGCTCTGCGTAGCCACTACTGAGCCCTGTAGTGTTGTAGTGCCTCCGGTCTCCATCAGAGGCCACTGCAGTGCCAGGCTAACCCTAGATCGCCCCCCACCCCCCAACAGAGGAGAGCAGTCCTCCAGACGCTCAATCCTCTCTTTCCCCTGTGGATCCCCGGTGGCCTGGGCTCGTTCCCGAACCCAGGTCGACGGCGTGAGGTGTGGCGTCCAGCACCTCAACCCTCAGTGTCACCGGGCCAAGCACTCCTCAGATACCTGGATGTCTCTATTATGTCCCCTCTGTCCCATCTATCATCCAGGGTGAACATATTCAGGTCTCCCAGTCTGCTCTCAGTCTCTCCCCTTCATTCCACGAATCATCTCCATTGCCCTCTTCTGCATCCCCTCCAGCAGCTTGATATCACACTTCCAGTAGGGCCTCCACAACTGCACAAAATACTCCAAGTGCGGCCTTACCAGCGACCTGTAGAGGGGCAAGATCACCTCTCTTCGCCTGGACGAAAATCCTCTCGCTATGCACCCCAGCATTTTGTTCGCTTTTGCAGTCGCTCTCCTACACTGGGCAGTAATGTTCATGGTCCATGCTACCACTACCCCTAGGTCCTTCTCCTCCTTAGTGATCCCCAGCTTACTCCCCCCCCAAAGCCAGTATTCTCTCCTTGGGTTCTTCGCCCCGAAGTGCATAACCTTACACTTTTTTGAACTGAAATCCAGCTGCCACCTCTCTGATCACTCCTCTAGTTTGCTTAGGTCCCCCTGCAGCTGCTTCCATCCCTCCTCTCCACCAACCACTGCTCCCATTTTGGTGTCCTCTGTGAACAGACTTAACTTGCTCACCACCCCATGCGCAATGTCCAATATGAAGAACACAAATAATACTGGTCCCAGCAAAGAGCCCTGTGTGACCCTGCTCGTCACTGGCTTCAGAGTTGAGAGCTCCCCTCCCACCACCACCACCACCCATTGCAGCCTCCCACTCAGCCAGCTTATAATCCAGTTCATCATTTTTGCCCCTACCGCTACACCAGTTAGCTTCCCCCCAAGCCACCCATGAGGCACCGAATCGAAGACCTTGCTGAAGTCCAAGTAAAGAACATCCACCGCATGACCCTTATCCAGCTCACCTGTCACCCAGTCATATATATTTTATATATATATTTTTTTTATTACTTTTTGTTGCCTCCCATGCCAGCACCATTTGCCCGGTCACGGACCCTCGGCTGCGACTTCCCATATTAGCTGCCCTCCTGGTACCCCCTGGCTTACCCCACAGGATGGGGTCATGGCACCCAAACCCCTCTGAAGGGTGCTGCGATCGACGAGATAGGGCGGGAGTCAGCCTGGGAGCCGAGTGCAGCTGGGGACAGGCATCATCAAGGCAGTGGGTGGCAGGCTTTTCTCCCCTGTAAGCGGGTGCGGGAACATGCAATGCCAACTGCGTACATTCCACCCCTCAGATTCTTGCTGGTGCAGGCCACTTGTGGTGCCCCCAGCCTCCGCCAAGAATCCCTCAAGCACCGGTCACACACTGCACTCTACCCCCACAGGAGGAGAGCAGTCCGTGGGAAGCTCGATCCTTTCTCCCCGGCCATCCCTCCAAACGGCCCAGGTCACCGGCGTCCCAAGTGGAAATCCAACCCCTGCGCTGACAGGTCGGCTCTGTCACCCAGTCACAATATTGTATCATGTTGGTTTGACAGGACTTCCCCCTAAACAAACCCATGCGGCCTCACATCCTGGAGGCCGTTGTCCTCCAGGTACAACACCAGTCTTTCCTTTAGAAACACAGAAAATCGAAATTTAAATACCTGTAAATTTTCTTTCTCCAACGGCTGGTCTCCGGGCTTCCTTACTCCTGGGCTGTACCTCCTGATGCTGATCCACAAGCAGGAAACGGACCTCTGCAGCAGAGGACATTCAGCCCTCCACTTCCTGTTCTCCTCAGTTCTTCCTAAAGCAGTCCAATGTGGTAATACTACAAGAACTTGGGAACAAAAGAAAAAATTACTCACCTTAGTAATGCTGTTTCTTCTAATGGAGTCTTGCTATATTATAGACATTAGCAGTTTGATCCAGCTCTAGAACTGCCCCGGAGTGAAATGGTTAAAACCATTCCAAAATAGAATTTTGGCACGAGAGCAGCTCTATCTGTGTCATTTCAAACTTGAACTGTCAGATCTTTACGAGCCAAACTCACGAAGGTCTGTGTGGAAGCTGTAACCTACACTAGCCAAATGGTTACCTAAATAATAACAACCATTAATGGTCCCAACACCCAAGACTCAAGTCAGGGGACCAGAAATACTAACACCATTCTAATAATACGAAAATGGAACATAAGTATAATAAAACACACAAACGCTCACATACATACACTCCCCAAAGTCCCAAAGGGACAAAATGCTAACAGGACATAAGTAGTGCCACACTAAGTTGCCCGCACCCACCAAGTAGGAGGTTCTGAGAGGGGCAGGTTGGGGAGGGGTTCAATAATATAGCAAGACTCCATTAGAAGAAACAACATTACTAAGGTGAGTAATTTTTCTTCAAACAACATGAAGTCTTGCTATATATAGACATTAGCAGAATACAGCAGTACCTCCATGGAGGAGGCAGAACCTACTTAGGAATAGGCTCTGAAGAACAGCTGTGCCAAACCGAGCATCTCTCCTGGCCTGGACATCCAGGGAGTAATGCTTGGTAAAAGTGTGTACCGTTTTCCAAGTAGCAGCCTGGCAAATCTCTAATAAAGGGATATCTCTGGCAGCAGCTAGAGACGCAGCTGTACCCCTGGTAGAATGAGCCCTCAAACGGGGGCTCTGCCCACTTTCTGATAACAAACTTGGATACAAGAGACAATCCACCTGGCTATTGATCTCTTAGTGGCAGGTTTGCCTTTCCCAACTTCACCATAGGTAAGGAAAAGTTGGAGGGATTCGAACCTGTGACCTTTGGTACGCTCTATATAATAACTAAGAGCTCTCTTAACATCCAGGCTGTGCAACCTCCTCTCACCCGAACAGGAGTGATCAGTGAAAAATACTGGAAGGGAGATAGATTGATTAAGATGGAAATCTGAAACCACCTTAGGCAAAAACTTCCTATTAGTCCTAAGGACTATCTTATCCCTGTGGAAAGAAATAAAGTCAGTCTCCACTGACAAGGCTTGCAATTCACTTATGCGTCTGGCAGAAGTGATAGCCACTAGAAAAACAGTTTTCCAAGTTAGGAACTTAAGCTCTGCAGAAGACAGAGGTTCAAAAGGGGGTTGCATTAACTGGGCAATGCAAACATTAAGGTCCCAAGCAGGGGCCGGTTCCCGAAAGGGAGGATTAGTATGGAGTAATCCCTTAAAAAACTTTGAAAACACAGGATGAGAGGAAAGAGGGGATGACTTTCCTGCTGACACAAAAGCAGACACAGCTGCCAAATGAACTCTCAGGGTAGCTGGTCTGAGACCCAAGGAATTAAGATGTACCATGTTATCTAACAAAATGGGCAATTCAGCAGATTCTGGGGAAATATTTTTCCCAGCACACCAAATGGAAAACCTTTTCCATTTAGAACTATAAGTAGCCCTAGTGGAAGGCTTTCTGGAAGCCTTTAGGATCTCAAGAACACCCTGAGAGAGGTGTAAATCAGCAAACTAACTCCTTAAGAGCCAGGCCTTGAGGTTGAGGGATTTGAGGTCCGGATACCAAACCCTTCCCTAGGCACAAGTCAACAGATTGTGATTCCTGGGGAGGCACAGGGGAAGATGGACTGTCAGAGACAGAAGGAGTGGGTACCAGGGCTGCCTGGCCCAATCCGGGGCAATCAGAATCACCCTGCAAGGCTGAGATCTGATTTTGACTAGTATTCTGAATAGGAGAGGAAAGGGGGGGAAAGCATAGAGGAACTTCCCCTCCCAATCCAGAAGAAGGGCATCCAGGGGAACTGAGCCCAGCACTGGAGGCCTGCAACAGAACAGAGGAAGTTTGTGATTGTCTGGGGCTGCAAAAGATCTATCTGAGGGATGCCCACCTGGCAAAACTATCCCCAGCACTTAAGGATCCAGGGACCATTAGTGATGGCCCTGGGAAATCCTGCTGAGGGCATCCGCTAGGACATTGTCCTTCCCTGGAAGATGAACTGCTATGAGGGAAGTGTTCAGGGAATAGGCCAGAGACCACAACTTCATTGCCTCGGTGCACAAGGCCGAAGACCGAGTGCCCCCCGTTTGTTGATGTACCACATTGTTGTGGTGTTGTCTGTTCTGACTTGTTTCACCTTGTTGTGGACAGATGCAGAAAAAGCTTGCAGAGCTAAAAAGACAGCTCTGAGTTCCAGCAAATTGATGTGGAGCAGAGATTCCTGGGGGGACCAGACTCCCTGAGTGGAAGAGGTCGCCCATGTGGGCTCCCCAACCCAGAAGGGAAGCATCTGTAGTGAGAGTCAAGTCGTGGAGAAGGGAAATGATGGGGACCCCCTCTCTTAATTGCTCTGATCCTGCCACCACTGGAGAGCTTAGGATCAAGGTTCGAAAGTCACTGGGACCAACTTGGAAAGGGGTCTCTTCTCTGAGACCAAAGGTTCTCAAGTGAAACTGAATGTCTCTCATCTGAAATCTGGCTCCCTGCACAACAGCTGTGGATGCAGCCATGTGCCCCAGGAGCTGCAGAGAATGTCTTGCTGGTCGAGAGACTGCAGAGTGAAGGAAGAGGCCAGAGCCACTAAATTCCTTACCCTTTCTGGGAAGAAAGGCTCTGGCTAGCTTTGTGTCCAATTCTGCCCCTATAAAGGTGAGTACCTGGACTGGTTCCAGAACCGGCTTTGGTAGGTTTAGCAGAAAACCCAGGAGGTGAGAAGCTGCTGGGTGACCTGCAGGTGAGATTTTACCTGTTCTGGGGACTGGCCTACAATGAGCCAGTCGCCTAGATAGGGAAAACAGCAATCCTCTGCCTCCTTAAGTGGGCCACTGCCACTGCTAGACACTTTGTGAATACCCTTGGAGCAGAGGTAAGGCCGAAGGGCATTGCTCTGAACTGGTAATGACCTGAGGGCAGTTCGAATCTGAGGTACTATTCAATGGGATCTTCTGATCAGGACATGGAAATAGGCATCCTTGAGGTCCAGGGAGGCTAGCCAGTCCCCTGGCCTTAGGGAAGGTAAAATCATTGCCAGGGTTACCATTTTGAACTTTGGTTTCAAAAGATGCTTGTTCAGATATCTGAGATCTAAAATGGGCCACCATTCTCCTGTCTTTTTTGGGGCAAGGAAGTATCTGGAATACAGACCCCTGCCCTGATGCAGGGGAGGAACCCTTTCTACTGCTCTGAGAGCTAACAGGGATGAGACCTCTGTTTCCAGAGCGAGGGTCTCTGAAGCACTGCTGTAGAAAAGTCTGCTTCTCAACTTGGGAAACTTTTTGAAGCTGAGAACCAGACCGCTTACTACTTCCGAACCCCACTTGTCTGAGGTTAAAAAGCTCACTCCTGACTGAAGTAAGCCAGCCTGCCCCCACTGGTACAGAAGAATCGGCCCTGGGCACCCCATCAGGGTGCCTGTTTCGCAGGAGCTTAGGCTGGGGTGGGAGCAGGTCTGCCCACCCCTCGCCTGCCCCTGCCTCTGAAGAAGCCCCTCTGAGCATAGGCAGAGGAGGCCTGAGTCTGGTAGAAAGGCTTCATGAAAAGCCTCACCCCACCCTGGGGCATGCCTTGAGGAGTGGCTTGCCGCCTCCTTAGCCTGGGCACTCTTGTAAGTAGTCCTATATTCATCCATCTTCTTCATGTAATTCTCTGTCTCCAAACAGAGAATTTCCCACCACAGGAAAATCCATAGCCTTAGTCTGGGTATCCTGTGACAAACTAGTACACCTGAGCCAGGCCAACCTACGAAAAAGCTACAGATGTGGCCATGACCCTAGAGGAAACATCATTAACATCCACAGCAGCATGAAACTGAACCTTAGAGGCTTCAATGCCATCAGCAGCCACCTGTTCTAGTTCACTAGCCAGCTGGCCATGGGCCTGCTTGGCCAATTGCATAACAGTATCCCATCTAGATTTCTGATACCTAGCTACATAAGCTAGTATAATTTGCTTGCCTGAGTCCCAGAGAGGCTGCCATATACTGTTTTTTGCCATGGCATCAATCTTCCTGAATCTCTTGTCAGGAGGATGTGAAGCCAAGGATATTAGCTTTATCAGGCAGCAGCCTGAACTACCCTAACATGACTGCATTGTTGAGAAAGGAATTCTGCATCAGGGCCTGACAATGTATACCTTCTGTCCATCTTTTATCTACAGGAGGCACAGAATTAGGAGCTTTAAAATTTTTTATTGTTTGTTTCTAAAAGACTTATGTAAAGGAATAGACAATCTCCTAGACTCTGGAATATCCATCATTTCTACAAAATCAGGCTCCTCTTGCTCATCCACAGCCCTTCTAAAGGAAGCTGAGGGTTTCAGCAACTTTTATAAAACATAAAATGAGATGGGGACTCGGACAGGACAGCATAGGGGGAGATTCTAAAGGTCTGTCTGGGAGATGTCCGGTTCAATGGGCACACCTAGACCTTCCCAGCCACATTCATACTGTTCATAATCCTCCTCCCCTCCTCTGGTTCATAAAATTCCTCAATATCATAATCCTGAACCACTGGGACCGACGAACCAACCTTTTACCAGATAGTGGTGGTTTGACGGACCTTGAGACAGTGACTGGACAATTTGTATGGCTTTTGCATTCTGCAGCAGTTGGAGAAGGAATTTTGACCCAGACCTGCTGATTTTCTTGTTTTTTACTGGAATTGGTTCTCAGAACCAGCTTTTCTTTTGCCCGAGGAAGTCTGGCCCTGGTCAGAGGGCACTCCCTCTGGTTCGGTTGGCACCAACGGGCTGGCCATCCGGTCAGCGGACTTTTTGCCTCTCCCCTGAGCCTGCCCAATCTTTTTCCAGGGTGGCTGCAGGGAAATTCTTACATACCTGGCAGTCTGACTGGAGGTGGTCAAACCCAGACAATAAACACATGGGTGGGTCAGCCTTGGCAAAGACTTCCCACAAACATCACAGTGTTGAAACCCAGTGGGCCCGGTTTTTCTTTTGGGTTTCTCAGACATAATGCTAGCTAATCAAAAACTTGCCCTTTTAACGCAGTGCTAGGTAAGACACCCTTTATCGGTTCCTAACCGTGTCACGGGTATTGGAAAACGAATAAATCTGTTTTTTAGAACCGATAAGAACCGGAACCGCACTCTAAAATACTAACTTTTAGTTTTAAATGAGTTTTGAACCCACTGACTGGTTCAAAACCGAACCGATAACTTACAAGTTCCACACAGACAAAACCTTCATTTACTTCACGTTACCACAGATAGAGCTTGAACCGAACGGTTTGACGGGTTAAAATAAAAACCATTCTTGTTAAACCAACCAGAAAACACTTTTTTAAACCGAGAAAGAACCGAGCAGAAGGGAGAAATTTCTGAGCGACTCGTTCACTGGAGGCGGAGTAAAGAATCTGACAGTTCAAGTTTGAAATGACACAGATAGAGCTGCTCTCGTGCCAAAATTCTATTTTGGAATGGTTTTAACCATTTCACTCCGGGGCAGTTCTAGAGCTGGATCAAACTGCTAATATCTATAATATAGCAAGACTTCATGTTGTTTGAAAACAAGAATTTTAAAGGCATATATGGCCGTGAGGCCAGCCAACTATATACATTCTGGGAGGGAATCAGAAGCCCGGAGACCAGCCGTCGGAGAAAGAAAATTTACAGGTATTTAAATTTCGATTTCTCTCTCCTAAGCTTGTCTTCCGGCTTCCTTACTCCTGGGATATACAAAAGCAGTACATCCCCAGATGTCCTGGGTGGGAAGAATGTCAAGAGCCCATAAGGGTTCACCACCGCTTGAAATACTCTGCGGCCAAAGGATGCCTCTGCCGAGGACATCACCCCCAGTGAGAATTTTTTTTTGGCGCTATAGTGTGTGAATGGATGATCAAGAAGGCCACTCAGTGTGAGTGTGCTGTCGATGCTTCTCTGAATTGCGCCCACGAAGGGGGCCATGGACTCTCACTGGGCCAGGCAAGTTACTCTGGCCTGATCATAAGCCGTAGAGGTGACGGACAGAATCTGTTTGGCTATAGAGCCTATTGAATCCTTGCTGCCCCCAATTTTTTCCCCTTTAGCTGGCAAGAACATAGTTGAAGTACTGTCAATAGCGTCCTCTCTCTCTTAATGTACATTTTTCTCCCTGTTTCCAAGTCTAGTGTATGAAATTTTCCATCCTTATTGCTTTTAGAGAGTGGGCAGAAGGAAGGAAGAATGAACTCTTGATTATAATAGATGGGAGACATAACTCTGGCAAACAAAAACTGGAACTGTTCGACTGATGAATGAGTGAACAGCTCTTGGGCAAGCAATGCTTTTAGTCTGCTGAAACTCCCAGCTGGAATAATAACTGAGAAAAAAGGGGGACCTTTATTTGGAGTTGCATGATGGATGGCTTGAGAGGCTCTAAAGGGGGCCTTGAGAACCATATTAAGACTCTGAGGTGATAGCTTTGGTGGATTGAAGATGTTTTAATGCTGCTGCCTGAAGAACTGCCAGACATGGGGATATGAGCCCAACAATTCCCCAGGGTCCATCAAGAGTGCCCCCAGTGCAGAAACTCTACTTTGTAAGGTGGTTGGTTGCAGTCCTTTGTCCATCTGTCTTAAAGGAACTGCAGTAGTACAGGTATGTATATATTGTGTCGTTCTGTATGTGTCTGGAATGAAGCCAGAACCAACATTTCCTCCGGATTCTATAATGCACTTTGGAGGAAGAAGAGACACACTAGTTCCCCATCATGTCAATAGCAGGAGCTGTGCCGCATAGCTCCTTGAAAATTTTTCCACTCACTTTCCAGGTCTAGAGAGAGACCAGTTGTTAAAATGGGGTGCAGAACTGGATCTTGATGGAGAATGCCCAGGCTGAACCTGAATGTTCGAAGTGGTAGCCCCAACCAATGAATGAGAAACAACAAAGTGCGGAAAAAAACATAAGGGACAGACTAGAATCATGACTGTCCTGTCCAAGGCCACTTTGTGGAGGACTCTTGATAGAGGCGGTATTGGAGGAAGGCATACAGGAGACCGAACAGATCCCAGTTTATGGGGAAAAGGTGTCCTGAGCCACCGCTGGTTCGTCCTTGGCCAGGGAATGGAACTGCTTTGCCTTGGAGTTCTGCCAGCAGGCGAAAAGATCTGTTTGAGTATTGCCCCACTATTCTGTCTGAATGTGGAAGGCACTGTCCTTCAGCTGCGATCCCTTGGTCGACCCACCTTGCGACGGAGACATTCTGCTATAACATTTTACTGTCCCGATGAAAACATCGTTCAGTGGTGCTCAACCCACTGAAAGAGAAGGGATTCGTTTAGCATCTTTGAGCTTCTTGTTTCACCCTGATGGTCGGTGTATGTCAGTGTTGCCGGACTGTCAGTTGGAATCAGGCTAGCCTGACTGAGGAATTGCTGTTCAGCGTGTCACGGGGCATGGCCTTCTGTTCCCCCCTCAGAAACACATACTGTACCATGTGTCCAACAGCAATCCCCTGCCCAGTGCCAACAGCTGATGCAGGTGAATCCTTCCCAGCTCCCGAGGCTTGCATTGGTCGCGATTCTGACTTAGTGCAGATGGCCTAACTTGTGGCCCTTCATGACCTCTGACCTCTGGGACCATCCCTGGAGGAAGGGCTTAATCCATCTTAATGAGCTGTATGAAAAAATAAGCAGGCAGCTGAGGAGCTTACAAAACTCATTGATGAGCAATTGCAGATCCCAAAATCTAGTTTTTGGGTGGAGAAACCTTGTGTCATGATGTGAGCCCCCAAGGAGGATCAAGGTCTGGTTTGGAATTAGGGAGCTCTTTCTCCAGTTGATTGGAAAACCATATCCGACTACCTCTGCCACTGCCTGTAATGCTTGGTTGAGCTGTGGGGCCTTTAAGTGGACTATAACCACTATTAGCACCTTGAATACTGTCCATGGGTCTGAAAAGACAGCAACAGTAGAGTCTGATTTGGAAGTACTGCTCTCCCACTCTGAATCTGGGATAGTGCGTGCGCCATTACTGCATGGAATAAGAAAATAGGCATCTTGCAGAATTATGGGTGCCAGAAAATCCCCAGCATGTACTGTTTTGTCGAGCCGTGAGGCCTTTAAGTGGACTGTTTCCACTGATGGCATCGTTAATAATGCCCATGGGTCTTGGGAATACTCAAGATGTCAGAATTTTGACTAGAAGAACTGCTCCCCCACCTTGAATTTGAAATGGTGCTCGTGTAGTTCCTGAATAGGAATCTGCCGATGGGTCTCTTGCTTGTTCTATCCTTTGAGATGTAGGAGGGGCCTGAACCCCCTATATATTTTTGCGCCATGAAGAATAGGGAGCAGCCTCTTAGTTAATCTCTGTGACTGCACTTTGTTCAAGAGTGCACTTTGTACAATATGCTCGGACTGTAGAGCGTTTGCGTTTTTGGATGAGCCACCATAGAGAGGGGAGGGCACGACACGAAGCGGGGGAGCTTGCTGGTGATGTGCAGGACCCACCTGACCGACTTGGTTTGAGTCCTGTTCTAGGAAATATGAGGTCTGCCCCCTACTCAAGGGCAATGGGCACAGACAGCTTGTGACTACTTGCTGTTGATCACCGTCACCCTCTCTAGTACGGTCTGTGCTTCTGGTTAGGCTAGGAGACCCACTCACTCTTTTCCTTGAGAAGCTGAGTTTGATCCTAGTTATAAGCCTGGCCATGAATTCTGCGTCTAGGGTCTCTGGACCCTGAATTGCCCTAGCCCTATTTACTGACATACACAAGCATCTCCTGGGAGAGGACCCTGCTTGCTAGGGCCAAAGCCAGGGGTTGTGGCGAGCCAGGGACTGAGTATCGCCCCATGTAGTCTCTTCCAACTGGTTTGCTGCGTAAGCAAGGCCTCTACGGTTCTGTCCAGTGACTCACTGTTTGGTTTGAAATCAGAGGGTAGCTTCTACGGCAGTTTTAGCCATTTTTCCCCGTTGCTGGGTTTCAAGCCTGAAAAGCTTTAAAATCTGCTGGGGCACTGGATAGGGGAGGAAGCTGAGAGTTGCCACTCCTCCTTTGGCCATTTCCCTGTCGGTAGGAAGAGTGAGAAAAGCTGTGGCCGATTTGATAGCAGATGACAAGTGAGAAAAACCTGTTCTTGTTGGCTGGGAGGCGCCAGGTGAGAACCAAGGGAAATCTCGACAGTGACCTCTATTTAGACAGAAATTTGGCTATTCGCTCCCCCTCCAGAAGATGATAACCTGGGGTCCTATGAGTGCCAGAAATGCCCCTGCAAGCTTTAGGTTACCCTCTATACCTTATCTTTCTCCTAGGAGGCGGAATGTTGATCCTCCCAGGTCAACTGCCTCTCGGGGTGAGAATATAGAGGAGTGAGAATATGGATGGTCCATTTTCTTGTATCCTCTAGAGAGGTCTCATATCTGGTCTTATTTAACTGTTTTATGAGGTGTGGTGTCAGAGGAGGCTCCGCATTGCTGAGTCCCTCTGGAAGCTGTTGGTTAATATGATCCGTGGGCTATGATACTGAGCCAAGGAGGATCTTCCTCCGTGATGTCTTCCCCATTCACAGACGCTGCCCTCTGGACATTATAGGAGAAGCTACCCAGCCAAGGTCATTAGCAGTGGGCAACTAGCCACGCTGACCTTTTCTACCCCGGGAAGGCTTGTGTGAGGCCATAATACCACAAAGGCCCTACTTCCTTTAATTCAGCTTACTCCCCTTCCTGATGTCCTGCTGCTGCTGAAGCAGGTAGAAAGTGTGCTGGCCCTTTAAGAATTGTGCCAGTCCTGTAAAGGCCATCAGAGCTGCCCTTGTGCTGTAGTCCTTTTTCTAAGGTTTTTTGTTTTACTCCCCCTAGAATATGCAGGGATCTGAAAAACCTAGGCAGCTGGCTCACTTCTTGATGGGTTTTTTTTGGGGGGGGGGCGCAGCACGGTGAACAAAAGGCTCCATAATAGCGCTCCTCCCGTGCTGTAGTGCTCGTCAATGGAGTCGCTAAGCCGTGCTGCAGGTCCGCCATTGACAAGTGGCTGAGGTAATCCGATTGCCCGTCGACGGTTGCATCATATATGACAATTTAAGTCCCTTTGCATGCTCGTTGGAGTTCCTCATCCCTGCAGCGCTTTGTTGAGCAGTGATTCGTCAAGTTGCCACTGACAAGCTGCCGGTCTACCATCGACGAGTGGCTCAATTAGAATGCACTCGATGGGATAACAAGAAAAAATACGGGGAAATATATGGGGCTGCCAGCTGAGGGGAGATACTAACATACTAAAATGCCAGCAGAATAGGCCTAATGGTCTTTCATGTCTGCTCGTTTGGTCAGCCCCCACCCTGGGAGCGGACCTTGCTGCCCCCCCTCGCCTTCTCTGGCTTCTCCCTTCCCAGTTCCGGATATTCTCGCTGTACTGGATTTTGCTTCCAGAACCCTTCCCCTGTACCTGTCCCACCCCTCTTGAACCCCTCCACCGTCTCTGCCTCCACTAGCCCCTAGGCAGCATTCCATGGCTCCACCCACCCTCCTCAGTGAAGTAGCACCTCCTCCTTTCTCCCTGAATCTCCCTCCAGCTTCCACCCATGCCTCTAGTGGCCCCTGCCCTCCTTCCTTGAAGCACCCTGACTGTTTCCTCCCTATTTATCCTCTTCATGTACCTGAGAGCTACTCATCAGTCCCCCAGGTCCCTTCTCTCTTCCAATGTGTACATTTTTAGCTCTTGAGCCTCTCCTCATAGGTCCTGTCCCCAAGCCCCAAATCATTTTGGTTTGCCTCCTCTGGACCCTCTCAGGAGGTTAATGTCCCTCTTTAGTGTGGCTTCCAAAACTGCACGCAGGTACTCGAGGTGCGGCCTCACCAAGCAGTTATACAGAGGGAGTATCACTTCCCTATCCTGGAGGTGATCCTAGCGATGCATCCCAGCATCCTGTTGGCCTTGGCTGCTGCCCTCCTACAAGTCTCCGAGTTGTTCATCTTGACATCCACCACTACCCCCAGGTCCCTCTCAGCCATTTAGGACTTGTAGCATTCCCCAGGGTGTACACACTTGGCCCGGTTTCCCCGGCCCCCAAGTACGTGCACATTTCCCTGCATTGAACCTCAGCTTCCACTTTCTAGACCATCTTTCCAGAGCCTCCAGGTCCCCTAGGGCCACCCTTCCCTCCTCCCCATCCACCACCGCCCCCAGTTTTGAGTCATCCGCAAAGAGACTCATCTCACCCCTGATACCTGTCCTTATGTCAGAGACATAGGCGTTGAACAGGAGGGGCCCAAGGACTGATCCCTGTGGGACCCCACTAATGACCCTCCTTGGGGATGAGACTATCCCGCCAACTACGACCCTCTGGGTCCAGTCCTGGAGCCAATTGCCTATCCATCTGATCATCTGATTTGTAGTCTCCATAAGTCCTTGTGCCGTTTATTCCCTTGCACGATCCTTCGCAGGTAGTAAGTGTGGGAAGACACATACGCAGTTTCTGCCCAAAAGCTGAGGGGAGATGTATTCTCCATAACTCCTCATACTTTGACACCCTAGAAGCGTGGGAGAAAACAGCCTCCCCACAAGGGAGGCAGGGGCCCATCCTCAGAAATTTCTGACCCCTAAAATAGATGTTTAGGGTTACTGAGCACCGGCCTGTTCCACCTCGAAAATCAAATCACTCCGGTGCCTGTTTTGATTCCCTGAGAAACACTTTCCACTGCACTTAGTAGCATTTCAGGCCTAGTGCAGGATGTGCAGGGAAAAAACAACCCGGTGAAAATGGGGCCAGACTGTGCAGCTTGCAAGGCTGAGACTGGCACCCACCCTGGGATTCCAACATACAGCAGTGATTTCTGATCCTCATTAAAACAAAAACTGCTTAACTTAGTCTGCTTTCTTCAGCTCTGCCACATGGCAGAGCTCTGCTTGCAGAGTACCTGCCAGACTGAAGGCAGGAAGTAAACTGAGGAGAACAGGAAGTGGAGGGCTGAATGTCCCCTGCTGCAGAGGCCTGTTTCCTGCCTGTGGATCAGCATCAGGAGGTACAACCCAGGAGTAAGGAAGCCCAGAGACCAGCTTAGGAGAGAGAACATAAAATTTAACGGCAGATAAGGACCACTTGGGCCCACCTAGTCTGCCCATTTCCCTACCTGATGGATAAGCTGCAGATTCTAGTTAAACAGCTTACTTCCTCCTACCCGCCCACTACAATTGCCTTATGTCTGTCCCATGCATTCTTGAATTATCTCACTGTTCCTGACTGCACAACTTCCTCAGGAAGGCTGTTCCATGCATCCACAACCTTCTCTGTGAAAAAATACGTTCCAACATTACCTCCGAGCCGTCCCCAGCTCTATCTTCAAATTGTGCCCCCTTTAGTATTGTTACCATGATTTTAACATACTAACATACTAAAAGCCAGCAGAATAGGCCTGTCAGTCTTTCGTGTCTGCTCAGTAGCCAGCCCCTATTGGTCGCTAGCCTCTCCTCCCTCCCTCCCTGGCCCCCGAGAGGGTCAACCTTGGCTTCAGTACACCCAAGCATCTGTCCCACCCCCTCTTGAAGCCCTCCACAGTGCCTTGCTCAACTAGTCTCCCAGGCAATGCATTCCACAGCTCCATCACCCTCTCAGTGAAGTAATGCCTTCTACGCTCTCCCCTGTAGGTTCCTCCCTCCAGCTTCCATTCGTGGCCTCTGGTTGTGCCCCCTTGCTTTAGCCTGAACATTTGTCTGGCTCTGCCCCTGTTAATCCGTTTCACATATTTGAATACCTCAATCACGTTCCCCCTGTCTCTCCTTTCCTCCAATGAGTACAGCCTAAGGGCTTCCAGCCTCTCCTCATAGGTCCCATCACTCATGCCCTGGATCATCCAGATTGCCCTCTTCTGGACCCTCTCCAACAGTACTATGTCCTTCTTAAGGTGAGGTCTCCAGAACTGCACACAATACTCAAGATGCAGCCTGACCAAGGCATTATACAGAGGTAGGATCACCTTGCTCCTCCTGGAAATAATTCCCCAGGCTATATAGCCCAGTATCTTGTTTGCCTTTGCCGCAACTCTTCTGCAGTTCTCACTGTTCATTGTCTACCACCACCCCAAGGTCCCTTTCACTCAAAGTGGCTTGCAGTGTGACCCCCTCCCATGGTGTATACATGCCCTGGGTTTCTTAACCCCAGATGCAACACCTCACACTTCCCCGGATTAAACCTCAGCCCCCACCTCCACGACCAGTCCTCCAAGGTATCCAGATCCCTTTGGACTGCCACCCTTGCCTCCTCCCCATCAGCCAGTGCTCCCAGTTTGGAGTCATCTGCGAAGAAGCTCATCCTACTCCTAACCCCCGTTCCTATATCAGAGACATAGGCGTTGAAAAGGAGTGGTCCCAATACTGAGCCCTGGTGCACCCCACTGAAGACCTTCCTAGGAGAGGAGAGGAGACTATCCCACCAACCACCACCCTCTGTGTTCTATCTGTAAGCCAGCTTTCCACCCATCTAAGCAACTGTCTTCCCACTCCATCTCCCCAACTTTGTCAATAACCTGTAGTGGGGTACAGAGTCAAACGCCTTACTGAAATCCAGGTTTAAGACGTCCAGTGGTCTGTCCAGGACCCCCCCCCCCGTCACCAGTCGTAAAAATCTATGCGGTTGGTCTACTACGATCTCCGCAAGACGAAACCATACTGTTTGTCGTCTATGTGCCCCAGCCTATCCAGCTGCCTCCCGAGCATCCCTTTGATTATGCCCTCCATTAGTTTGCCTACCACTGACATTAAGCTGACAGGCCTGTAATTTCCCCATCTCCTCCCTAGACCCACCCTTTGTGGATAGGCACCACATGGGCCACCCTCCAATCTTGGGGCACCCATCCTGTCTGAAGCAAGGCGTTGAACAGCCCGGCTAGTGGAGCCGCTATTTCGTCTGCCACTTCCTGCAGCACTCTTGGATGCAGCCCATCCAGTCCTGGTGCTTTGTCGGTTTTCAGAGCCTGTAGGGCCTCCCTCATACTACCCTTTGTGATTTTACCCTCCCTAGCCTCCCCCTCTATAATGCCCCCATCCTCCTCTGGGTCTGGCCCACCTGGTACCCCAGCCCCTATGGAGGTGAGACTCATTTATTTCTTTCTTTCTTTATTCATAACTAGGATTACAATTATCTTTAAACTAGGAGTTCTTTTACAAACGTTCCACGTCAAGAGAGTGAGAGTAAATACAAGTACAACTCGTATAATAAAGAAATAGATTAGTGATTATAAATAAAGACAACCAGATAAAATAACAGAGGCGGTACACTGTGGGAATATAGGGCGATACAATGATTCATAGTGAGGATAATAGTATATAGAGCATAAATGATACAGTCACAAGTGAATCAAAATCTTTATTTATCCAGGCGAAACATCGTTGAGCAAGCTCATTTGCAAGATGGACCTGGTTAAGTCCAGATTATGTTACAAAGCAAACATCAGACATCAATATTTACAGAGGAGATAAAAACATAGTGGAAGTGCAAAACAAGAAGCACACATACAATACAGCGTGTATCAAAGACATACATACACTACCGGTCAAAAGTTTTAGAACACCCCCATTTTTCCAGTTTTTATTGAAATTTAAGCAATTCAAGTCCAGTGAATAACCTGAAATGGTACAAAGGTAAGCGGTAAACTGCTAGAGGTTAAAAAAAAAAGTTTAGGTTAGCAAAAACTGCTGTAGAGAAATTGCAAAGAAAGCCAAGGTGTCAGTGAGTACAGTTTCCTACACCATCAAAAGGCACTTGGAAACTGGAGGAAACTCTGACAGGAGGAGTCTGGCAGACCCAAAGCCACAACAGAATCAGAAGACAAGTTTCTGAGTCAACAGCTTGCGTGATGGCGGCTCACAGGACAACAGCACAGAGTGACTGGCACCCTGAACCAAAGGGCTACCACAGCATTTTGCAGCGCCATGCAATACCCTCTGGTCTCGCCTAGTTGGTCAGGGGTTCATCCTACAGCAAGATAATGACCCAAACCTACCTCCAGGCTATGTCAGAACTACCTTCGAGAAAAGAACAAGACGGTAGGCTTCAAATCATGGAACAGCCAGCACAGTCTTCAGACTTAAACCCCATTGAGCTGGTTTGGGATGAACTGGACAGAAGGATGAAAGCAAAGCAACCTACAAGTGCAACATTTATAGGAACTTCTGCAACAGTGTTGGAAGAACTTCCCGAACAATATTTGATGTCCATTGTAGGAAGAATGCCACGAGTGTGTTCGGCGGTTACAGTATATCTGCAAAAGGTGGCTACTTTGATGAGTCAAAAATTTAGATTAAATTTTGTTAAACAAAATGATTCTACAATTTCTTTTTTTTTTTTTATCTCCAATTGTTTATTTGTTCTATGCTTTAATTTCAGAGTACATTGAGACATTCACCTGCGTAAATTTCAATAAAAACTGGAAAAATGTGGGTGTTCTAAAACTTTTGACCGGTAGTGTACATAGCAATACCGGTGATACAATAGGCATTAACCAGTAAGCAGATGGAACAGGCAGACCTGGGATATACAGAAATGGATCATAATACTGTGATTGTCATAGAAAAAGCATAGGCTTGTCCCCAGGTAATGCTATTTGGGCAGGCAGATGTAAGTGATGCAGCTTTTCTTGACCAGTTCATGAATGAGTGGGCAGGTGAGTCTATGCTAGGAGGGAGCTAGGTGCCGGTAGCCTGCTGGGTACTAATACAGCAATCCCATGGGTGATTCCATTGGGGCTGTGGCCAGCTGAGCCGCGGCATGCTATAGAGGGGTATGAGCGAGGTACTGGGCACAGATGGAATAACCTCTACCCCATATTTAGTCCAGTACTAGGTGCTATCACTATTTGCCAGGTCCATAATATCAACAGACCACACGGATAGGATGTGAACGTTATGGCTCCTGTGGCCATACGTGGTCTATGATTCAAAGGAGGGTTTAAACGCTTATAGATCTAGTGAGAGCACTTTAACCATGTGGAGGGGTTTCATTGGGAGGGGACGACGTGGTGACAGCTGGATAACTGGAACGCGGCAGACCATTCGATATACATCACCAGTATCGTAGGATCGCCAAGGAGATTCGGGAGCAGTGACCAGAGGGCGCTCACGATCCGGTTGGTTAGCGGTAATTTTTTGAAGAGCCCAGGCAGGAGAACTCAGAGGCAGCTTGCAAAGGTACAACCACCACAGGGGTATGACATATTATTTTGGGTTCAGGAAACTCAGAAAAATTCAGGGAGACTTACCTATAGTATGCAAAGGGCACAGGGACTAGAAGTAGCAAAAACATGTGGATTAATAACGCATGCACAAGAGTGACTTAGGGAATGGCTGCACATATTTAGGGCCACGCTCTGGGGCAATCTGACTATAGTTAGTGAATAGTAGCCGGGTGACAACTGCAGTATTCACACACGCTTTGGGCATATAGTGCCTTGAAGGCGTAAACACTGCGGATGTAACTTAGTTTTAATATTTTTTTGATTTTGTTCCATGGGGTCGTCAACAAGAAGCTAAAGGCTATTCTACCGAAGCGGGTAGAGACTCTAGGGATGCACAGAGAGATATACAAAGAACTCCTTAAAACATCTTCAGGGGAGTATGCAATAACAGAAGATTTTGGTTAACTGTGGGGACAACTAGTACTGACAAACAGAATTATGCAGTCCTATATGAATACAGACATTATCAAGCAATTAAGCAGTCTCAAAGGGACACTTTGTTAAGTAGCAAGTAACTAGGGGGAGGTAGATAAAGGGAAGGAGCAAGGGGAAGACGGTGGCAAGAGAAAGGTGGGGGGAGACAGAACTATGGAAGGGGGCAGGGTGAAGAAGAGGGGTGATTATGGTGGGAGAAGGTGGAAGGTGGATGGCAAGGGGTTAGACTGGATTTGGAGGGTGCAGTCACATGTACTTGGGGTTGTGAGGTGACCAAGAAGTTTGGCTCTGAACGTGCTGATTTGGGGCTCTGAGAGGACTGCAAGGGGCAGGTTGTTCATCCAAGTAGGAGCTCTACCACTGAAGGTTCTCTGAGCTCGAGCTGTCTGAACACAAGGGACGTGGAAGGCAACCCGTATGGAGCTGCGGGTATTATGCTGGAGTGCTGAGAGGAGAAGAAGTGACTTGGTGATTGGGGGGGTTAAGTTGAGGGATATTTTCTTGGTGAAGAAATATGTCTGGTATTCTATTCTGCCAAGTAGGGGAAGAGCCAATTGGTACTGTGAGAGATCACAGGTGTGAGTCCGCTTGTCGGCACCAGTGATTAGTCTACAGGCCCTGTTAAGTGAGACCAGACATTTGAGTGTGGTATCAGATGCAGCACTGTAAATTATCAGGCCGTGATCTAGGACAGACAGGACGGCGCTAGTGACTGCTAGCCTTAGGGCCTCAGGAGTGAGGCAGCGTCTGTGCCTGTAGAGGATACCAATCCTACTGTTCACAATTTTTGGTATCTGGTTAACATGTGTAGCATAGGACAGAGAGCAGTCAAGCGTGATACCAAGATATCTGAAGTCATGAACCATGTCAAGGGGTCGGTTTAAGTTATTATGAATGGTAAGGCTTGCAGATTTGCATTTGTTACATGAGCTAGCAAAGAGCATTGATTTTGTTTTGTCTTTTGTAGTTCATTAGTAGCTTGTGTCCAGTTAACCAAGATTCAACTTTTTTTTTTTTTAATTATATTTTATCCCTCCCACGTCCCTATAGCGTTGCATTGTCAGGATCACATCCCATGAAGCCTGTCCCTATCACCGACTTACCCGACTGCTCAGGTCCCCCATCCTGCTACAGTCTGACCCCCATGCAGGGTTGGGGTGGGGCCATCCCCGAAACTTCAATATCTCATCTGGCCCCGAGACAGCTGAGCAGGCGGTGGCAAATCGGGACCAGGCTCAGCACTCCACCTGCCCATCACCGGAGGGTGATTTTTCCATTTTTCTCACAGGATGTTACTGCCTAGATGTCAAGGCGCGAGCGCCGACGTCATGATGTCCTCCCTACACAGTCCCTGCTCGGCAAGCTTGCTATGCTTCAGGCCTTTGCCTGGGGCACTACTCCCCGAGAAGGTGAGCTGTCCCTAGGATGCTCAAGCCTTCTCTCTCCCCACCCGCCATCCCTCCAGCTCCCCAGACTCATTCCCGAACCCGGGTCGCAAGCAGAAATCCAACCTCTGCACCGACAGGCTGGTCCAAAAATTCAACTTTAGAGAAGTTCATGTTCTGAGTATAACTGAGCATAATAAAAGACATGTAGGTCTCTTGGGTGATCAATGCCGCTAGGTCACAATCTCCTGGCTGAAGTAACCTCTGTCAGAAAACAGCAACCTTCCTTCTGAGACGCCCGAGGGATGTCTGCTGGAAAGGCAAAGGCAGTAAGGAGCTTGATGTCTGCTAGAAAGATGGTGAAAGAGCTGTGACCCCAGCCTTGGAAACTAAACTACTACTCTGAGGAGGTAGTGCTGGTTAACTGAAGGGTGTTTTAATGTTGCTTCCTCTAGAAACCTCCAGACATGGTGACGTAAGCCAAACGGTTTTCCCGCAACCAACGATAAGAGTGCCCCTCATGCCGAAACCTGAACTGATAAGGTGGCAGACTGTAGTGTTTTTTCCAACCGATCTTAAAGGATCTGCAGTAGTACAGGTGATTATGCTGGATGGTTCTGTAGGAGAATGGAATGAGGCCAGAACCAGAATCCTCTCCAGATTCCGCCATACGCCTTAGCTGAAGAAAGGTTACAAGAGTTCCCCATTATTCCCATAATGAGAGCTGTGTAGCCTAGTTCCGAGGGGTTTTCCCAGTCTGTCCCCATCCTAGAGCGATATGTTGTCCAAACTGGGATGCCAAACCAGGCCTTGATGGATAAGGTCCGTGGTGAACTTGAAGGTTAAGATGTGGTCACCCTGACACATGAATAATAAGCAGGGACTACTTGTGGAAAAAAACCATAAGGAACTGACTACATTCATGTCTGCCCTGACCAGAGCCGCCTTGAGGAAGCCTCTTGATAGAAGCGGCATAGGAAAAAGGCACACAGGAGACCAAACTCGCCCCAGTCAGGAAAAGGTGTCCTGAGCAGCCACTGGTTCATTCTTTGCCAGAGAGCAGAACTGCTGTACCCTGTAGTTCCACCCGCAGGTGAAAAGCTCTATCTGAGGATTGCCCCTTTGCTCTGTTAGGGTGTGGAAGGCACTGTCCTTCATCTCCCAATCCCCTGGCAGAACAACCTTGTGACTGAGCCAGTTTTTTTTTTTTTTAACCTTTGTATTTGTACTCCTTGTCTACCTCCTCCCCCCATTCTCTCCGACGTCCTCTTTCGGACCCCCCAGATCCCCGTCGTGGTCTGCCCCTAGAGTGCCTCGCCCACACTACCCTGAATCTCCCCCCCCGGTATACCCCCCGGGGAATGGGGTGGAGAGGGCAGCCCCAGTACTCACCACTCTCCAAACCTAGTGCTCTGTTCGTGTGGATCTGGCACAGCGGGGTCTGTCCGACGTGTCCTGGAGGAGTTCCACGGAGGCGTCATCGCCTAGGAGGGAGGGAGCGAGGTGTTTTTCCCTTGTTCCGCACCTCCCGACGTCGGCGTGCAACGAGGGGCTATGGGCTAGGAGGCACGCCGAGACGTGCCTCCTGCTCCGCCCCTCTGCCGATCATCACCCATTCCGCTGGCTGCTGCTCCCCCTACTGCACTATCCACCCGGGCTTCCCTAGGTGGCAACATTGCAGCGGGAGCCTGCAGTACCCCTCCCCTGGAGAAGGAGAGCTGCCGTCAGGCACTCTATCCTTCTCCGCCCCGGCCGACCCGTGCTTGTTCCCGAACCCGGGTCACCAGTGTGGTGCGAGGTGTTGCGTCTAGCGCCTCAACCCTCAGCGCCACCGGGCCGGCTGTTGTGACTGAGCCAATCTGATGTTGCATTTCCTCATCTTTGCATAACCATTACTCTGTAATGCTCTGTCCACTGAAGGAGCAGTAGGGAGTCCTCTGGCATTTATGCGCTTTTTGTACTCCCCTGATGGGTGATGTATGCCAACCTTGTCCTACTGTCAGTTGAAATCAGTCCATCCTGACTGAAGAACTGCTGTTCAGAGTACCTCGGAGGAAGGCATACTGCGTTCACCATGAGGATGTTTATACTGTCCTTGCATTTAACAGCGACCACCTGCCCTGTGCTGACAGCTGATGTCGGCGAGCTCCCCAGCTCCTGAGGTTTGCATCGGTAGTGATTCGGGTAGGTGAGGATGGTCTAACTTGCGACCCCTCATAACCACTGTCCTCCAAGATGGTCACTGGAGGGAGGGTTTAATCTGTCCCAGTTAGCTGTGCGAAAACATAAGCAGGCAGCAGAGGAGCTGTGTGAAATCCTTGATGAGCTTTAGCCAGTCCTTTCACTTGGATATCAGGGGAGAAACTCTTTGGTGTCCTGAAGTCTGGCCCCAGGAGGATTTAGGTCTGTTGTGGGGTTAGGGTACTCCTTCTCCGCTTAATGATAAATCCTGAAGGATTTAGGTCTGTCATGGAGTTGGAGAACTCTATGTCTGATAAATGAGACAACCATGTGTCAAAGGGCCCGTGACTACCTCTGTTCCTGCATGTACTGTTCGGTTGAGCTGTGGGGCCTTTATGTGGACTGTGCCCGCTACTGGCATCTTAATGCCCGTGGGTCTGGGGGATACTCAAATGGCAGAGCTTTGAATAGAAGAACTGCTCCCCCACCTTGAATTGGAGCTGGTACTTGTGTAGTTCCTGAATAGGGCTCTGTCAATGAGTCTCTTGTAAAATCGATGGATGTTGGAAAGAGCCCCATTCGATAGCTCCCTGATGTTTGATGACCAGATCTCTCGAAGGGTCTGGAGGATAAAAATGTTCCGGACTTTGAGATGTAGGAGGGGCCTGAAAACTCCTGTGTGTTTCTGCACCATGAAGAATATGGGGCAACTCCCTAGTTTATCTCTGTGGGTGCACTTTACTCAATATCCTCAGACTGTAGAAGATTGTGCCTTTGGATGGTTTACTGTAGAAAGGAAAGGGCACAACACGAGGCAGCAGGGGGTGCTGGTGATGTATAGGACCCATCTGACCAACTTGGTCCATTGCTCGAGAACAAGTGAAGGTCTGCCCCCTACACCAGGATGGGCCCAAACAGCTTGAGAGAACTTGTTGCTGACCCCTGCGCTGTTCTGGGGTTATACTGGCTATGTAAGGAGACCCATACTCTTTGTCCTCGAGCAGCTGAGATTGATCCCAGGTATAAGCTTCGGCATGAAAGTTTGCATCTGGGGTCTCGGGACCCTGAATTGCCCTTGCTGCAGCCTGTGACACACATTGCCCAACCTCTCCTGGAAGAGGTCTCTGCCTGCTAGGTTCCAACCCATGTGTTGTGGCCAGCTGAGGTTTGAGTATCACCCCGGACAGCCTCTTCTGACAGGGAGCAGAGGACTGATGAGTTTGCTGTGTAAGCAAGGCCTCTACACTCCTGTCCAATGACTCTCTGATTGGTTCAGTTTGAAACCAGAAGGTAGCTTCAACAGCAATTTAGTCATTTTTCCATTTGCTTGTTTTAGAGCCTGAAAGCTTAGGATCTGCTGGGGCACTGGATAAGAAAGCTTAGAGAGCTGTCACTCCTCCTTCAGCCATTTCCCTAATGGCAGGAGGAATATGGAAAGTTGTTGCCCGTTTGGAAGTAGATGTCAGGTGAGAACCTGTTTCTGTTGGATGGGAGCAGCCAGGTGTGAACAGAGGGATATCTCGACAGTGACCCCTTGGTCAGAGATTTGCCCACTTGCTCCCGCTCCAGAAGATGATAAACTGGAGTCCTGGGAGTCCAAGACGTGCCCCCTGCAACGCTCGAGATTACCATCTACATCTTATCTTTCTGCTGTGAGGAATGTTGATCCCCTAGGACAACTGCTTCTCGAGAGTAAGAATACGGGGGTCCTGTTTCTCGTGCCCTCTATGGAGGTCTCATATCTGGTAATCCCAGGTGATCTACTGGATCCAGAGCGAGGCTCTAACTAACCGTTTTATAAGGTCTGTGTCAGAGGGGGCTGCGGACTGCTGGGTCCCTCTGGGGGCTGCCACTTATTCTGATCTGTGACCTATCAGACTAGACCAAGGAGGGTCTTCCTTCCTAATGTCTAACCTCATCAGGCCGGTGCCCTCTGGACATTATGGGCACAGCGACCCAGCTATTTGGGGAGAAGACTAATTGCGCTGCCTTTCTATGCCCCTGGAAGGTTTGTGAGAGGCAATAACACCACAAAAGGCCCTACTTCCCATTAATCCAGCTTACCCCCCTTCTCTGATGTCACGCTGCAGAAGCGAAGATCAGTGTGCTGGCCCTTTAAGAACTGTGTTAGACCTGTAAAGGTCATGCTGAGCTGCCTTTGTGTGATCCAAAATGTTAATTTACTTCTAGCAGACTATGCAGGATGCGCTGGCCCTTTAAGAATTGTCTTAGTCCTGTAAGGGCCAGAATTGTAACACAAAAGACTTTTACTTTTCTGCTCGAAAATCTGTGCAGGGATCCAGCCTCTGAGAAAACCCTTGGGGCTTACTTCTTGAAGATTTTTTTGGGGGCACACTGAGCAAAGGCTCCAGAATGGCACTCATCCAGAATGGTGCTCCTCCCACGCTGTATAGCTCGTCAATGGAATCCCCCTAGACCAGGACAAGACACTAAGCCACGCTGCCAGTCCACTGTTGAAGGGAAGTCTAAAAATTTGGGATAGGACCTTTACCATGCCAGCTGAAGGTCTCTCTAGAAAAGGGCTCCTTACACCCTGCAGCACTTGTTGGCGAGAGCTCCCTGTCGCGGAGCTGCCACTTGATATGCTGTCTGTTCCCACAGACAAGCAGCTGAGTTTGTTCGAAATTGAATGCCGACGAAGGGAAGAAAGAATACAGGGCTACCGTCTGAGGGGAGAACTATTCTCCCTAAGTCCTATGCTCCCCCTCCATCTCCAATGGCTGACGAATAGGGCTGAGCATTGCAGTCTGTGCAGAAAAAAAGCGGGAGAAAACGGCACCATTCGGACTCAATACTGCACAGAGCGCA
Organism: Neoceratodus forsteri; assembly: GCA_016271365.2. Taxonomy (NCBI): domain Eukaryota; kingdom Metazoa; phylum Chordata; order Ceratodontiformes; family Ceratodontidae; genus Neoceratodus; species Neoceratodus forsteri. The sequence goes on from CM057452.1 coordinate 129,769,533, forward strand.
GGAGAACAGCACCATGATGAGATGGGGCCATGCATCCTTTATGAGCCCTCTGGTGCCGTTCTGACTCCCTGACATAAATGTTGCGTCTCTATGAGCACTCTGGTGCCCGATTTGAATTCCCTGAAGCACACTAACACTGCACTGAGATAGCACTCCAGGCAGAGTGCAGAAGGGTGGGGGAGTGTGAAGCAACAAAGTGAAAAAAGGGGCCAGACTGTGCAGCTTGCAAGGCTGAGACTGGCACCCGCACTGGATTTCTGAAATACATCTGCAAATTCTAATATCCCCAAGAATCCAAATTGCTTGACTTACAGTCTGCTGTCTTTAGCTCTGCCACATGGCAGAGTTCTGCTTGCAGAGTACTTGCCAGACTGAAGGCAGGAAGTAAACTGGAGACAACAGGATGTGGAGGGCTTCCTATCCCCCTGCTGCAGAGCTTTAGCCCTGCCTACCACCAGCATCAGGAGGTACAGCCCAGGCATGAGGAAGCCCAGAGACCAGCTTAGGAGAGAGAAAGGTTAAGTATTTTTGTGAGTGGAGGTACAGCTTCATCAAGTAAGAGGGCAATCATTTTTATGTCAAGGGTGTCATTACTGTTCCAGGTTTTTCCAAGACTGCGCTGAAGGTATTTTTTGGCTTCAGCAAGGGCGATTTGCTTGAAGTAGAAAGGAGGGGTTCCAAGAGGGGCCATTTGATGGTCAGACAGGGCACCATGAGGGTGTCTGCCTTGCCATCTAAGAAGTACGGGAAGAAAATGCTGCTAAGATCAGAGAAGGCAGCGTTCCAAGTGTCAGCTATGGTTTCAGGGTCTTGTGCGATTTTCCCATCAACAAGGAGCATGGAGGGGAAGACTTGCTATCATTTCCTGCAAGTTCTTCAAGGCTGCTCCAGAATTTCTTACCATCTCACAAGTTTTACTAAGGCAATCTGTGTAGTACTGTGCAGGGGTAAGTACAGAGGGGTAAATATTCTTACTTGCATACAGGCCAATTATGTGGAGAACACCTAACAAAATGAGCACACCTGAGGGTCTGATGCACTTCAAAGGCCAAAACATAGTGGCACTCAGAGAACTGGGTTGGGGGGTGAGACACCGGGACACAGGACTACAGACAATTCCAAAGGGATAGATCTAACAGAAAAGGAGGTAGGATGGCTCTCTTCGCAAGGGAAGGCATGACTGCAGTGGACATGGAGGCCATCAGGAGAGGAAAAACAATGCCAGAGTCCATCTGGGTTGAGTTACCGGGGGAGAGGCAAGAGTCACACAGGGTGCAGCTACAAGGCCCCAAACAGTTCAGCGGAGCATGATGCCCAGCTGGTTGGGAAAATTACAAAAGCAGCCAAATCAGATGCACTAGTGACCAGGGGTGGGGTTTCAATCTCCTGGAAATAAACTGGCATTTTTTTCTCTCCATACTTAAAATAACAGTGTTAAGTGTGTTGCTGGAGGAAAAAATATTTTTTATTCATTGTTTGGGGCACTTTGAGACTTTTCTTTCAATACTTAACAGGTAGTGTGGGAAATCTAGCTCAGGAAATTAATCAAGGGGTTAAGCAGATTAAGAAAGCCCTGTGAATGAAGTATGTGTGTGTGGTGGTGGTGGGGGGGGGTTTGCAAGAAACTTTCTGGCCAGGGACAGGCAATCAGGGGACACCAGGAAGCAGGAAGGGGAGATGAAAGGAATAACACCCAACATGTCCCATCATGTAAATGGGACAAAGCAGGAGAGGAACACCTGCTTTGGGAGTGACTCATTGGCCCATCTACTATGCCCTATTTTCCCTGCCTATTACAGCACAGTGAGAGAAACTGGGCAAGGCACTTGGGGAAATCAATCAGAACAGCGAGTATGGTGGAGGTACTGCTAGTTGGTGACTTCAACATGCCAGATGTGGTGTGGAACCTTCCAAATACAGCTTCGGCAAGGGGTAAGGCCATCCTTGACTTCCTACGAGGGCCTTTTCTCAGGTGCCTAGTCAAAGAAGCCACTAGGGACATGATCCTGCTGGATCTGTTAGCTTACAAACTGAGACAGTACTGCACACGTCAAAGTGGGCAATCCACTGGGCCAGCGATCACCACAGTGTGATTTAAGATAAAGACAGGAACAGCTGCTATTCGCCATGGCTATCAAGTCATAAATAAGCTATAGCTACAATGGATAATCAGGGATACACAGAGTTAGATCAAAGGAAGGCACTGGCCATAAAAGATCACCATTTGTTGGTGACATCCTCCTGTATTGCACGAATCCTGAGGAATCTTTGCCAGATGTAAGAGGACAACAAATTAATTTTCATACTTCTCGGGGACAGGGAATAAAATTACATAAAGTCAGAGGTGCTGTGTGTGGACAGAAAGGGGTTCCAGTTGCCTTTCATATGTCTCCATACCAGGCAGCTATAAGGACATCACATACTTGACCTTAGAGAGTCATGGAGACAAGCAGATTTAATATAAATGATACCCCCTTAACTGCCAAGATTTTGTCACATCTGGAGAGGTAGGTGGGATTGCCGGCATCTTGGGATTGGTAGAATAAATCTGATAAAAATGAATATTTTACACAAATTCTTATACTTCTTGGCACAGGATTAGGAATCTGAAGAAGAAATAGGGTCATTCTTTTTTATGCCAGTAGTGGGGAACTCACATTAGATGGACTTTTGCCCTATGGGTACAGGCTGGAATGGGCACTTGGGGTGGTCGCCTTACAAAAGAGGAGATTCATTCCTTTAGGGAGCAGAGAGAACTAACAGGGCTACCAATGCAACACTTGTGTAGATGCATCTTATATGCAAGCCCGCAGTTATTTGGAGAATGCTGCTAAGGGACTCCAGAGAGAACTGGCGCCAGATGAACAGGGCTTAAAACTGTGTGTGTGTGGCGGGGGATTCTGTGATCGGCACAGTTTTTGCCACCACCACCCCCCAAATTCTGACCCCCCCCAAGCGGGACAATCCTGTACACACTGAGCGCCCTCTTGTCCGACTATCTCGACAGCCACAGTTAATGCTGTTCAAGCGTGACAGTCTGACTTCTGAAATGGGCTTGGGGTGGGTCTAGAAAAAGAAATCACTTTTTTCCCCTGCACAAGCCAGTATGGTCAGAATCTTGGCATTAGGATGGGTGGCTGACTGCAAGACAGAAGCCACACAGACTGAGACAGGCAGTGGGCAAAGATGAATGAGTGTGGGGCACGCGGAGCACAGAAGAGTGCGAGAGCAACCGTGCAAGGCAGTTTGATTTGTGAGAGGCGGTTAAGGCACTCCTAACTTTCAAAGAGCAGCTGACACATTTGGGGCAGGTAAACTTGTGGCAAGGAGCTGCCTGCCCCAGGACCTACCCCTCCACCCCAAAAAAAAAAATTTTTTAGGCAGTCATCATTGCTATATTTACATATGAAAAACAGCAATCTCCCTTCTGTATTCAAAATCAGCTGCCAAGCACCCACTGAAGCCCTGCAAAAATAAAATGCGTTTTGATGACGCAAAGTAGGGAAGGGGCTGCAGGGCTACATACTGCATTATAATGCTACTGGCAGCAACAGCCTTCACTTATAACTTTTCAGGCACTCATACATTTTAACAGGGGATAGTACATGTAATAGTACACAGAAACAGATTTTCTTGGCAAAAAAGAACCTCTAGGCCCAACCAGTCTGCCGTTGTCCCTGCCTATTCCATCACCACTAACCCTAACTGGTCATAGGTGTAACTCCCTCCCCCATTCCCCTATCCAATATGCCCCTGTACCTATCCCATACATGCTAGAAGCTCCCCTTTGCCCCTACTACTGCCTCTGGCAGGCTGTTCAGTCATCCACCACCCTTTTCGTGAAGAAGTTGTTCTGTGCATTTCTCAAACTCCCCCCCCCCCAGCTTCACTACATGCCCCCTTGTCCTAGTGCCTTCCTTTCTCTGAAACAGATCTTCCATATGCATCTTAGTCACTTCTCTGAGGTACTTGTAGGTTTCAGTCATGTCCCCTCTCGACGATCTCTCTTCTAGGGAGTACATGTTGAGTTCCTGCAGCCTTTCCTCATATGGCTTCTCGTGCAACCCCCTCACCAGTTTGGTTTCCCTCCTCTGTACCGCCTCCACCCTTTAAATGTCCTTACAGAAATGCAGTCTCCAGAACTAGATACAGTACTCCAGGTGGGACATCACCAGTGAGCAATACAATGGCAGCACCACCTCCCTCCTCCAGCTAGAAATCCCTCTCCCAGGGTGCGGACTGGGATACCATGACATCCTCTCTAACCAGGGAACAGAGACTGATGGATGTATTTCAGGATGCCTTCTTGGTCCAACGAGGAGACCCTACTAGGGAGGGTGGATATTGGATGTTGTCCTAGCGGACAGTGAACAAATAAGGGCCTGGCGGTGTGCAGTCCACTGGCGGGTGGTGACCATGCCACGGGCTGGTTCCTGCTGTATCTGGGAACGACCGCACTCATACAGTAGCGGTTGACTCAGGGGAGCAGACTTCGTTGGTATGGGTAGGATTCTAAGGGAGAGGTTGGACAACATTAGGCCGGACATGGATGCTGGAAATTTGTGGGAGACCATTAAAGAAGGGGTGCAAGAGGCTACTAGGTCCTGTACTAAAGTAAGAAAAAATTACTCACCTTAGTAATGTTGTTTTTTCTAATGGAGTCTTGCCGTATTCCGACATATGCAGTTAGGTCCTGCCTTTCAACTGCCCCGGAGAACAAAGTTAAATTTTCTATGCCTAGCATAGAATGTTCATCATGAGCTCTATTGAAGCCCCTGTCTGCTGCTGTTTAAACTGCAACCGTCAGATCTTTACGAGCAAAGACTCACTAGGTGTTCTGTGTGGAAACTGTAAAATTCTTACTAGCCAACTGCCAAATATATAAAAAGTTTTTTGGTTTCAAAGGAAGACTCAAGACAGGAAACCCAAAAAACACATCCAAAATACAACCTCTCACCCAAGCAAAAAAAGAGGGTGTAAAAAGGACACCCCTAGGGTGCCAACACTGCTCCTGCCCACCCACATCCCAAAAACTAGGTTCTGAGAGGGGAGGCGGGGGGAAGAGAGGTCAGAATACAGCAAGATTCCATTAGAAGAAACAACATAACTAAAGTGAGTAATTTTTTCTTCAAACAACATGAAGTTTTGCTGTATTCTAACATATGCAGACTACCAAGCAGTACCTCCATGGAGGAGGGACAGAACCTACTTTGGGAACAGGCTCTGAAGTACTGCTGTGCCAAACCGAGCATCACTCCTAGCCTGGATATCCAGAGAGTAATGCTTGGTAAAGGTATGGACTGTTTTCCAGGTGGCTGCTTGACAAATTTCTAAGAGAGGAATATCCCTGGCAGCAGACAGGGAAGCAGCTGTACCTCTTGTGAAGAAATATTCTTCTTAGAATACCAAACGCTGAATCTTTTCCATTTGGAGTTGTAAGCCTTCCTGGTGGAAGGCTTTCAAGAAGCCTTAAGGATATCCAGAACCCCTTGGGAAAGATGCAGATCTGCAAACTCTAACTCTTCAAGAGCCAAGCCTTGAGATTGAGAGACGGGTACCAAATCCTCCTGAGAGGATGTTAACAGGTTGTAATTCCTGGGAAGAGACAGGGGAAGGTGAACTGTTAGGGACAGCAACAAGGGATATCATGGCTGTCTGGCCCAGTCTGGAGCAATCAAAATCACCTTGCATGGTTGTGACTTTAATCTTGACTATCACCCTGAAGAGGAGAGGGAAGGCGGGAAAAGCATACAGAAATTTCCCTTCCCAGTTCAGAATCAGAGCATCCAGGAGGACTGAGCCCAAGACTGGGGGTCTGCAACAAAAGAGAGGAAGTTGGTGATTGTCTGGGGCTGCAAAAAGATCTCTCTCTGGAGTGCCCCATCTCGAGAAAATCACTTTCAAAACTAGAGGATCCAGGGCCCATTCGTCATGGCCCTGGGATATTCTGCTCAGTGCAGCTGCTAGGACATTGTCCTTCCCTGGGAGGTGAACTGCTATCAGAGAGGTTTGCAGGAAATAGGCCAGGGTCCACAACTTCATTGCTTCTGTGCACAAGGCCGTAGACCGAGTGCCTCCTTGCTTGCTGATGTACCACATGGTGGTGGTGTTGTCTGTTCTGACCTGAACCACCTTGTTCTGTACAGATTTGGAAAAAACTTGCAGTGCCAGAAACACTGCTCTGAGTTCCAAGAGATGGATGTGAAGCAGAGATTCCTGAGGTGACCACAGTCCTTGGGTGGTAAGATCCCCCAAATGGGCTCCCCAGCCCAGCAGGGAAGCATCTGTGGTGAGTATCACTGAATGAGACTGAGTGACAAATGGAACCCCTTGTCTCAAATTGTCCTGATCCTGCCACCATTGCAAGGCTTGGATCAGGGTTCGAGTCACTGGGATTAGTTTGGTAAGGGAATCCTTTCTTTGGGACCAAAAGGCTCTTAAATGGAACTGAATGTCCCTCATTGGGAATCTTGCTCCCTGGACCACTGCTGTGGAAGCTGCCATGTGGCCCAGTAGCTGAAGGAAATGCCTTGCTGATCGAGACACCTGAAGGGTGAATGAAGAGGCCAGTTCCATAAGGGTCCTTGCCCTTTCCAGGGGAAAGAAGGCTCTTGCCTTTACTGTATCCATTTCTGCGCCTAAGACGGTGAAGAGCTGTACTGGTTTGAGAACTGACTTTGGTAGGTTGAGAAGGAATCCTAAGGAAGTGAGCACTTGCTGGGTCACTTGCAGATGTGACTTGACTTGGTCTGGAGACTGACCTACTATGAGCCAGTCATCCAAGTATGGGAAGATTGAGATCTTTTGTCTTCTTAGAAAGGCAACAACTACTGCCAGGCACTTTGTGAAAACCCTTGGGGCTGATGTTAGGCCAAAGGGCATTGCTCTGAATTGATAGTGGCCTGAGGGCAACTCGAACCTGAGGTACTTTCTGTGGGAGCACCTGACGGGAATGTGAAAGTAGGCATCTTTGAGGTCCAGGGAGGCTACCCAGTCCCCTGGCCTTAGAGAGGGAAGGATAATTCCCAGAGTTACCATTTTGAACTTTGGCTTCAAAAGACGCGAGTTAACTGGCATGTCCAATAAAGGATTATTAATTGCCCATATCAATATCAGAAGTCTTACCTGTCACCATGCGAAACTCGAGGCCTGGGTGAAACTCTACAATCCTGATGTACTCTGTCTCACAGAAACTTGGCTAAAACCTGGAATACCTGATGACGTATGCTCCTTGCCTAACTACTCCCCTGTTCTGGCAGGATAGATCCTCATCCAAGCGTGAAGGTGGAGTTGCCCTATTCTTCAAAAACCACAACAACATCTCTATTGTCCCGGCATCTGCCTCTCCCGCAGTGTGCGAATTCATACAGACAACTATTGTATTGGGGGAAAAGAAGCTTCATAATATCTGTGGCCTATAATCCCCCTGCTGGGGGAATAGTAGGTCTTCAAGAACTCCTTGACATCACCACCCAGACTGTAAATCATAATGAGGCTGTCATCCTAGGTGATCTTAATCTCAGTTGGTTAGGGTCAGCTCAAATATCCTTGCAATCACTCACGCTTAGTTATAATTTTCACCAGTTGATCTCTGAAGCAACTAGAGCCATGTCATCCCATCAAACAGGTACACTCCTAGACTGGGTGATGGTTAACAGTATGGAACATGTGTCAAAAGCAGGAATCCTTGCAGATGCACTAACAGACCACTCACCCACTTTTTGCATACTATCTATGGTTGCGCCTCCATCAAGACTAATCACGTTTACAATCTAGCTCATACTGACCAGGATGCATTTCTCTATGATGTCTCCAATACTGACTGGACAGGTATCTATCAAACAAAGGATGTGGAGATTGCTCTACAGATACTCATAAATGAATTTACCATTCAAAAAAAATCACGTAGACCAAATCACCAAAGCCATCCATGGGAAACCTGGAATCCTTTATAGACTAAAGGACCAGATTATCCCTGAAGCTAGGGTAGCCATTGCCGATAGCGTACTCCTCCCAAAGCTCACCTCTGGCCCCGATTCTCCAGGGTGTGGCGTGGCGGAGTTAGGAGGCTGCAGACCTTGTACAACAAGATAGTCCGCTTGCCACTATGTCACACCCGAGGACTCACCACTGCGAGGCCCAATCTAGGCTCAGGTGGCTGCCTTTGGAAGCTCGCCTCCTACCCAACCCTCTGCCTTACATTCAAGCTACTGGGTCCCACACCTCCCCAGCCTGAATGGTCTCGTTAGGGTGAAACCCAACCCACGTGCCTCGCTCATCAGGCCAAACTCTCCTCGTGGTTCCCAAGACTAGGACTAAAGCCGGGTCCAGGTCCTTTGCATACACCGCCCCTTCCACCTGGAACAACCTCCCTTGGAGTGCAGGGAGGCTGTGTCCGTCTCCAGCTTCGGACAAAGCTCAAGGGACACCTGCTCGACAGGAGCACATGTCTTTGTTACAGGACCTGACCATGTACAGCCATCCTGGTAGCTCATTAGACCCGACCTTGCACAGCCATCCTGGTTGCATAACGGACCTCCCCTAAAGATGGGGTGCACTTTTGTCCCTCTTATCCCCTCCAATATGCCCACAAAGCTAACCCCAGGTCTTTAACTTACTGCTTGCTACAGAGCACTCTCAACCTAATCACTAACTTGGGATGTAAAACGGTCTCATTATGTGTAACCTCTATGTCCTTACTGCCTGCATGTCTTACACTACCTGCCGCCTGTAAACCTATGTATTCTTATTGTTAAACACTTTACAATTACATGACTGTACTGATCTGTTACCTGTAATTTGTTGTCTCACCCGGGTCGCCCCTGAAAAAGGGACCTCCGGGGCCCAGTGGGCCTACCCGGTCATCAAAATTCAATAAATAAATAATATAAACATGCCCCCAAGACTATTAGGAGGGTCAGAGGAAAACACCCACTGTTGTTTTGCCAACTACCACCCCTGACCTTCCTTCTGTCAGTCTTTCTTGTTATGTTTGAACATTCCTCACATTTCTCTCTATATAACCTTACTATCTTATTAACCCTTTTACTCCACAGGTTGGGTCCATGGTTTCTGCACTTATTATATATCTTACTACCATTATCTGTATAATGCTTGCCATTATTTTGTGTTGTTTCTACTCATTGTACTTTTGTATCACTGCTGTACTGTTCCTCTATTTGTATTATTGTACCCATGTTGCTGCTGTTCAACTGTTCTCGTTTTGTTGTACTCTCCCGGGTCGTGCCTGAAAATAGTCATTTTATGACTAGTGCACCTACCCGGTTAACAAAAACTAAACTAAAATAAAATAAAAAAAAAAATAAAAATGTTTGTTCAGATATCCTAGGTCCAGGATGGGCTGCCATTCTCCTGTCTTTTTGGGGGTTAGGAAGTACCTGGAGTACAATCCTTTGCCCCTGTGTAGGGTGGGAACTCTCTATAGCTCTGAGAGCTAGGAGAGAAGAAACCTCTGCCTCTAGGGCAAGGGTCTTTGAGAGAATTGCAGATGGAAAAGATCTGGCTCTCATCTTGGGAACTTTTTTGAAGCCGAGAACCAGTCCCTGGCTTACTACTTCCAGGACCCACTTGTCTGATGTAAGAGACTTCCAGTCCTGGACAAAGTGAGCCAGCCTGCCCCCTACTGGTATAGGAGAGTCGACTCGGGCAGACCCATCAGGGTGTCTGCTTGGCAGGAGCTTTAGGCTGAGGGGTGGATGCAGGCCTGCTCATCCCCCTTCTGCCTCTCCCTCTAAAGAACCCCCACTGCGAAAAGGAAGAGGAGGAGGAGGCCTGAGCTTGGTAAAAAGGCCTTTGGAAAAGCCTGACCCTGCCCCTGGACTGCTGCCTTTGAGGAGTTGCTTGCCTTTCTTTGGCCTGAGCACTCCTGTAAGTGGTCCTGTACTCGTCCATCTTCTTCATGTAATTCTCTGTCTGCTCCCCAAACAGAGAATTACCAATTACAGGAAAATCCATGGCCTTAGCCTGGGTATCCTCTGAGAGGCTAGTACATCTGAGCCAAGCCATCCTCCGAATAGCCACAGATGTAGCCATGACTCTCGTTGATACATCACTGGAGTCTACAGCAGCATGAAACTGTACTTTCGATGCCTCAATCCCATCTGCAGCCACCTGTTCCAGCTCCTTGGCAAGTTGGTCGGGGGCCTGTTTAGCCAGAGCCAGCACAGTGTCCCACCTGGACTTCTGGTACCTGGCTGTACAGGCCATATAGTTAGCCTGTCTGAGTCCCAAAGATGCTGCCATGTATTGTTTCTTTGCCATGGCATCAATCTTCCTAGAGTCCTTGTCTAGGGGGTGTGATGCCAAGGGAATGTTTGCCTTATCACAGGCAGCAGCCTGCACAACCCCAACATGGCTGCATTGCTGAAAAAGGAACTCCATGTCTGAGCCTGACAGAGTGTACCTCTTGTCCATTCGTCTGTCCACAGGAGGTACAGAATTAGGAGACCTAAGAATGTTGTGTCTGTTTCCCAAAGGATTTGTGGAGGGGAATAGACAGTCTCCTGGACTCTGGGATGTCCATCATCTCAACATAATCAGGCTCTTACTGATCCTCAACCTCCAGCTTCCTGTGGAGGAAGCAGTAAATCAGCCACTTTTTTTGTAGAACATGTAGTGTGAAGGGGACTCAGAAAGCCTAGGAGGAGAAACACCTGAAGTTGTGTCTGGGGAGATATCCAGATCAATAGGCACATCCAGACTTTCACCATCACCATAATCATCCTCATACTCCCCCTCCTCCTCCTCCTCCGGTTCATAAAATTCTTCCAAAGTATAATCCAGAACCGACCGAACCGAGTCCCTGTCAGATGGTGCCAGTTCGGTCGGAACCGAATTAAGCGAATGCACAATCCTTATCGCCATGGCTATCTCATCGGCGGTCACAGTACGAAATTCTGGGTCACACCAGTCGATTTGTCTTTTCTTTTTATCGGAACTGATTCCTGAATCGGCTCTCCTTTGCCAGTAGTATCGCGCCCTGGTCCAGAGGGCACTCCTTCTGGTTGGGTTGGAACCGAACCGGGCTGACCATCGGGTCAGCAGACTTCTCGACCTCCCTTTCCCTCAGTCTACCTAATCTCTTTTCCAGGGTAGATTTGGGAAAATTCTTCAAATTTGGCAGTCTGAATTAAGTGGTCAAACCCCAGACAAACACAGGTGGTGTGGGGATCAGCCTGGCAAAGACCACCCACACACACTGCAGTGTTGAAACCCAGTGGGCCCGATTTTTTTCTTGGGTTTCTCAGACATAGCCAATCCTAACCAAAAACTTACCCTTTTTTCGGCAATCCGCCAGGCAAGACACCCCTATCGGTTCCTGACCGTGTCACGGGTTTTGGAAAAAAATGTAATTAAATCCGTTTTTTTTAGAACTGATACGGACCAGTTACCACACTCTAAAGTAAGCACAAGTTGTTGTTTTTTTTTTTTTTTTTTTTTACCTCAAACTGATCGGTTCAGCAGAACCGAGCCACAGTTTACAAGTTCCACACAGAAACAGAACAAAAACCTATCTAGTACTCACGGTACCACAGACAGAGACTTGAACCGACTAAGCGGAAACAGCAATTCGGTAGAAACTGACCGAAAACCGACACTTCAACCGACTTTTTGAGTGAGGCAGAGTAAAGAATCTGATGGTTGCAGTTGAAACAACAGCAGACAGGGGCTTCAACTGAGCTTGTGATGAACATTCTATGCTAGGCATAGAAAATGTAACTCTTTGTTCTCCGGAGCAGTTGAAAGGCAGGACCTAACTGCATATGTCAGAATACAGCAAGCTTCATGTTGTTTGAAGGTTTAAGTATGATGGAACCAGCAAGCCATGTTGGTGGACCAGGGAGGTGCAGGAGGCGGCAAGGGATAAAAATGCTGCCTACACATGTTTCAAACGTTCTTTGGGGGGGGTGGAGACAAGGAACGAGGGGAGTATGAACTATTGCCAAGAAGGTCACCAGAGTGGTGAGGGGCGTCAAGGCAGGGATGGAGAAAAGCCTGGCTAGGGATATCGGGGGGGGGGGGATTCTACAGAGGAGAGAGGAGAAAAGGAAGAACACAGATCAACAGGATTAAGATTGTGGGAGGGATGGGCTCAGGAAGCAGAACAGGCAGAGGTGATAAATGAGTACTTTGCCTCAATCTTTGCAGAGTGTGATAAGGGATCCCTACAGCCTGATGGGAGGGAAGAGGAGCCAGCAAAAGTGAAAGGTCAGTCTCTGAGACCAAAGAATGGAAAGAAGCTAGGGTACAGGCTGGGCCAGACCCAGAAGGAGTAGGAAGGCTGCATGAGGGAGTGGATCGGGAGGGTGAAATCAGTGGATAAGGTGAGGGAGGCCCTTCAGAAGCTAAAAACTGATAAGGTGCTGGGGCCGGACGGACTGCATCTGAGGGTTATGAAGGAGCTGGCAGATGATCTGGCAGCTCCACTGGCTGCACTCCCACCCCCCACCCCCCCAAACAATATGTATTTGTTCCCCAGCAGCAGCACACTCCAGCTTGGGGCATCCAGCTGCCAGCTCCACCCATCTGGAGAGTTGGGTAGCTGGAACTGCACCCACGAGGATCCGGGACGGCCATCATGCCATCCTGCTGGAGGGCTCCCCCTCTGCCTCCGCCAGCCAGACAGCCCCGGAACCTCCCCGACAAGACTCCGCCAAAGTCCTCCAGGCGTCTCGGAGCGCGGCCATCAAGCTGCACGGTCGCGCCCAGCCATTTCCTCCCGATTGGCCCATAGGCGCGGACATGCAATGACGTCAAGGCTGCGTGCCAGGCGTTATCACGCTCCACCCTTCTAGTAACCTACCGATGCTGTGGTGCCTCCGAGCATCCCAGGGCCGCTGTCTTGGCGGATTGCCCAGCCCACCCAGGACCAGGACAGCAGTCTACGGACACTCAATCCCAGTCCTCCCCTGCTGATGCCCAACAGCCGGGCTCATTCCCGAACCTGGGTCGCTGGCATGGCACGAGGTGTGGCGTCCAGCGCCTCAACCCTCAAGAGTCACCGGGCCAGCCTCTGGCTGCACTCTAACACTTCTCTGCAGACGGGATGGGTGCCACAGGACTGGAGGGTGGCTTATGTAGTGCCGATACATAAAGGGGGGGTCTAGGGAGGAGATGGGGAATTATAGGCCTATCAGTCGGACGTCTGTGGTAGGCAAAGTAATGGAGGGCTTTATCAAGGAGAGGCTTGGGAGGCAGTTGGAAAGGTTAGGGCATCAGGATGTAAACCGTATGGATTCGTCCTGGAGAGATCATGTCAGTCCAACCTCGTAGAGTTTTATGACTGGGTGACGGAGGCCTTGGATAGACATAGGCCGGTGGATGTCCTATATCTAGATTTCAGCAAGGCGTTTGATTTGGTGCCCAATAATGAACTGATAGCAAAAATGGGGGTGGGGGTAGGAGGACAGGAGCTCAATTGGGTTGAAAATTGGCTTTCGGGGCATTTACAGAGGGGTAATGGTGGGTGGGATACTCTCCTCCCCCAGGAAGGTAATCAGTGGGGTCCCTCAAGGTTCAGTATTGGGACCACTCTTGTTCAATGCCTACGTCGCGGATATAGGGAGGGGGATTAGAAATAGGTTGAGTCTCTTTGCAGACGATTCAAAACTGGGAGCACTGGTGGATTGTGAAGAAGCGAGGGAGACAGTCAGGGGAGCTGGATACCCTGGAGGGGTGGTCAAGGAGGTGGGGACTGAAATTTAATGCCAGGAAGCGTAAGGTACTTCATTTGGGGTCAAAAACCGGGCCATGTATACACCGAGAGGACACTGCAAGCCACATTGGGATAAAGGGATTTGGGGTGGTGGTAGACATCAAAATGAATAACTCTGAAAATTGTAGAAGAACTGCAGCCAGAGCAAACAGGCTACTAGGCTGCATAGCTAGGGGAATTACATCCAGAAGGAGGGAGGTGATCCTCCTTCTATATAATGCCTTGGTCAGGCCGTAGCTCGAGTACTGTGTACTGTTCTGGAGACCTCATCTGAAGAAGAGCATAGCGCTGCTGGAGAGAGTCTAGAGGAGAGTGACCAGGAGGATTCAGGGCATGGAAGGGGGGCCTTATGAGGAGAGACTGGAAGAGCTTGGGCTTTACACACTGGAGGAGGAGGAGGCACAGGGGAGATACGACTGAGGTTTTCAAGTATATAAAAGGAATAATCAGGAGTCGAACCATGGAGCTGTTTAGACTTGGGGAGAACAACCAGGGATATGAGTGGAAGCTGGAGAGGGAACATTACAGGGGGGAACATAGGAAGCATTTTTTCACTGAGAAGGTGGTAGAGCCATGGAACGCGCTGCCCCGGGAGGCCGGTGGTGGAGGGCAAAGTGGAGGGCTTCAAGAAGGGGTGGGACAGGTACAAGGGGAAACAAACCAAAGAAAACCCTCTCGGGAGCTAGGGAGGGTAAGGTGAGCAGCCACTAGGTTGCTGGCTTTCGAGCAGACAAGACAAGACCATTTGGCCTATTCTGCTGGCTTTTAGTATGTTAGTGCACTCCATCATCCTGATAGCCTCTCCAACTGTTTTGTCACATTGCCCAGCGACATTGAGGTCATCAGATATGATGACCCCCAGGTCTCTTTCTTGCTTGGTGACTGTAAGTTCCACTCACTCCCCCCCCCCATCTTATATATAGCCCCTCCATTTCATAGCCCCAAGTACATAACCTTGCACTTCTTAGCACTGAGGCATAGCTGCCACCCCTAGACCATTCCTCTAGTTTCCTCAGATCCCTCTCCACCCCTTCCAGGAGTGTCAACCCTGTTATAGATTTTTGTATCATCTGCAAAGTGGCACACCTTCCCCTCAAGCTCCTCCACACTGAAGAGGACCAATCCCAGCACTGAACCCTGTGGCCCCCCACTAGTCACTCTCCTATTGCCTGAGTGGCTACCATTTATCACCACCTTTTGCCTCCTGTCCCTTAACCAGTCTGATACCCAGCTTGTCACTTTCTCCCCAATCCTAGGCTACTTGGTTTCTTAACTAGTCTCCTGTGCAGGACACGATGTCAAGAGCCTTACTGAAGTCCAGATAGGCCACATCCACTGATCTCCCTCGATCCACTTTCCTGGTAACCCAGTCAAAGAAATCTATGAGGTTAGTTTGACATGACTACCCCCCGCCCCGAGTGAAACCGTGCTGCTGGTGGTCCTGCAGCCCTTGTGCCTCCAGGTGCTCAACAAGCCTTTCCTTCAGTAGTGTCTCCATTAATTTCCCCGCCACTGATGAGAGACTAGATGGCCTATATTTGCTAAGCATCCTCCCTACTGCCATTTTCATTCTGAAGGATCACACTGGCCAACCCCCAGTCCTCTGGCAGCACTTTTTAGCACCTCAATGGAGATGGGGGAAGTTCCAACGAGGCGGCCAGCACTGTGCTTAGTGCTCCTTTAGGACCCTTGAATGAATTCCATCCGGCCCCATCGCCTTATTCTCCTTTAAGGCTTACAATCCCTTCCAAACCCACTCCACTGAGAATGGACTTGTGTACACTCCCCCTGACGCTTACTGCAGCATGCTGGTCCATCCCCCTCTCCCCCACCCTCTACCGTGAAAACCAAGCAGAAGTAATCATGTAGTATTTCTGCTTTCTCTTGATCTTAAATTGCACAGTACCCCACTGCCCTCCTGATTCTCATTATCCTTCTTTTCTCCCACATACCTGAAGATGTTGTCCCCTTTTTTAACCTCCTCGGATATCCTCTCTCCTGTTAGTGCTTTAGCTGCCCTCATCCTCCTGCCTGCCTCCCTTTATTTATTTATTTCGTTTTGGTAACCAGGTTGGCCCACTGGAACCAGGGGTTCCTTTTTCAGGGACAACCTGGAATTAGTTACATGTAGGTAGAGCAGATATCATAACAAGTGGTACACAAGGAGAATACAGTTGAAAACTAAATTTATAACAGCAACAATCAATAAACAGCTGTTAATTACAACAGGTTACATTCATACAGTGGAGACAAGCAGTGCTGAGCATGAAGACAGAGATATACCTGGCAAAACAGGGGCTTTGTTTTGCCAGATATACCTCCGTTTTCATCCTTCTGGGTCACCTTGCACTTTCTAAATGCTGCTTTCTTCTCTTTCACTGCCTCTGCCACCTCCTTAATGAACCACAGCGGCCTTTTCCTCTTCTTTCCCTTGCTCACTTCCTTCAAATAGCATGCCTTTGGCTAGGCTATACCCTCCTTAATCTTCCTCCACCCCCCCTTCCCCTTCAATGCATTCTCTGAGGCAGTTTCCCCATTTCTTTAAAATCTGCCCTCCTGAAGTCCAGGACATTTACCTTGGTGTTACTACCCCACACACACACACACACACACACACACACGTGCCCGTAATAAGTAAAGGGTACATTTCAAGGCTGCCGCTAGTGCCCCAATGGCATTATAATGCTATCTATAACCCTGCAGACCCTTCTCTAGTTTGCGTTATTAAAATGCGGTTTTCTGGGCAGGGCTGTGGCAGGCACTCAGCAGCTGGCTTCCAATACAGATGGGGGATTTGTGGTTCTTTTTAGGTAAATATAACAAAAGTGAGCATCTAAAAAAATTGTTGTGGCATGGCAGCTCAGTTAGGTCCTGGGGCAGGTAGTTTCTTGCCACAAGTTTGGCATGGACACAGAATCTCAGAATGTGGCAGGGACACAATTTCAGAAGGTGGTGGTCACATGCAATTTCAAAAAGTAGCACGGATGCACATTTTTGAAATATGGTTGTTGTATATGTAATTTTAAAGCATGGCAGAGAAATGGATTTTGGGAATGCGACGGGGATGCACAATTCTGGAATGCGGTGGGGATGCATACAATTTCGGAATGTGGCAGGGATGCACAATTTTAGAATGTGGCTTGGACATACAATTTTGGAATGTGGGAGGGATGGTACAATTTTAGAATGTGGTGGGGGCGTCCAGTTTTCTAATATGGCTAGGAAATGCAATTTCAGAATGTGGGGGAAACGCATCATCTTGGAATGTAGTAAGGACTAGCATTTTCAGAATGTGTCAGGGTTGCACAATTCTGGAATATAATGGTGACAATTTCAATAGCTGAAGGTATGCACAATTTTGGAATGTGGTCAGGATGTCCAATTTCAAAATATGGCAGTGATGCCCAATTTCTGAATGTAACGGTGATGCTCAATTTCTGAATGTGGCAGGTATGTTCACCTTTGGAATGTAGCAGAAACGCACAATGTCAGACTGTGGCAGGGACACACAATGTTGGAATATGATGGGGATGCAATGGCTAATTTTCAAATGTGGTGGGTAGTACATACAATTCTAAAATTTGTTGGGTTCATACGATTCTGGAATGTGACATGATTCAAGGACAAGCAATTTCAGAATAAAATGGTGTGTCCTGTCCAGCCAACATTCAAAATTGTGCACCAACTTGATATTCCATAGTTTTGTCCAGCGCTGCATTCCAAAACCACCGCCTACCACATTCTGAAGTACAGTACCAACTGAACATTCTGGAAGTGTATGCAATGCACCCAACCCTATGCCAGTTTTTTTTATTTTTTTTCAAATGATTACTACAGCTATGGAGAAAGAGAAACAAGTCCTATAAGGTTGCTGACAAGGAGGACTAGGCTGCGAGTTCTGGTTATGACATCATCAGTAGCTCTTCAATGAAACTGTTTTTTCTGAAAAAGGAGTGAAATCAGGGTTACACAATGGCTTGTAACTTTTAAATGAAGTACAGTAACTTAGAGATCTAATGGTGCGCGCGTCTGCTGTAAAGAAGGCTAGAAGAATTCTGGGGTGCATGAAACAGCACGACCAGCACAGCAAGGAAAGTACCACTTTACAAGGCCTTGGTCAGACCACAGCTGGAGTACCATGTACAGTTCTGGGCTCCCTATTACAAAAAGGACTCAACGCCGTACAGATGGTGCAACATGGTGTATGGAGGATGAAGGCTAATAGGAGAGACTGAAGACCCTTACATGTTCACATAGAGAAAAGAATGTTGAGGAAAGACATGACCTCAGTCTTGCGCAAAATGAAAGGTCATCAACAAAGTCAACCAACAGAAATGTTTAGCTTAATCTGATGTGCTGTACCATGATTCAAAGACACACACAGAACCTCAAAAGTGGTAAATTCAGGGGTAACTTTCAGACACGCTTCTCCAAGAGGGTTGTGAACCGATGGAACAGCCCACCAGCAGAGAAAGTGGATATGAAGACAGTACAAGCCTTCATGGTAAGCCTGGACAAATTTCTGCATACCGAAAGAATCACAGGGCACCCTGGTCAGTAGAGTAGGTGGGAAATCGCGATAAAATTTGCTGCATGTTTGCATAGCATCTTTGTTGCTCTTATGAAGGGCCGGGAAGTCAATGGACAGGAATTCTGACCTGTGGATTTTCTACACTGTAATTATTTTCTATTTTTATTTTGCAACCAATCTACCTAAGATAGCCCAACCGAGATGCAACATCTCATTTTCAGTGGATCCTGTTTCCACCAACTACCACATCTGGGTGTGGACACTAGCACTGGCAGGTGAAGTGACTTGCTCAAAGTCACAGTCAGTGAGTATCTGATTAGCCAACTCTGTTAAGAAGGGGGATAAAATCTTTTATAAATACATTAGGGAGCACAGAAAGACAAAGGGAGGGATAGAGAGATAGAATAGATGGTGGGTGGGCAGAGAGGGACAGTGAAAAAGCAGGGATATTGAACAAATGCTTCTACTCAGTATTCACAAGAGAGGAGGAGGTGGAGGTACCTAATGCAATTAATGGAAGCACTCTGTATGGGGTGGGGGGTGGGGTTGATCCCAGTCTTTTCACAGAAGAAAGGGTTCTGAAAGAACTCCTAAAACTGAAGGTGGACAAAGCAATGGGGCCTGATGGGATTCACCCCAGAATTCTAAAAGAATTAAAGGGGAGAACTAGTGACACCACTGACTACCCTTTTTAACAAATCATGGGACGATGGTGTGGTACCCAAGGACTGGAGAAGGGCGGATGTGATTCCCCTTCACAAAAGTGGGAGCAAGACAGTGGCAGAAAACTACAGACCTGTCAGTTTGACCTCTGTGGTAGGGAAAGTGATGGAATCCCTTCTGAAAAAAAGAATTGTTGAGTACCTAGAAGACATTGGGACACAGGACCTAAGGCAGCATGGGTTCACAGTGGGAAGGTCATGTCAGACAAATCTAATCGATTTCTTTGACTGGATGACCAAAGCAGTAGACCAAGAAAGGGCTGTGGATATGGCCTACCTGTATTTGCTGAATGCCACCCTTTTGGCTCAGACCTTCTCTGCCACTATTCTAGAGAACCAAAGTGGTTTCCTCCACATTTTGCAGTTACTTTTCACTTTAAACACATTGACCTGTTACTTCAACTACTGCTTCTTTTATATGTTTCCATTTTGCTTCTACGCCCTCTTCATCGATTCTGCACCCCAGGGCTAGTTTAATCCTTTCACCCATCTTTCCAAAGTCAGCCCCTCTGAAGTCTAAGATTTTTGTCTTGGAATGAGCGGACCATTTTTCCTGTGTTCAAACTGAACCATACCATTTGATGGTCGCTGGACCCCAGGTGACCCTCGACCTGGAGGTCTGAGATCCTTTCCCCATTTGACAGGATAGCCCTGTCTCTGGTGGGTTTCTGCACCAACTGTTTGAAGCCCTCCCCGGGTAGGGAGTCTACTATATCCCTGGTTCTGGATGATGCTCCAGTAGGAATTAAGTTAAAATCCCCCCCATCAGCAGTACCTCCCCCTTTGCTGCCATCCTTTCTATGTCCTCTAGCAATGATCCATCAACCCCCTCCCGGTCAGGTGGTCTGTAGACCATCCCAGTTCTTAAGACTGATCCTGTTCCAGTTTCCAGGGTGACCCACAATACTTCTGCCTTGTCCTGTAAATTATCAATTTCAGTCGCTTTTATGCCTTCCTTGACATATAGGGCCACCCCCCCCCCCCCCCCCAATCCCTTCTGAACAGTACATAGCCAGGTACCATTATTTCCCATTGGTGGTTACTGGAGAGCCATGTTTCACTTATGGCTACTATGTCAAGTTCAGCCTCTGTCATTGTAGCCTCCAGATCTGGGATCTTGTTTCCCAGGCTGCAGGCATTAGTATACATGATTTTCCATGAGCCAGTCAGTGGCTTGTTGGCTATGGTGGGAGGTTTACCACTGTCCTTTTGTGATTTGTGAGGAATTGGTCCCTTTCTCCCTTCTTGCTGGTGTATATGACTTAAGCAGTTGTTGAACCTCAGTTTGCTTGCTATCCGAGGGAGGAGGGGTGGATTTTTTTAACCACACGTTGTATTTATTGAGTGCTGCACCCCTCTCCCTTACAACCATCTGATTAATTGCCAAGGGGGGAGAGGTGTCTTTTTGCCCATACGTTGTTACCAGTGCTGTATTTCTTACCTGACTATCGTTTTGATTGCTAATTATGAAAGGAGGGGTGTCCTTTGCCCCATAAGTCGTGTTGGGAGCTACAACCCTCTCCCCTTTTACTAGTTTAAACATCCTGCAAACATGCTGAACTTCTGTCCCAGTGCACGGACTCCCTCTTTAGTCAGATACAAGCCGTCATATTTAAAAGAGATTTCTCTGCCGGAAATTTTGCCAGTCACCAACACAATTGTGTCCTTTTTTTCTGGCACCAGTCCTTTAGCCATTTGTTTAGTTCCCCTATTTCTCCTTCTCTGACTTTCCGCTCGTCTGTACCCTCTTCCCAGACAGGCAGAACTTCAGAGAAGAAGATGCTGGACAAAAAAGATGGCAGTTGTTCTCCCAGCTTGGTCAGCCATTCCTTGATCTCCCCCACCGACCGGCTGGCGAGATCGTTTGCTCCTATGTGTACTAGAACGTTGATATTATCACCTGCTTTTTGCACTATTTTAGGAATGCGTTCAGTGTCTCTCCATGCTGACGTACCTGGGAGACATCTGACCATCACCTCAGGCTAGAGGTGTGTATCTACTCCCCGAATTATGGAGTCCCTTTGATAAGTGTTTTATTTTCTTGCTTACCTTTTCTGTTTTGGTTCCTTTTACTGGCGTACTTACCTGCATTTGCTGTAGTAGTAAACGCGTCAACGCTGTAATAACCTCACTTTCTGGGTGAAGGCCCTCAGCTGTGCCTTGGGCCTCACAGCCCACCCAGGTCATTCAATTATATTACTGCCACACACCCCACCATGGATTATTCCTTACATCATGGTAAATCAGGGGTTGAAACTGGCACAGGCCTACTCCCCGAATGCTGATGGATTTTGTATCAGACTAGTAAGTCTCACTATATTGTTTTGATAAAGTCTGTAAAACATTTCAGTAAGTATACCACTTGGGCCTGAAGACGTCCCCAATTATTAGAACTGCAGGATAAAAGCTGCAAAATTTAATTCCAACCCCTGTATACAATGTTTTCAAGCTGTTCATCTCCCACACCATTTCTTACCCTACCCCCACTCCGAAAACTGGTGCACCACAGGTTCCTCCCTCACAAACAAAACATGTCTGCAGTTGAGATGTCTGGCTTTCCTAACAGGGACTGCCATAGCACCATTATATTACAACAACTAAATTTTGTTTCAGTTATACTAAAAGTATTTTTACATCCCTAGCATAAAGTATTATTACAACAATAGGCATCTTTGCATCCGCCGGCCTGTTGTATTCACCCATCACTAATCGTTATCTAAGAAGCCTGTCACTGACTATATTAAACCAGACAACAGCACTTGCAACTGGTGTCTACAGGTAAAATAAAATCCATTATTTTTTTGCCACATTGAATGACAAAACTGTTCAAAAATTTTACAAATCTAAATCATTTTTGACTACAGACGTGGGAGAATAACTACTGATAAAAACAAAGTAGGTAACAGTACAACAGAATACTGTTCATGTGTGGGTTAAAGTATCTTGAATACACACCTTTTAAATGCAGTGCTGGCTGGCCCTTTAAATCTAGATAAGCTGTTTAGTTATTTAATACTTAAGTGCTCCATACCATCTCATCTGGTCCTTGTTATGTGCGTCATTTCTGTTCATTACCCAAAGTTTACTCTGTCCCAAAAGAGGGCGTTGCCACTGCAGACCCATACAACACTGTAGGGTAGGGTTGAAAAATGGAAACAAATGCTTAAGGCTGTAATTTTAGGCACGGTCATTTTTGGTAGGAACCTTATGGTTTGGTAGTCGTAAATATAGCAAAACTAATGGAAAGATTAATACTTTTTTTTTTTTAAAACCATGGACATAACCTGGTTCGGGGGGCAGTCTATTTTGCCATAACACAGGAAACCCAGGATTAAGAGTAACCAAGTCTTTGACCCTCAGAAAGCAGATGTGTCAGGAAGTGATATGTTCAGTGCTGAGCGGAAGATGTACATCCCTACTAGCCATTTCCAAGTTCAATGGTTATACTGAGGAACCAGGATTCCTTGGGGAAAAGGGGGTTATATCAACAAATACTTGGACTTTAGTAGGTTGCTGTCTCTGCTAGCCCTCCTTGCCTTCTCTCCACCCCCCCCCAAACATGTAACATTCATTGTTTTTGATGAAAATGACAAAAGTTATGCAATGTGTGGCTTCAATTTAGTTACTTTCATACTGTGATGCTCTGCCAACAGCAATAAGTTGTGCTGCACTGGGTTTTCATTTCCATTAACCTATGACCTGTTACATACTACACATCTCTCGCTCTCTCTCACACACACATACACACACATGTTACAGCTGTTCCACAGCTGGGAAGTATAAGAGTAAGACAGGTATAGGGGACGGAAGAGTCTCCTGGCTATTTCAAAATGATCTGAAAATTCAAAACTGCGGCTCAGTTACAGCAATAGTGATAGCTTAAAAACATCTGCATCAGAATCAAATGCTTCTGCTACAGCTCGGGATAGATCAATGAAAAACAAACATCAAATCCTAAAAACACGGTAACTTCAGGATGTGTCAAAACATAAATTTCAATTACTAATAAGGCAGGTGTGCTAGACTCATCTCCCTCTTATTGCTTTGATTAAAAACAATAAGAAGCTCAGACACAAAGACATCACGAAGTATTCACTCGTTTAAACATTTTCTGAAAGCACACTGGATATCCCTATACAAGCAATGCATTTTCAGGCAATTTTCTGCCTTCAATCACTGGATACAGTCACCTACATTTATCAGCAAATACAGGAATATTTCAGAAAAAAAATCTTAGCATAGTACTTCAGAAAGTTTCCTCTTTTCTAAACTCTATTATTGTCAAATCAGCCTAATGTAGTACCCCAAATGAAAACACACTCCCTCCCTCCAAAACACATATCAGACATTGGTATCAGATTCAGGTCAGCACTGAAAATTCAGAAGAAAAGAAAAAAATAAGAGTGAGGTTTTCAGCAACAGCAGCTTTTGCTTAACATTTTAGCACAAGCACTATTTTTGCAAGTTGTAAAATTAACTCCTGTTGCTATCAACAGCAGCCCTGCCTCTTCCAAATGAGCACATTACACAGCAGATTTCAACTGTTTAAAAGGCCATTTCCGAGTGACAACAAACCACAGTGAAACCAAACCAGGGCCCAAAAATTAAACATTTTATGACAATTTGTCTTAGCACCGCCCATGTACACACATCCAGGTTTCAATGGGACTACAACTGCTTATAAATAGTCCCTGGAAAAGTCAGTTTCAAAAGAGGACAGGCAGGAAATCACAGCTGGAAACTTGCATCATAAAACATTTCAGGGGCTTGGGGTGAAACTGGAGAGGTTTTAGTTTGTCCATAAAAGAGTGCACACGAACCAGGGCCTGCTTTGTACTTTCATATTTTTAAAGCTATGGTCCCCTTATAATAGCGAACACTTGTATTCAGGAGAGGAGTGAAGTGAAGGCTTTTTTGTTACTATTTTATTTTCCAGTTCGCTTCACTCCCTCACCAAACTGATGCCGACTCTCTCCGGTGTCTCGGTACCACCGCCCACTTAAATCATGCATTTTTCAAAATTAAAACCGACTTACCCCACACAAAAGCCGGTAACTCGGCGAGACAGACAGCGAGCAGAGAAAATACCGTTAAAACAAACCAGATACCTGCTGTCCTGTCTTTCCTTCATGTCCATGCAGATAGGGATTATATAATATATACATATTTTGGTGTATATATAATTTCAGGCTGGAGCCTGTGAAAGGATACGGAGCCTGTGTCTGGATGGTCCTGAGCTGGTGAGAAGGATGAGCCTGGTGAGGAGGCAGTGCCGGTCCGGTTCCGGGTCCAGTTCCTGCAGCTGATCCTGTTTTCAATGCCTGTTTCTGCGGTAAACTCATCGCAAATAACCCAGGGGAATCGGAAAATTAAGTAGACACACACTCACGTACTCAGACAAGAAAAACTCTGTAGGTCCTACTGGCCAGAATGTGCAATATAATATTTAACAGACGATATGCCGGTACAGGACCGGGTCACAGTCTGAGAGAGACGCACAAAACACAGGTAGAAATGCTGAGTTTGTCACTTAAATATCCGCCTGAACCGGCGGCGGGGGTCTCTCTCCCCCTCCCCGGAATATCGAGAGCCGCTTTCTTTGGGGAATTCAAGGGATGCCGGCGGATTTTCCTCACTGAAGTAACTGAGCATCCAACATGGCGCTGCGGCCCCCTCCAGCAGTCCGGCAGGACGGACGATCGGAGAACTTCGGAAATCTTCGGAAATAGTCGCAGCCGAGCCTTCGTCGCTTTCCGCAACGCCTTTGCCGAGCTTCGGCAGCCTCAGACAGAACACTGTATGGCCACAGATGCGCAGAGCGGGTCGGGAGGTTTCGGAAACTCAACGCTGAAGCCTCTAGTGTAGTGTTCGGGTCTTCCCGTGAGTCATCACATTCCTGGGAATAAACTTTGTTACGAAATGCCTAATAGGCCAATAGTTAGGGTCCAGGGTTGAATGGCAACAGTTCAGGTGAAAAACAAATCCGGTCATCCCAGCCTCGTTTGGACAACTATCTTACTCTCAATCCATTCATAAGCAGGGCCGACCTTAATCATTCTGGGCCTCTGTGCAGCCCTGCTGGGGCCCCAACACATCCAACATTTACACCAAACTAACCCTCCTATCCTGTATTAATAAAGCAGTAGCAGGTCTACTAGCTTAACCAGTATGTTTTAATTAGTGCCATTGACTACATTTAATTATTTGCCATTTAGTCCGAATAGATTAGGCCATTGGCCACACTTGATATTACTTTACTTTATATCTGCCTCACCACAAGTTCACTGTTACAGGATTTAACTTCTCTGCCCTGTAAATATTTGCTTTTCGTGCTAATATGTAATTCACTTATAACCTATGTTTGTGTATGCTATTGTGTAATTTGTGTGTACTCATTGATACTATGTAACTCCCAACGCCCTCTCCCCCAGGTCGTACCAGGACACGAGCAACTTGTTTGTTCAGCGTACCTTACCTGGTGAAACTTTTCAATAAATAAATAAATTTGACTTCACCATTGGAAATGAATGTGACTGAGTCTGGAGCCAGAACTTAAGTATGGTACTACTGCAGTATTCATTTCTGTAAGGACAGGGACATCATCACTGGACACTCACACCTCAGATACTCTGATTTGCAAACAAGTTAAACAACTTAACTTTTCTGGAGGTGTGAGAGAATACAGGGGATGATTGTAGGAGGCAGTATAGTGCAGTGGTTTAAGACTCGGAGCTACAAACCCAGAGACCTGGGTTTGAATCCCACAGCCCCCACTTGCATACTGCGTGACCCTGAACAAGTCATTTAACTTCCTTGTGCTCCCAGGTCGCATCTGTTGTGGTAAACTCAGGTAGTGTAGGAGAGGGGGTTTCCCTGAGTAAGATATTCAGGGTACAGCTGCAGCTGATTGGCTGCACTGACAGTAGAGCTTTAAAAACAGGAAGGAAAAGCCAGCAGAGAGTTGCTGCAGGAGAAGGGATACTGGCAGATCTCACTCACAAGGGCAGCCCAGGAGAAGACCGCCTTTGTCACACCAGGGAGTTTATACCACTACAAAGTCCTCCCATTCGGTCTGCATGGAGCACCTGTGACCATTCAGCGCTTGATGGACCGACTGCTGCGCCCACACTCTCACTATGCTGCTGCCTATATCGATGATGTGGTCATCCATAGTACAGACTGGGAAACTCACCTTCGGAAGGTTGAGGCCATACTAGATACGTTACTAGAAGCCAGGTTGACAATGAACCCTGCCAAATGTAAGATCGGCTTTGTCAGAGGCAAAATACTTGGGCTATGTGGTTGGACGGGGATTGGTGAAACCTCATGTGAAGAAGGTAGAAGCAATTAAAAACTGGCCCCAACCAACTAAGAAGAAGCAAGTGAGGGCTTTCCTAGGGTTAGTTGGTTACGACCTGAGGTTCATCCCTCACTTTGCCACTCGGGCCGCTCCATTAACGGAGTTAACCAGAGTGAGAGCACCGGACATCGTGAGGTGGTCGGAAGCAGTGGATGAGGCATTCTACTGACCTCAAGACGCCCCTCTGTTCTGATCCGTACTGGTCTCCCCAGATTTCGATAAAAATTCATTCTGCAAACAGATGCCTTGGATGTTGGATTGGGGCAGTACTCTCCCAGGTGGTAACAGGTGAAGAGCACCCCATCCTGTACCTAAGTAGGAAGTTGTTACCCCAGGAACAGCGGTACGCCATAGTGGAAAAGGAGTGCCTTGCAGTGAAGTGGGTGATGGAAACCCTCAGATATTACTTACTAGGTCGCAAGTTCACTCTGGTGATGGACCGTGCACCACTCAAGTGGATGCAAACAAACAGGGAAAAAAATGCCAGAGTGACGAGATGGTTCCTTGCACTACAACCATACCACTTCGTGGTCCACCACAGAGCGGGGACACTGAACGGAAATGCGGACGGACTTTCTCGAAGACCCTACCTCTCGGCACAGGCCGCCCAACCCTATAGTGTTGAGCTGGGGAGGGGGATGTGTGGTAAACTCAGGTACTGGAGAAGAAGGGGTTTCCCTGAGTAAGATAGTCAGGGTACAGCTGCAGCTGATTCGGCTGATTGGCTGCAGCTGCACAGACAGAAGAGCTTTTTACTTTTATTTCTGTTTTAGTTTCATTTTCCCTGGTGGGGCTTAAAAAGGAAAAGGGCGAGGGCACTGTGGAGCCCGAGCAATATGGCTGCTGAACTTTAAGGCTTTCTTATCACCAGATAAAAATTCAATATTTACGATCAGACAACCTCAGGCAAGCACGATAAAATTGCATTAGTTTTGAAGCTGTGACATTGCTGAAAGGTATGGGCAATCCTCGTAAAGATAAACAACAGGGTGACGGAGCTAGAACCAGGACAACTCCGGGAGCATCCACCACGAGGACTACAACAGGCCGAGAACCCGACTTTGAAGAAGGAACAGGAGAGGAGACGATGCAGACTTTGGGACATAAATGAAATCAACTTATCGCATCAGTGGCAGGCTTATCTACAAAACTCGATTCCCTAACTACTCGAGCGACCGCTGTCGAGTCCACACTTGAGACAGTCACTTCGGCATCGTTGGCAGCAAGTAAAACTGCCGATTCTGCAATGGGGCTGTGGCCTCAGTGATAAAAGAAAACACACACCTTAGATCGCAGCTGGAAACGTTAGAGAACCAGACCAGGGCTAACAACGTATGGGTCCCGGTCTTGCCGAAGGCTGTGAGGGGGATCATCTGATTTTATTTCTACAGGAATGGAGTGTGAGGCAACTAGGGGAAGAAGCGACTCAGGCAGTTCAAAATATTCAGAAGGCATACCACATTGCTTTCCG
This sequence comes from Neoceratodus forsteri, assembly GCA_016271365.2. Taxonomy (NCBI): domain Eukaryota; kingdom Metazoa; phylum Chordata; order Ceratodontiformes; family Ceratodontidae; genus Neoceratodus; species Neoceratodus forsteri. Next base: position 129,797,352 of record CM057452.1, read on the forward strand.
TGGCCGTCAGGATAACCCAGAAGCCCTGTGCACTGTAGTAATGGTGCTGAACGGAGTGGGATCGAGGGACTATCCCCTGGCACTGACAAGAAGGAAGAAAACTCTGCTCCACGATGGCCAACAAATAAAGCTGTTTCCTGACCTCTCCTACGCCACAAGACAAAGGAGGAAAAGATTTGATGGAGTGAGGGCTCTCCTACGCGAGGCAGGAATACCTCATGGACTGATTTTCCCCGCTCGTATGAAGATTGTTCATCGGAACAAAGTATTCCTCTTCTCGGACCCAATGGAGGCTCTTAAATGGGCCCAACGGAACGCGCCGACTCGAGGGATAAATATTGAAGAAGACGACCCATCATCAGATGAGGAAGCTACCTGAAAGACCTCACTTTCTCTATGAGGACACTTAATCCAGACTGGTAAAGGGACAGGGAGGGTGCATGTAATTTTATGGGTGATGCCCTCTCCCACCCATTAAATACGATAGCTATCATTTCTATTTCTAGAGTGGATGGGCTATATAATAAAAAATAAATGCTCGGGGCATTAGAGGGTTTTAGTTTTTAATTTTTGATTTCATTACCCTTACACTGTGTCTCTGCCCGGTTTCTATGAGGAGTGTATATCTTAATATTTAGTTCTTGTTGAACTGTTTGTTCATGTTTATCTACTAATGTTTCAGCACCTTAAACAATTTAGACATAATAGTAGTGCTGCCTTAGAGCCAGATAAGTTCTTTTTTCTCCTAATACACTACATAGTGTACCTACTGTGGTTAAGCATGGCTTTTGATCCTTAATATTAGGGAAGGATACCGGACCATTAACACTGCAGATTATAAAAGAAATTACACCATGCAGCTCATGGACTCTATATAGATAAAGTACTATATATGTTGTATTTTTATTGTAAAGGTGGTACCCTCCAAAGACGTATCTTAATTCTTTTAACGGTTGAGAAGAGAGTATTAAGAGGATTGGCACCCTCATTCTGATATACATATGTAATGTTGAAAGAAAGCATAACAAATGTATGTTTGTCTTTGAAAAAAGAATAAACATAAAGGGCCAGATATTCAAAACTTTGCGCCGGGCAAAAACCGTTTGCGCAGGTTTAGCGCGGGATTAGCATAGGTCTGCTATATTCAAAAGGCCAAATAGCGCGGGCAAACTGCATTAGCGCTGGGCAAAATTATAATGTATGCAAGGGGCGAACTGACATGAATACAGGCGCAATGCTATATTCAGCGGCTAGCGCCGCGCTAAGTGGTGTTGCGCGACCTAGCATGGTGCACATTACCGCCCAGGAAAAGCTCATCTTAATCCTGGGCAATCAGCTTTGCGCGACACTATGGCTTTGCGCTGTGTTTGCGCGGGTTTAGCGTGGGTTTTGCGCGACCTTAACACATAGATAAAGCCAAACATTGAGGAAGCATGCTGCTAACTGATGGCATCACAATGATGCCATCATCTGCCACCAGTCCCAGCCATGCCAGGCAGTAAGTGGTGACCCTGCCACCAGTGGACAGCACAGCAGTGTGGCCATACAGCACACACCTGCGGACCGCACTGCCGTGGACACCAACAGATGCCAGCACACATATGCAGCACTGTGGGCATGGAGGATGTTGAGGGAGCATGTATGGGTGGCGAGGCTTGCTACAGACCAGGTGTGGCCACAAGGCTGGGACACATCATGCAGTGTACATGGGCCAGTATTGGGAATACCCCAACACCAGTGTGCCTTCGGATAATATATGCCCCCGCCACAATACCTCACAGCTGTACAACTGCCATAGCACACAAAGCCAGAAATGTACATGTAACTGTGAGCATCCATGCCACAGGTGCAGCATCTGTGGGTCACACAACAGCGTAACAGTAATGTCCAGTGTCAGTAAACATCCATGAGTTGGGCCTCTCACTGTGTATAGTGCAGTCATCATCACTGCCCTACACACCATAGGCATTGTTGTGTCCACACACTACTGGCCCCTTGCTACTGTAGTTGCTGCTGTGCACTGTAGCATGCCCTACAGTGTGACAGTTGCATGCAGCACCACCACCACCTGTGCTGTCTGTCCTGTCCCTGGGGTACAATATGCTATGCTATGCTGTACTGTTTACACGTAGCCTGCAGCTATCATCGTGCACTGCCAGACTGACCTACAGGTGGAGCTGCGGTTGGACCTGGTCAGCCCCTGTACTTCCAGACTGACCTACAGGTGGCTCTGTGGGACCCTGCGGTAACGCTGGGCAAACTGCATGCAAATCAGGGTATAATGAGATGCTAATCCGGTTGTTTGCCCAGAGACTACCTAAGTAGGCTCATTTGCATGGCACTTTTGAATATGGCACATTTTAGCTCCGGGCAAATGTGTTTGCTCAGGGCTAACTGCTTAGCTCCACGCTAATACCGTGCTAATGTGTTAGCGCAGCGCTAACGGTATGGGGAATATTATACAGTTTTGATCACTGTTCTTTCACATCTGCTGCTTCCTGCAGCTGTACTGAGTCCATGCATTTGCTGGCACACACATTGGCCACGTAGTTCGTCTGTACCTGCCCTCACGTTGCTGTGTACTGTGTTGTTGTGGGTTGCACTTCCTGGTTGCTTTATTCAGTGCTGTCTTATTCCAGGGCTATGTTTGCCCTGCACTCCCAGACCAGTTTGCATGGCCTCATTACCTTGCTATATTCGGAAGCTGTTTGCCCTGGGCTATTACTTTTGAATATAGCTTGCTCTGTGCTCCGGGCTAGGTTTGCCCGCTGAGCAGTGCTAATTTTGGCCCTGGGCAAAGTTTTGAATATCTGGCCCAAAGTATTAAAAAAAAAAGGTTCAGAAGCCCAAAGTTCTGTGTCATCAACCATATTAAGAAAATAAAAATATACCCGGTTGGTTTGATGTTAACAAACTGGTCTTCCTGAGACTCCTTAACCACCGCAAAGCTGATCCTGAATCCCACGGCGAGGCTTTGCCTTGTCACACATGGTATTAGAAGTGGGATCATGTCGGTGTAGAATTTGGCTGGAATCCGAACCACCCCGGAGTAAAGGAGACCAGGCATGGAGGACGTGGTGAAAGCCTTGATCCAGGCTACGGCAGCCCAGCAGGAAGCTACCCGGGCTCAACAAGAGACGAACCAGTTGCTGCTCACACAGACGGCCCAGGACCACACTGTCCTCCAGGAAATGGTAAAGCATCTCATCGAGATCACGCCGGGAGAAGGTCACCCAGGAGGGCCTACCCCAGAGGGTTACCAGACTATATGGGCTTCCCACGGTCTGCAGAAAATTACGATGGCTGACGACATTGAAGCATATTTGCTCTCTTTTGATAGGACACCTACTCATGAATCATGGTCTCAGGAACAGTGGGCTGGCATTTTAGCTCCGTTTTTGTGCGGCAAGGCCGAGAAGGCATATTATGATCTGGATGAGGGAGTTGCCACTGACTATCCAAGGCTGAAGGAAGAGATCTTGGCCCATGCTGGCGTGACTCCAGCCCTTCGAGCCCAGAGGTACCACAGCTGGAGATTCCGGGAGTTGGCGAATCCACGGTCATAGATGTATGACCTTCTCCACTTGGCCAAGAAGTGGTTGCAACCCGAGCTCCATAGCACTGCCAAAATTGTGGAGCTCCTGGTAATGGACCAGTTCTTAAGAGGACTACTGCCCAGCCTACGGCAGTGGGTTGGACAGGCCGACCCCACTTCCTGTGATGAACTGGTCACCTTGGTGGAGTGGCATTATGCCATGAAGGAACTTTCCCCGGACGATGGGGTCGGCTACCTCCGGGACTCGGGGCGGACTACAAACCGGAGATACCGACCCCCCAAGAGGTTGGACCGGACAGGGCCCGGGAGAAGGACTACCGAAGAGCGGTCTGAGGCCATGAAGGGACTTTCAAGTTCGAAAATAGAGGGGGACCTGACCTCCCCTAGAAGCCCAAAGGGCCCAGGGTCACTCTGAGAACGCTACCACTGTTATGGGTGTGGGGAGCGGGGACATGTAATTGCCAACTGCCCGAATGGGATCGAACCAATGCAGTGCAACTAGGGTGGGTCCCCACAGAGCGATTGCCATTTGATTAATGTGGTAGGGGTGGTCACCACTTCACACCGATTTACCCGGGTGGTTAAGGTAAATGGACAGGCCGTTATGGCCCGTGTTGCTTCGGGGAGTGAGGTCACCCTTATAGTTCACAGTTTGGTACAACCCTCCCAAATTAATTTCCAGAAACATACCGGGATCATCTGTGTCCATGGCACAGTGATTTATTACCCCAAGGTGCTAGTTACTGTGGAAGCACAGGAGGAGAGGCAGGTCAAGGTGGGGGTCCTCCCTCGATTGGTGCATCCTGTCTTGGTGGGTCGAGATTTCCCGGCGTTTGAGATATTACTCCATGAAGGGGGAACCCAGGAGGCCAGGGCGCCAGTAACCGAGGCTATGGTGCTAGGAATCCCCGAGGGGTCAGAGGAGTCACCCGATTATTTCCCTTATGGGCATTGGGACCCCGAGTTGTATGGGGAGGCAGGAAAGTCCTGGGAAATCATGAAAGGAATGCAGGGATTGTAAAAAGTTAGGGACCAAGATACTGGCTGCCAATGGCAGGTCCGTGCTGGTGGGAGGTAGAAACCCGCTCCCAGAGGGACAACAGGGTGAGCGGTCTGGTGCCCAAGGGGATAGTTGTATGGAGGAAGAGGAGGACCCAGAAGTGGAGACAGAGTCGAATCCCCCTGAATTGAGTACCCTCGGGATAGCCTCCAGGAACTTTGGTCGGGACCAAATAGATGAGCCTCTCTTTCAGAATATCTGGTCAGAGGTCATGGAGATTAACGGGGTGCCGGTAGAAGGCAAAGCCAAGGGACCAGACCGTATTTCATGTTAAATAATGACGTCCTATATCGAGTGATACCAGATGAAGAACATGACGTGGAACAGTTGCTGGTCCCCCGCCAGCACAGGAAGTTGGTACTAGATTTGGCACACATTCACCTTCTCGGAGGACACCTTGGGGTCAAAAAAACACTGCGCCGCATACTCCAAAGATTCTAATGGCCTGGAATTTATGCTGAGGTAAGGTACTGTGCTTCATGCCCAGAATGCAAGTTGGCATCCCCGCGGCCGAAGATAAGAGCCCTGTTGGTGCCCTTGCCAATCATCAATGAACCCTTCGCAAGGATTGCGATGGACTTGGTAGGCCCCCTAGACAGGTCAGCCCAGGGCCACCAACACATCCTAGTCATCATAGACTACACTTCAAGATATCCGGAACTGATCCCGCTCCATAACATGGCCTCGAAGTCAATTGCCCGAGAGCTAATTCAAATCTTTGCAAGGGTCGGATTCCCAAAGGAGATACTGATGGACGAGGGTACTCCCTTTGTCTCATGTTTAAAGAAGGAGTTTTGCAGACTTCTCCAGATCTGAGCCCTGAGAACCTTAGTGTACCACCCCCAGATAGATGGTCTGGTCGAACGATTTAATCAGACTTTGGAGGGGACGTTGCGGAAAGTCGTGAGCCAAGATAGAAAGGACTGGGACTTACTCCTTCCCTACTTAATGCTCGCTATCCAAGAGGTCCCACAGGTATCCACCAGATTCTCCCCCTTTGAGTTGTTATATGCCCGCTGGCCCAGGGGTATCCTCGATATACTAAAGGAGGACTGGGAAGAGTAACTGCCACAAGGAGCCAGTGTGATTTGGTATATCTCCCAAATGCAGGAAAGGTTGGCCTGGGTCACTCCTATTGTCTGGAAACATTTAGAAAAGGCCCAAGAGACCCAATAGACTTATTATGACCATCAGACAAGGATCCGGAAGTTCCAGCTGGGGGATCGGGTGATGGTCCTGGTTCCCACAGTAGAAAGCAAACTGCTCGCCAGGTGGCAGGGTCCATATGAGGTCGTGGAAGCTGTTGGTGATGTGAACTATAAAGTAAGCCAACCCAATCACAGGAAGAAGTTCCAAATATACCATATTAACCTCCTGAAGCCATGGCAAGACTGGGAGGCCTGCTGTGTCTCGTTGGCCATAACCCCAGCAGAAGGTAAAACAGTGGGGCAAGTCCATATCTCACCCGAGCTGTCTCCTACACGGTACAAAGAAGCAGTGGAAATGATTCAGCGAAATGGGGATATGTTCTCCAAATGACCTGGTCAGATGGCTGCAGCCTACCACGACATTGTGACAGCTCCAGGCGTAAGGATAAGGGAAAGACCCTACCGTATCCCAGAGGCCAAGAGGAAAGAAATCTAAGCCGAAGTTGAGAGGATGTTGAAGCTCGACGTCATAGAAGACTCCCATAGTGAATGGTCAAGCCCCATCGTCCTTGTGCCAAAACCAGATAATACTTGGAGGTTCTGTAATGATTTCAGGAAACTAAACGAGGTATTGCAGTTTGATGCATACCTCCTACCTAGGGTCGACGAACTGATCGACCAGTTGGGGAAGGCCAGATGCCACTCCACCTTGGACCTTACGAAGGGATACTGGCAGATCTCACTCACAAGGGCAGCCCAGGAGAAGACCGCCTTTGTCACACCAGGGGGTTTATACCACTACAAAGTCCTCCCATTCGGTCTGCATGGAGCACCTGTGACCTTTCAGCGCTTGATGGACCGACTGCTGCGCCCCACACTCTCACTATGCTGCTGCCTATATCAATGATGTGGTCATCCATAGTACAGACTGGGAAACTCACCTTCGGAAGGTTGAGGCCGTACTAGATACGTTACGAGAAGCCAGGTTGACAGCGAACCCCGCCAAATGTAAGATCGACTTTGTCAGAGGCAAAATACTTGGGCTATGTGGTTGGACGGGGATTGGTGAAACCTCAACCAACTAAGAAGAAGCAAGTGAGGGCTTTCCTAGGGTTAGTTGGTTACTACCTGGGGTTCATCCCTCACTTTGCCACTCGGGCCGCTCCATTAACGGAGTTAACCAGAGCAAGAGCACCGGACATCGTGAGGTGGTCGGAAGCAGTGGATGAGGCATTCACCGACCTCAAGACGGCCCTCTGTTCTGATCCGGTACTGGTCTCCCCAGATTTCGATAAAGAATTCATTCTGCAAACAGATGCCTCGGATGTTGGATTGGGGGGCAGTACTCTCCCAGGTGGTAACAGGTGAAGAGCACCCCATCCTGTACCTAAGTAGGAAGTTGTTACCCCAGGAACAGCGGTATGCTGTAGTGGAAAAGGAGTGCCTTGCAGTGAAGTGGGTGATGGAAACCCTCAGATATTGCTTACTAGATCACAAGTTCACTCTGGTGATGGACCGTGCTCCACTCAAGTGGATGCAAACAAACAGGGAAAAAAATGCCAGAGTGACGAGATGGTTCCTTGCACTACAACCGTACCACTTCGTGGTCCACCACAGAGCAGGGGCACTGAACGGAAATGCGGACGGACTTTCCCGAAGACCATACCTCTCGGCACAGGCTGCCCAACCCTATAGTGTTGAGCTGGGGAGGGGGATGTGTGGTAAACTCAGGTACTGGAGGAGAAGGGGTTTCCCTGAGTAAGATAGTCAGGGTATAGCTGCAGCTGATTCGGCTGATTGGTTGCAGCTGCACAGACAGGAGAGCTTTAAAAACAGGAAGGAAAAGCCAGCAGAGAGTTGCTGCAGGGGTAGAGGGCTGACAAGCTGCTTGGATGTGTTCCAGAACAGGAGTCCCTTAAGCAACCCTCAGGAGATTGGTCTCCTGAATTAGGCCAAAAAGAAGAAAGTTATTTCCATTGTGAGTTTTCCGTTTTACTGTTTGTGTTCTTCCAGAAGGTCTAGCCTTCTGAAAAAGGGGGTCTAATTAAGGTCGGGATTGTTTAGTCAGCGCTCCCAACCGGAGTTAGGCCTCTTTATTTCTGTTTTTGTTTCATTTTCCTTGGTGGGGCTTAAAAAGGAAAAGGGCAGAAGCCCAAAGTTCTGTGTCACCAACCATATTAAGAAAATAAAAATATACCTGGTTGGTTTGAGGTTAACAAACTGGTCTTCCTGAGACTCCCTAACCACCACAAAGCTGATCCTGAATCCCGTGGCGAGGCTGCGTCTTGTCACACTGTAAACAAGCTTTCAGCTTAGAGTGTCTCTCCTGGCAAAAAAATAAATAAAATCATGGGACACCTGTAAGGTTGCCACCTGTCAGGTTTTTTACCTGGTGATCAGGTATTCAGGTTCCCTATCAAGAAATCTGATTTTGCTCTGTGCTGGTCAGGTTTTTGAGCCATTTTGAGTGTTCACATACTTTTGAAACAGATTGTCACATCATTCGTTGTTTCAGCTACATGTCCAGATTACAAACAAGTTCTTTTTTCAATACAGTATAGCCCTTTGTTTGTGAAAGCAGTCAACCTGGGAGGTGTAAAGTATGGCCATTAGCACCACTGCAGCAAAGCTGCCCCCACTTTTTGTAACAGTAGCAGAGACAGTTGTCTTCCAATTTGATTTGCTGGTAAACATTTTCATCTATAACAAAATTTAGGCATCTTTAAATGTTTTGAATGATTTTTGCTGCCTCAGAAAAAAAGAGTATGGGCCCCCAAGGTAAAGGGGCACAATTTGCACCTAGCTAAGGTCGGCCCTGTTCATAAGTGATGCTTTAACATGTTGGCCACCTACCCAGTAAGAGTTTTTTTTAATATTTAATAATATCTGGGGGCAGGCTCAGATTAATGGATGTGGGGGCCCTACTCCAAGTCATATTTTATGGCCTGGGGACCCCCAAATGCCAACACCCCACTGTTGCATGGCGCATTAGAGTAAGGTGTGCAGAGTACTTCAACTTCTGACTGACTAGAATGGCCCCAAACCCCAGCCATATGGTTAAAAATCAGTCTTTCCTTCGTCCTGTAAGGCTACATGACATTTTATGACATTTTTACACAGGAGGTCAGGTCACAGAATTTTATTTATCTTATGCCACTTCTCCATGTGCCTGAAGTGTACCACAAAGCCAAAAAGTGTAGGATGAAACAGGAAAGAAACATTATCTACTTGTCTTCACAGGCCCTAATCACTGGAAAATAAACACCCCTTGGGAGGACATCCCCTCCATATTGCTTGAACACCACAGACTCACCAGAGTTACAAATTACAGTTACCCATCACTGTACTGTCTTTTTCTAGCTTGGCTTGACTGCTATTGCCATATGGGCTCTCTGAGTAATATTTTGTTTTTTTTTTAATACCAAAAAGCGGCTGCGTGTGAGTGGAATTCTGAGTCTCACTCGTTCTCTTAGTCTGCACCTCTAAACGCGAGACATCATCACCAGTTCAGCCCCAGACCCCCCCAAAAAGATCCCCTTCCCTTATGTCACTTCACTGAAGTGACTGTCGACTGAGCAGAGCAGCACCCGCATATTTGTACAGTTTGTACTGTCTCTCTCATCTTAGGAGTCGGTCCAACAGTGTCACGCAACTGAGGTCAGGATAGGAACAGTCAGTTTTCAGGTTCGGTCTCTCCCAACTCAGCTCCTCCCTCCTAAGGCCAAAGATCCCCATAACCCTCTAACTGGTGCAAGTGTAACAGAAAAGAAAGCATCAGATTTACAACACATACCTGTTTGTCATTACCTCCTGGTGTGGTGGCTGGCCTTGCCTTCTTCTTGGCCTGACTTACCGATGTGGAACTCCTCCTCACAAGAGCAGACAGATGAACAGAGGGCATGAGAGCCCTGGCACTAGCAACAGCACAACTACACAGCAGCAGCATGAGATGCTGCACCACGACACACGATGTCCCTCGCTCAGACGAGTCCAACAAAAAAAGATTACTCAGCCTGGTTGGACGGTGGTGGTGACTCGAGTGACTAGTCTGTGACTCCAAGCGAATCCAACCCCCAGCCCGCTCTCTAGTTTATTAGTTTGCTTTCCTCTTCAGTCGAGATGATCCCTCTACACCGCAACCGACCGGTCCTGTTTTCAGGGGCAATCTGGTGCACTGGGGAGGTTAAGTGACTTGCTCAGAGTCACACAGCATGCAAGTGGAGGGTGTGGGAATCAAACCCCGGTCTGCCGGATGTATCAAGCTCATTTACCATTCGTTACTCTAACCTGTAGACTATACTGCCAGCCCAGTACATTAAAGAGGACTGGTCCCTGTACTGAACCTTTATGGCACCCCGCTGGTCACCCCCCCTTCCTCAGAGTGAACTCCATTTACTATCACTCTCTGTCGTCTATCCCACAACCAATTTCTTACCCAGTTTGCCACTTTTGGACACATTCCTAGGTTGCCCAACTTATTTACTTACTTGTTTGACACAGAGGTTTGTTGCCTTCACTATGCCCCCTTTTTGCTTTGCCCACTGTGTCTCCACCTCACCCAGGCCATCCCCCCCTTGCAAGGCCATTCTTGAGGCATTCACTCGTCTTTATAAAATCTGACCTTCTGAAGTCCAGGACTTTTGTCCTTGGGTGGTTCAATTCTGCAACCATCCTTATATATATCCTCAGAGTCTTTGCCATACTCCTACTAATTTCAGGAAATGTTCATCCTAACCTGGGCCCCATCTCGCCCAGCCCTAGCCTTTCCCACCACGGGCTTAGAATAGCTGCAATGAACATTTGCTGCTTACCCAAAAAAAGACGGCAGGTCTCCATTGCTGGATACTGCAACATCAGCCAGATGTGCTAGCCCTCACAGAAACCTGGCTCTTCAAAAAAACACCTGACTCAGTGGTCGCCCTTCCTGACTTCACCCTTCACAGAGCCAACAGGGTGGGCAAAATGTGGTGGGGGTGTGTGCTGTGTATGTCCATGACTCCATGATATGCCATGCCTTTGCAACACCTCCACTAGACCATGGTGCGCAAGCCTTATCGTCAAAACTTACTCCAGAGCCCCTGTAACTCTTACTGTCACATATGTCCCCCCAAGAACCAAGCTTCTGCTATACAGTCCCTGCTAACTACATCTCCGCCCCCAAAACAGAACACATCATAGTTGGAGACTTTAATGAACTGGCTTGCCAGTTCTGCTTCCCATGCCAAGGACACCTTTGTTGCGCTGGACCTGACCCAGCTGGTCAGCCAACCTACCAGGGTGAACCCCACTAATGACTCTAGCACCCTGATCGACCTTCTCCTCACCAACCGTCCCCACAGAATCTCTGACCTGGTGATCCTTCCGGACTCACTAAGCGATCACTCACCCATCCTCTTTTCCTGGTCGTGTCTTCAGCAGGAACCCAAACCAAACTATATTGCCTGGTGTCATCTCCAACCTGGAGGCCTCACAAAACTAAGAAAATATTTAACTCAGTGGGATTGGTCCCCCATCTGCCGGGCCCCTACTATAGATGAAGCCCTTGATTATTTCACCTGTTCTTTTAATAAAGCATATGACATCTATGCCCCACTAGCAAAAGTGCAATCCAAGAAACATAATGCCCCCTGGGTCACGCCTGCACTGCTCCATCAGCTAAAGCACAGAGATGATCTATGGCATAAAGCAGTCGCATCCGGCATGCAGGCGGACAGGCAAGCCTATAAAGCGGCTCATATCAGATGCACTTGGGCCATAAAACAGGCCAAATCTGGCTGCTACAAAACGACCCTTGCCTCCTCCTGGGGGAATGTTCAGTTGTTCTGGGACAATATCAAGGAACTCAGTGGCAAATCCCTGCTCCCCCCCCCCAACTAACTGTCAACAATGTCCCTACCACTGACCTGCTGGCCATTGCCAACTGCCTCAACTCATCATTCTCTGACCTTAGTGCAGTACTCAACACCGCAATAACTTCTTCGACCCCACTCCTGCAACCCCACCCCCTAACACCCAGCATCCCCCCTTCCATCTCAGGGTGATCTCTACAAATGAGGCAAGGCCTGTCTCATTAAAGCACTCAGTGGCTCTTGCTGTTGCAAAGATTCTTTTGATATGAGAATCCTACATCTAGTACTAGATACCGTCCTTTCCCCACTGACTGATCTCATTAACTGCTCCCTAAGTCTGGGGCAGTTCCTGGCAGCCTGGAAGACTGCCACAGTCACCCCAATACTGAAGAGTGGTGACAGCACCTCCAGCAATAACTACTGTCCCATATCCATTCTCCCACCACTCTTGAAAGCCCTCGAAAAAATTATAGCCACTCAACTCACTGAGTACCTGCTTGCTCATAGTCTACTTTGCAGGGCACAGCATAGCTTCAGATCTGGGCACAGTACAACTATGGCTCTCACTGAGTTCTCTAATTTTACTCACTCTGCCCTGGATAGAAAACACCTAGCTGGAGCTGTCTTCATTGACCTGTCAAAGATCTTTGATACAGTCTCCCACCCCTTACTCTTAAGCACACTACCCCACATAGGTCTGTCCCAAGGACCCGTCTCCTGGTTTACCAGTTACCTCACAGCTAGATCACAATGTGTCAAAATAAACAACACCCTCTCAACCACACTGCCAGTCCACTATGGGGTTCCACAGGGCTCCATCCTCAGCCCTCTATTATTCAGCATCTACCTAAACACCTTGCCCAGTACCTACTCTGGCAACCTACTACTCTATGCGGATGATGTGATTCTTTTTGCCTCGCACCCAGATCCCACAGTATTGCAGTCCTCCATCCAACACGCATTTAACCAGAATGAAAACTGATTCATAGACCAAAGACTTGTGGTCAGTGTAAAAAAGACAAAGACCATGTTCTTTGCCCACCGACAGAATAAGGCCAAGAATGAGCAGCTAACAATTCTCTCCCGCTCTCTCCTTCCTGTAGAACAGGTCGATACATATAAATACCTGGGTCTTACATTTGATTCCAGCCTCTCCTTCCATTCACACATTAACATTCTATCATCAGCCATAAATGTCCATATAGGTCTATTGTATCGGCACAAGGATTGCCTACCTCCGGAAGCCCTTAATCTGGCTGTCACCTCCTCAGTCCTCTCCCTAGTCGATTATGGGCTCACTATCTACTCGGCCACTGACCACACAGCCCTTAACAAATTCCACCTGGCCATAAACAAAGCATGTAGACTCCTCTCTGGGGCAGACAAGCATACCCATACTTGTACCGTATATGCCCTGACAAATCTCCTCATCCTGGATGAAAGGCTATTTTATCAAACATGTCTCCTCACAAAGAAAATACACCTGGGGCTTACCCCCTTGGGGGGGTTTCTGCCTCTCTACTATCCTTCCACACCTTGGTGAACACCCGTCCCGTATTGCCAGCCATCAGGTGTGGTGCATCCCGAGGATTAGAACCTCCTTAGCCCAAAGGTCATTCCCACACAGGGTCCCAGTCTGGTACAATGAACTCCCCTCCAACATCTCCTCCATCTTCATATTAGGACCTTTCAAGTCAGCCCTCAAAGAGCACATTCTCGCTTCATGGTGCTGCCAATGTACTAGCTAGTGCCGGGTCATCTATCTATCATCTTACAGGACCACCCCGCCACTGAGTGCCTACCGATAGGACTACCAAACATTACCTACTAACAATGCTTCCTTTGGCTGCACTCACAAGATATCTGTCTAATTCTCTACTTCGCTGAAAATATCAAACCTGTTACTCCCTCCCTCTCTCAGCAAACTTATTGTTAGAAACATAGAAACATAGAATTTAATGGCAGATAAGGACCGCTTGGCCCACCTAGTCTGCCCATTTCCCTACCTAATGCATAGGCTGCAGATCCTAGTTAACCAACAGCTTACTTCCTCTTACCCCCCACTAAAATTGCCTTATTTCTTACCTCAGGAGTCCTTTAGCATCAGTAACTTTTTGCACTTAGCTGGCTAGGTGCAATTACCCCGGAGGTGTACCTTTAAGAGATTTGTTAAAGAGTGTAGGGCTAGCCAATCAAAAGACAGGAGGAGGAGTGAACTGAGTGAAAGCTGTTGACTGCTTCAGAATTTTTTCTCTGCTGGACTGAACATATTGCCTCTGAGGTGTCTTCCAACTTTCCTTGTTGACAGCCTCCTAGTGCTTATCTGGGTAAAGCTTTCCTCATAAATATTTTCCTTTAGTGTGCTGAGTGACAACTTTTAGTTTTTCATTAGTGCTTCGCAAATTTTTTATCTTTAGCGCACCGGCACTGTTTAGACTTTATTTTTACCGCAACTATTTACTTTAAAGCCTAATTTTATAACGGGTCTTTATTTTCGATGGTTTCCTTCATTTTTGACTAATTTCTTGTGGGAGGGCAGCAGCCAAGGACAACAGGATGCTGGGCTGCATCGCTAGGGGGATCACTTCCAGAAGGAGGGAAGTGATACTCCCTCTGTATAACTGCTTGGTGAGGCCACACCTCAAGTACTGCATGCAGTTTTGGAGGCCACACTTAAAGAGGGACATTAAACTCCTGGAGAGGGTTCAGAGGAGGGCAACCAAAATGATTTGGGGCTTGGGGGACAGAACCTATGGGGAGAGGCTCAAAGAGCTAAATATGTACACATTGGAAGAGAGAAGGGACCGGGGGGACATGATAGAGGTCTTCAGGTACATGAAGAGGGTAAAAATGGGAGGAGAAGTCAGGGTGCTTTGAAGGAAGGAGGAGGGGGCAACTAGAGGGCATGGGTGGAAGCTGGAGGGGGAGAAGATTCAGGGGAGAAAGGAGGAGGTGCTACTTCACTGAGAGGGTGGTGGAGCCATGGAATGCGTTGCCAAGGGGGCTGGTGGAGGCAGAGACAGTGGAGGGGTTCAAGAGGGGGGTGGGACAGGTACAGGGTAAGGGTTCTGGAAGCAAAATCCAGTGCAATGAGAATATCCGGAACTGGGAAGGGAGAAGCCAGAGAAGGTGAGGGCGGCAGCAAGGTCAGCTCCCAGGGTGGGGCTGACCAAATGAGCAGACATGAAAGACCGTTAGGCCTATTCTGCTGGCATGTTAGTATGTTAGTATGTAACCATCGAATTGGGGACAGTTGCCTTGTTTTTCACCTCAGACTTTGCAGGGTTTACCGCGAGGCACTTGCAGTAGATTTCAAATTTAAACCGTGCCTGGGGGTTTTCTCTCTAGATTACGAGGAAACCTTTTTCGTTATATTACTGGACCTTAGTGTCATCTGTGTCAGGACTGTCCATAAGGGTCCAGCAGCCACCTGTGCGCAGTTAAGTATTACTGGTTTTCTATTAAGATTGGCACTGGTACAGATCCCAGTTTTACAACCAAAAAAAAAAGAGGCACTGGTAATAGACAGAGTTTATTAACTGGGGCAGGACTGGCCAGTGGCATTTTTACAGAAACCTGCACTCAGTTTATAGGTCCGGAACTGGTTTGCTTTGATAAAATTGGCGAACATAGCAGACAAACCTTTGATAATTATGGCTGAGGATAAATCAAAGGTTTCCGACAAGGGGCCATTCAAAAGTACTAATACCAAAAGCAGAGGTGCTGAGGAACCCTCCAGATCCCAGTCAAAAAATAAAGCTTCCAAAGATGAAGTTCCTCACAAAGTGAAAAATAATAAGAGTGACGAAAAAAGGAAGCTTGATCAAGCCTCTGATGAAGTGGCTAAAAAGAAACTCTGTCAAGACAGATATGCTCCCGTTACTCCTGGGAAAGCCAATAGTGAGACAACAGGCAGCTTAAAGCATTCAGAAAAAACAAAGCACTTACAAACTGCACAGGTTCTTCCGTCAGTGCAAGATATGGAAAAAGCATGGCAGCTGTTTCAGACCCTTCAAGAGATGGGTCCTCTATTTACTGGGGCTGGCAAGCACTCTTTCACAGTTCTCTATTCTGTAGACTGTGAGGGTGACGCAGATGATGATCAATTCTATGATGCCCCTGACATGGAGTTTGAGGGCCTTGAGCCCCAGGAGTCCCCGGACCCTCGCCTTGGGGATCCCCCGGGTGACCACGAGGATCCTTCCTCTATGTTTTCATTTATATAAAATATGCTGGATACCCTGGACCTCCCTACATAGGAGCCCAACCAGGATGTCAATGAAGATGAAAATTATAGGGAAATGAAGGGTCTTCCATCCTCAAAGACCCTGGTCGTCCCTATCTATAATGCATTTAGAAAAGATACCATGAAGGTGCTTCAACACCCCACTTCAGTACTAGGGGTTGATAAGCGGCTTGAGAGAAAATATAAATTGTCTAAAAATGGTACCAAGTTCCTGTCAGCACACCCTAGCCATGAGAGTATAGTGCAGCAGGCAGCTTGTGAGAAAGCTGGTGTCTCCTTGTCGCCCTCTTCCCTGACAAGAATTCCAAGAAAATTGACTTTATAGCAAAGAAAATGTATGCCACAGCTTCCCTGCTTCTCAGGCTTTCTTCTTACATGGCATTCACAGCCAAATATCAGAAAGCCCTTTGGAAATCTGTCCAGGCTATCGCCTGCAACGGATCAGAGTCTATGGTACAGGAGCTGGTGGATACATCAAAAACTGCCTTGGCAGCTACTATGTACCAATTCCACATGGCAGATGACAATAACGATGCAGCCTCTAGGGCGATGGCCCATGTCATATCTCTGAGATGCTTCGCCTGGCTTAGAACAACCAGTCTGACCACAGACACTCAGAACAAGGCCATGGATTTTCCCTGTGATCAAAATATGTTGTTTGATTACAGAACCTCTGACTACATGAAAAAGGTCAATGAGTACAAGGCCTCCTGGCAGAGCCATTCATCCAAACCTAAACCCGCCACCCCTCAGAAATCCCATCCCAGGGGCGGTAGGGGCAGAAGTTTTTTTCCCAGGCCTTACAATCCCTATCCCCAATCTGACTTTAGCCAATACAGGGGCTTTTTCAGAGGCTGGGGCAGAAGGGGCCAAAAAGATCCACCTCTACCCAGCCACCTGCCTCTCGGTCTCAGTCCTGATGTGAGTGTCCAGGTCGCCTCCCCATTTCCGGTTGGAGGCAGACTCTCTCACTATCTTCAGCACTGGTCCCTCATCACGTCGGACAAGTGGGTGCTGGAGATAGTGGAGAAGGGTCTGTCATTACAGTTCAAGCAGCTGCCAGACCTTAAACATACCCAGGTGTCAAGACCTCTGTTACCATTACAGATACTGCTGTTGGAAATGGAGGTACAAAACCTTCTGGCTTTACGAGCAGTGGAGAGGATCCCCACCCACGAGAAGGGCAAGGGCCTCCACTCCAGGTATTTTCTGACACAAAAGAAAACTGGGGAGGGGCGGCCTATCTTAGATCTCAGATATTTAAACAAACATCTGAAGAAACCCAAATTCTAAATGGTCACTCTGTCACTGGTCATGCAGTCCTTACAGCAGGGCGACAGGCTAGCCTCTCTCGACTTAAAGGATGCCTACTTCCACATACCCATAAGGAGATCTCACAGGAAGTTTCTCGGATTCAAACTTCCTTCAGGTCACTATCAGTTCACCACAATGCCCTTCGGTCTGTCCTCGGCCCCAAGAGTCTTTACCAAGTGTCTCGCAGGGGTAGCAGTACATCTCAGGAGACTGGATGTCGCTCTCTACCCCTATCTGGATGACTGGCTCATAGCAGGAAAGTCTCCTTGCCAAGTCAAGGAATCTCTTTCCCTCACAGAATGCACTCTGGAGTCTCTAGGTTTCCTGGTAAATCTCAAGAAGTCTCACCCGGACCCCACCCAGCTGCTCACCTTCATAGAGGCCCTGCTGGACACTCAGAAGGGATATGCTTTCCTCCCACAGGAAATAATTCAGAGTTTCCTTTCAGTGGCAGATTCTTTTGCCCAGGGACAGCCAAGACCAGCCAGGCATTTCCTCAAACTTCTGGGACGTATGGCCTCTATGACTGCAGTAGTCCCAGGAGTCAGGTACAGGATGAGACTCCTGCAAGCCTACCTCAGAGCTCTGGGGTCTCAGAAGCAACAAATTTTCAAAGTTAATACGGTGTCAGAGCAATTCCTCCAAAATTTGCTGTGGTGGAAGAACCCTGCAAATTTGCAGGCAGGGGTTCCATTTCAAGCTCCTCTTCCCACAAAGGTGATCACCAAAGATGCCTCCCTGTTGGGCTGGGGAGCTCATCTAGACTGTGCCTCAGTAAGCAGCAACTGGACTCCCAAAGAGTCACAGTTGCACATAAATCTTTTAGAACTCAGAGCAGTCTTACTAGCTCTCAAAGGTTTCGCTCTGAGCATAGAAGGGCAGGCGGTTCAAATTCGAACGGACAGCACCACTGCAATGTTCTACATAAACAAGCAGGAAGGTTCTAGATCAGGAATACTCTGTTTAGAAGCTCTGAAGCTCTGATCTCTAGCATTCTCCCTGGGAGTCAGCCTCTCAGCTATTCACCTCCCAGGCAAACTCAATACTCTGGCGGATGCTGTAAGCCACATCAGTCAAGGTCAGAAAGAATGGACACTGAACAAGCAAGTACTAGCCACAGTGTTCAGGCAGTGGGGCACATCAGACATGGATCTGTTTGCCTCTCCTCTCAATTTTCAGCTTCCTCAGTACTGTTGCAGGCCCCCAGTTCTGGGAACACTTCCTCTGGATGCCCTGATCCTGGACTGGTCAGGAAGGTTCCTATACGCATGTCCTCCCTTTCCTCTGATGTTCAGGGTTTTGCTGAAACTCAGGCAGCAGCCTGCATCCATGATCCTAGTGGCTGTGGACTGGCCCAGGCAAGCCTGGTACCCTCTCCTTCTCTCTCTCAATGTCCTGCAACAGGCCCATTCGCCTGCCTCCAACTCGCTCCCTGCTGACCCTTCCTCAGACAGAAGTGCAGCACCCAGACATACACTCTCTTCACCTCAAAGCCTGGTTCTGGGGGCGCTAATGAGTAGCTAAGGAGAGAAGACGCAAACCTCAGGAGCTCCGCACTTCAACGATTATAAAAGATATTTCTACGAACTACAGACCTTCTCAAACTATGAAATAAACCTGCAAACACTGCCAGTATGGATGAGTACCGAGCGTCAGGGAAAGCATCGAGGCAGGGGGCCAAAAATCAATGGAGAAACCCTCTGGAGCTTTCAGCACATGGTCCTGACCCAATCTCCTTCTCCGTGACCGAGCTCGTGGTGATCAGTAAAGCTGTATCAGAGCAGATGGTGGCAGATTTACAGCCGTGCTGGGATAAAGTGGATAAATCACTGAATGGATTAACCACAGAGCTTAAGCAATATTCGGGGAGACTGGCTGAAGTGGAACAACGTATATTGGACTTAGAAGATAACTCTGGACTCAACTCTGCAAAGTTGTTAAAAAATGGAACAAGAACTCGAGGAGTTAAGGGAAGCACTCAATTATCAGGAGAATTATAGTCGTTGAAACAATCTCAGAATTAGAGGCTTACCAGAGGGGGCACAGAAGGGGAACCTAATGGAATTTTGCCGAGTTACTCTCCCTAACCTTCTACAAATGCAAGTCAAGCCAACGGAATTAAAATCAAAAGGGCTCACAGAGCACTCGCCCCAAGGCTGTCAGCTGATCAACCACCTCGACAAGTCATCTTCCGATTACACCATTACCCAGACAGACAGGCTATCCTCTCGGCTTACCGACGTCTTAAAGATTTAAAATTTGAAGGCCACCGACTTACAATCCATCAGAATATGTCCGCCTGGGTCCAGAAAAAGAGGCAACAGTTTAATCCATCTATGGATCAGTTGCAGGAGAGAGAAATTGAATTTTTTATGACCTATCCAGCGGTTGTCAAGGTTAAATCGGAAGGAGCTACCATTTCTTTCTGGGAGCTGGATAAGCTAAACACCTTTATTGATGAGTGGGACAAAAAAACAAGCAGAGGTGAAGCGGATATACTGACCACTTTGGTAGGATTTTTCTTTGTCTGCTTCAAAGCCACCCAGTAACTTCCAGGGCCCACCCTGGCGCATGGGGGGGGGGGCTGAGGTGTGCACCGGCTTGGTGGTGGAATTTTTAATCCACACATCCAGGATTGCACCAATGAAACCTGACAGGAACACAGATTGAAAAAACAGTGCTTATAAAATTTGGCTTAGAGGGATTACTTGGTAAGCGCTCACCCCTGGGACTTCTTCGCCCTGTGACGTTTTGCATTTCTCACGCTCCTAAAAATGGCGTAATGGCGCATGGCCTTAACGAATGACTTAAGAACTGTGATAAAGCCTTTGTGACTTTCAATTGATGAAAGAAATAAGTGAGGGGAGGGAGAAGACGTGGAACCGGATGGGTGGGTATGCTTACCTTTGGGCCTGGAGCTGGGGTGGGGAGGTCGGCGAATATAGAAGCCTCGGATGGACTGTTGATGGTTATGCTATAAAAGCAGTCGAGGTGGTTTAAAGGATGGAAGGTTGGGGGGGATTACCAGCCATTGCCATAAGGCCGAGAAGATAATAGGGAAATTGCAGGGATGGAATGGGGAGATTGGGTCAGGGGAACAAGAATGATGAAAAGGGCATTCGAGAAGGGGAAGGGAATTAGGATAGATGAGATGTCGTAGGATTCTAAGGAAAAGTAACAATGGGGGTGCAGAGGGAGGGGGGCATTGGGGATTGTGTTATTTGAAAAATCTTTTGTGTGTTCATCTACTAAGCCAAACTTTCTGACCCACAAACTGGACTGTTGTTTCTTGTTGCAATTGCTGGACTTGATGTTCTCCCAGCAAGTTTACTGTTTATTGTTCACAACCAAATGTTGGATTTTTTTCCTTTCTCTTTTATTTTTATTTTTCTTTTTTTACTGTGCAAAGCTATATGATGAATACTATATGGAGGTAATGAGGCTGAAGTATTGCGTCCATGTTAAAATCAGATATGTGGGGCAAAAATGGATGAGAGCTGGGGAGGACCATGGCTAGGCCACAACCCTGCAATATAATTTCATGGAATGTAAGAGGTTTTACATCCCCTGCTAAGAGAACTAAAATTCTAGTGGCACTGAAGACGACAGAATGCTATGATCGCAATGTTACAGGAAATACACCTGACATATAAGGAACATGGGAAGTTAGTGGGGGGTTGGGTTGGGGCCTGCTATGCATCCTCGTACAGCTCTCCTAAGAGGGGAGTGGCAATCCTCTTACACAAGGGCCTACCTTTTGAACATGTTCATACAGTTAGAGACCCAATGGAAAGACGATATGTGTTCGTAGTGGGGAGGGTGCAGGGGAGAGAGATCACCCTAGGAAATATCTATGCCCCTGCGACACCTGACCCAGAATTTTACCAAACCATGCTAGACTTGATGATTAAAGAACAATTCCCTAATCTGATTTTGGCAGGGGATTTTAATTGTGTCCTAGACCCAATACTTGACTACTCAGGCAGAAGATCTAGGGATACTCCCTTAGTCAAACAATGGCAACAGGGCTTGAGTGATTTGGACTTGGTGAACACCTGGAGGGTGGCGAACCCCGGTGCCCGGGAGTATACATTTCACTTGAGCCCACATGATACGTGGTCCAGCTTGGACTAAATCTTCCTTCCCAGTAGCCTATTCCCCAGAGTCACGAAGGTGCTTCATGGCCCAATCTTTCTGTCGGACCATGCTATGGTTCTGGTGACCTTAAATTTGGTTCACCAGGGCAGCGGGGGAGGGAAATGGAGATTCCCATCTTACTTACTTGCAAAACAAGATTTCAGAGAACTCCTCCAGGCACAATGGAAGGAATATGAGGGTATGAATAAGGGATCAGTAGAATCAGTAGGTACATATTGGGAAGCTGGTAAAGCTTTTATGAGGGGAACCATAATAGGATATATGGCAAGGATTAAGAGGGATCGCAAAAAGAAGCAGCATGAATTGGAATAAAAGATCAAGACACTGGAGGGGTTTGTAGTGCAAACTGGGGACCCTAAATACAAGAGAGACTTGCTACAGATGAGGGATGCCTTAAATTCTAATGTGACTGAAGAGGCGAGGAGTAAATAGTTTTTTGAGCAACAAAGGTTATACGAGTGGGGGAACAAACCTGGCCCCTTGCTGATGAAACTAGTGAAAGGGGGTAAAACTATGAAGAGAATAACAACCATTAGAGACAGTAAAGGAACTTTACTATGGGGAGGGGGAAGGAGATAATACAGCAATTTAAGCAGTTCTATGAAACCTTATATAAGGCTGAATGTAATAATACAAAAGAAGCTATGGATAGTTTCCTAGAAGGTTTGACCCTCCTACAAATATTGGAAACCCAGAGGGCTAAATTAGGAAATAAGATAATGACAGAAGAGGTAGTATGGGCTATAGGGACACTCAAGAGGGGTAAGGCTGCAGGCCCAGATGGGTTTGGCAGCGAATACTATAAGGAGCTTAAGGGGGAGGTTGATGTGACCCTTAGGGATGTTCTGGAGGAGGCGAGGGGGGGAGAGGGGGCTGCCCAAAATGTGTTGTGAAGCTAACATTTGTCTCATCCCCAAACCACATAGAGATGAAAGGGAGTGCGCCTCATACCGGCCCATTTCGCTACTGAATCATGATTGCAAGATTATAACTAAAGTAATAGCACTTCAATTAGAAGAAATTTTACCATCCATCATACACACAGATCAAACGGGTTTCATAAGGGGCAGAATGTCTTATCATAATATCCGAGAGTTATTGAATATTATTCATTGGGGGTCACTAAATAGAGAAGAACAAGCATGTGTTATGTCAATGGATGCTGAGAAGGCATTTGATAGAATTGAGTGGGAATGTTTGATTAAAATCTTAGCTAGATTTGGGGTGGGGGAGAAATGTATGCAACTGGTGAAAACCTTTTATAAGGTGCCCACTGCTAGAATTCTTGTGAATGGGTCGGTATCTGAGGTGTTCCCCTTGGAAAGGGGAACGCGACAGGGTTGCCCTCTCTCCCCTCTGCTTTTCACCATAGCTATAGAACCTCTTGTGTCCAAAATCAAGCAAACCCTAAAGTAAGGGGCATTCCTGGTGGGATGGGTTGTACTCATGTCATCACTCTATATGCTGATGATATTCTACTCTCAGTGACACACCCTGAGGTGTCGATTCCTCCCATACTGAAAATTATAGAGGATTTTGCTAAGTTCTCTGGGTATAAGTTGCACATAAACAAGTCAGAAATAATGTACTGGGGGGGTGAGAATAGAAAGCTAAAATCATGGGGTCTGAAACTGGTGAGAGACGCCTTCACTTATCTGGGAGTAAGGGTGGGACGGGATCTCCAAGGAATGTATAAGTTAAACTATAAGACCCTTATAGACACAATCTCTAAGAATTTGTAAAGATGGAGAGCACTACCCATCTCATGGATGGGTGGGATTCATCTATTAAAAATGAATGCGCTGCCTAGAATCCTATATGTAACACAAATGACACCTTGGGGCCTAAATAAAACAAATTTAAAACAGCTGGAACAGAAATTTAGTGGTTTTATTTGGCAAGGGAAAAGACCATGGATTAGTTTAATAAAGCTAAAGGCTGATACTCTGAAGGGGGGATTAAACCTCCCAGATATCAAAGGATATTATCCAGCTATACAATTCAGACATGTCCACAACTGAGTCAACCGGGGAGAAGAGGTAAACTGGCTAGATCTCGAAGAAATAGGTAGTCCAGGAAGACTCTCACAGTGTCTTGGTGAGAATGGGCTAAAGGCTTATAAAATGTTGTTGAATCCAAACCCTTTGGTGGTAGCTACTCTGGAGGCATGGAGAAGTCTGATAAAAAGACAAAATATGGGTCATGTACACACCCTCCTCATACCAATTACGAATAATCCGGCTTTCTTACTGAGATTGGAAGATGAAGGTTTTGCAGAATGGCAGAGAAAAGGGATTCAGTGCATAGGATATGTAGTAGAAAAAAGGGAATTAACTACTTTTCAAACCATTCAAAAAAATGTGGGTGTCCCCTAGTCCCACCTATTCCGATACTTCCAGATTAGGAATTATTGAAAGAAATTGGGGAGAACAATAGATATGGATCACTCTATGTGGGAAATAGAAAAACTAGTACTGGGAGCAAAACATAATGAAAAGGGATTCATTGGGAGAATGACAAAGTTTGACAGATCCCATTTCCAGGAGGAAACAGTAAAGGTAAAACAAAAATGGGAAAGGGATCTACACTTAAGGATCTCGAAAGAAAATTGGGATATGATTCTGGGTTCCCATATGGATCTGCTCTTATGTAATAAATTTAAAGAGCTTTAGTACAAGTTTTTACACAGACTATACTGGCCACCTAACATTGTACACACTTTTAATCCAGGGATTTCCCCTGTGTGTGGGAAATGTGGAAATGCCAGAGGTACAATAATATACTACTACTGGGATTGCCCAGACATTCAATTAGATTGGAAGAAAATATGGGGAGAAATAGTTGGAATGAGGGGAAGGGGTGAGGAGGTGAGGTTCTCCTAGGGCTCCCTGTTGCTATGAGTGACCGATTTGGATAATGAATCTTGGAGTCTTTATCCTAGATGGATTAGAATTCTTTTAGTAATTGCCAGGCAGGGAATACAGAACCTATGGACAACAAACCTTACCCTTAGGGTATCCCAATGGAAAAACTTAGTTATTCAAACTCTCTCAATGGATAGACTTACATTTGCACTTAAGGGGAAATAGGAGGTTTTTATGAATGTCTGGGGAAGGGGGGAGATTTCTTAGTACCCTTTCCCCAATTGAGGTAGAGACGTTGCATATGGGATGTCCTATATGAGAATTAAAATAACTTGTACACACTAGATAGATAAACAGTGGTTCTGCCTTTATTGACTTTTGCCACTTAACAAACATGTAACGAAAGAAGCCCATGGACATCTGTGTATAGTGATTACCTCTATTCAAACTATGTATGTACAGTTTTGTAGAAGTGTCCTTGTGTTTAAATTTTTTTCTTTTTAATTCTCATTTTCATGTTGTAATGTTTTCCTTTTGGAAGTTTTAGTGTAAGATGTTGCCTTTACACAATGGTAAACTAGATACAGGGAATGGAATACAGGAAGAAATCTATGTTTAGTCTTTAATAGTTGTAGACACATACTATGAGTGTCAATATAGACATGAAAAGGTAATATAGGTTCCTTGCAAGTTATAGATGTATGATATGTGGGGGTGATAGACATAATTAACTGTTATTGAGAATGCATATTGGATAAGAAAGTGCTGCAAGCCTGATCCATTTCTGTACTCTGTAAGTTATGTATCAAATTGACTTTCTATGTTATTCTTGAATAATCTTAATAAAAAGGATTACACAAAAAAAAAGCCTGGTTCTTGAGGAGTTGGAGTTTCCATCCTCACAGTACTCTGAACAGGTCCTTAAGATACTGAGGATGGCTAAAAAAATGAACACTAAGAAGACTTATGCAGCCAAATGGAAAAGTTTTTCCCTCTGGTGCAGAAGCGAAAAGGTCAAACCCCTATCAGCTTCAGACCCTCAGCTACTAGACTACCTGGTACACCTACAGGTGTCAGGCTTGAAACCATCTTCACTCAAGCTACACTTGGCGGCAATTTCAGCCTACATTTCGGTGGGAAAGAAGAAATCATTTTTTTCCCATGACATTTTTAAACAGTTTTTCAAAGGCCTCTTGCTCCTCCAGCCTCCAACCAGGGAGCCTGTTCCTCCTTGGAGCCCGAACCTTTGCATAGATGGGCTCATGAAGCCACCTTTTGAGCCTATGTCCACGGCCCGTATCAAGTTTGTAACTTGAAAGACCATCTTCCTGGTAGCCATTACGTCTGCCAGGAGGATTTCTGAGCTACAGGCCCTGTGCACTGAGCCGAATTACATCATCCCCCACAACGATAAAGTTGAGCTCAGGACAAATAGGAAATTTCTGCCAAAGGTGGTTTCAGAGTTTCACTTGAACCAATCCATTACTCTGCCTGTCTTCTTTACAGAGCCATCTACTCCTGGTGAGCAAAAGCTCCACAGCTTGGATGACAAAAGAGCCATTTTTCACTACCTAGAGCATACTAGACAGTCCAGAGGCTCTTCCACTCAATTGTTCCTTACCTACGGGGATGTAGGCAGAGGAAGACCACCTACCAAGAGAACTATTTCTCATTGGTTGGTCTCTTGTATTAGATTCTGCTATGAGAAAGCTGGTCAACAACCTCCAGTGGGGCTCAGGGCCCATTCCATCAGGGGCACTGCAGCCTCGCTTGCAGCAGCAAGGGGAATTCCCCTATTGGATGTCTGCAAAGCAGCTACCTGGAAATCTGTGCACACCTTTGTGAAACACTACAGTTTGAATGTGCAGACCAGATCTGATGCCAGATTTGGCAGGGCAGTTCTGCAGAGCCTCTTTCCTAAGTAGGTTCTCTGCCCACCTCCCACTTGGTACTGCTTGGTAGTCTGCAAAACGTTACTGATGCTAAAGGACTCCTGGGGTAAGAAGAAAAAATTACTCACCACAGTAATCTTCTTTCTTCCATGGGGTCCTTTAGCATCAGTAAGCTCCCGTCCTTCCTCCCCGTTTCACCTGTCGGAAAAGGGCTCTTACGTCATCTTTCACCAAATTTGGCGTTTGTTATCGATGAGTTTTTACCTCATGTTGCTGTTTCTATTTCCACTTTTGGACATTTGCATGTTTTTTGAATCCTGTTAATTCTTTTTCGGGGCATTTGCCCTCGTTTTTCCTTTAAAAAAATTCTGAAGCAGTCAACAGCTTTCACTCTCCCTCCTGTCTTTTGATTGGCTAGCCCTACACTCTTTAAAAAATCTCTTAAAGGCACACCTCTGGGGCAATTGCACCTAGCCAGCTAAGTGCAAAAAGTTACTGATGCTAAAGGACCCCATGGAAGAAAGAAGATTACTGCAGTGAGTAATTTTTTCGTCTGTCCCATGCATTCTTGAATTCCCCCACTGTTTTTGAGTCCACTACCTCCTCAGGACGGCTGTTCCATGCATCCACAACCCTCTCCGTGAAAAAATACTTCCTCACATTACCTTTAAGCCGTCCCCCCCCCCTCTATCTTCAAATTCTGCCCCCTTGTTCTTGCATATCTCTTTTTCTGAAAGATGCTACCCTCTTGGACTCTGTTGATTCCCTTGATGTACTTGAAAGTTTCTATCATGTCCCCCCTCTCCCTCTTCTCCTCGAGTGTATACATATTAAGCTTCTTTAATCTCTCTTCGTAAGTCTTCTGGTGCAGACCCTGCACCAGTAGACTGTAACTGTAAACTGTAAAATACAGCTCTCGGTAACACATTCAATGCAATGTATAGCTGATCTTGATTCTGCAATATTGTATAACTGAAAAAAATGTAACCTTTAGCTGCCATTCTATGTCTATATGTAATAAGTGTTTGTATTTGTTTTTTCTGATGCGGAGCCTTTGTAAATAAGTCCCTGACTCAAAGGTTGTAATCCTAAAGTCTGTTAAATAAAATATATTAAACCACACTGTATGGTTATCACTGGTCCCCAGGTGGCCTGCCACCTTGACATCTGCAACACTGTACCTGTTCGTGAGCACCAAGTCCAGTATTGTCCCATCACAAGTGCATTTTGCTAGTTGCCTGAGGAGTGTCCCCCTGCAGGGAGTCCGGATGTCCCTGCTTCTAGTTGAAGCCGCAGCTGGGAGGCTCCAATCTACATACAGCAGATTGAAGTGCCCTACTAACAGCACCTCACTCTTTTCTGCCATCTTGACAGTGGCTTCCACCAGTACCTTAACTAACTCCTCACCCTATGCTGAAGGCCTGTAGATCACACCAGTGTGAATCATGGCTCTGTTCCCCTCCTCCAAGGTGACCTATAGTACATCCCCCCCCATATTCCTGTATTTCTGTCACTTTTTTTTTTTTTACTTTCTATTTATCCACCTTCTCCTCCGGACTCGCTTCAGGAGACACCAACTACCACCCTGCGACTTGCCTTACCTGATTCCCCAGGAGTTCCCCCATAGAGCCATGGCTATACCCCCAGGCAGGTATGGGAAGGGACCCCAACGTCCCGATGCTTCAGTATCTCCTCAGGTCCCCCGGTGGTCAGGCAGGCAGTCACCATTAGGGTCGGTATTGTGGTGCTCCATCTACCTGTGCTCCGGTGGTGTTTTTTCCCCCTTTCTGAGAAAGTGGCCGGCACCCTGATGTCAAGGCATTTCACAGACATCTGTCACTCTCAGCCCTCTCTTGTATGTGCTCCTATGCTTTCTGTTCCTCTGGCTTCCGCCAGAGGCCAATAACACTGAGCATGCCCCCCTCCCTCCTGGGAGGAGGCTGTCCCTCGGATGCTCAATCCTCTCCCTCCCCTGCCACCCCTGACAACCCAGGCTCATTCCCGAACCTGGGTCGCCGGCATGACGCGAGGTGTGGCATCCAGTGCATCAACCCTCAGTGCCACCGGGCCTGCTATTTCTGTCATTTTTATGCTTTCCTTCACCTAACACACCACACCCCCTCTGTTTCTTCCTACCCTGTCCTTTCTGAACAGAGTATAGTTTGGCATGGCCACATCCCAGTCATGGTTTTCAGTGCACCGTGACTCAGTAATGGCCACAGTATACAGGTTGACCTCTGCCATGATGACCTCTAGGGCCAGAATTTTATTTCCTAGACTTCTGGCATTCACACATGTGACCTTCCTGAATTTGTTACCACTCTAATTATTACCCCTCTTTTTTCCTTTTTGCCCTCCCACATTCCCCCTCTGTGTTTTCTGCTTCTGTTTCCATTCCCCTTCATTTCTACCACCCTGATTCCTTTACTAATTTGCACCATAAGGTGCTTCTCTCCCCTCAGGTTCTCCTTACTTCCTACTTTAGCCTATGGGAGGGAAGTTTCTGCCTCCCCAATTTCTTTCACCATCACCTCAGCTAATTTAAATGTTCATCAAAGTAACATTTAAATTGTTTACTGAGAACTGCGGTTCCCCTCCCAGATTGATGCATGCCATCACCAGTGTAAAGGCCCTTATTATTCCAGGTTAGACCCCAGTCCCTAATGTAGCTGAACCCCTCCTCTCTGCACCATTCCTTCAACCATGAGTTGAAACTCTTGATACGGAGATCCCCCTCCTTCGCCCCATCATAGACAGGCAGCACATATGTGAAAGCCACTGAACATGCTACCTGGCTAAGACCTTTCCCCAGCTCTCTGAACTCCCCCCCCTCTACTATCCCAGCCTCATCCCTAGCCAGGTCATTAGTCCCCAGATGGACAGTGACATCCAGCTCTGTCTCCCTTCTTGCTGCCGTAGTAATCTTTAGGATCTGTTTCCCATCCTTCTAGACCATGGTGCCACACAGGCACCTAACTTCTCTCTCCTGCCTTTTTCATATTCCCAGTTCTGTACCCCTCACAGTCAAGTCTCCCACCAGAAGTTGCTTCCTCTTACTCTGCGGTCCTCTACCTCCCTTCCTGGGGTTTCTGCTTAGGAGGGACCCCACATCTCCCAGTCCCATCCTACAGGTTCCTGTTCCTGCAGCTCCACCCTGCCAGAGCAGCGTAGAAATTACGCAGTGGCACTGGTTGAGGAATGTGTTTCTGACCCACCACCCTACCCTTACAGAACCCACCATAGTCCAGCTACTCCTCTTCCTAGGCATTCTCAGAAGCTACGATTACATTAATTCCAAAACCTGGGAAAAACTCCGACAGAGCAGCCAGCTATCAGTCAATCTCTCTTATCAACCAAAACATGAAAATAATGGAAAAAGGCTCAGCAATGAGGATTAATGTGATATGGCACTATCTGATCAGCCAGGAACAAGCGGGCTTCATGTGTTACCATAATTACATACTAACATACTAAAATGCCAGCAGAATAGGCCTAACGGTCTTTCGTGTCTGCTCGTTTGGTCAGCCCCCACCCTGGTTGCTGACCTTGCTGCCCCCCTCGCCTTCTCTGGCTTCTCCCTTCCCAGTTCCGGATATTCTTGCTGCATTGGATTTTGCTTCCAGAACCCTTCCCCTGTACCTGTCCCACCCCCTCTTGAACCCCTCCACTGTCTCTGCCTCCACCAGCCCCCTAGGTAGTGCATTCCATGGCTCCACCACCCTCTCAGTGAAGTAGCACCTCCTCCATCCAATCATCCAATCATAATTCATCCAATCACCTTTAGAAGATGGCCTACATCTTCTCTGCTTCCCAAGAGCCCAATGTCCCTATGGCTCCTGTCTCTCTGGAAGAGCAGAAGGCCTTTCATTATGTGTCCTGGGTGTTTCTTTTTGCAGTCCTTAAAAAAAAATGGGGTTCCTAGGGAACTTCACTAAATGGATCCATGTGTTGCACACACACAGCATTAAGTAAGGGTCTGTTGTAATGGAGTGTTTTCAAAGTCAATAGAACCTTACCATGGAACCGAACAGGGGTACCCGCTTTCCCCTCTTCTATTTAAACTGCACCTGCAACTACTGGTCCTCAACTGAAAAACAACTCAGCAATACAGTGTATTCCCTGGGGTAGGCAACCTATACCTTGTCAGTCTATGGGCAGACTAGATAGGCCTAGCAGTCCTCATCTGCCGTCAATTTCTATGTTTCTGTGTTTCTATATGAATGATATTCTTCTGCATGTATGCAACACAAATCAAACCATCCCTGCAGTCTTAGAGGTTGTAAGGGAGTATGAAGCTTTGTTGGACTACAAATCAGACCTTACCAAGATGGAGGTAATGCCCTGGAACGCTTCACTTGCTAAACAAGAAATAATTGATATAGGACTAATATGCTCACCTAGACAACTTTGCTACTTAGGAGCAGAATTATCTACTAATCAGATGTCTGAAGAAGTTGAATTTGAATAAAAGAAGAAGAAGAAGATGAATCAGCATTTATATAGTGCCTTTCATACACAGTATCCCAAAGCGCTTTACAAGTAATGCTAGACTGGTAGCGAAGTGACTGAATGTGTGGTGGCAGCCATATCACACATCATCACCCACACACAGCCTGGATAATTGCATGAAGCAGTTTATGGGAAGGGGAATGTTGGCCAGGACACCAGGAATGTTCCCTGCTCTTTACGAAGAGTACCCTGGGTTCTTTTACTTCCACCTGGACAACCACCAGGACAACACCAGGATGGGCAGAAGGGACCTCGGTTTAATGTCTCATCCGAAGGACGGCACACCCCAGCAGTACAGCATCCCCTAGCACTGCACTCGGATGCCAGCGATTTTTAGGTGCAAGTCCATCCCGGTGTGGGACGAGAACCCACGGTCTTCTGGTCCAGAGGTGGATGTGCTACCAACTGAGCTACGCTGACACCTCCTCCTAGTTTTCAAGCAATAGTTAGAACTTAACTACCTCTAACTTTTGAGGGTGCATAAACATAATCACAATGAACATCCTGCCCAGCCTACTGTATCCTCTCAATATGCTCAGTTTGTTCCTCCCTGTGACATGGTTCACCAGATTATACTCTTACATTGCTACATATATATCTAAAGGTAAGGGGTCCAGATGAGCCTGCCATAAGTTGGCTGCTTCTACATGCTAAGGTGGATTGTGACTACCCCACTTTGGTGTTTATTAGCTAGCTGCACACTCCAGCAAATTACTTAGCTGGAACTCTAATGATGCTCTTGAGAAAGCTCGTGCCACGGTGGCTAATTACTGGAAAACAAATATGTGAAGCAAAAGGCATCTCTCTTTCATCACCTCTATATGCCCTTCCCAGAAACTGCCTGCAGCACTATTAAATACAGTTCTGGCAGTCTCACTTATGGTCGTGCCTGAAAATAAGCATACTTATGCCTAATGTACCTTACCTGGTTACTAAAAACTAATAAATAAAATAAATACACAGCTTGACCAGATACTAAAGATTTTCATTTACAAAGACATATCCCAGTCTGTCTGTAATAACCCTAACTTCAATATTGCTAACCACCCCATCAAAAATGTACTTTGGCCTGGTCTTCATTAATCTGCTTTATATAATCTCATACTTGGCAGATGCCCAATACCCTTACAGGCATTTCAGGCTACCCACAACCTATCAAACCAGCTGTTTTTAAAATTTTAACAACTTACTCATGCCATAGCACAGCATCTTGACCCCACCCTTTTGCAGGTTAACCACAGTATGGTGATTTAACCCGTAATTCAGGCAGCTTCCCAGCAAACCTCAATCTCATTATTGTATAACAACATTTTTGACAAATCACACCATGGTCAGATGGTCATTGCTGATACTGGGAATCAGGCTTTCCAACCAAGCAGTTCAAATAGAATCAAATTTGGCTAGACGTATATAAATACTGTAAAAAACTGAGGCACTGGACATCACATCTTGCACCATGCCAGTGGCCTGGGCTTTGGAATGAGCTCAGGTTGCCAGGGGCTGGCAGGGGAGGGAGAAGATTGAGCATCCAATGGACTGTTCTCATCTCCCGGGGAGAGGGGGCAGGTTGTCCCGTTCCTTGGCTCCCTTCTGATGGAGGTTGGGTGGCAACACCGAAGTTAGGAGGCAAGAATTTGGCGATGTGGCATGCACATGCCTCCATGCATGCACACTCACAGATGTAGAATGGGAAGGGACTCAAGCGGAAAAAGGAGGGGCACTGGCAGGCTGCATGAAACCTGGCTGCGCTCCTGATCCGTGGCTCAACCACTGTCAAAGCTGGATTGTGTACCAGGGGGGAGGCGGCTCTCTCTCTCCCTGGCCCCATTGTGGGAGAAAAATCCATGGGGGACTCACCAGGACCTGAGCTGGGGTTCGACAGACACACATATGGTGTCAGGGTGGATGTGAGCTCTCTCATGAGAGAGCTGGAGCCTTCCTGCCAGCAGCCTGAGGAGAAAAATAGAAGATGAAAAAAAATACTGTAAAAAATGCTAAACTTGGGTTGACACAGTTTAGTACTGTATTTCACTGTTTTGAAGCTGCTACCCCTTTAGAAGCCACCCTGAATAAAAGCAGCATCAAAATAAATGTTTCTTAACAGAAGTGGCGCCCAATTTGTAGCCATAGTTTCTAAAGGGGGACGGTTAGCAAAATGGTGAAATCATCAACACTTGATGTCTTCTCCCCTCTCCAATGCCTAAGGAGTGCACAGACACCCACAAGGTCTCCCCAAACTGCAAAAAGCAATCACTGCAGACTGCATAACTACACATGCATTTATGTGCACCTGTTCACTAAAATCTATTACGGCACTGATCCTAAAATACTGAATACCTAAAATACCCTAACAGATCTCCTTCCCATTGTGAACCCTACCTACACCCAATACAGGAGCTGACTTGCTCCCTCAAGTTGCTCCTCTGTTGGCATTCTCTGTTCAGTGTTCTCTGGACGGTGTCCACCATACAATCCATCTGATGTACCATGCCTGTTCTTCAGTTCGGTGTGCTGTTTTTTTTTTCCTTTTATATTTCTATTTATTGTTTTCAAATGAACCAGCAGTAAGAAAAGGACATCGTCATAGGAGATAGAAGGATAATTTAGATATACATTGCATCAGTAAAAGTTACTCCCTATTCCTTATACCAAGGAGAGGGGGTTATACCTATTTTAGTTTAAGCAATTATGTAAATGAACGCTAGCCATGACAACTTTGGTTACTTTGGTTTCATAGGACAAAAGTAGGCTATATGCCCATCAGGACAGTCTCCCACTCCACAGTGGGTGAATTATATCCTATTAAGTTGATTTCAAAAGCCGGCCCGGTGGTGCTGAGGGTTGAGGTGCTGGACACCGCACCTAGCCACACAGGTTTACAGGTTCGGGGAATGGACTCGGGTCATCAGGGGTCAGCAGGGGAGGAGCAGGATTGAGCGTCTGGAGAATGGCTGTCCTCTCCTGGGGATGGTGGGCAGTGCATGCTGCAGTTCTAGCGGCTCCCATTGGAGACTGAGAGCATCGCAACTAGTGGCAGCACATACAAGGGGAAGGAGGTTTCAGCAGATGCCCTGCACACGGGTGTGGGAGTGCGCCCATCGCTCACCAGATGTCATTGCACAGCCACGCCCCTGGGAACACTAGAACACGGAAAACAGCCCTGGTGCCCAAGTAGGCAAAGGTAAGTCCAGAGGAAGGCCCCCCCACTCAATGACAGCTTACTCCCAGCCAGTCTCCAGCTCTCCTTCACACTCCAACCACCCTGTCCAGATTCTAGATAGAGCGCCAGAGGAGTAGATGGTCCCATCTCGGGGGGGGGGGCTCAGAACCAGAGGATTTGGGAGGGATCGGTAGCTGTGGAGGCAGGATCCCAGAGACAGAGAACTGGCCTGGAGAGAACCTCAGGCAGAGTGGGAACCGGCTGGTCCAAGTGATCACACCCGAGAGAGACTTAAGGGGCCAGTGAGGAAGGAGCATAAAGAAAATTGAAAAAAACAGTTGTTTTTAAATAGTTATCCAGGCCTCTCTTGAAACTGCTAAAGGTAGTTAAGTTGACCAACTCCTAGGGGAGTTTATTCCAAGTTCCTGCTACCCTTATTCCTTTTGTGTTTGCTCTGGGTATTATGAGCTGTTTATCATGAGACCTTAAATTTGCCATTCTCTTGGCATACTCAAATCCACATTGTATCATTAATTGAGGGTTTTGTAGACTATTAAACAGTAACAATAGATGTCCCCTTTTTTTCCTATCCTCCAAACTGAATAATCCAGTTGCTGTCGCTCTTATTTATTTAGTTTTTGTTTACCAGGTAGGTGCACTAGCCAACAACATGACTATTTTCAGGCATGACCCGGGAGAGTACAGGACAATGGTGAAACAAATACAAAACATTTCAAACTGATACAGAGCAAACCATACACTTTAAAAGAAAGGAGGGTATTGTACCAAGAATGCAGAACAGTAAAGAAGAAACATAACATTTTACACTTTTCTTGGAGCAGAGCAGTTAACAAAAAACGGTACAAAATAAGGAAACTGGAAACATATGCAAACCTATATCAAGAAAGAAAACAAGTAGCAAATGTAAATAGGTTAAGCATGAAAATAATACAGGGCAACAATAATAGGAGACACAACTAGCATGCATATTATGCTGTGGGATATAAAGAAAATGTGAAAAGCAAGAGGTGAACAGCAGGGCTACAGTAAGGTAGCCTAGCGGAAAGAAGGTTTGGTGGGAGAGGTAGAGCACAGATGAGCTGATACAAGTGGAGGTGAAACATAGACAGGAGGAGAGGAGAACAGGAGGCAAGGGTAATGGACAAGATAGGGAGAGAGTAGCAGAAAAGAGAATTGTATGGAGACAGGAAAGGGGAGAAGATTGGTGGAAACCATTAAAGGTCATTGTAGGGCAGGTGAGCCTCTCAGATCCATCAGAAGAAGACAGGACAAGTGCTCAGGTCGGAAAGGCAGAGGCAAATGGGGGCAGGCAAGCTTTCAGGCAATTAGGTGGGGTCAGAGCAAGTGCAGGGGTCAGTACGTCGTGATAGATACCGCCGTAGGTCTTTTTTAAAGTGTTGGTGGGATCCAGCAATCTATCTATATATGTCATATCCCTCAGACGTGGAATTATTTTTGCTATTCTTCTCCTCTGGACCCTTTCTGTCATATCAATATCACATTTCAGATAGGGGTTCCAAAAAGGGGATCCATAATCCAGATAAGGACACATGTATTCTCAATAAAGGGGTAATATACACTGTTCGTTTCTTGAGACAAAAGAATGTTTGATGGTTTTGACTAACTAGTTCATGGTTTGTGTGATTTTCCTGCAATGGTCTGATGCTGTTGGTCTATTATTTATAATTCTAAGTTCACGCTCTCTTTCCACTGCCATAATTAGTTTATTTCCAAGTGTATATGTAACCCCCCTGTTACCCGGGGTTACTAGAATCCCAGTAAGACCTAGTGGTAGGCAGGGAAGGCAGCTTGTGAAACTCCAGTTAAATGGATTTCACACTGTCTCACTCTGTTCTCAGTCTCAGCTGAGACTGAGGGATGACATCACCATAGAACTTTCACAGCTGCATAAGCCACACTGGAATGTTGCAGTTGGAGGTTAGCATAGAGTTGGGGATTTTGAATTCAATCTGTGTGCAGTCTTGGTGAGAGACAGTAGTACAGCTGTCTGTAGTGGCGGCTCTACACCAGGGCCCACCAGGGCACGTGCCCCGGTAAAAAAATGCTGTGCCCCAGTTGGTGCCCCATATGGTGCAGAACTTCCCTACAGTAACAATATACCAGTGACATGGCTGCCATTGGTTGTGCCCCAGCTGTGCCCTGGTTACCATTTGTGGCTAGAGCCACTACTGGCTGTCTGTGTGCAGGCTGTCAGAGCTTTAAGCTCTGTTTTAGAGCTACTGATTAGGAAGGTGTGTGTTTCCACCATAAAAGGAACACAGAAACTGGTAGTTAACGTAGAAACATAGAAACATATAGAAACATAGAATTTGACGTCAGATAAGGACTGCTTGGCCCACCCAGTCTGCCCATTTCCCTACCTAATGGATAAGCTGCAGATCCTAGTTAACCAGCAGCCTACTTCTTTCTGCCCCCACCCCCTAGAATTGCCTTATGACTGTCCCATGCATGTTTGAATTCCACCACTGTTTTTGATTCCACAACCTCCTCCAGAAGGCTGTTCCATGCATCCACAACCCTCTTTGTGAAAAAATACTTCCTTAAATTACCTCTGAGGCGCCCCCTCTATCTTCAAATTGTGCCCCCTTGTTCTTGCACACCTCTTGTTTTGAATGATGCTACCCTCTTGGACTTTGTTGATTCCCTTGAGGTACTTGAAAGTTTCTATCATGTCCCCCCTCTCCCTCCTTTCCTCGAGGCTATACATATTAAGCTCCTTAAGTCTCTCTTTATATGTCTTCCGGTGCAGACCCTGTACCATTTTAGTTGCCAATCTCTGGACAGCTTCCATCCTGTCTATGTCTTTGCGGAGATTGGGTCTCCAGAACTGCATGCAATACTCCAGATGGGGTCTGACCAGCTGTCTGTACAGAGGGATAATAACTTCCTGTTTTCTACTGGTGATGCCTCTCCCTATGCATCCCAGTATCCCCCCAGCCCTCCTTGCTGCCCTCTCACATTGCTTGCCCACCTTTAAGTCATCTGATATGACTACCCCCAGGTCCCTTCCATTTTGTTGTTGTTAGTATCTCACCCCATTGTGTACTCTTCCCTTGGGTTTTTGTTTCCCAGGTGCATTGCACTTCTTAGCATTGAATCTAAGCTGCCATACATTTGACCATTCCTCTAACCTTGCAAGTCCCTTCTCATCCTTTCCACCCCACCTTGTACATCAACTGTGTTGCAGATCTTTGTGTCATCTGCAAAGAGACATACTTTTCCTTCCAGTCCCTCTGCAATGTAAACATAAAGACATTGAAAGGACTAGTCTAACTCTGAACCCTGCGGTACCCACTAGTAACCCCCTTTCTTCAGAGTGGACTCCATTTACTATTACTCTGTGTCCTATTCTCAGCCAATTCTTTACCCAGGCTGTCATCTTGGGACCCTCCCAGGCTGGCTAACTTGTATATTAATCTTTTGTGTGGGACTGTGTCAAATGCCTTGCTAAAGTCTAGGTAGGCCATGTCCACAGTCCCTCCCTGATCTACTACTTTGGTCACCCAGTCAAAGAAATCTATCAGATTCGTCTGGCATGACCTTCCTGCTGTGAATCCATGCTGCCTTGGGTCCTGTGCCCCTCTGGCCTCTAGATAATCGACAATTCTTTCCTTCAGAAGTGATTCCATCATTTTCCCTACCACTGAGGTTAAATTAACAGGTCTATAGTTTCCTGCTTCTGCCTTGCTCCCACTTTTGTGAAGGGGAATCACATCTGCCCTCCTCCAGTCCTTGGGTACCACCCCATCTTCCCATGATTTGTTAAACAGGGTGGTCAGTGGTGTCACTAATTCCACCCTTAGTTCTTTTAGAATTCTGGGATGAATCCCATCAGGCCCCATTGCTTTGTCCACCTTCAGTTTTAAGAGTTCTTTCATAACCCTTTCTTCTATAAATGGGCTGGTATCAACTTCTGTATCCAGAGTGTTTCTACTGTTTGTTTTAGGTACCTCCCCCTCTTCCTTTGTAAATACTGAGCAAAAATATTTGTTTAGTATCTCTGCCTTTTCACAGTCACCCTCTGCCCACCCTCCTTCCCCTTTATTAAGCCTCACTATCCCTCCCTTGGTCTTCCTTTGCTCCCTGATGTACCTATAAAAGGTTTTATCCCCCTTCTTAACCGAGTTGGCTATCTTTTCCTCGGTTTAGGCCTTTGCTGTTCTGACTGCCTTCCCAGCTTCCTTTTGCTTTAACTGATACAGTTCTTTGTCCTGCTCCGTCTGTAATTCCTTGTACTTCCTGAATGCTTTCTTTTTCTCTTGAGCCTTCACTGCCACTTCCTTTGAGAACCATAGCGGTTTCTTACATCGTTTCATTTTGTTTATTTGCTTCACACAAAGGCTTGTTACCTCTGTGATGGCAGTTTTTATTATTCCCCATTGTTCTTCCACCCCTCCTTCCTGCCCATTTGCTAGTGCATTCCTTAGGCACTCACCCATTTTGGCAAAGTCAGCCCTCCTAAAGTCCAGTACTTTTGCCTTTGTATGACTTGACTCTATTGCTGTGTTTATTGTGAACCATACTGTTCGATGGTCGCTAGTTCCCAGATGGCTACCACTTCTACATCTGTGATCCTCTCTTCATCTCCATTTGAAGAACCAGGTCTAAGATTGCTCCTCTCAAGTGGGCTCCAATACTAGTTGTCTAAGGCATGCCCCTGTAGGGCATCTAGAATAATCCCACTCTTCGAAGTGGCTGCTGCAACTGCACTCCAGTTAACATCTGGCATATTCAGATCACCCATCAGCAATATCTCCCCTTTTTCTGACATTCTAAGTATACTTTCTATCATTTCCTTGTCCATTTCCTCCCCTGAGAAGGGGGTCTGTATACAACCCCTGTGCGGATTGTGGTTGAAGTGATGGAGACCGCTGTTACTGGTCCAAGTGCCCCATCCCTAAGGGAATGGGGGGGAAGGTTTGCCTGTTTTCCAGGGGCAACCCTCCTGCTTCCGGCTAAGGGAAAAAGCTGCCTATTCAAGTTGTGCTACGGCACCAAAAGCTCTGAGAGAGAAATTCCTGTGGAGGAATCACCTGTGGAGCACCTGCAACCAAAGGGTGAGTTCACTCTGAAAGAGGGCCAAGTGTTTTTCACCTTAACAGGAGGAAACTAAAGGGACTGTTACTGAGGGGTCAGGAAAAGACAGCCAAGTACAGTTGTAAAGTGGGGATTGGACTGCTTAATCAGTGAGGGGCCTAGAGCAATGGGCTATGCCATTTAAAAATATGTTCAAGTCCAGCACAAAGGGAAAGCAAGACAAGTAGATGGAATGTGATATACTTTTAGCAAGAATCTACATTGCCAAGCTTTACAGTATGAGGTGTTTATTGTCCGGAGAAATGGCCGGGTATGAATTGTGAGAGCAAGAGGTGGGAGACCACCCCATCAGTAGTAACCAAATCCACCTCTACGGATTTGCTCCGAGGCACCTTTTACTTTCTCTCAGGTACTTGGCCAGTGCCTGAGGAAAGTACCCAGACGTGGGATTAAAAGAAGAATTCCCTGATAGTGCTGAGATGCTCTTAGGTGGTTTAGGGAGCCACCAGAAAATGTTTCCATGACATATGGAAGGTGTCCGAGTGGCTGGCAAGGGAGCTGAGCCTGGGAAATCCCAGAACAGTGTACAAGTTTGGGCTGTGTAGCCAAAGCAGTGTGCAAGTCCGGGCTGTGTGCCCAGTGGGTTCAGAGCCTGAGGGCTAAAGTGCTGAGGAAGTGTTCTTGATTCTTTTAATCTGCATTACCAGAAGTGTAGCCCCGTGGGGGGCCATCTCTGCTTTGTTTATTCTGTTTGGATGTGAATAAAAAGCCACACTTTAGAACCCCACTTCTGGTATTGGACATTACAGTTATTGCTTCCTGTGTTCGGAATTACTTAGGTGTCCCTGTGCAGAGTAGCCAAATCTAGCCTTTGTGCCGAGTGACCTATTCCTCTCCGAACCCAACCCACCTGGTATTGCTGTCAGATCCAAACAGCACGCCACTGGGCATTACTAAATGGAGGCACCGCTGAGGATTTGAGTTTGAAATTTTAGGGAGGAAAGGTGCTTGGGCAAAGGGTTAGCATTTTGGTTATCTGGCAGTGGGTAGCCCAAAAAATCTGAAGCAAGGTTAACTAGTGTGTCGCTGTGTGCTGTTGTCCATGTGCTGCTGTTAAAATGCCAACCGGTTACCAAGGAGCAGTAAAGCCTGAGAAAGCATGCCCTTGTCCTGCATCAAAAATTACAGCATTTTGCCAGTTTTTAAAAACTGTTGTGACAAAGAAAAGTGTGGAAGACTAGGGGTAGCAAAAGGAAAATTGTGTCCTGGATGTTGGAAATGCTTTCTAGTGAATTGAGAGACTTGTTGTATTAATGGCCATGAAAAAAGTTTAAAATGGGCTTCCGCCATGGAGTCAATTCAAAAAAAAAAAGTGTGGTTTTACAGTTTAAATTTGCCTGCTCGACGATCGCCGTGAGGAGAAGAGAACTCGAGAGGAAAGAGACTCATTTGCATGGCATCGAGTGATTGATGAGACTGCAATCAGTCTACTCCCAAATCCAGCTTCGACTGCCCAGCATTCGAGACGGAGTGTGAGTGGAGTGTGCGTACTGGCTTACAAGAGGAGCGCTGTAAAAAGTGTAAAAAACTAACTTTACTGTTTAAATCCGGGCTCAACCCGCATCTCGATCTACTGGACTGTGAGTATGGTGTTCAGAGGGACAATTGGCAAGACTGCCAACCCGCTTCTTTCCAGAGGCCTCCAAGACTGGCTGCAGGCCATTTTCCATCGCAGCAAACAGCTACTGATAACAGTGAGTACCAACAGAAATAATTGCTCAAACAAGTGATTTTTGCCAAAAGCCAGCTGAATCTGTGTGCAGCAGTGTAATCACTTTGAAAATAAGGACTGTGTTAAGTTTACCAGCAAAAGCAAGCCTTTTAAGCCATTGACTGTGAGCATAGTTATGGGTTCAGCGTCAGTGTAAGTTTCAAAGCCATGACCGAGACTGTGAGTTGTATCACAATATGCAGCAAGAGTTACAGGGAATCCTGTGCTTGAAATACTGAGGCTTTAAGGGACTGTGAGCTAGAGCAATGTCTTCAGCAAGTGAAAAGACCGTGGTAAATCATATAAATGTGCTAGGAAAAAGAACAGTGCAAGTTTGTGCAGTTTGAGCTAAGTTGTCAGTAGAGTGTGTAAATCGGATGCGCAGTGGCTTGACCCAATTTCAAAATGTTGATGCGTAGGAGTGCTGCCGCCGCCATTACAGGGTGGGGTAGTAATGTAAACACAACAGCAGAGGAGCCGTTTTGAAAGTGAAAGAAAGTATTCAGTGATGTGGGACTTTCAGTAACAGTGAGCGTTTGTTTGTTTTTCTCTGCAGTCATGGCCTCAGGACCAGCCCACTACCCGGATCATGCCCGGGCTGTGGTAGCAGTAGAAGTAAACAAGTTAAGGGACATTGAGAGATGTTACTACGGAGGACGACTGCCTCCTCATGTGGCGATTCCTGGATATCCAGTGCAAGTGTGCTTAATATGCTTAAATGCGGGAAGGGACATCTTCATGGTACCTCACTGTTCTGGGTGCCTCGAGAAATAGTTTATTTAAAGCGCCCAAGATTCATTTGGCTCACACATGGACAAAAGTTCAAGAATTTGCAGTTGGCAACACACAGCACCAGGTGGAGCCTGTTGGAGAAGGCCACTCGGGGGAGTGTGGCACAAAGCTAGAGGGTGCAGATTTACAGACAGAACAATGTGCTGATGTTTCAGATTCTGGATCAGAGAGATACAATTCAGGAACATCATCAGTAGACCCTTGGAGAGGGGGGGCTAGCCCAAGTCTCATAGGAGGAGACAAGATGAGGGAGGCCTTTGAATGGGAGGTTTCGACCTCCGCACCTAGCGAAGAGTGGATAGTCTCAGGAGTGAGGACGACTGCTTACTCCTGGGCACAGATTCTCAGTGTGGAAGAAGAAGAAGAGGGGGGGAACCAATGTGGCCTTGTGAAAAAGGAACTGGTACACAGCCTCAAGCTCTTGCCTCAGAGGAATGCATGGAAAAGAGTGGTGAGGCCACTGCCCTGGCTGTGCAAGAAGAAGCCAGGGATCCATTTTTGTGTCTTTGAGAATGCGTAGCTGGCAGAACCAGGACTGGCCACCCCCAAGCCAGGCCAGAGGTCATAGGTTGACCAAAGCTAGTAAAGAGGAAAGACTGGTTCGTAGGAAGGCAAATGAAATCTATGGGATGTCCTTTCCTACCTTTCCTCAGAGAGTCTGGGAGGAGACTGAACAAAACAGAAAGTCCTGGATTTGGGCAGAAGCAATGAAATGTGTGCATCCTGATGCAAACAAGCATGTCAGGAACAGAATGTTTCATGAAAAATACAGCCAGTGGAAAAGAGGCAGGACACTGTTAATGGACACTGTTCAAATAGTGGATGGAGAGGGACATGAAACCTTTCACAGTGTAAATTATGTGTGCCCAGACGGGGTAATAATTCAAGCGCCTGACCCATTGTGCTATTGGCCACAATGCAAAGACCTCCCTGCGAATGTGCCAATGCCTACCAAATGGAAAGCAGGGCAGTGGTAGTCAGTGCTGCCACTCCAGCCATTGCAGTGCCTTTGTTGTTCCGCCAGTATGGATGTCCAGGACACAGGTGCCCCACATTCATCAGTTCTACAGTGTACTGACTTTGCAGAATCCATCGACTGGCCCACCAGATAACTTCAGATCCAGAGAGGACGCCAGCCCAGCTGTATCCTGATTCATCGCCTGGTAACTGGATGACGTCAGACCAGCTGTTTTCCTTTTTGTTCCTGTTCCAAGGTTCCATCTTCAGAGATGACATCAGCCCAGCAGTTTCCAGATGTGCCCTCCTGTCATGCCCAGAAGATGTCCGCCCAGCTGTATCAGAAGGGTGCTGCCAGGGAGAGTCTTCGGCTGAGGACCAGGTTGGTGCCATTGTCGTTCTACAAAGGACTGGTAAGTCCAAGCTTTTTTATTCTTATGACATTGCAGTACACACCCTACACTAGCAGACTCCAGATGTTTGAACTGTCCTCAAAGACTCTCCCCTTTGGGACTCTGGCTTGCTAGAACTGTGCTTCACCGGGCTCCGGCCCAGGAGAGACTCTTTAATGGACTTGCCTTTGAGCACTGTGGTCACTAGATGGGATTTTTAGGGCACTCCATCTCCCAAATGGTGTATTGTAAATAATGTCATTGTTTTCTACTGTTTTCTAATGTTTATACTGTTTTTCTACCTTTTCTAAAAAAAAAAAAAAAGGTATTTTTGGGATTCTCCAGTGTTTTGATGGTAGGGGTTTAGATAGACTGTGTATGCAGATTAGGAGTGTGTGTTGTCTTTCTTTTTTCTTGCAGGTGTTCCTGCAGAAGATAGAAGAGAAGACAAGAAGAGAAGAAGGGACTCATCGGAGTCCCTCACTAGTACTTTAGAGTGTAGTATTTAAAGTACTGTTGTTGTTGTTGTTACTGTGTGTAACCCTTTTCTTCCACAGGTATGGTTGTGGGGGATGTGGGAGTAATGCAATGGTATGGTATTAGCTCCTGGTGTGTGGTTGCATGGTGTCCAAGGTTGGGGAGGTCCCTTGTTTGTTTTGTTTTGTTTTGGGGTTTGAGTTAAAGGTAGATAGGCTTTCCCTAGAGGGCTAGGGGGAGTAGATGGGCTGTGGCCCTGATCTGCAGTAGGGGTTGCAGTGCTGATCTATTAGGGCTATGCTCTGGGCAGTTCTACCGGATCCACTAGGTACCCATAGTCAGCGGGTAGAGTAGAGGCTGATGCGTCAGCCAATGGCCTCTAGGCCCTTAGTTTTGTCTGCCTGTGCTGGCACATGGTAGGGGAGAAGGTAGCACTACCTCCCCGTAGTCATCACATGGGGCGAGATGGCCTAAGCCAGGTAAATAATGACTGCGGACAGTAATTTTCCTGGCCCAGGGTGAGTGTAACCCCCCTGTTACCCAGGGTTACTAGAATCCCAGTAAGACCTAGTGGTAGGCAGGGAAGGCAGCTTGTGAAACTCCAGTTAAATGGATTTCACACTGTCTCACTCTGTTCTCAGTCTCAGCTGAGACTGAGAGATGACATCACCATAGAACTTTCACAGCTGCATAAGCCACACTGGAATGTTGCAGTTGGAGGTTAGCATAGAACATTGGGGATTTTGAATTCAATCTGTGTGCAGTCTTGGTGAGAGA
This sequence comes from Neoceratodus forsteri, assembly GCA_016271365.2. Classification (NCBI taxonomy): domain Eukaryota; kingdom Metazoa; phylum Chordata; order Ceratodontiformes; family Ceratodontidae; genus Neoceratodus; species Neoceratodus forsteri. The sequence goes on from CM057452.1 coordinate 129,841,353, forward strand.
CTGTAGTACAGCTGTCTGTGTGCAGGCTCTCAGAGCTTAAGCTCTGTTTTAGAGCTACTGATTAGGAAGGTGTGTGTTTCCACCATAAGAGGAACACAGAAACTGGCAGTTGAAGTGGTGGAGACCGCTGTTACTGGTCCAAGTGCCCCATCCCTAAGGGGATGGGAGGGAAGGTTTGCCTGTTTTCCAGGGGCAACCCTCCTGGTTCTGGCTAAGGGAAAAAGCTGCCTATTCAAGTTGTGCTGCGGCACCAAAAGCTCTGAGAGAGAAATTCCCTGTGGAGGAATCGCCTGTGGGGCACCTGCAACCAAAGGGTGAGTTCACTCTGAAAGAGGGCCAAGTGTTTTTCACCTTAACAGAAGGAAACTAAAGGGACTGTTACTGAGGGGTCAGGAAAAGACAGCCAAGTACAGTTGTAAAGTGGGGATTGGACTGCTTAATCAGTGAGGGGCCTAGAGCAATGGGCTATGCCATTTAAAAGTATGTTCAAGTCCAGCACAAAGGCAAAGCAAGACAAGTAGATGGAATGTGATACACATTTAGCAAGAATCTACATTGCCAAGCTTTACAGTATGAGGTGTTTATTGTCCGGAGAAATGGCAGGGTGTGAATTGTGGGAGCGAGAGGTGGGAGATCCCCCATCAGTAGTAACCAAATTCACCTCTACGGATTTGCTCCAAGGCATCTTTCACTTTCTCTCAGGTACTTGGCCAGTGCCTGAGGAAAGTACCCAGACGTGGGATTAAAAGGAGAATTCCCTGATAGAGCTGAGGTGCTCTTAGGTGGTTCAAGGAGCCACCAGAAAATGTTTCCATGACATATGGAAGGTGTCCGAGTGGCTGGCAAGGGAGCCGAGCCTGGGAAATCCCAGAACAGTGTACAAGTTCGGGCTGTGTACCCAAAGCAGCGTGCAAGTCTGGGTTGTGTGTCCGGTGGGTTCAGAGCCTGAGGGCTAAAGTGTTGAGGAAGTGTTCTTGATTCTTTTAATCTGCATTACCAGGAGTATAGCCCCGTGGGGGTCCATTTATGTTTTGTTTATTCTGTTTGGATGTAAATAAAAAGCCACACTTTAGAACCCCACTTCTGGTATTGGACATTACAGTTACTGTTTTCTGTGTCTGGAATTACTTGGATGCCCCTGTGAAGAGCAGCCAAACGTAGCCTTTGTGCCGAGTGACCTATTTCTCCCCTAACCCAACCCACCTGGTATTGCTGTCAGATCCAAACAGCATGCCACTGGTCATTACATATATAAATAACAGGGATTATTTCTGACAAAATGAAGTACTGTACACTTATCATAATTAAAATCCATCTTATTATTTATTGCCCATTGCTCTATATTTTTCTGGTCCCTCGTCATTATGTGATATTTGGTGGTGGAATCCATTTCACTACACAGTTTAGTATGGCCTGCAAATTTGGAGGTAATGTTGGTAATGCCATCATTCATATCACTTACAAACAAACCAAACAGTGTGGGGCCAAAGACTGAACCCTGGGGGACCCCTCTACTGACTGGTCCTTCTTCCGAGAAAAGCACATTTATTCTGACCCTCTGTTTATGGTCTGTCAACTAGCCTTTGACCCAGCTAACCAAACATGGACTTCTGCCCATCTTTGTGATCTTGTCCACTAGTTCCTCATGTGGAACTTTATCGAAGGCCTTACCAAAGTCTAGTAGAACCACATATGCGAGAGTGCCATTATCGAGTCTTCTACTGATGTGTTCATAAAAGGTCACTAAATTGGTGATGCATTATAGTCCATTCCTAAAGCTATGCTGGCAATTATCACTCAGACCTTGTGTTCTTATTTCTAAGTCTAAATGTTCCTTTATCAACTGTCCCATTGCTTTACATCATAGGGAGGTTAGACTGGCCTATAGGTCCCTACCTGTTCCCTACTCCCCTTTTTATAAATGGGGATCACTGTAGCTATCTTTCAATCTTCCAGCACCACACTGGGCTCCATTGATCTATATAATATAATCATTAATGGGTAAGATAAAACAGAGGCCATTTCTCTCAAGAGCCTGGGGCTTATATTATCTAGACGGGGGCATTATTTGCCTTTATTGTATTCAGAATAGAGAACACCTCTTCAGAGCTGAAGTAAATAATAGGTGATGAGTCGGAGTTATAGTTTTTGTTATTGAACTTTATATTATAGAACAAGCAGAAATATTCATTGAATGAGTTTGCTGCCACAAGATCATCATTAGTCATGTTGTCACTTACCCATAATCATAGAATCATAGAAGGCTGTCGGCAGATAAGGACCTCTAGTTCCATCTAGTCTGCCTGTAATGGCCTTATCTTTCCTATGCTGTTTTTATTAATGTATGCAAAGATGCTTTATTATTATCTTTCTCATGAGCTATTTTAAATTCCATTTTTTATTTTTCTCTGTTAGTCATCCTTTAAAGTGTTCTTACTTCCAAGCTATATTTTATTTTAGATAATCCAGAGGGATCCCGGTTTAATTTAAAGAACACCCTTCCTTTCCTTTTAATTTGTTTCCTTACTGCTTGAGTGAGCCACGTTGGTATTCTAACTTTGTTATTATACCTCTTTTTTTGAAGGGACATATCTCGTTTCAAGATCTAAGATCTTCATTTTTAAAAACTACCAGGATTCCCCAACAGGAAGACCATTCATCCTTTGTGCCCAATCTATTGAATTAAGATTATTCCTAATAGCATCAAATTGGGCCTTATCATAATCCCTGATTATTTTTTTTTGTTGTTGTTTTTTTTTTTTTAGTCTTTGGTGACCGGGTAAGGCCCACTAGGCACAAGTGCCTGTTTTCAGGGGCAACCTGGGATCACTGGGGGGGAGGGTTAAGTGACTTGCTCAGAGTCGCACAGTATGCACGTGGAGGTTGTTGGAATCAAACCCTTATCTGCTGGATGTACCAAGTTCATCCACAGCTCGTTACTCTAACCTCTAGGCAATACTGCCAGCCCTGTAAGTTATCCTACAGATTTTATTTTACATGCTGTTAGAGTACACTGGACTGTGTTTGGTCACTACTACCAATGGGACTTTCTAGCAATATATCTGATATTTCATGGTCTATATTGGTGATAATTAGATCCAGAATGTTGTCTTCCCAGTTGGATTGGTTACTAGCTGTTCGAGTCTGAGCACCAATATGTTGTTTTTTTTTTGTCAATAACATTTTTGTTATTTTATAATACATAGAATAGTACATAACAAGTTCAACCATCAAATAAAAATCATTAATGCAATTATCAAACAAATATATAACATATATCCTTAACTAAAAACAAGAGATTAGATCATTCAAATTTTGCATTTTTTACATTTAACCTTTAGAACGCTGCAATTCATGTACTTAAAAGATACAATACAGTGAGTTATAAATGATTAGGTAAACCACTAAATGGCTAGGTTAGTACATTCTTAAAACATCAATGTAAAACTTATCTGACCTTAGGCCAGCCCAGTGGTGCTGACGGTTGAGGGACTGGACGCCACACCTTGCCCCACACCAGCAACCCAAGTTCAGGAATGGACTCAGTCATTGGGGTTGGCAGGAGGAAAGGATCTAGTGTCTGGAGACAGCTCTCCTTTCTAGGGGGAGGGGTTTCTGTTCTTGCTGTCTACTGACCTCTAGTGGAGACTAGGGCACTTCAGCAGTGGAACCAACTTGCAGGGGATTAGCTTTGGTGGCACTTACGGGCGTGCTCGGGAGTGAGCACGTGCCGCACCAAGTGCATTGCACCTCCAAGCCAATGGGGTAAAAAAGCCTGAAACACCCTCTTCCCAGTTGTAGGAGAAGGCAGGTCTAGCGGCGCCAGGCACTACATCCAATGTCAGGCTGGGGTGCTCTCCCGGTCTCTCCACGTCCGTCCTCCACCAGACACTTGCAGATAGAGTGCCAGTTGGAGTCAGAGGTCCTTGCTCCTGGGGGACATAGATCTGGGGTGTGTGTGTGGAGGCGGACTGTGGAGAGCAGCCCACTGGGAGAAACACTTGGGCTTCAGGTGGATGGGATCAGCCAGGTAAGCCCCATGACCATGCTGGAGAGAGTACAGCGAGAAGGGAGAAGAAATAAAGTCAACAAAAAAAAACAAAAAAAAACTTATTTGACCTTGAAATTTAAGCTGCAAAGTAAGTGATGATTGCTTAGAATTTTGATTACCACAAATGAAACTACATGACATTGACTGTTATGTAAAACAACAATGAACAGAATAAACATGTTTAATGTCATGACACAATATATTTGAAACAAATTAAAAGCAGAAATAGAAATGTTTAAAAGTCAGGTGCAATCATTCCCTAAGAAACAGAAATAGAGAGATGAGGAAAAGGAGATTTAAGAGAGAAAAATTAAGAAGGGTGTGAAAGGCCTGTAAGGCTTCCTGCCTTAACAACATATTGGTATATTAATATACTTAAACGAGATCTGAACCCAAAATGAAGCAAGCACTCATGACAAGGTATGAGGCTGGACAGTCGTACATAGTAACCTATAAATGGTATCCCATTTTTATTTTGAGAAATGTAGTAGTAGTAGTATCTCTTAAGGACAATGCCAGCTTCCCTAACCTGAGAATCTCCAACACACTATTTATCCAGTCTTCTATGGTAGGTGTAGTATCCTCCAACCAATACTTCAGAATGAGAAATCTAATGGAGGTACCAATGAGGTATCTACAAAAGTCCTATCTAGTTCATTAGTACCTAGTAGAGCTACTCAGTTTATACCTGGCAAGTTAAAATCTCCAAATAAGATCATATCACCTTCATTTGAAACTTATTTTATTTCTTTAATAAGCTCATCGTTGTACTCTTTAACTGAGGATGGGGGTCTGTAGCAATTCCCTATTCCCATTTTAGGCCTATTCCTGAAATGTAATTGGACCCAGATGTTTCCAACTGGTTGTATTGTGTAATCCTTTATACAGTATAACACTGGTGACATTTGATACTGTTCTTCATGTAGGTACAAACACCACCACCACCCTTTTTACCGTTCTATTCTTATGGAATAGATGGTACCCTCGGATATCCATCATCCAGCTACTGGTTTCGTCTCACCATGTGTCGGTGATTATAACTACATCCACCCCTTCACTAAGTAAAGTTGCTTTTAACTTGTGTTTTTTTCGCTAGGTTCAGACTTCTTGCGTTTGCCTGTAAAAACCTAAATTAATTCTTAACTATTAAATTGCCTTTATGGTACCCTGAAATGGTGGTGTTATTACCCTTTTCCCCTCATTTTTCAGTTGCTGGATTCTGTTCCTGAATTAGTAATGCCCATCCTCTCCCCATTCATACCATTATTTATGTTATTTTTACTCTTACAAGTTTCTAGCAATGAGGACACGTTTATTGGCTCAGCAATAGTTGTCCCTATCTGCTGTTCCTTGGCTGCTGCAAGCACCCCATACCTGTTCTGTAACTTTAGATTATTTGGCTCCAGGTTCTTTTGTCTTCTATGCTTAGCACCACACTCCATTCTTCTATTTCTCAGTCAGCTGATTCCTGTTGGTCCTTATTTTTAGATCACTTCCTTTTCCCTAATGTTGCCACATTTATAATGTTTTCATCTATATTTCTAGCTTCCATACTGCAGTGACTTGACTCCCCCATTTCTTGGGCCGCATTATCAATAAATTTCTCCAGTGTAAATATTTAATTGTGTACATTCAATCTTTTAATTTAGCCTTCTATCTCTTGTTGTAGTGTTAGCACCAGCACACAAAGTTTTCTATTCTTTCCCCCCTTTATAAACATCCTGCAAGATTTATGACAATGACTTTAGTGGCTAAGGGAACTTGTATAAATGCAGTATTTACTGCAACTCTGTAGTTGCTATATAACCATAAACTAGTACATTGACAAAAAGAAAAGTAGGTGACATTTCTGGGGCAACTTGAGAGATTTGACTGGAAAACCCCAGAAAAACTCTCCAACCATGCTCAAGGTAGCTGGTGAAATCACCCAGGATCCAAAAAGAATTGCAACCACTTTCAATCAGGCTTTCACTAACCTCAGCAGTGTCTTGCCTCTAAACTTCTTTGAGAACGCCGGTACCCATATAAGAGCACGAACAGGAGATCCACTAGCCCGCACCCCCCCCCATTTTATTTCAAGGTTATCACCATAGCAGAAGCCAGACATTACCTTCACTGAGTACTATGTAAACCCACTCCCAGCTATGATACCCAGGTCTTCATAGTGATGTAGCCATGGGGACCATAAAGAACCTCACCCAAACCTTCCATGCAAATTCTCTCCAGGTTGGGGATGAGGAAGTAGCCCATGTTCCTCTCCAGATCTTTTGCCAGTCTTTAATACTGATAACCTGAGCTAACTCTTTTTCCCAACTTGCCTTCACAGGCTCCATTGAAAGGGCTATTTGTTGGATCAAGATCTTTTCGCCTTGGGAGGAGTTCCAGATTTGTATGAATGGGGTATCGTCTTCCTACAGCTGCGTCTCCTTCTCTCTACTTCTAGTTTGTTTGGTGATATAGTCTCTAATTTGATAATAATAAAGTCTGTCTCTTTCTGTCCATGCAAATCTTTTCTGGCCTTCTTCAAAGCTTATCACTGTAGTACTCCGCATTAACTGCCATGGAGCTATCAAACCCCTTGAGGCCTGGTTTCATACCAGGGCTCACCGAGTCCAGGTTGGTAATGTGGGGTTTCCAAGAACCATTGGTACTTCCAAAACTGTTGCTGTATGGTTTTGTTTTTCGTGCCTCTCCTCCACCCCTCTAAAATAGTTGCAGTGGCATCTGGGACTAGTTGCTTAGCCTGCTTCGACAAAGTTGGGGAGAACAGACTTGCTTACAATGGAAAAAACAGTGTCCTGGCTAAATCCATCTGTTTCCAGGCAGCCTGGTATGTGTCAGTTCCTCATAACAGTGCCAAACACATTTGAGCAGCAGCCCAGTAGTCAGCTAAGGAGGGGAGAGACACCCCTCCCTGGGTCTTGGGAAGATATAATTTATTTTGGTGGAACCTTGGTTTTCTATGGTTCCACTGAAAGGCACTGAAGGCTTTCTGCCATGAGGGGATTCCTTTAAAGGATATATTACACGGGACACATTGAAAGAGATAAAGGAACTGGGGAAGGGCATTCATCTTTAGTGAAAGGGTGTGTGTGCAGAAGGAGGAGGGGAAAAATTACATCTCCTTAGGGCTTGTTTGAGGGTAGTTACCAAGGGGGTATAATTTAAAGTGTCTAATCTGGGTAAGTCACTTGTAATGTGAATTCCTTAGTGTTTCATAGTTTGTTTGTCCCACTTAATCGGGAACATATTCCTGAGTTTGGATGAGGGGTTGCATCCAATAGAGAGAGCCTCTGTCTTTTTTATATTTAGGGAATAGCCAGATAACTGGGAGAAATCTCTGATTTTCTGAAAGAGAGCTGGCATTGAGGAGTCAGGGTTTGATAGATCAATAGGTCATCAGCAAACCGGGCCAACTTATGTTCCGTGCATGCAACTTGAATGCCTGTGATATCTGGGGATAGGCAGAGATACTGAGTCAAGGGCTCTATATAAAAAGGTGAAAAGTGAAGGCTGGGGAAGGCATGTTTGCCTGTATTCTTAATAGTTTGATTCCTGTTAATGTTACTGTTTTTCTGTTTGCATATTGTTGCACACAGAGTCATGATTATTACATTAAGGTGCTTCGGGTGTTCTTGAAGGACATGATTTGCTGCAGGAAAATAGGTGCCTAAAAGGATAGATGGGAGAGGAGGAACTCGATGACTGATGGGGGAAATAATATGAGCAAAAATTGTTTCTTTCCTAATGGCTAATAAACAAAACTTAAGTATATGTTCCTGGAATGTCAGAGGGGTTGCGACCCTGGTTAATAGAACCAGTCTCCTTACGGCCCTACGGCGACAGGGAACTCATGTAGCATTTGTAACCCCCCTACAAATGGGGGCTCCCAAAAAACCTTCCTTGGGCTTGCCTAAATGCTCACTGCCAGGCTGGTGTCCTGTGTTTTAGCAGTTTAGATGTGATTACCAGAGCCTGTATAGCCTCTGTGTACTGTCTTTTTAAGAGCTGCCTAATTGCAGCTTAAAAGAAAAGTCCACCCAAAACTTGAAAAAATATATGTTGTGCAGAGTGTTTTAATTTGTATGTGAAGTTCTAGTGTTTCCTTCCCTCTGAGTGGTATTAGGAGTTTTTCCTAAATTAGCTTGCTAGCTTTATGGCAGTTTTATGACCCCTGGGGATCGTCATCCCTGACAGCTTAATTGTATTTTTTGTTCCCACAGTGCATCTTGTGTCATGTTACAGTGATGTAAGAGAGACCCAACATACAGCACACACATGCCAAACAAACTAAATATCTTGGAAGCTTTACAAGCTGCACAAAAATTACCAGCAGCAAAGTTTTTCAGGACAGTAAGACCTTTATGATGAGGGTAGTCACTAAGCTGAATTTTATAGATTTTAAAATATAGCCATCTCTACTGTTGTGAACTGATTATAAAGCAATGCTTCCTGCTGAATTTATAGTCTCTGCTACATCACTGTCACATGAAACAAGGTGCAGTGTGGGACAAAGGAATACAATTAAGCTGTCTGATATGGAGATCTCCAGGGGTCGTAAAACTACCCTAAAGCTAGCAGGCTAATTTAGGAAAAACTCTTATTACCAGTCAGAGGGAAGGAAACACTAGAACTTCACATACAAATTAAAACACTCTGCACAACATATATTTTTTCAAGATTTGGGTGGACTTCTCCTTTAAGTAATCTGAGAGGGAGCTCTGTTGAAAGATGTAACTATTTACTGAAAATCATTTAGAGTGATAATGATAATGCAGTTTGTCTAACCTGCTTTATTTGTAGCAAGGACTGTTTTGTTTGTCTCCACTATCTTGGTCCTGGACTGCAAATTGGACCAAACAGTACTGGTGGGACCTAAAATGTAGCCGGACTACAGGAGCTGTCTGAATTCAAAATCTGTAGGAACTGTAGTTTGAACTTTTTTTACCTTTTCTGCAACTGAAGGGGGAGCTCTTGCTTTGACTGACAGCCATATCAGCCAACCAAATCTTTTAGATCTTCGGGAAGTCCCGAGCTGCTTGCAGTTTCAGTTAGATCTAAGCTGGAAGCTGAACAAGAATGAGCTGAAGGATTCTGAGCAGCAATCCTGAGTGGATTCACGTGAGAGAACTCTGAAAAGGCTACTTTTTTGGCCTGCATGTCGGTGTACTGCTCCTGAGAGGGAGAGAAGAGAGTTATTTTGGACTAAATCCAAGTTTGTGTGACTAAAGTAAACTACTGAAGTGGGCCAGGCTCATCCTAAAGAAGACCGAAAATTTTGTTGAATGCGATCAGCCTGTTAGGAGTTCCAGCTACCTCTAAGCTCCCGGTGTGTGCAGAGACTTTGCGATTGTGACTGGGGAGCACTCTGCCTGGTACAGTAGAATTCCCTTACATGTAAATGTGCTATGAGCTGCTAGTGGGTCGTGAGTTAGTCCCCCACTGTGTGAACTGTATCCATCCCAAAATAGACTGCATCTGAATTTGTCTCCATGTGGTCTAGGCCTTGCCAGACTGACCCAGCCAGACTACCCACTGCACAGAGAAACCATTGACGAGAGACCTTCCTGGGGATCAGCCCCCTGCTCCACGCTTGAACAGGAACGACACCTCTGCGATTCGTGTGGGCCTTGCTTCTCCTGGCATTCCAGATCAACTACCTGCAGTCTCGATTTTCATCCAGCCTGTGTCCAGTCTTGGGTATCGTGAGTAAATACCAGGGTAGCTCCCTTCAACAACAGCTTAATCTGAGTGTGTCATCTTATTGTCTTGTTGTTTCGTTTCCTTTATGAACTGAGCCCTCTGGCTCTGGATTACAATTATTGTGTACTGTGCATGTTGTGTTTTCCATTACAGGGCCCCAACCAACTGTGATGCCGGCCAACCCTGGGCAACAGTTCTGGCTAGCCCATCTCTTCTCCACCTGGGTACCCAAAGGTGTGACTGTGTGGGGGGACTCAAAGCGCATGCATAACTGCTTGATTGATATAACCTTTAAGCTAATTAACCTGATTTTGCCCCTTCCTTGTTCAAGTCCCCTAAATAAATCAGATCTAACTTTTTCTGCATATAATCTGACTGTGTTTCCAGTTTGTGCTCAAAGTACTGGACTGTTGCTATTTGCTGTGCATAACCTTGTTTTACAGGGGGTCCCCAGGGTCGAGCCAGAGGAACCAGCCCTGGTGGTAGGTGCAAACAGTGGGGGTACTTGTGTGGTGTACCAGGGGTATTGTGAAAGTGACTATTGTACAGTGTTCAGGCCACTAGAGGGGAAAGAGGGGGGTTACAGTGTCCCGGAGGGCTGTGCCCAGGTTAGCTTGACCACTACCAACCCTGATCTCCGGGTGGAGGCACCCATTTCAGGACTCAGGCCCCTTAACTTGCCACTAGCCAAGCAGGCAGGGGTAGTAGCCCTTGGGATAGCGCCACCTAGGGGTTACACGTTATTGCAGGAAACACACCTCACTGCGGTGGAACATGAGTAATTGGCACGGGGTGGGTGGGAAAATGTTTCACAGCTTTGTCTAAAGCACATAAGAGAGGGGTCGCTGTCCTTCTGCATAAGCACCTCCCTTTTCAGGTACAGCGTGTGGTTAAAGATCAGACAGGAGGGCGATATATCTTTGTGGTGGGGGAATTATGGGGGGAGCAAGTAACCGTTGGATCAGTGTATGCCCTGGCGGTGTTTGAGGCCTCTTTTTACCAGGCCATCCTCTCGCTCCTGGTTAATGAACAGTTCCCGGGTCTGATTTTGGGGGGCGACCTAAACTGCACTTTGGATCACTTACTGGACCACTCTCAGAGAAAAGGTCATCAGCATGAAGCAATTTATCAATGGTGCAGGGGGTTGGTAGATTTGGAGATGGTGGATAGGTGGCGGGAGGCGAATCCCGGTGCATGGGAGTATACCTTTTACTCGAATCCACACAGCATATGGTCACGGATTGACTATGTATTTCTTCCACAGGCGTGGTATGGACGGGTGAGGGAGACTAGACATGTACCAATCCATATCTTGGATCACGCCATGGTGATCCTCTCACTGGAAATGAACAAGCAGAGGGAGGGACCACCCCCTTGGAAGTTCCCAATCTACTTGTTGGGTGAAAAGAATTTTAAAGAATACCTACGGGAGCAATGGGAGCATTATATAACAGCTAATATAAATTCCCCTACTAGTAAGGCAATTATTTGGGAAGCCGGAAAGGTTTATATGAGGGGGGTGATCATAAAATATGTGGCTAAAGTAAAGAAACAGAAACAACAGCGGAGAATGGAACTGGAAGTCAGAGTGAGGGACTTAGAGAGGCAGGCTGTGAATGGGGAGGAGGATGTAGTTTGAGGTGAGCTGAGAGTCGCTAGAGAAGCACTGAATACACTGCTTAGTGGGGAGGCCAGAACTGCTTGGACATTTGGTAAGAAGAAGCTATATGAGTGGGGAAACAGGCCTGGACCTTTGTTGGTTCGACTGATGAAGGGTGGGAAAAGTGCAACCCACATTGCAGCAATCAGGAGTACTAGGGGGATGCTGCATAAGTCTCCTCAGCAGATAAGAGATTGCTTTAAAGCTTTTTATGAAACATTGTACAGGATGGAGGGAAGAAAGGGGAAGGGAGAAGCATTCCTGAGGGCCCTGAAATTACCTGAACTAACGAGAGAGCAGAGAGACTCTTTAAATGGTCCCATCACTAGGCTAGAGGTACTAGGGGCTATACAGAGGCTCCCGAGTGGTAAAGCAAGTGGGCCGGATGGGTACCCAGTGGAGTACTATAAGTACTTGGTGGGGCAGTTAGTTGAACCATTATGTGACATCTTTCAGCAAAGTGAGGGAGAGACTCTGAGACTACCGGATACTTTTTCTGATGCAGTGATTTGTTTGATTCCTAAGGCGGGAAAGGATATTTTGGAGTGTGCATCTTTCTGCCCCATTTCACTTTTAAATTGTGATGCTAAGATCTTCGCGAAGGTGCTGGCAGGTCAATTAGAGGCGGTATTGCCTGATATAGTTCACCCAGACCAGACTGGGTTCATTAAGGGGTGCCTCTCATATCATAATGTGAGGAGACTTCTTAATGTGATATGGGGGCAGAAAAATGGAAGAAGGATACCTGTGTCATTTCAATGGATGTTGAAAAGGCCTTTGACAGGGTGGAATGGGATTACCTATTTGAGACATTGGCCCAGTTTGGTCTGGGTGATACTTTCGTGGGGTGGGTGTGTGTGCACTGTATAGATCCCCCCGGGTGAAGGTGTTATTGAATGGGACACTTTCTGATGGCTTTGAGTTTGGCAGGGGTACAAGGCAGGGATGTCCACTGTCTCCGTTGCTATTTGCCTTGGCGGTAGAACCCCTGGCAATAGCCATTCGGGAGAATGAGAATATTCATGGGGTGAGGGGTTTCTCAGGAGAACAGATTAAGCTAGCAATGTATGTGGATGACATGCTGCTGTTTATTACAGAGCCCGAGAGGTCTATGACCACCCTTCTGCAGTTAGTAGGGGCATTTGCACAGTTTTCAGGTTGCAAACTTAATGTAGATAAGTCTGAAGTTATGAGGCTCCCCAAAAGTGCAGGGTTGAATCAGGATTGGGGATATAAAAGAGTGGGAAGGTACTTTACATACTTGGGTATCAGGGTCGTGTGATCCCTGGGCTCCCTTTACAGTCTAAATTATGGCCTAGTTTTGAAGACGATAGAGACTGACTTGAAGAGGTGGGCATCTCTCCTGATTTCATGGCTTGGGAGGATAAATGTAATTAAAATGAATATTCTAACCAGATTAGTGTATCTTTTACAGATGTTACATGTGGGGTTGTACAGGAAGGACACCAAAAGGTTGGAAGGTTTGTTTTCCACTTTTATCTGGAGAGGAAAGTGCCCCAGGGTCAGTCCGCAATGACTTAAAATGGATGCAGGGAGAGGCGGTCTAAATTTTCCGGATATTGAGTCTTACTACCTTGCAGCTCACTTGAAGTATATCAGGGACTGGATACACTTACCCCCAGCAGCACGGTGGCTTGATCTCGAGCAAAGGGGATGTGGAGTCAGACTTTCGGCATAATTAGAGAGAAGGGGAAGAAGTACATATAACAGGAAGGAGGTTCGGAACCCATTGGTGGAAACAACGTTGAATAATTGGAGTCGGTTACTGAAGCAGAGAGGGGTGAAGGAGGTGGATACGTATTTAGTTCCGATTGCTAGGAACCCATATTTCTTACCAGGGAGGGAAGACCCTGGCTTCAGGAAGTGGGAAAAAGGAGGTATAAGGAGCTTGGAGGATATCCGTAGTGGAATGGGGATTTGCTCATTTTCCGATATACGACAAAGGCTGAATCTGGAAAGAGGACACATGTTTAGGTATTTTCAAGTGATAGCCTATATAACAGGTTTAAGTAGAGAAGGGCCAGGGATAGGGGAGCTGAGGAGAATTGAAACAGTTATCCAGTTATCTAGATCGGACCCTAAAGGTTTCATAGGAAAAGTGGTGAGAGATACCAGACAGGGCTTACCAGACTTGACAATGAAAACCTGGAGACTCTGGGAAAGGGATTTGGGCATATAGATAGAGGATAGGAACTAGCTGAAATTGTTGCCTATGCACATGGGCCTTCTAATCTGTAATAGATTTAAGGAAGCCTTTTTCAAGTTCCTACATAGGGTATATATAGTAGCCCCCTGGCAATGGTACATAAGTTTCACCCGGCTATATCACCTTGTTGTGGACGATGTGGGCAAGAGATAGGTACTTACATACATTGTTTTTGGGCCTGTAATATGTTACAGCAGTTTTGGAAATCGGTGGTATTGGAAGTAGGGAGGATGTGGGGTAAAATGGTCCCACTTTCACCATTGGTATGTTTGTTTGGGGTAGAGATAAATGAAGAAGGAGAATGGGACCCACTCCTGAGATGGGTAAATGTATTATTGATTCTAGCCAGACACTGTATACAAAACACCTGGATGTCCTTTATGGTTCCCACAGTACAAGGCTGGCGGATGTTCGTATTACATACCTTGGGGTTGGAAAAGCTCTCTCTTCTTGTGAAAAATAAGCTGGATCTGTTTACTAGAGAATGGGCTCCTCTCCTGGCAGACTTGTCCCAGTAAGAGACTATGGTTCTTTGGGATGGATTGGACATATAGATTATAAGGGTATTGTCCTGACAGACACCTGAGCACCGCACTTTATGCATGTATTAATTGATTGGTTTAAGAAGTTTAAATCCTTACAGGATACTACATGGGGGAATATAAATTTGTGTATATCGGACTGGGTATAAAATATAAGACTGTATATGTTTTAATGGATAATATAAGATTGCAACCCATGTATCTTGTCATAGGTGAACTTCTATATGGAACTGATTATATGTGTGCACAAAAGTTTGAATAAACTCTTTTATGCAAAAAAAAGTGAAAAGTAGGGGGGAAAGGGGGCATCCCTGCCTGGTCCCTCTATAAAGGGGGGAAGCTTTCTGAAATGTGGTCATTAGCCCTGATAAATCCTGTAGGTTTGTTGTAAAACTTGAATATAGTGTCTGAAAATTGGTCCGGGAAACCAAAAGAGGTAAGGACCCCCTTCAGAAACCTCCAGAAGACCATATCAAATGCCTGCTCAGCATCCAACCCAAGGAGAAGTGTTGAGATTTTCTTGGATTGGGTATGTTCCACAAGTTATATAGTCCGCCAGATGTTGTCTTGAGCTTGCCTACCTGGAATAAAGTTGCATTGGTTCATGTTTATTTTACTGGGGGCGAATGAGACGAGACGTTTGGTCAAAACTGAGGTGAATATTTTATAGCCTGTATTCAATACTGATATGGGCCTGTAGGATGTGCACAGACTGTGGTCCTTACCTGGCTTCAGTATGACAGCTTAATCTGGTTCAAGGTCAGTTGGCATTCATCTGTATCCCCCTCCTCCGGGTTGTGCCTGAAAATAGGCAGGATTTGTCTAGTGCACTTACCCGGTCAACAAAAAATAAATAAATAAATGGCAGAAATGATGGCCTCGTTCCAGGAGGGTGGGATAATACCCTCCTTGGTTGATACAAAGGAAAAGACTCTGCTTAGCAGCAGGGAAATAGTCTTGCTAAAAGTTTTGTAAAATTCCCCCATGAGTTCATCTGACCCCAGGCATTTCCCTGTTTTTAATCGTCCTATTTCCATTTCTATGTCTAGTGGGTATTGGGGCTGTTAATTGGATTCGCTGCTCCTCTTATAAAGACAGTAGTTTTAGGGAGGCCAGGAATTCCTTGATTTTAAGGTTGGGGGGGGGGCCGGGGCCGCAGTCTAAAGAGAGGTATAATAACTCAAGAAGGCTTCTGATATACTCTTAATAGTATTCTGTATTTTCCCTGAATGAGGGTTTTTAACTTTCATAATAGTGGACTTAACTCTTTGGCCCCGTAATTGGGCAGCTACTAACCTTAGGAACCGAGGACCCCCATTATAAAATTTATGTCTTAGAAATATTAGTTTTTTCTCCACTTCGTAGTCTAAAATGTTGTTTGCTTCCTTCTTTAGTTTAACAAGCTCCTGGTTCCTGGACATGAACTTCAGCTCTGAAGTTCCTCTAATTCCCCAATTCTACGCCCTAAGGATATCCTGTGGGCCTCCCTTTGTTTTTTCTTATATACATAGAGCCCTATTAATTTTCCTCACACTATTGCTTTAATGGTATCCCATAGTATGGGTACTGTGGTGTCCTGGGTATCATTTTCAGAGAAGGCCTGTCGGATTGTGTCCTCAACTGCCTGCCTCACCTCCCGGTCCCGCAACAAGGAGAGGTTTAGCCTGCAAAAAGTTTTCTTTCTGATTGCCTGCGATTTAATTTTGCAAAATAACGGGGCATGGTCCGAGAGTATGAAATTCACAGTCCACATCCTCCATATCACCCCCATGTGTTCCTGGAAGGCCAAGAAAAAGTCCAGGCAAGAATAAGTGTTATGGGCCTGGGAGTAGAAGGTCTGCCTGGGCGTAGTACCATGTATGACTGGAGCAGCTTCCATACCTCTCAGCTAATTTTATTAGTTTGTCCCTGTGTGGATCGTCTAGGGGTCCCCTCAGAAATGTTAATGTTGAGGTCTCCCCCACATAACACCTGATCCTCTGCCCACTGGGCCAGCTGCACAAAGAAGGATCTATAAATTTGAAATTCAGAGGCTGGGGGGATGTAGACTGAGGCTATGGTAGTTTTTTTGTCCATCCAGGTTACCCTTCACCAACACATACCTCCCCTCCTTGTCAATAATCTTATCTGTTATTTCGAACGGGAGTCCCTGTCGGATCATTACAGCCGTTTCCCTTCTCCTACCCCCTTTATAGGAAGAGGTCACCACATGTGAAAATACAAAGTGCTCAAACTTATGTTCTGCTTGAGAGAGAGATTCGTTTCCTGCAGTAGCAGGATATCGGCCCCTGTTCATTTTAAGTATTGGAGAATTTTACTCCATTTAATGGGGTTAGTTACTCCGTGTACATTATACATGCACATTGTGTATAGCTGTGCCATTATTTGTAAATGTCCGGTTCGTCAGGTTGATCATCCCCCTTCCGCTGTCCCCCCCCAAGTGGTGACGTCTTCCCTCTTTTTCTCCTTTCCAATAATGCTGCCTTATTCTCTCTGTTCAAAGTTCTGAAGCCCAACAAACATGTCATAACATGTAAGAGCCAGCATGGCTGTAACCAAAACAAGAAACAGTAACATTAAAATAAAGAAATCAGTTGCTTTCAAGGTAGGAGATTAATATTTTCAATTAGCCTCTGTGTCCTCTCACTTAAAGAGAAGAACGAGGAGGAATTCAAGTGCTTCCACAAAGTGGAAGACCTACCCCAGAGCCACGATGTAAGTGGGCTCTGATGAAAAACAAGTACCCAATGATACAAGTAGTCACGGGCTGCACAGTTAGCATATCATGCTCCCATACCCCGATCTACTAGCAAAAGAGAACTTTGGTTTACTTAGTGCAGAAATGGATCTGTTGTTTTAAAATTAAACTGAAAGCAATGGTTGTTGTAAGATTATCCCATTCTTCTAGGTTCCCCCCAACCCTCAACCAGCCAAACATGAGATAAGCAAGGAGTACTCGAATTAAATTGCATTTAGTTTCAATACCCGATGCCCCCTGCCCCAAAACCATAGAAATAGACATAAACAGTTAGTATGTTCAATCAATATGCCAATTGAGGGCAACAGTCTGTTGTAGTATAAAGCAACCTCTAAGGTCTAAGTTCATGGCCGAATAGGAATGTCCAGCTACAGTTTTAATTCTCATTTTGGCAAACTTGAGCATCAATAAAGTGTATTGAGGTCGACCGCCTCTTACCCCTCTCCCCCTCCCCCACACAGCTCCCCCAGCTGGGACCATTACAAAGACAAAAAGGGGTTGTAGAATCTGTGTACTTATCCACTCGTGATCCTCTAGAGGTAGGAGAGAGTTCTAAGGGTTTTTTTGTGCAGTCGCTTTAAGAATGGTTCTCACACTTTCAGAGTCCATCATATCTCAGGTGAGCTTTTCTGCTGGTCTGGTCTTCCTATTGAGTAGGTTCTGGATCTTGCGTAGGGCCTCTGAGTGTTGCATTATTTTGGTACCTGTGTGTTTCCTTCCCATGTTGCGCTGCCAAACTGATCTGCTCATCCCCTCATTTTGGTTCCGATTCTCTGGTACCGAGATTTTTCTTTCTTTTAAAGCGGTTGTAGTCTCCTCAACTGTTGAACAGATTTTAGCACCATCCTCCCCAAAGATCTGCAGCCTTGAGGGATATGGGGTATGGCCTTGAATAGCCTTCTCACGGAGAATCTGCAGAATTGGAAGATAACAAAGCCTCTGCCGCTGTATCTCTTGGGGGTAATCATGGTTCATAAATAGACGATGGGTCAGGTATTTAATCTCTTTTTTCACCCAGGCACATCTCAGAATATCCTCTTTGACACTGTATGAGCTAAGTCTAAAAACAATGGAGTGCGGGCGTGCCGCAGGGTCCAATGGCTTCTGCTGTAATGACCGGTGGGCCTGCTCCACATGTAATGAGTAAGTAGCTGGAAGTTCCAAAACATTTTTTAAGAGATTCTCTATAAAGGGAGCAACAGGGGTGGTTTCCATATCTTCAGGAAGGCCATACAAGTGCAAATTATCATGCCGCAAGTGCCCTTCTAAATCCAGACATTTGGACTGAAGCTCCCCTGTCTGTGTCAAGAGCGACTGAACTGTCTCAGTGAGCTGAGTCATATTTTCTTCGGTCTCCACTACCCGCTTCTCCTTCAGTCCCATCCGTGCCTCCATTGTAGTAAGTTGTTTTTGTACCGTTTGAATTCTTCTTTGTTTTCCTTCTGTAGTTCCCTTATTTCCTTTAGAAGGGTTTCGAATCTGGTTCTGGATAACTGTTCAATCTCCCCGTTGGTATCATATTTAGCCACGTGGGAGCTGGCCAGTGAGGGGGATCTGCTAGGGGGATCCTCACTTAATTGAATACCATCCTTGCTTCTGCTCTTGCCCTGGTTGAGATTTCTACCTCTATTGCCTGTCATAAAGCTTCCTCCTGAGCTCCACGACATTTTAGTAAGAAACTGGTAGATTTTAGGAGGTTTTAAATGTAGATCAGGCTGGGAGCACCTGAAGTTAAGTTCCTAGTGGCTCCGTGACATCACTGGAAGTCACAAATTCTCAAAGTCTTGAAGGAAAATTGGATGACAAATGACATACTGTAGGTTGAGGTTGGTTTCAATGGTCAAAACAGAAACCGAAGCTAAAGGGGGAAAAAGAAAGCACAGTTATGTACTTACTGTAACAGTAGATCTTCAAGAGGATCCCTTGCAGCAAGTCAGACACTTGGGATATCCACTGGGGGGGCACTCCTTGTATAGCAGCTTTCTCAAGCAGTGTGACTGGGGGCCATTCATGATGATCTATGGCTAGATACAGGTATAAATATGTGGGTGGCCATTGGGACTTTTCAGTTCCGAACCGGTGACCAGGTCGCTTCGTGGGTCTCCGATGAGAACCAAGGAGAACATGGTAAGGTTTTGCCCCATGAGTGTGGAACAGGAAGATGGCTCTCATGGAAAAGGAGGGGGATGGAGGTAGGGACGGTGACCTGCTGCAAAAGATCCTCTCGAAGATCTACTGTTAGAGTAAGTATATATCTATACTATCTTCATCGAAGGTATCTCTTGCAGCAGGTCATACACTTGGGATGATTCCCAAGCAATTAATGGTTAGGTTGGGTGGTCAAGAAAGGAGGCCTTGGAGGATGGCCCTGCCGAAGCTAGCCCTCTTCTTGGAGGCTATATCGAGACTGTAGTGCTTGGTGACGGTATGAACTTTGGACCATGTGGCGGCATCACATATGTCAGATATGGAGTCACTTCTGAAACAAGCTGTTGAGGTGGCCATGGCCCTTTGTGGAATGGGCCTTCACAGTGCCTGGCAATAGTTTGTTGTATTTCTTGTAATAGTAGGTAATGCAGTTGGTCAGCCATTTCGATAAGGTCTGTTTGGAGACTGGGCTACCCTCCTTTCCGGGGACACAAAGAGTTGTTTCATTTTGCGGCACTCCTTGGTGTGTGCAATGTAATATTGAAGAATTCTATGGACATCCGAGGTATGAAGCAACGCTTCCCCTGGGTTGGTATGCTACAGATACAAAACAAGTCACTTCAGGCTCAAATGGAGATAGGGCCAATTTCTCTAGCATGAAATTGAGGTACCATGGGGGAACCAGACTTCTGAGTGGTGGTTTTAAGTGTAGTAAACTGCAGAGAAACATTTTTGAACTGTCCAGCTGGGCAACCTGCCGGTCGCCAGTGGGGTCATGGAAGGCCGATATGGTCACCATGTGTCGCTCTCTCCAGCTGTAGCTTTTTGAGTATGCTCTGGATGAGAGGAAAGGGAAAAAAGGTGCAGAGAAAGTGCCTGTTCCAAGAGAGGGACAAGGCGTTGTGGTAGCTGCCATGCCGGTTGGGGTATATGAAGAAGTATTCCGGGAGTGGCGAAGAGGTCGATCTCCGGTGTGCCCCAGAGGTCAAACACATTCTGGAGCACTTCCGACATCAGTTCTCATTCATGGGAGTGAGCATGACAACTCAGATGATCCACCACCAAGTTGTGGACCCCCAGGATGTGTACTACCACTAAGTGAATGCCGAGTACTAACGCGTTTCACCAAACTCTCAAGGTCTCCTGGCACAGAGCCAGTGACGTTGTTCCTCCTAGCTTGTTTATGTAATAGACCACAGAGGTGTTGTCAGACTGTAAAAGTAGCTGCCCTGGTGATACGAAGTACTGAAAGGCTTGCAGAGTTAGGTAGATTGCTCATATCTCTAGTATGTTGATATATAAGGCAGACTCGAGGGGCATCCAATGACCCTGGGTTTGATGATGGCCCAGGTGAACATCTCATTCTGATTTGGAGGTATCGGTGGTGAAAGTCTGCATTGGCAGTGTGGATTGAAAAGGGATCCCCGCTAGGAGATGAAGTGGGTCTAATCACCAAGTTAGGGCTTTTCGCAGGGAAGGCGTGATACAGACTAGATCTTGCAGGTCGTCCATTCTTTGCTGCCACTGGTTTCTCAGTGCCCACTGGATGGGCCGGCTGTGCAGTTGAGCATAGGGCACTGTGGAGATTGTGGCTGCCATGTGACCCAGTAACTGGAGATATTGCCGGGCAGTTATATGGGTGGTCTCCAGGCAGTGTTGGACAAGAGAGATAAGTCTCTGTGCTCTGTCCTCTGGTAAGAAGGCTTTGTCCTGGGAGGTGTTCAAGACTGCTCCTATGTACTGGAGGTGCTGAGAAGGCATCATATGTGACTTGGCAGCATTGATGGTTATTCCGAATTGGGAGAAATGGTGGAGAGTGTGTGGTAGATATTATCTCGGGATGATGCCTTGAGGAGCCAGTCGTCTAAGTAGGGGAAGATGTAATGACCCTGACAGTGGCATGCGGCCACTACCACGGCTAAGCATTTGGTGAATACCTGTGGGGCTGATGAAGGGCCGAATGGTAGGGCTCAAAACTGATACTGGTGGCTCAGTAGTTTGAAGCAGAGATACTACTAGTGGGCCCTGTGGATCCTGACATGAAGGTAGGCGTCCTTCCTGTCCAGGGAGCAGATCCAGTCTCCTTGATATAATAAGGTGAGGAGGGTCAAAGAACTGCCGGTTAGTTTAAATCTTTACTCGCTGTTTGAACAGCCTATCACACCTCTCTTCCTGCTTCCCCAGTGCACCATGTGGCTGCTACCATCTTACCCTGAACACTAGGCACTACAGGGCTAAAATTGGGGATAGCAATCAAAGAATACCGCCATCCCCTATATCACAGCATACGAATAAATTAACTAACATTTGAAAACTTTTTCATAGGTAAGTGAAGTGCACTGCTTGAAATAAGGCACAAGTAAAAGTCAGCCAAAAGATCCTTCAATCCTCTTCCCTCATGGCAGGTGCTGTTTCTGGATGAGAGCAGAATTCTATGGACATTTTTACAGTCCATTGGCCAGCATGCTTTGCATTGGAGAACTGAAATTGCTTGTCGCCATAAACATGGCCAGCGTTCTTTGCATCAGAGAACTGAAATTGCTTGCTTCCATAAACAGTATGGTCAGGCAGGGAAAAGCATGGAGTTCATGAATATTCTCTGTGGTGAGTCTGGTCACCGCTACTTGTGTCATGCAGTGGCGGCTCTACACCAGGGCCCACCAGGGCACGTGCCCCGGTAATAAAATGCTGTGCCCCAGTTGGTGCCCCATATGGTGCAGAGCTTCCCCCATAGTAACAATATATCAGTGCCCTGGCTGCCATCGGTTGTGCCCCAGCTGTGCCCTGGTAACTATTTGTGGCTAGAGCCGCTACTGGTGTCATGATGGAGTAAGAGTCATTCTCAACCACAATAGCTATTAACGTTTTTAGCCGAGCATCCTGGCTCTCACGTTTCTACAGTGTGTGCTCTATTTTTAAGTCCATTGCTCGTACCGCCTCCAGTATAATATGCCAGGGTGCCTCTGCTCCCATGGCCTCAGGCTCCCCCATGCTTGAGCTTATTGAGGGCTCTGTGGATGGTTGCCGCTGCCTCGGACCTCCTCCAGTCACTCCCTTTGGTCTCCTCATGCTCAGCTTACACTCAGAACACCCCCCAAAATATAAGGAAACTGTATGTTGTAGTTTTGAGGCTGAAAAAACAAAGACTTTATCCAGTGTTGTTAGAAGAATTGTTTTAAAATTAGCAAGAGCTGATGTGAAGCATGTCCTGTCAAGTCTATGGCTCTTTAGTGCCCCCCTCCCCATGTTCTGTTTCTTTACTTAGGCTGAACCTGCTGGCATGTTTCTCTCTCCCTTAGGCTGAGGGCTGTTTAAGATGAGGATCAGCTTTTTCGCTGTACTGTACTGGGGAAACTGAATGAAACTGGGGAGAAAAGACAGTATTACTAATTAAAGCTGTCCTCATTTACAAGCTGCCCCTGCTTAGAAGCTGCAGCCAAAAACAGAAAGATCTAATCAAAGTTGCAGCTTTTAAACTGTGAAATACAGTGTATTAGATAACTTTTATTTTACACTCACTGAACTGTTGAAAATGGGTAGATTATCCACTGACATTTGTATGAGATGTAGTGAAGCCAGCGGGTCAAGTTTACACTTTTTTTGGAAATGCTGTAAAGTTTGCAACTTATGGGACGCCATCCAAGCCAAAGCAGATCCTCTTCTGGGGCTACAAGATTTATTCACTCCAGAAATCTGTGTGGCAGGGGATTTCAGCACATTTCCTGTAACAGAAAGAAAATATCACATGACAATGATTGCAGCCTCGGCTAAGAGGGTAGTACTTAGACATTGAATGGACCAACAAAATATTACATATAATGAAAGGTGCCAAGACTTACTGTTTACTCTTCTCACTGAAAGAATAATAGCTAGCCTCCGCAACAGAATTGTAACTTTTTATAGGACGTGGGTCAAGCTGCATTCCTTATCTACATTGCTGCAAGATCAAGAGGAATAGTAATATCGCTAATATGTTATAAGCTATCTAGAATTGTCTAAAGGGAGGGTGGAGCTTTCAGCCAACAGGCAGACATAACTTTATTTTTTATTTCACATAAAATCCTTTAGACAATACCTATTTTCAAAGGCTTTAGCATCAGGCACAACAAAAAACTAATGTTACAGAGTTTGGCACAGTGTGTACAATGACTTGCAATACAATACAATACAATACAGTATAGTACAGTGCAATACAAACAGTACAATAGGATACAATACGACATACAGCATTAACGTATCATCGGATACAGAGGGATAGTAAGACTTACTGCATTTGACAATAGTAAGCAGATAATGGAAAGGGGAAATTCTTTAATCAGGAAATGCACACTGGTGAGGGGGGTACCGTGGAGCCTGAGCTGTGTAGTCACATATAGCACCTCGGCGCCTTGGAATAGAATAATCAGACATCAAACTAAACTAAGTTATGGGAGGTGGATTTTTGCAAATCTTGTCACAATCGAAACAGGAAAACTTCAAAAAAAATCAAGCATCAGGAGATCATCGAAAAGAAGGTGGAAAAGGTCCGACGGCAGGCCCAAGCACCTGATCAACAAACAGAGGCACAGTTGAAAGCAACGGAGCTGAGGAGACTGTACAAAGTCTCGACAGGAAAATGCAGCAGCTGCTGAAGTCATCGACATCTATGAACTCTAAGACATCCTGACAGGCCGTATTGCCATGGTAGAAAAGCCGTGGACTCTATTCAGGGGGATTCAGAGGATCTGAAATGGCAATCTGAGACTTCTAGAAGTGGTATGGTGCAACATGCTGAAGAAACGCAGCATACACATAACTGTCTAGAAATACTGAAAAAACAGATAAGGAGTCAGAATGTCTGGATATTGGGCTTGCCAGAAGGGTCGGAAGGTGACTATACCAGGTTGTTTGTAATAGAGTGGCTTAAAGATCAGTTCTGAGCTCAACTACCAGATCTGGAGTTTCTAGTAGTAAAAGCATACCAGAGTCCCCCGTAGAGGAAAACAACCAACTGAATTTTCCCGAGTATGATGGTAGTGTTAGACAGTGTGGGCAACAGAAATATGCTGCTGAGCCTTATTAAACGATTCGGCCTACCGAGTGTGGAGGGAATACTGTCCATGTGTTCCCTGACATTTTGTATGCTACTTGGCTGCATGGGAGAAAATTTGAAGGGGTTCATAATACCCTTAAGAAACTCAATGTACTACACAGCATCCAGTTCCTTGCCAAATTAAGGGTAGTCCATGACAGCAAGATATACGTTTTTACCGATCCAACTGATGGTGGGAAATGGACTACAAGTTTGCCAGCCACCATGAAATCTAAACGTTAAACTGCATCCAATGAAGAGGACACTGAAACCTGAGGAGAAGGACAGTCGGCTTCAGGTTTGTAGCGGTGCCAAATTTGAATGGTTGGGAGTTTTCCCTTTTTCTTGCCTATGAAGACTATTACTGAATTTATTATATGCATTATGAATGTCTGAAGTTTTGACAATTTTCATTATTACATCAGGGTGGTGAGTACCTTTCTATCTTTTAAGAAGGAACATCTTCACTACAAGAATATGACTTGTGTAGCTGTTAACTCTTTTTTTTTTTATTCTGTTTTCTTCTCTGGCGATCCAGGGCATCTCTCCATGGTACCCACTCGATGAATGCCGCTACTCCCAGCCTGAAACCTCCTCTATTGCTCTCCCACCCAGCCCCCATGGCTTGTCCAACCCCCCCCGGATCACCCCACCGGGGGAGGACCACCCACCCTTAGTGACCTTTCTGGAAGCCCCGCCCACCCTTGGTGGCCTTTCTGGAATTAGAGGGACAGCCGCAGGACCGGGGTGAGGGTCAGGAGATCCAATGAGGCAGGTCTGGCAGCAGGATGTGGGCAGGTCTCTGGGGCCCCCTTCGCCACCATTGGGCCACCAGAGTATTTCTGTGTGTGTTGCTCCCCTCAGAGTGCAGATGTGCAGTGATGTCAGCACACCTGGCATGCAGACTTCTGCCGCTGCTCTGCTCTCCGACATTGCATTGAGCCTCGCTACCCGTAGGGTTCCCTGGTCTCCACCAGGTGCCACTATCGAGCGAGGCTTACCCCAGAGCCTGCCCTGGGAGGGGAAAGCAGTCCTCCAGATGCTTAATCCCCTCCCTTCCCTGCCGACCCCCAATGATCTGAGTCCATTCCTGAACCCAGGTTGCTGATGTGGCACAAGGTGTAGCGTCCACCGCCTCAACCCTCAGTGCCACCGAGCCGGCTGTTAACTAACTCTTTGGTCTTTTTCGTTTTAACACATAGAATATTGTAGTGGGTTATAATGCTGGAGATGTTGAGTTTGGAGTTATTCTGTATGTCAGTATTGCTATCCATGTAAACAATATCAGTTCTCCACCTTGGTAATTAATAGAGCATTATCAGGTGTAACTGTGGCTGCTTTTTCTGATGTTGTTTGAGTCTAGGAAGCAGGGTTTTTCTAAGGTGACTGTTTATTTTATTTATTAGAAAAGTCAGATTTACAACCTTTGACTCATGGACTCATTTACAAAGGCACCTCATCGCGGGGGGAGGGGGTAGACAGAGTTACATGGTGTGGTTACAAACTTACAATAGTAAGAACAGTACAGGTGCAGAACATTAAGCATAGAGTGCACATAGGTTACATAATAATGTTACTTATAATAAGTTACAGCCATATACAAGGTACCCAAGGGTTACATTGGGGGTACAGCCCTGGTCATACCTAGATAATACCTGGAGAGGGTGGCGGTAGGGATGGGGGTGGGGTGGGAGGGAGGGGAGAGGATAGGCTGTCTGGAGGACGTTGTCAGTCAGGAGGCCTGACAGAGGAGGATCCCACAGTGGTATTAATTAGGTGCATCTACAGCAATGAGCGTTGAAGAGATGGTTCCAGAGGATGATTTTGAAGGGACCAATTTTAGCAATGTCTGTGATGCAGGGTGGGAGGAAGTTGAACCAAGCAGAGGCTTGGTAATGGAAGGACCTCTGGGCTTGGTTCTGGGCACCAGAAAGGTGACCTTGACAGAGATACGGATGGCAACAGATGAGGACGCATGCCGTAAGAAAGCAGAGACCCCTGGGGGGGGGGGAGAGCCCTAGAAGAGATTTTTTGGCGAGTAGGCAGGTCTGGTAGTGCAGATGCTCCTCAAAGGGAAGCAGGTTGGTGATGGAGTACAGCAGGCAAGTGTGAGTGTGGCTAGGGGCTCCAGTCAGGAGCCTGCAGGCCTTATTGATTTAGAGCTGGATTTTAGTCAAGGCGGTATTGTCCACTGCAACGTAATTGGGCAAGTCTTAGTCCACTAGTGACAGGAAAGAAGAGGTGATGGCCAGCCGGAGGGCAACTTGGAGGAGGCAATTAGGGAGGCAGTATAGCGCAGTGGTTTAAGGCTCTGAGGTGCAAATCTGGAGACCTGGGTTTGAATCCCACAGCCCCCACTTGCATACTGTGTGACCCTGAGCAAGTCACTTAACTTCCCTGTGCTCTCAGGTTGCACCTGTAAACAAGCTTTCAGCTTAGTGTGCCACTCCTGGTTAAACAATTGCAAAAAAAAAACCAAATCTCTATGATGGTATAGTAGGCCTATCCGAGAATTTATGGTGGAGGATAGGGCTTTGATGTGGGTGTGGAAGGTGAGAGCCGAGTCGAAAGTGATGCCTAGATATTTGTAAGAGGTCACTTGCTCCAGCGTGTGCAGAGTGCTGGGGAGAATGAAGAGGGGGGCATTCTTGGCCTTGTTTTGGTGATGGGAGAAGAGCATTGACTTAGTCTTCTTTAGGTTAATGACCTGTTGGTGGTCAAGAAACCACTTTTCAGCTTGGTTGTAGGTGTGCTGAAGGGATACCTGGAGAGAAGAGGGATCAGGGTGGGAGGCAAAGAGAACTGCATCGTCGGCATAGATTTCACATATTATAGAAATTCTACACATTTCATTATCCATGGCATCTGTAGCCCATAAGGGCGCTGGACTCTTCAGGACACATTTGTGTATTCTTTTTTTTTTTCAAATATATTTTATTGAATGTTAAAATAGATACAGCATAATTTACACAATGTAAAAAGGTTACAAAGCTTTTATAACAGTTGTATTCCTTTAAGCAGATGGTAGAGTCACATTTACTACTTTACATATTCAGCATATTGTGTTCAGAGAGGTTCACCCTCTCCAGCTTGCTATTTTGGCAGGGACCTATGGTTGTGGCCCCACTCCCTGTCCAGCCCGTGTCCCACCGAGCACCGTCCCCATGTCCTCCTCCTCCCAGTAAGATACAAACCCATCCCACACTCTGGCATATATGTGCTCCCTCTGCCTGGATTGGTACATGAGCTTTTCCCACATTTGACAATTCCTCATTGTGGTGAGCCAACTCTTGAAAGTGAGTGGAGTTGATTGTTTCTATTCTCTTAGGATTCCCACTTTCGCAGATTGTGTTGCGGTCAGTAAGAGTTTTTTGTGGTCTCATTCCTCTTCCTCATAATCACTCAGCAGGACTTGCCTGGCAGAGAGATTAATTGATTTATCTGTGCAGGCAGTCAGGGTGCAGTTTATGCTTCCCCATAGGGCACCCAGTTCTGTGCAACTATACATCATAAGGGCTAGGTCCACTTCTGGGGCGTTGCATCTGGGGCATTTGCTTTCTGTGTGTGGGTCAAATTTGGCGATTCTGTCTGGGGTGTAGTAGGATCTTTGGGTTGTCATGAAGTGTATGTATCTGAATTTACTTTGTATTGTAAGATTCCAGCCTTCCTCCAGTATATCCCCCCACTCCTCCTCCATTACGGTTTCCCCCTAGTATGGTCTCCCATCGATGTCTGTGGTTATCTGTTTTGCTTGGTATTGATTGCATTAATATCTTGTATATTTTGGTTATTAAGCCCTTTGAGTCCTCTGTTCCCACTAAGGCCTGGGCTATATCTGATGGGGTTTGCAGGGCAAGGCTCGGGCCTAGTTCCCCAGCTAGGCAGTGTCATATCTGGAGGTATCTAAAAAATTGCGTATGTGGGAGATTCTATGCTCGTGTCAGCCCCTCAAAGGACATGAGAGTGTTCCCTTCATACAGGTGCCCCAGCAGTCTAATGTTGTGTGTCTCCCAGTTGGAGAATCCAGGGTCCATCAAAAATCTGGGTAGCACTGGGTTGCCCCACAAGGGAGTTAGGTGCAATATGTCATTTTTGGTTAATGTACGTGCGTGGGTTGTGTGCCATACTTGTAGCATCTGCAGAACTATATGGTTTTGTTTAGCTCATGATAGGGTTCGGCTGTTGGCGCTGTATAAGAGACATGTGGAGATGGTGGTACAGATCCATTCTCGTTCAAGTTGGATACCTGCATTGTTGTTATGGGGGTTGAACCACTCTTTGATAGCTGTGAGTTATGCTACATAATAGTAGTTTTTGAAGTGGGGAGCCCCTATACCTCCTCTGCCAGGAGCATATGTTAACTGCTCATAGTTAATTCTGGGGGTTGTAGATTTCCACAACCAAGCTGAGGCTTGTGGCAGGAGTTGCTTGAAAACTTTCTCTGGTAGGGGAATAGGCAAGGTCTGGAACAGGTATAGGAATTTCAGAAATATGGCCATTTTAAGGACATTTACTCATCCCAGGAGGGAGGGAGGGAGAGAGGAAGATCCCTCCACCCGTGGCAGAGTTCCTTCATTGTCTGAAGGAGCTGTGGGTAACTGGCTTCATATAGCTCCTTAATTTGGCTTCTGATGTTGATTCTCTGGTATCTGAATCCCTCCTCCTCCCAGGAGAAAGGTACTTTGCTTCAGAGTTGTACAGGGTTGCATCTGCATAGGGGCATCATCAATGTCTTACCTAAATTTATTTTGTATCCAGACGTGGCCCCAAACTCCAGGAGGACCTCGATCAGGCAGGTAGGGACACTTCTGGTTGTGTGACACACATTAGTAGATTGTCTGCATGTAGCGATACTTTGGCTGTTGCAGTTCCTAGTGTGACTCCATGTATAGTGGGGTAGTCTCTTAGGGCCTGAGCCAAGGGCTCCAGGCCCAAGTTAAACA
Organism: Neoceratodus forsteri; assembly: GCA_016271365.2. Lineage (NCBI taxonomy): Eukaryota > Metazoa > Chordata > Ceratodontiformes > Ceratodontidae > Neoceratodus > Neoceratodus forsteri. The sequence goes on from CM057452.1 coordinate 129,870,456, forward strand.
GGAGTGGTGACAAGGGGCATCCCTGTATGGTTCCCCTGGATAAGGGGAGAGGGCATGAAATCCAGTCATTCTTTTGCACTGTGGCAGTGGGCTCAGAATATAGTGCTTGGACCCATTCCAAGTATTTGTTTCTAAAGCCCATTTTTTGCATTGTGCACCACAGGTGGTCCCACTCCATCCTATCAAATGCTTTTTCAGTGTCTAGTGAGATTACCATTGGGCAGTCCTTAGAGTCCTTCTGTCCCCTGGCTATAACCTGGAGCAGTGTGCAAATATTAGAGGCTGCCCTCCTGCCCTTCACAAACCCTGCCTGGTCCTCATGCACAATCTTGGGCAGGACTCCCTCCAGCCTGTTGGCTAGGAGTTTAGTATATATCTTGTTGTCAGAATTTAGGAGGGATATTGGCCTATATGAGGCGGTTTCTGTTGGGGGTTTGCCCGGTTTAAGGAGGACCGATATTCTTGCTTGGTGGAATGAGGGTGGGGGCTGCCTTTTCATAGTGTTGTGTCTTAATGTCTCAAATAGGGGTCCTGCTATGGTAGTGCCAAGCTTCTTGTAAAGTTCTGTTGGTATGCCATCTGGTCCTGGTGATTTTCCAGGAGGCAAGAGATTGACAGCCCTTAGGACTTCTTGTTTGCTGATGTCTGCCTCTAACAAGGCCTTGCCAGCCTCCCCTATTTGTTCCAAGTTTCTGTAAAACTTCTCTGTCTCAGGGTTGGGTCCGTACGGGGAGAGGGCGGGGTTGTCTCTTCCTCTAGTGTACAGGTTGGAGTAGTACTCCACGAACTGGTGGTTTATGCCTTTTTGATCACTAATATGTTGCCCTGACGCTAGTAATATATTTTTTATGTGGCGTTGAGCATTTTCTTGTTTCAACTGGTGTGCCAAGAGTTTGCCACATTTGTCGCTATGCTCATAAATTCTGGCTTTCTGATAGGTCAGTGCCCTTTCTATTTGCTTAGTGTGGAGTCTGTTATATTGTTCCCTGAGGTTTACCAGAAGTCTATAGACCTCCAGTTCTCTGGTCGCCCGGTGTCTGAGCTCTATCTCTGTAATTTGCTTGTGTAGTTCCTCCATCTGTTTTTTCCTTTCTCTGTTTATGTGGCTAGCATAAGCCATTGTATGCCCTCTGATATATGCCTTGAGGGAGTCCCACACCAACCCTATGTTCTCTATTGATCCCATATTCAATGCCCAGAATTCGTTGATCTCTGCACTCAACTGGACAACAAACGTCTTATCATTTAGGATGGATGAGTCCATCCTCCAGATGTTGTTGCAGTTTGTTTCTGCCTGGCTCGGGATCCTGCTCACCCTCAACGGGGCATGGCCTGAGATTATAGTAGGTAGGTATTCGGCTGATATGACTGTATGCATGACCCCTCCTGATACCAGTAGTATGTCTATTCGTGTGTGTGATTGGTGGACATGCGAAAAGTAGTAGTAGTCCCTAGTGGTGGGGTGTATGCCCCTCCATGTGTCTATAAGGTCTCGGGTGCCCATTTGGTTGAGTAGCAAGTTAGCTGATTTGGTTAGTTGGTATGGTTGTGTGGATGATTAGTAAATCCCTTTATATTCCACATGGTTAGAGTAAGGCCTCGCCATGTGGTTTATTTGGTTTTATTATTGCTTGTGAGTTTTCTGTCGTTTGGGGCCATTTTGTCAGTGTATCAGCTATAACTGTGGCCTGGCCCCCCTCCCCCCTTGGGGCATCTGCCACCAAATCTGAGTTTTGAAAAACAACTTTATGCTTAGTTTGATATTCAGAGTCGAGTGTCTCAAACTAACAATGTTACAAAGTCATGGTAAAATTGTGTCTCTATCTCTTATTTACATAAGTGTAACATAGATATGGTATTAGAAAGTGGCCATTTGTGATGACCAGTAGAGAAAAGGTGAGATAGGAAAGAGAAATGCAGGTGTACATCCTGAAAAAAAAACAGTAATCAGTTAGAATATCTAGGCTACTACTATGTACAAGTTAATGAAAAGAGGGGAAAAAAAAACAACTTTTTTGTTTTTGGGGGGTGATAGCCCTAGAGTGAGGTCTCCATGGGTTTCCTGCTGCTATCCACCCTACCCCCTTATACAATTAGTCTGTTATGTTTATATTTAGGCTAATAGGTCTTTGTTCTGCTAGGATTCCATTTATTTAGTGGTCGTAGTTCTGCTAGTCAGATGCTCCTTTACTGCTTGATGTACTGGGCTCCTAGGGCTCCAGGTGTGTCTACATTATATCCAGTCCTGTGGCCATCCAAGTAAACCTTCTCCCATAAGCTTGTCTTTCTTGTCGGATTGACTTTGCCTGAGTGGTTTCAATTGTAAGCACTGTTTTCTCTGATTAGATGCTAGTATTTCTCCCTAATGTTGTTGGGGGAAGGGGGTTCCAGTTGGTTTTGGGGCACTGGTAAGGGCTGTCTGAGTCCTACTGTGTGATAATTTCACTATTTGGTTCCTCTGGTGTGGGCACCTTTGGACCTCTGCAGTCTGTGTATATTATCCTTCTCTCCTGCTAGTTCCCTTCCCCTCCCTGTTTTCAGTTCTCTCTTCTGTCTCTATCTTGTGCTTTATTTTCCCTTCCTTTTTCTCTAGCTGTCTCTTGTGATAGATCTGTGTGTAGTGTCTGTCCTGCAGTTGTTAGTATGGATTGTATTATCCCTCCAGTCACTTCTCTGTCTGCCCCTCCCTTATCTTAGACCTTGAGTTTTTTCCCCCTTGAGGAGGTGTCCCCTTTGGTCTCTCAATGCCTTTAATAGCTGGTCCTGTAACCTCTCCTCCCCTCATTGCATATGTTTGTGACATTTTGTCGTAGTGTTATCCCAGTGGGGCAGATTGGGATTTCCTCTCATCAGTGTCCCTATGCTGAATTGTTAAATAAGCCCTGTTTCATTTTAGGAAAAGCAGGTGGGCCGGTAGGATTCTAGAAGGCATGCAAGGTCCCACAGGGTTTGCTTTGCTCTTCTCATTTCCCTCTACTGTGTCCATATCATAGTATGCCCTCAGGTCCCACGGATTCCCCCATTCCCCTGGCCGCACTGCCGCATCCCGTGTCCCACCCGTCATGCGGCTGCCCGGACGAGTGTTGCATGCCCACAACCCCCCCTCCTCTCCTCCCTGCTTCTGTGCATTTGTTCATTTCCTTTCCATTAATCCTGGCCCCCCCCACCGTGCATACCACCCCCTCATCTTTCCCGTGGTGTGCCTCCCCTGTAGTTACCCCCTTCACCAGTTTGTTTTAGTGCACCTCTCTCCAACTGGGGTTAGCCATGAGGTTCAATACTCTATTTTTGCTCTCCTTGCAAGGACCAGTAGGCATACAGCATGCCTCAGGACAAAGCCCCTCCGGTTGCTCCGAAAAAGGACAAAACCCGGGCCTGCACTGGGCCCCCCCTCAGTGCCACCGCGGGAACCCAGCACAGCAACACTGAAAGGGGGACCGGGAGGCAAAGTCCAAAAGAGTCCTCATGAAGCCTGAGCTCCCCCAACGGAGCACAGAGATATCCCTAACCGAGTCCAGTAGTCGTGGTGAAGCCGCCCAATTCAAATCCTAACATTTGCTTACTAAAAGTTTATGCAATCTATGTTAGGTGCACACATTAGTACTGAAATGTTCTTACACTAAACTTGGTCATTGGCAGTCGAAAAGCTGTTACTCTCCCCAGCCACCCCCTCCCACCCCCAACAGTTAAACCATCCTTGCATAGTTTTTATCTGGGGTTTACTTAAGTTCAAGACACTGTAAGTTTGTGGATAAGTTGGTGTGCAGTTCCGTTCAGTTGTCACTGGCAAGTTCCTTGTAATGCATATTGTGTTGCTTGTTTTTCATTTAGTCTGTTGGAGTTCTTGTATGGGGTGCGATGTTTCTACGGGGGGGGGGGGTCAGCAGCTCCCGGCCCATTCCGGTCACATCTCAAGTTTTTTTGCGAAGTCCTGGGCTTTATGGGGGTCCATAAAGAAAACTGTCTTTCCAGCCGATGTGATCCTCAGCTTCACTGACATCAGGAGGGCGAAGTGGACATTTTTCCTCTTTAATACTTCTTGGGCAGCTGTGAATTCTTTCCATCGAGCAAACAGTTCAGCACTGATGTCTGGGTACAGTTGCAGGGTGCATTTTTGATATCTGAGACCCCGCTCCTATCTGGCTTTCTGCACTATCATTTCTTTAATGGTATAGTCATGTCATTTCACCAGGATGAATCGCGGAGGCTCTCCTGCTGCTGGCTTATTTGATAGGGCTCTGTGTGCACGGTCTATTCTTACCTCCTTCTGGAAGCCATCTGGGGCCAAAAAATCCTGAAATAGTTTGCTGAAGAATTTTTCCAGTTGGCTCCCTTCAGCAGTCTCCAGGAGACCCACCACTTTTACTGTTTCTTTATGGCTGTAGTTTTCCAGGCAGTCCACTTTTTGTTGCAGTAACTGAATGTTTTTTTCGTGTTTGGCCACTGTCTGTTGAAGCGGGGGTAGCAAGTCCTCATTGGCACCAACCCTTTGTTCTACCTGCTCCACTCACCTGCCCATTTCGATAAGTTTTATATTAATTTGTTTCATGTCGTTTTGTATGGAGTTCAGTTTGTCGTTCATTCTGGCAAATCCCTGTCTCATTTCGGACAGTAAGAGGCTTTGTTCTGGCAGGGGCGTCTCTTCATTATGTTCTTTCCCATTTTCCGAGTTTGGGACTGTAGTTATCTTGTTTGGATGCAGATGTTGGATTTTCGGTGGCATGTTTAAAGTCCTTTTACAGTATTGTAGGATGTTTTGGGTCCCTTCTGTTGCTAGCTTGAGTTTTTTGGCAGCTTTCTTTCTTGTGGTAGCCAGTGTGTGAAACACTGTATACCTTAAAAGTTAACTGATTTGGGAAGCATATACGGAGCTCCAGCTGTTAGCTGCTGTTCAGTTGGTGGCCATCTTGGAATCTCACATTTGTGTATTCTTTATTCTAGGTTTGCCATGAGCTCTTGGGCTACAGTTTCACAGAAATAGAGATATAGTAATATTTTTTGTTTTTACGACATAGTGGTCACCTCTCTTATAGAGGCACTAGTATGGGATACTACCACTCTGTATATTATTAGATGTTATATCTGTTGAGAATGTAAACTGTGAGATGTTCCATACGTGGAAAGTTTTTGTATTTTGCAATTTTATTACAAAATGAATAAATTATAAACTAAAAAAGAAAGGCACACTAAGCTGAAGCTGGTTTACAGGTGCAACCTGGGAAGGTACAGTGATGTCAGTACTCAGGTTACCATTTGATATTCTGGTCGGAGTAGGGGAAGCAAACATATTATACTACAGTTTACACTGAGAGGCTCCAGCCACAAACCACATTTAAACTAAAAAAAAATCTAATTTAAGCTATTAAACTTTTATTATTTTTAAGCTAGTCAACAGCACTTGGTGAGTTTTATAACGTACCTGTAACTAGTAGTTCAGTGACACAGAGAAAGCTGAAAAAGCAATTGGAGCAATCTGGGAAAAGTGGACCTGAACAGGAAGTGAGTGGAGACGCTGAACCCACAATCGTTGAAATACTGAGGGCCGTGAAGGATTTGGCACAAGCAGTCAACAATATGGACAGCAAAATGAACCAGTTTAATAAGTGGGGCACCACCTTGGAGAAAGCAGTAGATGTGGTAACTTTGGAGGCAACGTCAGTCTCTGATACGGCAAACAAATTGGTGGTGGCAGGTGCAGGAGTAATCAAGGAAAACAAGAACCTCCGACATGGTGTTATTGTATGACTTTTGGGGATACCAGAGGGTCTTGAAGGAAACAATCCTTTGAACTTTGTTGATAAACTTATATTGGAGCTCCTGGGCCTAAAAGTAGAAGGTTAGTTATGCAAAGCATATAGCGTAGCTCCCTGGGAAACACCTGACCAATCCCAACCTATCAAGGACCCTGCTGCTTGTGACACTGGGGCTAAAATTAAAGACTTGAAAATGCAGATACATGCAGGGACAGCTAACTCTCTCAGATGGAACCAGGATATTTTGTCTTTCTGACGTAAATTTTGCTATGAGACAACTGCTTTGATGGTGTTTATGCAGGACTGAGGGAGCTTGGTGTACTCCATTCCCTCCAACAACCTGGAAAAACCTATATATTAATGACCGACTGATGCGGGTAAACAGCTGGATAAAATCAAATTGGATTTTGCAGCAAGGGAAGTTGAGGCAGATCAAGAAGTGGAAAGCAATACCTGAATACTCCTCCTTTTTGTTGGGTGGTGGGTGGGTGGCGGGGACTGTTGGGACTTTCCAACAATACATCTCTTCTATGTACCGACTGTGATTGTATATATTAAAATGGTTGAGCAGTTTTGTGGGTCTGGGTGAGGACTCCTAAATTGTTAATTATAGCAGGTATTGTTACCAAGGAGGTAAGAGCTATCCTTTGAAATAAAACTCTTTCAATTTGAATGATTCCTCTTTGCCGTTTGCAGCCATTAGGAAACTAGGGGAGACAAGATGCCAGTGTCATGTGGCAGGTGGATGGTGGTTGCTATATGCACTGAAAAGTCACCTTCCTGGTATGAAGGGGCAATTTAGTCTCATGGTCATCACACTTCAGCTCATTAGCTGCATTTGTCAAAAGCCATGGTGGTAAGTTAAGCTATATTCTTTACAGAATTGCTATTTAAGCAATATACCACGACAGGGTGTGGGTTATGGCAGGATTTACCACACCTGGTGTGGTTTGGTCACAAGGCCACAGGCCGAGTGAGTAACCCACACCAGAAGTGGTAAATCCTGCCATGATCCACACCCTGGAGTGGTATATTGTGATTATACATTGTCCCTGTGTTTGTTTCTAACAAAAAAGTAAAGAAAAGTGTTTTTTCATATATTTGAAGTTATTTTTGTTGAATTTGTTGCTCCATGAGAAAAAATAGTCCAGGGTGCTAGGTTACTGTTCTGGGATTGTGTGGTATTTCTTTTTGCCCATGTGCAAGACTGGTTTGGAATTCTTAAAATAATTGATTTTTCTGGGGCTGGGAATTCTTGTAGGATGTGCCCCATGTCGGCAGTTCACTCTGTCCCGGCTCCATTTGTGTTGTAGGAGCTGGGACAGCCTTGTCGTTTTGGTTTGTGGCACAATTTTAATTGGGAAGCACTGACTCCATTTGTGGTGCATGAGTGGCAGTGTACACTTCTGCCATCCCAGCCATCTTCCACGTTTGGGCTGGGAAACAGTTACATTTTTTTAAATTAATTTTTTGTGAGGTCTAACTTGTTGGCATTGGGAGAGGGTCCAATGGAGTAGATAGCCAGATATTTAAATTGTGGAGCTGGTGCGAGAAGAGGAGGCTGCAAGTGATGAGGGAGGGAGAGAGAGAGTGTGCAGCAGCAAGGAGTTGGTTATCTTTTCAGGTAAAAGTGATTTTTTTTTAATGCGGTCAGTAGAAGACTTAACTGTTGGATTTTTTTCCCCTCAAGTTCTTTTGGGAGAGTTTATCGGTGCTAAGCGGTAAACCAGTGTTAAAGGAGGTAGCTCAGACTGCCATGGAAGATGGTGGGGATAGTGTGTGTTCCATGGTGTAGTTTTCTGGCCACTAACAAATGGGGAGTTTCATCGTCTTTTCCACTCCTGGGTTGGTAATCGTCGGAGTGATTTCGGGGGAGTTCTTCATGCAGTTCACTGATGGCTGACACCTTTTCCCATTGGTGAATCGGAGGATTTACAATGGCTGAAAGGTGCCAGTCAACCAATCAGGTGTCAGGATTCTCAGAGCCCATTGTATAATTCCTGATTTATATTTTTTGGACTTCACCCCCCCCCCCCGGAGTGCAAAACCTCCTAAGCCCTGTCCAAAGACCTTACCCTACTAGGAGTATAGCTTGTGATACCCTCTCTGTGCCATTCTGCAGAACAAATCTGGATAAGCACGCATTTGCGGCTAGAACCACATAATGGCTAAATGAGTTGCCAGTGCAGTTGGCGGGACTATCCAAAATTGACCAATTCAAAAAGGAACTATGGAAGGTACTTTTACCTGGTGCTGTCTGCAGCTACAACACACAATAACCCTCCCCCAGTTGCACTCTACACATACACTTCTGATCACATCTACAGACTTACCTAGTGGAAAAATACTCATAAGTACAGCATGTGTCCACCAGTACAGTATTTATGCTGCTGCTTGGCAAAGCCTCATGGTATCCGTCGTTCTCTCCTTGTCTGTTCTGCTTGACAATGCTTCTTAAGGCTGTCGCATGATTGTTTAATTTTAATTGAAAACTTCACTGTGTACGATTGTACATAAATATAAATTGTAACCTCATTATGTATGATTCTACATCATCATTTTGTTTTCCGTTACTGATGAGGAACCTTTGTAAATGAACAATTTGCTCAAAGGTGTATATCTGATTACTTCAATAAATAAAAATAAATAAATAAATATTTTGCTATTTAAGAGTGAGGGTATACTATAGCAAGTAAATAGGGAATTAGTGAGGCAGTATAGCACAGTGGTTTAAGGTTCTGAGCTGCAAACCTGGAGACCTGAGTTTGAATCCCACAGCCCCCACTTGCATACTGTGTGACCCTGATCAAGTCACTTAACTTCCCTGTGCTCCCAGGTTGCACCTGTAAACAAGCTTTCAGCTTAGTATGTCTCTCCTGGTTAAACAATTGAGAGAGAAAAAATAAAGCTTCTCACCATTGATGCTGTTGCATTCGTTTGAGGGTTTGTGGGTTCGTTGCTTATATAGCAATTTCTTAAAGCCACTGAAATAAAGTTTAAAACTACAGATTTTTGTGACTTTGGGTTACTTCTTATAAGCACAGCTGGACATTATCAGCGTATTTTTGAACTTTTTAGTTACTTGGACAAAAAAAGTCACAGACTGACTTTTACAGTGCTTTAGCACCAGGACATATTATTATGTCTTTGTCTTTTTATATTATGTCCATAGTTGTGCTGTGTGAGGCTTCAGATACTCATTTTATTTTAAATGCTTGAGTAACTCCCTCTCAATGGGCCCTATGCACGACTGGGTGAGAATTATGCATCGGAGGCGCATATCCGACCCGCGTAGCTCTGCACCCATGGACAGGTGTGCACAGGACGGTATTCACAAACATCCGCCACCTGTCAGTGACCTCCACCCCCCCGTTTGCAGGACCACGCAGGGCAGCTGGGGTGGAGTGGCGGACCCAGCCGGGCATCCAGTCGGATACCTGTCCTAGGTTCCATAGAGGATCACTTGCACAGTGAGGTGCAGTCCAGGTGTGTGAATACCTACCACAGGCACCTAGACCCATGTGGCCAGTCTCCAGTGTCCAGATGTCCCCCCTGGCCAAGCCCATATTTCACAGCACCCTCCAGTGCACAGATGGACCCCCAGCTGTAGGACCCCTGCCCCAGTCTGGTATGGCAGCTCATCCCACCCCACAGAACAGAGCTGTGCCCTGTCCTCCCTCTCCCACCAAAGCATCCTCATATGGGACCCAGTCCCAGTACTGCAAAACCCAACCAGTCCCCTGCCCCGATCCTGAACCTCTGACCCTTCATTGGTTGTCAGTGGCCCCCTCACCCTGACATGACTGAGCCTCGTCCCCAAGGTAGTTGAACCCCCCCCCAGAAAAGCCCTGTTGTGAATGACCCATTGCAGCATAGAACAACCCGAGCACCCTCCTGAGCCCCAATCCTGACACCCCGACCCTCATTGGTGTGCAGTGGTCCCTCCAACCCCTGTGGCACCGAGAACACCCCCCCGGCCCCCATACCTGCCTGTCGGTGCCGCGGCTCTGGAAAGCCAGTGGCACAGCCCTCCTCACACCTCCACAGCTGCCAGCCATCCAACTGATGCTGGGAGTGTGCTGCCTATATATAGGGGGGCGCTCTTCGCATCACTTGGACAGCCGGCAGCCGAGGAGGTGTGAGGAGGGTTGTGCCACTGGCTGTCTAGAGCTGCAGCACTGATGGGCAGGTATGGGTGCCGGGGGGGGTGTTGCTGGTGCCATGGTGGTTGGGGAGGACCACTGCACACCAATGAGGGATGATGGTGCCAGGATTAGGGCTCGGGGGGGGTGCTTGGGTTGTTCTATGCTGCAATGGGCCATTCACGATGGGGCTTTTGTGGGGGTCAACTACCTCAGGGATGGGGCTCTGCTGTGTTGGGTGGGGTGGAGGCCACCGACCACCAATGAAGGGTTGGGAGTTTCTGGGATTGGGGGTGGGGTAGTGGTTGGGTTTCACTGTACTGGGACTGGGTCCCAATGAGGATGCTCTGGCAGGGGAGGATGGGGCACAGCTGTGTTCAGTGAGGTGGGCTGACATATGGAACCGGGACGGTTGCCCTGCTGGTTGGGGGGGTTAACACATACGGTGATGAGCTGTGATGCGGGGGTTGGGTGCTTGTACCATGATGGGACAGGGCTGATGTGTGTGGGGTATGCTTTCCAACCGTTGGGGATGGGGCAGATATGTGGGGAGGTGGGCTGCCTTTCTGCTGACAGGGCCTCTGTGTGCGTAGGGCAGGACACATAGTGCAATTACAGCAGGGTTCCCCCTGGTGTAAACTGCACCCACCTATGGCCCCCTTGTGCACAGCACTACATGCCTTAGTACATGGCGCATAGTGCAGGCATGCCCCTGGAATGCCCCCAGTATGTTGCTGACCATGCGGCTGGGGGATCGGGCGCATATCCACCTTGCACACGGATAATGTTATTATTATGATTGGTATGTTTTTCCATGCTTCCATGGCCCCGACAGGGGTTACAACCCCTTCCTCGGAGGGGTATGTCCTCTGGCTCCTGATTGCTCTGCACGGCCACCCCTGGAGTTCTCCCACGGATCCCTCCCGTGGTGGGGTTATGGTGAGGAGTACTGGTGTGCTCTCCCCCAGAAGCAGTAATTCAGAATCGGAGGGTGGCCACACAGAAGTGATCTGGCCATCACGGGTCCAGCCAAGTCCCATTTTTTCCTCCAGGTTCTCCTGCACCCTACACCCATGCAATGGGCGGGGAGGCTGTCTCCACGTCCACGGAGGCAGCCAGTCACCGTGGACATGGGCCAACCCCTTGCATGGCTGTGCATCTGAGCCTATACTCAGCTACCACTGGGTGTCAGTCAACAGTGCACAGCATTAGCCTCCCTTCCCGAGGAAAGAGAGCAGTCCTCCGGACGCTCAATCCTTTTTCCCCGACCGACCCCCAAGCAACCCGAGTCCATTCCTGAACTTGGGTTGCTGGCATGGCGTGAGGTGTGGTGTTCAGTGCCTCAACCCTTAGTGCCACTGGGCCGGCTACTTGTGCATGGATAGTGAATGCTGCCGGGTGTCCTGTGCAAGGATTTCCCGCTTAGGGTTGCCTACGTGCCACGTATCTCCTTTTTTTTAATGCATGGGCACCTATGTTAGTAACAAATGTGCCATGTGCAGTATCCTATCGTTATTTTGCTGTATGTTTTCATTGCTGTTCCTTGGGATCATGTATCATTTACTGTATGTCTGCATATTTGAAATGAAAAAAAAATAAGTTAAAAAAAAGAATTGTGTAAAGGGCTCTCGACTTGCATATCCTGTGTACCCATTGTGTGTGATGGCAGAATGCCTCTGTACTCACTAAGTTCTGATATTTATTTGTGAATGTACTCTTTAAACCACTTCTCCATGGCAGTTTTCAGGGGATGTGTCTGTACTCATGTACTGTTGGCATCATGTCCTTTGTATGTTTTAAAATCAATAAAGCATTTAAATTTGAAAATGAAAGTGACCAAGCACTAACTCCAGTGATTTAATAAGAAATGAAATGGCGAAATTAAATATACGGCAATAAGTCACTGCCATTAGTCAAAGATTCCCATAAAAACAGCCACACCAGAAGTCTGCCCCATGATGAAACGCCAATAGAATGAAAGGCTGGGCATTCTGACTGAGTTTGTTTACCAGGCCACAGTTTCTGCTGGCTAATTTAGCCTTTAGTTTCTTTTTTGACATGCTTTCTGTAATTCTTTACAGAACTTGCACTTGTTTGCACAATAAAAATATCCAGTTGAAACCTATCATGCCAAGGTGCCATCTTTCTGGGACTTGCAAGGTTTTGCAGAGGAGTGCTGGGCCCTTTCAGCTGTGTGGACTAAGGCATCCCAGTTGCAGCACTTGTTCTCAGCACTGTGGAGCATGTACCTTCTGTGTGTCTCCCTAACTGCAGCACTTCTCTGGTCCCCCCATAAGCATGGTACAATCCTCAGGGGACAGAGAGTGCTGAGAAAGGATGGCAGCAGCAGCTGCAGTAGTGGTTTGTTGGCTGGCATGGGAGATGCCAAAGCAAACAGTCCTTTGGATGCAACAATGCTCCTCCAGTCCCCTTTACAAGGATGATAATCCTCAGGGGCCAGAGAACGCGCAGAAGGGGACAGAAGTTCAGTTTTTGGGTTCCAGAGAGTCGATCAAGTAAGTCCCCACCCAGGGAGGGGGATTTATTTACACACACACACACAGAGCATTTTATTATTTATTTATTATTTATTAAAGGAGAAGTACCGGCTTGATTAAAGCCCTGACTGCTGCACAGATAAAGGCTTCACTCCACAGATCACACCTGCAGGCACCCTATAAAATTAAGGCTTTAGTTAACTCACCGCTCATAACAATGAGTTAAGCCCCTGGTGCAGCTGGCATTTTCAAACATGGCGTTCCTCACCCGGTCGTGATCTCGCTAGTAATAATGCGAGATGATGACATTCTACTGCCCTTGCCTTATGGTTGCCCCTATGTACAGAAATATAATAATCTCTGTATCGTGGATGCCCATTGGTATTTTTACGTGCTTTGCCTAAATGCCATGTGTATGGCTGGCAATCATACTGGTACTACTCCCTTAAAAGTTGCATAAAGTACAGGATAGGCTATACAAGAAACAAGTCTCATTTACAGAATGTCCCAAGTCAATAAAAACAGCAATTGCATCAAATGACATAGATAAATCAATTAAAACAAATACAAACAGATTGCTCGTGTAACAACAGTTTTTTTAAGCCATGTTCAAAAATACCAAGTTAAACTGGTTGTCTATTGAGGTTAAATTGGAATATGAGCTGTGTTTGATAATCAATACAATTTTACAAACTAAGTTTCCTAGCTGTTAATATGGGTTGCTTCAAATTGCTGAAAACCCATACCTATCAGTGTGAAGCTGTCAAACTACATTGGCCGTGCTTAAAATTAATACAATGGTATAATTTGTTGGGAGTAGCACACTAAGCTGAAAGCTTTTTTACACGTGTGACCTGGGAACACAGGGAAGTTAAATGACTTGTTCAGGGTCACACAGTATACAAGTGGAAGCTGTGGGATTCAGACCCAGGTCTGGTCTGCCGGATATCACCAGATTTGCAGCTCAGAGCCTTATACCATGGTGCTATACTGTCTCCCTGTGCTAAGGTGCAGCAATTAAAACAAACCTAGCCATTCTATTCAGTAATACTCGCTGCTTCAACAATGTTGTTTTTAAATCTCAGCCCTTTTAAAATGGCTTCATAATTTACTAGGGACAAAAGAAGACCAGGCACAATCCCTTACTGTTCTGTCCAAACAGTGTTTTACCTTATACAGCATCCCCAAATTTAATGTTAATAAACTTTATTACTTCATTCATATGTTCTTCAAAAGTTAAATTAGGGTCTTTGCATAATCCAACAGAGAAACAGAATTTGTCAACAGGAAGGGGCCAGTAGGCCCATCTAGTCTGCCCTATTTCCCAGCCTATTTCTATTCCCTGGACCCTATTTGGTCTCAGTCCCAAATGAACCAGCAGTGTCTCCGTTGAGAGCAGAGGGGTGCAAGCACAGAGGGAGTGGCTAACCCCTGGAACGTCAAATGATTCTCAAGAATGCTGCACTCCTAGCAAAGAAACGCACTGTCTAGTCATAGATGGATGCTACTACATAAACTTTAATTAAATGAATAAATTGGACAATGGCTAACACACACACATCAGAACCACTCACTTTAATTAAAGAGATAAATTGGACAATGGCTACACACACGTCGGAACCACTCACCCCCGTGAGTGGTCCCGATGTGTGTGTGGTGCCCTTGCCCAATTTATTCCTTTAATTAAAGTTTATGTAGTAGTATCCATCTACGACTAGGCACTGCATTTCTTTGCTAGGAGTGCAGCATTCTTGAGGGTCCTATTTGGTCTCAGATGTCCCTCCCTCCTCCCTTTTCTCTACTTATTATGCCCCTGTGCCTGTCCCATGCATGCTTGAAACCCCTCCACTGTCTACCTCCTCTGGCAGGCTGTTCCCGGGCTTCCACCACCTTGTCTGTGAAGAAGTATTACCATATATCATGTCTACTCAAGTTTGTAGACCCCTCAGTATCTACTGAGGGATCTGCTAACCTGTTATCCATTTTCCCCTTCCTTCTTATCGATGTCCTCTCTCCTCCCCATTTCCCCCCTGCAACTTTCCCTTTTACTCTGTCCCATCCCCTCCTGAAGCTGTCCATAGTCTTCAAGGAGACAACTTGTTCAGACAACTTGTTCCCTTTCACTACCACCCTCTCAGTGAAAAAGTGTCTCCTCATTTCCCTCTTGAATCCCCTCCCACACCAGCTTGAGGCAGTTCCCCCTAGTGGACCTTTTCCCACTACGATTGAAGAGACCCTCAGAGCTCACTTTGTTGAAACTCTTAAGGTATTTAAAGGTTTTGACCATGTCTTCTCTCTCTCTCTGTCTCTCTCTTTCTGCTAGGGTGTATAAACTGAGAACTCTGAGGCTCTCCTTGTATGGTCTGTAGCCCCCGAATCATCTTGGTTGCCCTCCTCTGGATTGTTTCCAGCAAGTTAATGTCTTTATTTAGATAAGCGCACCAATATTGCACACTGTATTCAAGCTGTGGCTGAACCAATGATCTGTAAATTGAGCTCTGCTTTACTGCTGCTTCTATCCCTGGCTTTACAGCCCAGCATCCGATTTGTTTTGGTTGTTGCTGAGTGCTTTAGGTCACTCATAATCAGGGCCCCTGGTGTTCTGCGGCAGAATTTTCTGATTTCTGCGGCAGGGCTCCTTGACTTCTGTGGCAGCATTTTCTGATTTCTGCGGCATGATTTATTCATTTCTCTGGCAGAATGCAGTCCTGTCATTGGCTAAATATGATGTGATGTCATCGATGACATCATATGCTGAGCATAGAGGAGGGGCTTCAGGATAAATGAGGTGGGAAAGAAAGCCTGACACTATGGAAAAACAGTATATTTATATGAAAATTCACCAAAACAATGAATTCTGTGGCACTATATATATTCTGTGGCATGATGCAAATTCTGCGGCAAATTCCGCAACCGCAGAACTGCAGAATTCCAGGGGCCTTGCTCATAATGATCACACCCAAGACTTTCTCCTCCTCTGACTTGGTAACTTGCATAATTCCAGCTGGTATCTGGCCTCTGGGTTCTATCCCTAAGTGCATTACCTTGCACTTTTTGGTGTTGAATCCCAGTTGTGAAATACATGACCACTTCTCTAGTTTGACTAGGTCTTCTCTAATGTCTTGTCTCCCCTCTTCTGTGTCTACCCTCCCACAGAGCTTTGTGTCATCCGCAAACAGGCATGTCTTAACTTTTATCCTGTCCACAATGTCACTGATGGCGATGTTAAATAATACCAAGCCCTGTGGGTTCCTGCTAGTGACTGGCCTAGCAACCAAGAACTCCCCCCTAACCACTACCCCACATAGCCTGCTTTTCGTCTACCCCCAAGTTCTCCAGGCTCCAGCTTCCTAATTAATCTCCTGTGGGAAACAGAGTCAAAGGCTTTATTGAAATCTAAAAACAAGATGTCCACTGCTTGGCCCTTGTCCAATGTCCTGGTTACCCAGTCAAAGAAATCAATCAGGTTGGTCTGGCAAGACTGCCCTGACACACACCCATGTGCCTCTCATCTTGAGTCCATTTTCTTCCAGAAAGCTTACCAATCTTTCTTTCAGTATGGTTTCCATGGGCTTCCCCACTATCAAGGTCAGACTGACCAGCTGATAGTTACCAGGGTCGTCCCTCAGCCCACTCTTGTGTAGCAGCAGCACTCCATGCACTGTCCTCCAGTCCAGGGGTATTTCCCCCATCTCCAGAGAGGTGTTAAACAGGTCCACCAGGGGACCTGCCAACACATCCACCAACTCCCTCAACACCTTCGGGTGTATGCCATCCAGTCTTGGGGACTTGTCTCATTTCAGGGTCTTTAAGCCTTTCCTCACCCTGTGAATTTCAATCTCCCTGTCTGTGACCACATCTACCCCATTTTCTTCCTCCTTCTTTCCATGAGGTACTGGCCCATCCATCTACTTAGTGAAGACTGAACAAAAGTACTTGTTAAGTACTTCTGCCTTCCCCTTACTACAATCTGGCCACCCCCCCCCTTTTCAATCTATCACATCCTTGATATCCTGCTTTCCCTAATATACTGAAAGAAGGCCTTCTTCCTGTTAGCTGCAACTCTCACTTGGCCTCAGCCAGTGGTACTGCCCTGCCTGCCTCCCTTGCCTTAGTACAGTACTATTCCCTGTCCTTGTACCTTTGAGTGCACTTATACTTCCTGAAGGCTGTCTTCATCTGCCGAGCGTGCTGCACCATAGCAGATCTTGCAGCCCAACTACAGGATGCTTGGACTATAATATACAACCTCCAGTACAGGGAACTCTATAGCACACCTCCTCAACTCCCCCCCACCACCAGTACCAGCATGTTAGCCAGGGGCCAGGACTTGAGGCAGGGCCCAGAGACTGGCAGGTGGTAAGGAAAAAGAAGCATCATAGGAGGCCCAGGAAGGAAGCCAAAAACCAGGAGCATTTCCCGTCTTTCCAAACAAAAAACAGGCTCACTCCACTGCTACCAACCACAGACAAAGTAATGCAAGGTAAGGAAATCAAACCACCAAAAAAAGGCTAACACGCCAATTAAAACCAATATAAACTACAATAAAAACAAAAATACCAATACTCAAAATATAACCAACAACAATACCAAAATCAAGTGCAATAACAACAAAACTACTAAAACTCAAAATAAAAATAACACAAATATAAACAAAAGCAAAATTCTCGAAATCAGGGATTCCATGATCTGAGGAGTGGAACACCACCTAACACAAAATGTTAAAAGCGACACGGTGGGGGGCGCTGATGAGCAGCCTAGATGGAAGCAGCTAAAAACTCGAGCTCCTGGAGGACAATTGAAATATATATCTTTAAAGTGTTTAAAAGCTGTGATTTCTGTGGCTATCAGGGTGAGGAATACTCCAGAGAACCAGAGGAGTCCCATAATGGGGAAACCTAAAGGAAATAGCAACTCGTCTGCAGATTTTTTAACCCGAGGCAATCAACAAGAGAAGAGCGGCCTGGGCACAGTGGTGCGACTTCAGACCATGCGGATACAGTCGCTGGAGAGGCCTCCCTAACAGCTATACATAATACACTGCAAAAATTAGTGTGCTCGGTCCAGGAGCTAGACAAAAAGTTTGACTTACTCACTCCTAGAGTCTCGGCCTTAGAAACACGCATGGACCGCTGTGAGCAGGTGGTTCAACGTTCGGAGACCTCAGCCCTCAAGACTACGGAGGCCACAGCAAAGCTAATTAAGGAGAACATGCAGCTGCGCCAATGCCTGGAAAATGTGGAGAACCAGGCAAGGGAGCGTAATCTCTGGGTGGTGGGCCTACCAGAGATGGCTGAGGGAGAAGACGCATTGATGTTTGCACAAACATTCCTACCAGATATCCTGGGAATGTCCGAGGGGGACACCTCGCTCTCCATTGAGAAGGCATATAGATTTACACCCTGAAGAGCCCCATTGGACTCTGCATCCCTTCAAACACTGATGATAATATGTACTGGCGTGGGAGATCATGACCGTGCTTTTGCTGCAGCTTGTAGGCAGAGATCGTTGAAGTATGGGGATGCTACAATCCAAATTTTTTCTGAGTTATCCTACAGCACTAGACAATAGAGGCGGGCATTCAATGGCTTGAGAGGCCGCTTGTGGAAGCTGAAGATGCAGCATCAACTACTTTTACCTGTGAGGCTGCATGTGGCCTGGAATGGACAGCAGTTTCTATTTAATGATGTGTCAGATGCGAATAAGATGGTCACTCGGTCTCGAATTGAAAGAGAGTTGGAGGATCGAGAGGAGGTCGTGGACTCGTCGGAGGAGGACTAATATCTTTTATGGACTGGGGAACGAGATTGCAAGTATACTGGGGCCCATTGTGTTTCTTATTAAGTAGGCCCGGGTGCTTGGTTATGCTATGGATAGTACCCTTGCAGAGTGTTATGCTGCACGGGATGACCAGGACTGAGACTCTACTTGAAAATGCAATGTCTTTTTTGTTTTAGGGCTAGTGGTAAGGCCCTTGATATGTCTTGGGTTCTTGATTAATTGGTCTCCCTGCAAATTACTTAATATTTACATATATAGCTGGACAGATGTTGATGGGGTAATTTTACCTAACGTGTTGCCTGATATACCCTTAGATAGCTACTGACAATTAATGTAAAGTGGGATTTCTTTATATATGCCTTTATTCTGCTAACAGATAAGTGGAGATAAACTGTTAATGAGTTCCTCTTAGGAGCTGGGGGATTGATCTTTTTGTTCTTTTTATTCATGATTTGAAATAATGGGGGAATCATTATGGCCGTGAGGTCTCTTTGGTAATAGGGAACTGACTGTTCCTTAGTTTGGTAAACAGATTTCCCTGGATTCTTCCATGGCTGCATGCAAAATGGATAATTTTATGTGGATTCATATAAGTAATAGTATGGTACTTCCCCCCATGATGTAACAACAAGGGGGTGTTCTGAATTGATCCTTTATAAGAGGAGATTTGTATTGTATAATCTGCTGTCCTCCAATGAGTAATTGATGTGTGAGCTTGCTTACAAAATCAATAAAAGAAATAATGCAAAAAAAAGGCGACATGGCGGTAAAGTGTCTACCAGGAACCTCTGCAAGTAGGGACATAAACCACATAAAGACAATTGTGCAGGAATCAGGGGATGTTACATATGTAACAATACACCTTGGTACCAATGACTTGGCAAATCACACAGTTCAGGAGGTCAAGAAACACTTCGAGGACCTGGCCAACAAACTTTCTTCCCTTCCATCCAAATTAGCCTTCTCAGAAGTGCTGCCAGTGTAAGAAAAAGGAAAAAACACCAAGCGAGTCAGAGAGATTGAAGTAGGCGAATTCAACTCATGGCAGTGTGATTGGTACCAAGACAAGGGATACCACTACAGAGGGAACTGGCACAACTTTTGGGTAAGAGCTGTTTTTAAATACGATGGATTGCACCTAAACAGAAAAGGTGTGTGAGCACTTGGACAAAAATTTGATGTCTATACAGTTAGTTTAAACTAAATAAAGGGGAGTATGATGCAGCTCACACCCTTGCCATTGGTGGGCTGGCCATCACTCCCCAAAATGCCAAATGCATGCAAACGTCCTCAGAAAACAAATCAGAGTCAACATCCGCCCAAACCAGCAACCTCCATAATCTCTTGGCTGGAAAGAGCAAACTGGAGCAGTCTAGGAAGAGGGTACACCCTCACGACAAAGGGGATGTACATTCCTGGAAGGCAATGGTTGCAAATACTAGAAGACTAACCAACAAACCTCCTGAACTTGCAGCCATCTTGGAAACAGAAAAGCTGGTGTCCCGGTGGCACTGAGGGTTGAGGCACTGGACGCCACACCTCGCATCACACCGACGACCTGGGTTTGGGAGTGAGCCCAGGCCGATTGGGTTTGACAGGAGAGGGAGAGGATTGAGCATCCAACAGACAGCTCTCCTCTCCCGGGGGGAGGGCTGGGGATTTTCGGGGCGCACCTGTGGCTCCCAGTGGAGACTGGGGGTGCTGCAGTACGCAGACAGCACAAGTAGCATGGCTAACGCCAGCAGGGTTGCAATGCACATGGTGTCAGGGTGCCCACACAGCGGGGGGAATGCACTAGAAAACGGAAAAGCCCAGCTCTGTGGGGGAGGTGACAGCACCTGACCTCCATGCCCACTGCCGGATCCATCTTGCCCGGCCTCTCAATTCCTCTGCCTAGGCCCTCACCCACAGCCAGAGTCTGACTCTGAAGAGCGCCCAAAGAGGAGGGGCACCCCACCCTGGAGGGGTTAAGCTGGGGGTATTGGCTGTGGGATGGGGGGGAGACAGGAGGCTTAGGATTGAGAGGACCTCAGACAGGGCAGAAACAGGAAGGATGCCCGAGAGAGGCTCCACAGGCCATGACTGGCGTACCTGGGTAAGCAATGTGAGAAGTCAGTAAGGAGAGCCAGGGGGATACTGGGATGCATAGGAAGGGGCATCACAAGTAGAAAAAGGGACGTGGTTATCCCTCTATACAGACAGTTGGTGAGACCCCATCTGGAGTACTGTGTGCAGTTTTGGAGACTTCATCTACGGAAGGACATAGACAGAATGGAAGCAGTCCAGAGGAGGGCAACTAAAATGGTGCAGGGTCTGCAGCAGAAACCATATGAAGAGAGACTGAGCGAGCTTAATATGTATACCCTTGATGAAAGGAGGGACGGGGGTACATGACAGAAACTTTCAAGTACCTCAAGG
Source organism: Neoceratodus forsteri (assembly GCA_016271365.2). Taxonomy (NCBI): domain Eukaryota; kingdom Metazoa; phylum Chordata; order Ceratodontiformes; family Ceratodontidae; genus Neoceratodus; species Neoceratodus forsteri. Next base: position 129,891,048 of record CM057452.1, read on the forward strand.
GAATCAACAAAGTCCAGGAAGGTAGCATCTTTCAGAAAAAGAGATGTGTAAGAACAAGGGGGCACAATTTAAAGATAGAGGGGGGATGGCTTGGGGTAATGTGAGGAAATTTTTTTTCACGGAGAGTGGTGGATACATGGAACTGCCTTCCTGGAGAGGTCTTTGGGTCTAAAACAGTGGGGGAATTCAAACATGAATGGGACAGACATGAGGCAATTATAGTGGGGGGTTGCATGAAGTAGGCTGTTGGTTAACTAGAATCTGCAGCTTATCCAGTAGGTAGGGAAATGGGCAGACTGGGTGGGCCAAGTGGTCCTTATTTGCCATCAAAGTCTATGTTTCTATGTTTCTATCACTGGAGCAAAAAAGACGTAAAAAAACAAACAAACAAAAAAAACCAAAACAGAAAAGCTGGACTGGGTGGCTGTAACAGAAACGTGGTTCACGGGTGGGATACGGTCATTCCCAGTTACCATCTGTTCAGGAAAGATAGACATAGCAAAAAAAGAGGGAGGGTAGCCATTTACATGCAGGAGGAAATAAAAGCCACAGAAGTAAAAGGGCAACCTGGGGACTTTGAATCACTGTGGCTAACAGTAGACATGGGCAAGGGAAAGCCCTTCACAATCGGTGTCGTGTATAGGCCCTCAAATCAGGGAGATAAAAGAGTAAAAGACCTAATACAGGAAATCCATAAAATGTTTGATAAAGGCAAAGTAATACTGGTGGGGGACTTCAACCTATCAGATATTAACTGGAGCACACTAACGGCAGCAACAAGAAGAAGTAAGGACTTCTTATTGTCACTTCAAGGCGCGGGACTGTGCCAACTTGTTAAAACCCCAATAAGGGGAGACGCCATTCTCGATCTTGTACTCACAAACTCAGAAAGGATCAAGGACATCGAAGTGGCATGCCATATGGGCAACAGCAACCATCGCATGCTAAGCTTCAAGGTAAATATAACACAGGACACCAGCCACTCAAAGATAAAGGTGCTAGATTTCAGAAAGGCTGCCTTCCAAAAAATGAGGAACAACATAAGTAGCCAGTTAATGGAAACAGAGCTTGAGGAGGTGGAGGTCATGTGGAGGAGTTCAAGAGAGCAATAAAGACTGCCACAGATCAATGTGCCAGATGGGCCAGCAAAGCAAAAAGAAAAATAAATCCTCTATGGTTTTCTAAGGAAGTGGCTACTACAGGCAAAGAAAAAAAGAAGGCATACAGCATATACCAGGAAACCAAAACTGAAAAAAACTGGGAGTCGTACAAGGAAAAAATGAAAGAATCTAACAAACAAATTAGAAATGCAAAAGCCCAGACATAGGAAAAGATAGCAGAAGGGGCAAAGAGAGGAGACAAATCATTTTTTAGATACATTAGGGAACGTAGGAAGGCAAAAGGGGGGGATAGTAAAGATTGCCACTGAAGAAGGGAAATGCACCAAACATGACCCAGAGAAAGCCGAAATCTTCAGCAAATACTTCTGCTGAGAGTTTACCAAAGAGGACCCAGGGAATGGCCCAGTCCTGAAAAAACACAACACCCCAGGACTGGGGTAGACACGAGTTCCTTTACAGAAGTTGAAGTACGGGAGGTGCTAAATAAACTAAAAGCAGACAAAGCCATGGGACCAGATGAGATGCACCCCAGAATCCTTAAGGAACTGGGGGCAGAATTAGTAGCTCCCTTTGGCACTTCTATTCACAAAATCCTTGAAGAGCAGTGTGGTACCCGAAGACTGGAAAAAGGCAATAGTGGTTCCACCAAGGCAGCATGGATTCACAGTGGGAAGGTCATGTCAGACGAATCTAATAGATTTCTTTGACTGGGTGACCAATGTGGTGGACCAGGGAGGGGCAGTGGGCATGGCCTACCTAGACTTTAGCAAGGCATTTGACACTGTCCCACACAAAAGATTAATATACAAGTTAGCCAGCCTGGGAGTGGGTCCCAAGGTGGTAGCCTGGGTTAAAAATTGGCTGGACAACAGGATACAGAGGGTAATAGTAAACGGAGTTTACTCTGAAGAAAGGGAGTTACTAGTGGGGTACCGCAGGGTTCAGTACTGGGACTGGTCCTCTTTAATGTCTTTATAGTGACATTGCAGAGGAACTGAAGGAAAGTATGTCTCTTTGTAATCCACACAAAGATCTGCAACAGGGTTGATACAGAAGGTGGGGTGGAGAGGATGCAAAGGGACTTGGCAAGGTTGGAGGAATAGTCAAATATATGGCAGCTTAGATTCAATGCAAAGAAGTGTAAAGTAATGCACCTGGGAAACAAAAATCCAGGGGAAGAGTACACAATGGGGGGTGAGATAATAACAACAACAGAAATGGAAAGGGACCTGGGGTAATCATATCAGATGACCTTAAGGTCGGCAAACAATGTGAGAAGGCAGTAAGGAGGGCTGGTGGGATACTGGGATGCATAGGGAGAGGCATCACCAGTAGAAAACAGGAAGTTGTTATCCCTCTGTACAGACAGTTGGTGAGACCCCATCTGGAGTTCTGCGTCCAGTTCTGGAGACCCCACCTCCGCAAGGACATAGACAGGATGGAGGCTGACAAGAAGAGGGCAACTACAATGGTGCAGGGTCTGCACCAGAAGACATACGAAGAGAGATTAAAGAAGCTTAATATGCATACACTCGAGGAGAGGAGGGAGAGGGGGGACATGATAGAAACTTTCAAGTACACCAAGGGAATCAATAGAGTCCAAGATGGTAGCGACCTTCAGAAAAAGAGATTTGCAAGAACAAGGGGGCACAATTTGAAGATAGAGGGGGGACGGCTCAAAGGTAGTGTGAGAAAGTATTTTCATGGAGAGGGTTGTGGATCCATCTAACAGCCTTCCTGAGGAGGTAGTGGACTCAAAAACAGTGGGGGAATTCAAGAATGCATGGGACAGACATAAGGCAATTCTCGTGGGGTGTAGGAGGAAGTAGGCTGTTGGTAACTAGGATCTGCAGCCTATGCATTAGGTAGGGAAATGGGCAGACTAGGTGGGCCAAACGGTCCTTATCTGTCGTCAAATTATATGTTTCTATGTTTCACTTCACAGATCAGGCAGTTGTGAAGAGGCTAGTAATTACAGACCGGTGAGCCTCACATCTGTAGTAGGAAAAATAATGGAGACACTACTCAAACAGAGGATCATAGCATTCTTGAAACTAGCAGCCAACAAGACCCTAAACAGCACAGTTTCACAGCAGTTAGGTCATGCCAGACAAATCTGCTTGAGTTTTTTGACTACGCTACAAAAATAGTGGACGACAGTGGGGCAGTAGATGTGGTCTACCTAGACTTTAATAATGCCTTCGATTCAGTTTCACACAGAAGGCTGGTAAAGAAGCTTGACCACACAGGGGTTGGTCCAGAAGTAGTCAGATGGGTACAAAACTGGTTACAAGGCAGAACCCAGAGGGTACAGGTTAATGGAATGCAATTGATGGAAGGCAGGGTGACCAGCGGGGTGCCCCAGGGGTCAGTGCTGGGGCCTCTGCTCTTCAATGCTTTTATAGCAGACATCGCTGATGGACTGGAAGGGAAGGTGTGTCTGTTCACAGATGACACCAAGATATGTAACAGGGTGGACACCTCAGAAGAAGTGAGCAAGATGGAAGCTGACCTCAAGAAACTAGAAGAATGGTTTGGAGTGTGGCAGCTGAGATTTAACGTCAACAAGTGCATGGTAATGCACATAGGAAAGAAAAATCCAAGAAAGGAGTATTACCTAGGAGGCGAAAGACTGGTGGCCTCAAACCAGGAACAAGATCTGGGAATCTTAATCTCAGACGACTGGAAGGCTAGTAAGCATTTTTTACACGACAAAGCGCAATGGAGGCGGCTAGGGATACCTCTTTGATCTACTCCCCCCTCATTATAAATGGGAAGTATGAAGAACAGGGCTTTCAAAAGGACTATTTCCTATTATAACAGAAAATACAACTGGGAAATATCCCAAGGGAAATATGACTCTAAGACTTTAAGACAAACAGGACTAGTCAAAATTAGATAATATATGGCAATTACGAGAAAACGCATAGAATATAAGAGTAACAGAGGATAAGAGACAAATTGATTACTGCACTGCTCTCCAGACGATGGGAAATTTTCTGGGTAAGGTGGAGGGAGGAATTAAAAGATCATTTGTAAAGAGCACTGGGACAGATTGAATGTATGTACCCGCCACTCAGAAAAATGGCGGGAAGGAAAAGAACATAATTGAGAAAAGAGAATGATGCTACAGGCATACTGATATGAAGAAAAATCCACATTTAAGAGAGTACCTCTCCTGTTAAAGGAGTGGAAGGCTAAGGCACAGTTAAAATGTTACTGTTAACTGAAGAAAAAAATTCATAGCAGTTTTTGCTACAGTCTGTTCCACTTGTGTGCAATTCAGTTGTGTGCACATAACCGTCTGGTCCCGATTCGTTCTCTGTTGTTCGTGCATGTTATCCTGATGTGTGCACATTCTTTTTCAGTTGTGTGCACACATTTTGAACAAAACTAATGGGTTTGTGTCAGAAAAAAATGATTGTTACCTTAGATTTTCTGCTCCTGGGGAACATAATTAGGTGTGAAATGCTGCTCAAAGGCTTCACAATGCCTCAAAAGTTCCAGCAGTTAGCTACTGAGCCATTGTGAATCATCTGCTAATTGATTCTCACTAATTGTTCACATTCCAAAGCCTGTTGTCACCTGTTACCTGTTACCTGCTAGCTGATGTCTTAAGCTGTTGGGTTTGATCTGTTTTGTAGCCTGACAGCCACGGAGAAGTTAACACACACAGTGCTATCCCTGGAGCAAAAGGTGCAGCTCCTAGAGAAGGCTCTCGTCCTTGGTGTGTCCCACAAAGAACTCGCTGCAGAGTTTTCCATAGATGTGTCCTGTGTCTGCCTGACACTACAGCAGAGAGAGAGAGGCGATACTGGCACAGTGGAGTTCAGGTGCAAAAAAGGAACGAAAACGCAAGAGGGAAGGGAAAGACTCTTTGAGTTGACTAGGCACTTCTTAAGTGGGTTACAGCTGCTCGAGATCATGGAGTCCCTTTGTATGGCTATATCCTTGCTGAAAAAGCCCGTAGCCTGGCTACTGGTATGGGCATAGACTTCGAGCCATCTGCTGGATGGTTGTCCAGGTAGAAAGAATGTCACAACATTGGGTACAAAAAAGTGCATGGGGAAAGGGCTGAAAATGATTTTGAGAGCTCTGAGCAGTGGTTGTGGGAAGTGCTGCCAGCACTCGCATCATCATTCACGCAAAGAGACATTTTCAATGCGGATGAAACCGCACTCGTCTTCAGAGCAACACCAGATAGCACTCTCTCCTTTAAAAAAGAAACAATCTCTGGCCACAAGAAGGCTAAAGAGAGGGTGTCCGTACTAGTGTGTGCAAACTGCAACGGCACTGAGAAACTACCCTTGCTCGTTGTTGGAAAGTCTGAGAAGCCACGGTGCTTCAAAGGTGTAAATGTTTCAGCATTGCCAGTCGAATACACTTCCAATTCAAATGCGTGGATGACATCAGCATTGTTTCATGACTGGCTAAAACAGATTGACAAGAAAATGGGAAGGCAAATGTGCAAAATCCTTATGATAATGGACAACTGCACATCGCATAAGCCACCCGCACTAAGAAATATCCAGCTTGTATTTTTGCCCCCGAATTGTACTCTTCTCATCCAGCCGATGGACCGGGGGTGATATACAATCTCAAGCAGCATTATAGGAAAAAAATAGTGAACAAGATCTTGTTAGGACTTGATTCACAGGACACACTTGCATTCAATGACATTGCAAAAACCATCACAGTACTGGATGCTATTCATTTACTGCACACTGCTTGGTGTGAGGTCACCCCTCAGACCACTGAGAACTGTTTTAAAAAGGCTGGGATAGGAGCTGCATATGGACCCGATACTGACATGGAAGATTCAGTTGCTATAGAGCGTGTCCCCCGCCACCCGGAATGTTACCTGAATCATTTAATGACTTTGTTGCTGTAGATTCAGAAGAGCCAGCAAGCGTTGAACTAATGGAGGCAGACATGTGCATCAGTCCTTGGTGAGACAAGCAGTCATGAAGAGGATGACGACATTGAAATCCCAGTTCCTTCTATTGCAGAGGTTTGGCAAATGATGGGCAAAATCAGACACTACATAGATCACTGAGAGCAGGCTGACTTCTCCTGGTTCGAAAAAAAAAACTGGAGCAACTTTCGAACAAGACAGTAAGACAAGCAAACATTACTGATTTTTAACGGACTGATAGCTGTCAAAGAGTAACTGCAAGTGCTGGCCTGCTGGCGCAGTGGTTGGATTTCCGCTTGCGACACCAGCGACCCGGGTTCGGGAACGAGCCCGGGAAGCTGGAGGGCTGGCTGGGGAGAGAGGACTTGAGCATCCCAGGGACTGCTCGTCCTCTCCAGGGGGAGGGGGGAACCAGAGCTCGGCTCTTGTCTGACCCCGGGTGGAGACCCAAGGTATAACAAGTCCGATGCCTAACGGGGGGCGATGTGCCAGACGTCAGCACTCAAGCGCCTTGATGTCAGGGGACACGGCACATCATGAGAACACCAGGAAAAACACCTCGCAGCTTCTTGGTAGACGGAGCACCAGGCCCTCACCATCATCGTTCTACCTGCCCAGAGACAGCATCCCAACGAAATACAGACATCTCGGTGCATGGGCCCCCACCCTGTACCCCGCCTGGGGGGTATAACCACGGCTCAATGGGGGATGGACTGCTCTGGTCACCAGGTGGGTGAGCGAGGGCTGAAAAGGCTGTAGGTGACTCCTGAAGAGAAGGGGGCTGTGAGGAGGAGAGAGGAAAAAAAAAAAAAGAGTAACTGCATATGAGCAAGAATAGTGAAACTGTGAATCAGCATTTTTTTAAAAAGCTTTTTAAAATGTTTATTTACTACAAAAGGTTCACTGCACAGCATCAAATCATCTTTTAGCACTTTATTGAACTTATTAACCTTTATTAAATGCAAAGTGGGCTCAGAATTGCAGTCATATTTAGGTTACTCTAAATGGCATTGAGGGAAGGAAAAGCCCTGAATGGCGAACAGGGGGGTGACTTTTTTTTATTTACTTATTTTGCATCATATTTAGGCCCGCCACATGTCGAGACCTGGGAAGCCTGGCAGAATATACTGTCACATTTCCTCCTACTAGAGCAAGACCGCCAATTGGAGGCACTGCCCAGTTAAGAGGAGGGTGGTTTAATTTCCACCTCTGCCTTGTAAGTGGCATCGTTATTGTTAACTGTAAATATGTTATGTGTTACAATATGTTATTATGGCTTGACATGAATGTTTATCCAATGTATGATCTAAACAATATAAGATGGGTGATACGGATGCAACAGACTCCCTATTCAGAGAAGAACCGATGTGGGGAGAGAGGTTAGTAATGGTGAGACACTACCACATTGTTTTAACATATCTACAGAATAACTGAAGGGCTGAGAAGAGGAGAAAGATAATAGAAGACCAGATAGTAAAGAGTCAAGATGATGGATAAATCCCACATACCAACATGTTCACTTAACGTGAACGGCCTAAACAACCCAATAAAAAGATATAAGGCTCTATCCCTCCTGAAAAAACAGAGACCTACATTTGCCCTATTGCAAGAAACCTATCTAGATAGAACGGGACACCAAAAGATAGCACGGATGGACTATGCGCAGGTTGTGGGCTCCTCATACAAAGAGGATAAGAGGCGAGGAGTAGCCATTTTAATACTGAAATAGACACAGTTCCAAATGACATCACGGTATACGGATAGGGAGGATCGACTCATGGTGGCTGCTGGATAACTGGAAGGAAGCCCAATCACTCTAGCCTTCCTTTATATGCCACCAGAATCAGATGAGGAGGTGGTTCGATCATTGTTTCAGAAAATTGTAGAATACCAGCAGGGAATACTGATAGTGGGGGGGACCACAACCTGATATATGGCCCACTGGATATCGCCAGTCCTAGAACATCCAAAAAGTCAACAGCACAAAGAGCAGCACACTCGTACCTAAAAGAGGCATAATGGGCTGACGCATGGAGATATATACACCCCTGAGAGAGGGGATACACACATTACTCACACCCACATAGGTCATATGCTAGAATAGACTATTTACATATCTCAGGGGAAAACCAATACAAAATCCTGAAGTGTGAACATGTCCCTTTCCCTATATTTGATCATTCAATGGTAAAACTGGAAATGGAGTGGGACTTACCTAAGAGATCCACACTGTGAAGGTTTAACAACTTCCTATTATTTATTTATTTATTTATTAGAGTCTACGATTACAGACTGATTTACAGATTTGATGCACAAGGTGGAGTGGAAGGATGAGAAGGGACTTGGCAAGGTTAGAGGAATGGTCAAATGTATGGCAGCTTAGATTCAATGCTAAGAAGTGCAAGGTAATGCACCTGGGAAACAAAAACCCAGGGGAAGAGTACACAATGGGGGGTGAGATACTAACAACAACAAAAATGGAAAGGGACCTGGGGGTTGTCATATCAGATGACGTATAGGTGGGCAAGCAATGTGAGATGGCAGCAAGGAGGGCTGGGGGGATACTGGGATGCATAAGGAGAGGCATCACCTGTAGAAAACAGGAAGTTATTATCCCTCTGTACAGACAGCTGGTGAGACCCCATCTGGAGTACTGCGTGCAGTTCTGGAGACCCAATCTCCGCAAGGACATAGACAGGATGGAAGCTGTCCAGAGGAGGGCAACTAAAATGGTGCAGGGTCTGCACCGAAGACATAAGGAAGAGAGACTTAAGGAGCTTAATATGTATAGCCTCAAGGAAAGGAGGGAGAGGGGGACATGATAAAACTTTCAAGTACCTCAAGCGACTCAACAAAGTCCAAGAGGGTAGCATCTTTCAAAAAAAGATGTGTGCAAGAACAAGGGGGCACAATTTGAAGATAGAGGGGGGGGCTGCTCAGAGGTAACTTAAGTATTTTTTCACAGAGAGAGTTGTGGATGCATGTAACGGCCTTCCGGAGGAGGTTGTGGAGTCAAAAACAGTGGTGGAATTCAAGCATGCATGGGACAGTCATAAGGCAATTCTAGGGGGTGGGGGTAGGAAGAAGTAGGCTGCTGGTTAACTAGGATCTGCATCTTATCCATTAGGTAGGGAAATGGGCAGACTGGGTGGGTCAAGCGGTCCTTATCTGCCGTCAAATTCTATGTTTCTATGTTACAGTTACCTTTGAGCCATGGCTCTTTCACAAAGGTTCCATGTCAGGATGAATACACACAAGCAGGACATTAATTATTACAGGATAACAGGTTACAGTTGTTTAACATCACATGAGTATATAGAATTAGGCGGTACTATGGGCCTGCACAAGACAGGGATAACATTGATAACGAGAACTTGGTGAGACACAGGAAGAAGATGTTGCCAGAGGCAATTGTCAAAACACACAGGAAGTGCAAGTGGAAAGTGCAAGTAAGAGGAGGAGGAAGGGGTGGGTAGAGGGGGGATAGTAGAAGGGTGGATGAGAGGGGACAAGTGCTAAGAGGGAACAGCAGGTTAGAGAAGACAGTCACATGTGCTAGAGGCAGAGAGGAATAGGCGGAGTTTAGATTTGAATGGGCCTAGCTTAGGTAGGGAGGAGATGTCCCTGGTGAGACCGTTTAGCCAGCTGGGAGCTCTGTAGGCAAAGGATCTTTGTCCCTGTGAGGTCCAGCATCTCAGGATATGCAGTAATTGAGATTCAGAGCCCCTGGTGAGGCGGAAATTCTGTGCAGATTATAGCAGAGCTTGAACTCCAGTGGGGGCAAAGCCCATCAATGTTTTTTTAGCCATTATGCATGTTTGGTACTTGATGTGGCTTGAGAGTTGAAGCCACTTAGTTTGGGCATATAGGTCACACGTGTGGGTGAGACAATGGAATCTGGTGATGAGTCAGCAAGCTTTGTTCAAGGCCATAGATATGCACCTGAGGGCGGTGTTGGAAGCGGAACCGTAGATGATGAGGCCATAGTCGATAGTTGAGACCACCGAGCTCTGGACTATGATCCTTAAGGCTTCCAGAGTTAGACATTGCCTATGCCTGTGTAACCCCCCTACAAATGGGGGTTCCTAAAAGCTTCCCCGGAGCTTGTTTAAATGCTCCATGTCTGGCTGGTGTTCGGCGTTTAAGCCATTTTAAGTGGGTAGCCAGTGAGCGCTTTTAAGGCCTCCGTATACTGTCCCTTTAAGGGTTGCCTGTTGCAGTCATAATTAGTTGAAATGGGGGGGGCTGTGTGGTTGTATGCCCGAGTTCCACCCGGGCTGCTGAGTAAGCGCTCCATTCTGCCATCGCTAGTTGTGCAGAGGGAGTTCCTTGGAAAAGATGTAACTGTTTACTGATAATTGCTTAGAGTGGTAATGATATTGTAGTTGTTCTAACCTGCTTTTTGGTTGCAGCAAGGACTGTCTGATTATCCCCTCCATTTTGGTCCCGAACTGCCGAATTGGACCAATCAGTATCTCGGGACACCTTTGAGCCGGCTGACCAATGGGGGAACTGCTTGCCATTTGAGAAAGGCATTATGGGCTATGGGCGCTTTTTCGCACACTGAGAGCAGGAGTGAATGACTGGCAGGTGACGCCAGCCAATCGAATCGGTAGCGCCTGAATTGGAAGGAGTGCCCCGTGCTCCTGGGGGCAGATGCGTTGTGGCTGAGGAGAAGAAAGGAGCTCTGTGCTTCTGCGCTGGTGGAGTGTTCGTACGGGAAGGCCTGAGGCGGCCGTTTTTGCCCTTCGAGTGATTCGGACTAACTCTGCCGGCGTGCAGTTGGAGGAGGCTGGTGCCAGCCCAGCTACCTACCAGGCTCAACCTGAGAGGACTGGTGAATCCGCTGAATTGCGCTCGGTCCACCCGTGATGTTGAAGCTGCTGTTTACTGCCTGAGTCTGCTGCAAGTTTGTGTGGGGCCTAGAAGCAGCTGCCTGGTATGGTACCCCTCTGTTGTTTGCCATATAAATGTGTGAGGTGGCTGGTGAAATTTAGGCTCAGCCCTGCTGGTGGTGACGGAAACGGTATTTGCTGGAGCCGTGAGTACTGAATCAGGGTAGCTCCCTGCCAAGTTTGCAGACAGTGGTCTCAAGTTGTTTTGTTATACTGCTGACTTCCTAATTGAACTTTCTTCCATTCTGACCTGCTCAGGATTGTAAGGCTATCTGTGTCAGGGCCCCAACCAGCTGCCACGTGGACTAGCCATTAGGGCTTGGGTACCCAGGGACAGTAAATATTAGGTTCAGGCCTATGCACAGTGCCCTAGGTAGATACGATAGAGTAAGCCAATCACCTTGATTTTCCCCTAGCCTTTTTATTCCCCCCTTTGAATAAATCAGATTGTTTGTTCTGCAACTACACCCTGGCTAGTTGTGCATTTCTGGTGAACTGCTGCATAGTGACCGTGATATAACTGTACCTTACTTTACAGGGGGTCCCCGGAGTGAGCTGAGAGATACTAGCCGGGGGGGGAGGTAAGTGTACTGGTGAAAAGTATTGTTGGTACCCTGTGTGAGCCACTAGTGGGATCAAAGGGGGGTTGCAGTAACCCAGAGGGCTGTGACCGAGGCAATCCCGACAGTATTAACCCCGACCTCTGGGTGGAGGCACCCGACAACAGATCTGGGCCCCTCACCCTGTCTCAGTGGAGGCAGGCAGGGGTAGTAGCCCTAAGGGTAGCATCCCCTGGGGGTTACAAATTGGAGGCACTGCTGGGATTAGCGTCCCCTAGTGGCCAAGTGAGGAAGTGCATAAGAAATGGAAAAACTGAAAGGGGATATGTTGGGAAAAATTAAGTTGGGGCTTATTAAGACAATGGTACACAGACTGATGGGGTGGGGTGAAGCCGAAGAGCTGGACTCCCAGAAAATTGTGTTACTGTTAGATGTGCCCCTGGGAACCCCAACAGCGGACATTATTTCACAGCCAGTATTAAATGTTTGGGCAAAGTGGAGGTAAAAGGTGCATGGCTGACCTGCTCGACCAGACGCTGCAGGTACTACTTTGTGCAGTGTGGCCATTGACCGAGAGAGGGTACCTCTAGTGATTTCCGAGGGTGCTTCACAGGATGGAGGCTGGTTCAGATTCGAGTGGGCTCAGTCACCTGAGGTCTCCCAGACTAATAGTTTTAAAGATAAGCTGCTTAAATTGCTGGCTGTGGAGGGAGGACTACCCAGGAATTGCTGCAAGCATTGGATTTGTCTAGTGACGCTACCCCCGGTCTCCCCAGGTAACTCCCCACCCCCCAAGAGTTCTATTTTAGCTCCACTGCCCTTAGTGGTCCCTCCTATTCAGCTTGATTCCTAGCGCAAGTTGAAGCTTTTTTCTGGCACAGTACCAGTGCCTCCAGGGGAGGATGACCTGGAAGTTTGGATGGACTATGCCACCCCCTTAGTTCAGGAATGGCAATGCTCTGAGGAGGAGAAAAGGAAGAGACTGATGGAGAGCCTGCGGGGTCCCACTTTAGAAGCCATTAGGTTTTTGCGGGCCACCAGTCCGGAAGCCACCGCCGCAGAGTACCTCTCTGCTTTAGAAGGGGTGTTTGGGAGTTCAGAGACTGGGGAAGATTTGTTATGGAAGTTCAGATCTGCCAAGCAGTGGAGAAATGAGAAGCTATCCACTTTTGTCACTAGGGTGGAGCGGGCTTTGCAGAAGGCCTATAGGAAGGGGGGAATCACTGCCACGGCCTTGAATCAGGTCAGGTTGGAACATGTTTTAAAGTCTACTAGATTCTCTAGTGTAATACTGTTAAAACTTAAGTTACATGATCGACGGGCTACCCCGCCTGAATATTGTCAATTGATGAGGGAAATTAGAGAGGTGGAGACTGATGAAGAGGGGTGGGAGCCCTGTGTGGGGGCGGTGAACCCTAGTGGGACCCCTGAGCCTAGCACCCCCGAGGAGACCAGCGTGTCCGGAGGGTCTGAGGGATCCCCAGATTTTCCAGGTGCTGTGGGAATGCGAGTTATTTCCTCCGACCCCCACATAGAGAGTGAGTTGAGGGCCGAGGTCAGGAATTTACGTGAACTGGTGAGGGACTTGAAGCAATCTACTATGTACCCTGTTAGGTCCGGGGCCCCTGAGTCATGCAGAAACCAGAACCCCGGCCCAAGGGAGCCCCCTCACCCCTCTCAGGGCCTCCCACAGATAAGGTGTCCACCGCCAAATAGTGACCCCTGGGACCCCAAGTTCTGTTACCATTGTGGGGAAGATGGGCATTTTCAATCTGAGTGCCAGAGGCCAGAGAATTTAAGAAAAATCAACAGCAGACTGATCACTTGGCATCACCGGGCCCAGTCTCGAACCCCCAGGAAAAGTTTTGTGACTCGGGCCCATGCTCAGCCGACTATCAATGCTGTGGCCCCCGACTGGTCTGATGTGGTCGGGTCTTCAATGGAGACCCCGGTGCGAGTAAATGGGATTCCCACCCGAGCTGTATTAGACAGTGGCTCTCAGGTAACCATCATGTTTCACGACTGGTATCAGACACACTTACCTGAGGTGCCCCTGCAACCCTTGAATGGCCTACATGTGTGGGGGTTGAGCGACAAGGCATATCCGTATTTGGGGTATATCCGAGTTTGGTTATCATTCTCTGCATCTGTGGCTGGAATGGATGAGCAGGTGGAAACCTTAGCTTTAGTTTGCCCACCCGCTGGACTGTATGATGGGGTGCTCTTGTTGATTGGGACGAATGCTCATATGTTTGGACGATTGGCCCAATTGTGTTCAGAAAAACAAGCATTTCAGACCGGGTGAGCTTTAAGCATATCCACTGTGATTCAAAAGGCAGTTGCAACTCAGGAGAAGGATAGTCGGGAGGAACCCGAGGGTCTGGTGGGAGTAGTGTGTAAAAAGGACCCAGCTCTCGTGATACTTGCCCCGAATGCCCAATGTGTCCTGCATGGAGAAGTACGACTCAGAACAGATGTTAAGAATAGGTTGTTGATGTTGGATGCGCCTGTGGAGGGAGGATTACTGGAGGGACTGTTGGTCAAGCCCAGTATATTGCCGACTAGGGCTCATGCTTATGTCAAGAGGGTGATGGTTCAAGCGCATAATGTCCGACAAGGAGCTCGAATAAGAAGAGGGTGCACGCTGGCAAGTGTGCATTGTGCGGATACTGCAGTGCTGCCAAATAGTAAGGGTTCCAGAGCCACTGACAGAGTTACTCCTGACTTGTTTGACTTCGTGACTCCTCGCCAGCTGAATGGAAACAGAGGATCAGTGAGAGGCTTGCCAAGAGGGACCAAGTTTTCTCCTGAAAGAGTGGGATGGGGATGTGTGCAAGGGGCTGAGCATCACATTCGGCTGCATGACGAAAGGCCCTTCCGAGAGAGAACCCGGCCCCTGGCCCCGGCCGATATAGATGATGTAAGGCGGCATCTGCAAGAGATGTTGGCTGCTGGTGTAATACAAGAGTCCAGGAGCCCCTATGCCTCCCCCATAGTAGTAGTAAGGAAAAAGAATGGGGCAGTTCAGATGTGTGTAGACTATCACACTTTGAATCGGTGGACCATTCCGGACCAGTATACCATGCCACGCATACAGGACACATTGGATTGTTTGAATGGTAGTAAGTGGTTCTCTGTGTTGGATCTCTGCAGTGGGTACTACCAGATCCCGATGGCCCCAGACGACCGGGAGAAGACTGCATTCATTTGCCCCCTAGGTTTCTATGAGTTCATTCGGATGCCTCAGGGGATTTCAGGTGCCCCAGCCACCTTTCAGCGCCTGATGGAGCGGGCCACGGGGGACATGAATTTGCTCAAGTGTCTGGTCTATCTAGATGACATCATAGTATTTGGCCGTTCGTTGGAAGAACACGAGCAACGATTATTCAAGGTCTTGGATCGGTTGGAGGAGTTCGGCCTCAAGCTGTCTATAGACAAGTGTTAATTCTTCCAGACTTCTGTGAAATATGTGGGCCACATAGTGTCCACTGAGAGCATAGAGACTGACCCTAGCAAAGTGGAAGCTTTGACTACTTGGCCTCAGCCCAGGAACTTGAAAGAGCTGCAACGGTTTCTGGGGTTTTGCGGATATTATAGGCGGTTTGTCAAAGACTATTCTTGAGTGATTTGCCCTCCTCAACTCAGGGTACCCTCCTACACAAAAGTATAAGAGGGTTGTGCGCCTGGAGATGGAGAAGAGGTATTTCAGCAATGAATTGTTTGGGGATAGTTGGACTGTTGAGTGTGAGGACGCTTATGACATCATATATCACTCACACATGCCCCGTGTTGGCCTATGCTGACCTGGCCAGGCCCTTACAGCTTCCTCCATACTGATGCCAGTCTTCATGATTGGGGCTAGCTATCAGAGCACTGAATGGTCTGAGACCTGTAGCTTTTGCCAGCAGAAGTCTGACTCCTTCAGAAAAAAACTATCCCGTGCATAAGTTAGAGTTCCTGGCTCTGAAGTGGGCCATTGTTAATCAGTTTCATGACTACTTGTATGGTGCCAAGATATTGGCGAAGACTGATAACAATCCTCTGACCTATATACAAACCTCAGCCAAGTTGGACACCACTGGCCACAGGTGGCTCTCTGCCTTGGCCACCTATGACTATGCTGTTAAATACAGAGCAGGCCTAAACCATATAGATGCGGATGCCCTCTGGAGGCCTATGTCACAAACTGATTGGATCAGGTTGTCAGGGCCTGACATAAGAGCCCTTTGCCAGAAATTCGACAAGGAGGAACAGGTGTCTGGATGCTGTGAACTGTATGGTGGATTGCTTTAGCCATCTGAGAACTGCATACCTGCTGCCTACTGCCATTTTTCCACACTGGACACCAGTTCACTGCCCCAGTTTGACAATACTAGTCTTCAACGGCTCAACCTGAGATTCTATGATAAAACTTGTTGTGGAAGCTTGCAGGCTGGGCGGACGGTCCAAATTGGCGCCCACCGACTTAAGAGCTACCTTGTTATACAAAGAAGGGCCCAAATTAAGGCTGATTAACCAACTACTATACAGAGCGACTGTGAATAAGGAGGACTGTCATCAAAGAACAGCTGGTGCTGCCCCAGAATTAAAGGAACTGGTCTTAAGGTCCTTGTATAATCAGATGGGGCGTCTTGGCATAGACCGAACACTTGATCTGGTATGGACTCGATTTTACTGGCCAAAAATGAGTACGGATGTAGAGCAATATGTCAAGACCTGTAGCCATTGTTTGCAAAGGAAAGCCCTACCTCAGAGAGCTGCTCCCATGGTCAACATTACCACTAGTGCCCCTATGGAACTGGTCTGCATTGATTTCTTGAGTCTAGAACCAGATCTGAAAAATATCAGTAACATATTGGTGGTCACTGATCATTTTACCCGGTATGCACAGGCTTTCCCTACTAAGGATCAGAAAGCAACCACGGTGGCTAAGACACTTGTTGAAAACTTTTTTGTCCACTATGGGGCCCTCAGTGGATCCATTCCGACCAGGGAAGGGACTTTGAGAGCCACTTGATTAAAGAGATGCTGTCTTTGTGGGGGGTGCAAAAGTCAAGAACCACCCCCTACCATCCTCAGGGAGATCCCCAGCCTGAAAGGTTTAACCACACATTGCTTGACATGTTGGGCACACTGCAACCAAAGACAAACCGAGATGGAGCCAGCAGATTAGCACCCTGGTCCACGCTTATAACTGCACCAAAAGTGATGCCACGGGATTTTCCCCGGACAGACTGATGTTTGGGAGAGAGGCTAGATTGTCCGTGGATGTGTGTTTTGGAGTTTCCGATGGGGTGCAAACAGAAAATCATCTACAATACATACAGAAGCTGAAGGCCCAGTTAAACCATGCTTATCAGTTGGCCCAGACCATGGCTGCTAAACAAACTTGGCCGATAAGGGAGAGGTATGACAAGAAAGGAAGACATTGGAACTAAGAGAAGGGATAGAGTGTTACTGAGAAATCTGGGACTGCATGGAAAACATAAAATTGTTGACCGATGGCATCACCTCCTCACATTGTTCTGGGACAACTGGCAGATTTGCCTGTATAAAAAGTGCACCAAAACAATTCCAAAGATGTGAAAACTATACACCGAAATCATCTGCTGCC
Source organism: Neoceratodus forsteri (assembly GCA_016271365.2). NCBI lineage: Eukaryota > Metazoa > Chordata > Ceratodontiformes > Ceratodontidae > Neoceratodus > Neoceratodus forsteri. The sequence goes on from CM057452.1 coordinate 129,908,153, forward strand.
AATCGGGCAAATCCTGATTGAAGCTGAACCTCCAAATGCCTCCCCCTCCCGGCCTGTGACTAGATCTGCTGCCAGGGAAAGAACCAAACCCGCTGATTCTTCAGCAAGCCAACCAAGAGGGCCTTGTCCAAATCCTGCAGAAGGAGATGATCAACAATCGGTGTTGGAAGACAATGAAGATGATATTGAATACTATCCCTCTTGCGAACTAAGCCAGTTGTTTCGGGGCAATCCCCTTGTTAACTCTGGAGATGAGGTTGGGCCTTCTGGACTGTTTGAGCCCCATACTTTGTCTCCGGTACCAATGCCTCCAGAGGATGAGCTGGGTAGCAGCAAAGCCCAAGGGGTGGGGTTCTTGAGCCTGGCTGAACTGTCTGGCCTGGCAGAATTATCTGACTTTTCAGAAGAAGAGAGTGAGGTGGGGGAACAAGCCAGTGATGTGCCAGAACTGGAAGAATATTTTGAATGCCCTGATGGTTCCTCACTAGTATCTAAACAGTCCTCAGCTGAGCCCAGTGGGGTGGGTCCTGGGGTAGAAGATCAGGTCCCCAATGGTACTATGAGCACTGGGCCCTTTTCCCCTGTGGAGATGCCCATTACTAATGTCAACGAGGCTGAATTGGAATCAGGGCCTGTTTCAGGGTTTCCCGAGACCCCCTAGATGCTCCAGCCGAGAAGTACGGCCTGTAATAAAGTTGAGTTATGAGTCTCTGGGTCTGCCGCTGGACCTGCCCTTAAATGTGGTCCACAAAGGGGTGTATGTGTCCCTGAGCTCCTTGCCTAAGCTAGCCTTGGGGGATAACTCTCATTTGTTGGTATTACCCTTTGAGTGTGGTGCCCCTGCTTTAGGTAACCCGCCAGTAACTGGAAGGGAGGGGTCTCCCCAGTCCCGGTGTCATGAGCAGGAACTACTGACCTGATTGGGAAAAAGAGGAACAAAAGGTTATGTGTGTGTAACGTTGTATAAACCCTAGTACACTGTGAATATAATATTCACGTATGTACTGTAATGCAAAGTGTGATATAGTGTTAATTAAGCTGTTTGCCTTAAAGTGATTTAAGGGTAACTACTTGACGTGGACGCCAAGTTCTTTTCAGGCAAGGAAGGGTGTAACCCCCCTACAAATGGGGGTTCCTAAAAGCTTCCCCGGAGCTCATTTAAATGTTCCATGTCTGGCTGGTGTTCGGTGTTTAAGCCGTTTTAAGTGGGTAGCCAGTGAGCGCTTTTAATGCCTCCGTATACTGTCCCTTTAAGGGCTGCCTGTTGCAGTCATAATTAGTTGAAATGGGGGGGCTGTGTGGTTGTATGCCCGAGTTCCACCCAGGCTGCTGAGTAAGTGCTCCATTCTGCCATTGCTAGTTGTGCAGAGGGAGTTCCTTGGAAAAGATGTAACTGTTTACTGATAATTGCTTAGAGTGGTAATGATATTGTAGTTGTTCTAACCTGCTTTTTGGTTGCAGCAAGGACTGTCTGATTATCCCCTCCATTTTGGTCCCGAACTGCCGAATTGGACCAATCAGTATCTCGGGACTCCTTTGAGCCAGCTGACCAATGGGGGAACTGCTTGCCGTTTGAGAAAGGCATTATGGGCTATGGCGCTTTTTCGCACCACTGAGAGCAGGAGTGAATGACTGGCAGGTAACGCCAGCCAATTGAATCGGGTAGCGCCTGAACTGGAAGGAGTGCCCTGTGCTCCTGGGGGCAGATGCGTTGTGGCTGAGGAGAAGAAAGGAGCTCTGTGCTTCTGCGCTGGTGGAGTGTTCGTGTGGGAAGCGCGGGAAGGCCTGAGGCGGCCGTTTTTGCCCTTCGAGTGATTCAGACTAAATCCGCCGGCGTGCGGTTGCAGGAGGCTGGTGCCAGCCCAGCTACCTACCGGGCTCAACCTGAGAGGACTGGTGAATCCGCTGAATTGCGCTCGGTCCACCCATGATGTTGAAGCTGCCGTTTACTGCCCGAGTCTGCTGCAAGTTTGTGTGGGGCCTAGAAGCAGCTGCCTGGTATGGTACCCCTCTGTTGTTTGCCATATAAATGTGTGAGGTGGCTGGTGAAATTTAGGCTCAGCCCTGCTGGTGGTGACGGAAACAGTATTTGCTGGAGCCGTGAGTACTGAATCAGGGTAGCTCCCTGCCAAGCTTGCAGACAGTGGTCTCAAGTTGTTTTGTTATACTGCTGACTTCCTAATTGAACTTTCTTCCCATTCTGACCTGCTCAGGATTGTAAAGGCTATTTGTGTCAGGGCCCCAACCAGCTGCCACGATGGACTAGCCATTAGGGCTTGGGTACCCAGGGACAGTAAATATTAGGTTCAGGCCTGTGCACAGTGCCCTAGGTAGATACGTATAGAGTAAGCCAATCACCTTGATTTTCTCCTAGCTTTGTTATTCCCCCCTTTGAATAAATCAGATTGTTTGTTCTGCAACTACACCCTGGCTAGTTTGTGCATTTCTGGTGAACTGTTGCATAGTGACCGTGATATAACTGTACCTTACTTTACAGAGGGTCCCCGGAGTGAGCTGAGAGATACTAGCCGGGGGGGGGGGAGTGTACTGGTGAAAAGTATTGTTGGTACCCCGTGTGAGCCACTAGTGGGACGAAAGAGGGGTTGCAGTAACCCAGAGGGCTGTGACTGAGGCAATCCTGACAGTATTAACCCCGACCTCTGGGTGGAGGCACCCGACAACAGATCTGGGCCCCTCACCCTGTCTCAGTGGAGGCAGGCAGGGGTAGTAGCCCTAAGGGTAGCACACCCTGGGGGTTACACCTGTAATGCAGGCCAATGTGTGTGTTAGCCGCTTTGGCAACAATGTCATTGTGAGCCATAAAGGATAGATTACTGTCAAGTGTGATTCCAAGGTATTTGAAGGATTGCACTTGTTCTAGGATTGCACCTAGGCAGTTTGCAATAGTGAGGGGGTAGTCCCGGTGTTTATTTTGTGAGCTGCAGAAAAGGATAGATTTTATTTTTTTATAGTTGAGGACCAGTTTGTATTTACTGAACCAATTTTCAACCAAGGAGAAGCCATGCTGTAGTTTGCTTTGCAGAAGGTGGGGGTCCTTGTGGGTGGAGCGGATGACAGCGTCATCAGCGTATAGGAGAAGTTGCTCAGGGCAGGATTGTGGAAGACTATTTAGGAAGACTCTGAATAGAAGAGGCCCAAGGATGGACCCTTGTGGCACTCCAGACTGCACTGGTCTGGCATCACAGAAGACATCAGCTATTTTCACTCTTTGAGAGTGGTTTTCCAGGTAGCTCTTAAACCATGTTGTAGATTCAGGGGACAGCCCGATATTTAGCAGCTGAAAGAGTAGTAAATTATGATGGATGGTACTGAACGCCTTCGTCAGGTCAATGAAGACCGATCCTGTGAGAAGGCTGTTGTCCAGGGAACTATGGATTGCCCAGTGAATTCGAGGAGGGCTGAGGTGGTACTGTGACCTTTTCTAAAACCGTGCTGTTGAGCGCACAGGTTATTATACTTATCAAGGTGTTCCGTAAGCTGGTCCGATACTATACGCTCTATGGCCTTGGAGAGTGGTGGTAGTGTGGAGATGGGCGGATAGTTCACCTGGAGGGCCCTGTCCCCGCTCTTGTGGACCGGTGTGACAGTGGTGGATTTCCATCTGTCAGGGAACTGGCCGAGAGACAGAGGGAGGTTGAAGATTTTTGTTAATGGTAAGAGCACCTCATCGAAGGTGAGGGCCAGCAGCTTGAGGTCAAGGGAGTCCCCACTTGACCTGGATCTAGCAATTACTCAGCCCCTCCCCTTCCCCCAGCCTCTCCAGGCTCATCGTCCTAAAGAGTAACCCTAGGCTCCTCCGCACAATGGACCGGACACTCCTAGCAGTGCCCAGGGTCAGAACCAAGGCGGGGGGCAAGTCGTTTGCCCACACCGCCCCCACCCTATGGAACTCCTTGCCCCCAGGAGTCAGGCTACCTCCATCAACAGCTTCGCAGCAAGGCTTAAGCATATGATGTCCACCCAAGTGCAACCAAGTAAAGAAATGGGGGGCCCCAAGTGTAAGCCTCAACATCACAGCCCTACATCCACCTTTGAAACAGGGGACTACACCCCCCCTACACTTAGGGTATTATCTTTTATGATTGCACTAACCTAATACCTAACTCAGCATATTTATTTAAGAATTTCACCAGGAAGGCATACTGAGCAGTGTCCCGCTCAATTCCAGATGTGCCCTGGTGGAAGGGGTTACACAGGATACAGTAATAAAGATGATTACATACATAAACATGTGCAGTACAATACAATTTAGAGGAGACAAGTCATATATACAAATAACAGGTTTACAGATAGGTGGTATGATATGCCCGGGGGCATTGGGATAGGCAGGGTACAGCATTTATATACATGTTCAGTACAGTAGAAATTTAGAGCTGACAAAATCAAAAGTACAAATAGAAGTAACCAGACAGGTGGTAACAGAGGGGAGTGGCATGCCCTGAAGTATGGAAATACCCAGCTCCACATAGTAAGCAGTGGTTGGCAACAGTGGGAAGAAAGCAGTTTTGGTAGTAATCTGCTGGCAGTTAGGTTGTGAGGGATTCAACGGGGCAAGAGGCAGGAGCAGGTGGTAGAGAAATGAGTCTTAAGAAGGGCATTCCAGTGTGGAGCACCTGTGGCGTGTCTAATATCGGCCATCAGAGAGTTCCATAATTTGGGCAACCTGAAGCTGAAGGCAGCCTGGCCAGACTGGGTGGATCTGTGAGGGATGTGGAGGAGCCAAGAATCAGTGTTTCTGAGAGCGTATGCTGGTGGTGGAAGGGCATTTAAGGAGAACGACAGGTAGGAGGGGAGTGACTGTGACCAGAACTTGGCAGCAGTTCTAGTACAGTGTAGCAATCTCCGATTGTGGAGAGGGGAGGTCCAAGGACTGGTAGAGGTCACAGTGATGTGTACTAGGAGGGCAGTCCAGGGAGAACTGGCAGAAGGAGTTGAAGAGGGGGTCAAGCCTGGACAGGGAGGTTTGAGGGGCAGCACAGTAGACTACATCGCCATAGTCCATTATTGGGAGGATCATCTTTTGGACAATAGCTAGTTGCATTGGTAGGGGGATGCAACTTTTCTTGCGGTAGAGAGCGCCCAGTATGGGATGCAGCTTCTTGTACATAGCATCAATATGCACAGAGAAATCAAGGTACTGGTCTAGCCAGACACCGAGATATCTGTAGGAAGTGCAGACCTCCAGGGGGGAGCCATCCAGAGTATAGAACGTGGGGGGGGGGGAGGAAAGCGGGACAGTTTGGCCCGAGAGCTGAAGGTGAGTGAAGCAGTTTTTTTTGGGTTTAAAAATAGTTGATTTGAGAGGAAACAACGTTGGATGGAGTCAAAGTCCTCCTGCAGACAGGATGCCACGGCATTGGGGGATGAGCCAGAGGCAAACAGCACCGTGTCGTCTGCAAACATGTGGATGGCTGTATGTGGGCAGGCAGCAGGCAGATCATTGAGAAATATAGAGAACAGCAGAGGGCCTAGTACAGATCCTTGGGGGACTCCCCTGGTGACTGGGAGTGAGGTGGAACTAGCCAAGCCAATATGGACAGACTGGGACCTACCTGCCAGGTACTATTGGAACCAGTTGGTGGCAGACACTGTCAGCCCATCTTGAGCGAGTTTAGACAGTAACAGGGCATGCAAGACTGTGTCGAAGGCCTTGGCCAGGTCAATAAAGATAGCTGCAGTTCTTCCCTTGTCAATCTTCACCATTCATTACTTCCTGGGTGTAAGCCGGAGGCGCTCACCCCCCACGGGAGCTTTTTTTTTTTAAAAGCTAGCTCTAACGGCGCCGCCCTCGAGACCGACGCCTTGCGTCATGCGCGAGGGGCGGCCGTTAGTAGCACCGACTCCTCCTCCAACTCAGTTCTGTTTCCTCCCACTGTCGAGCAGCACCTGCTTCGCGGAGTAGTGTTCGTGGCGCGCAATACCTAGGCCGACCTCTTCGTTCCGCACTTGACGCCATACCACGGTAAGACTGTTCTTTTTCTATCTGTACGGCCGGGTGTTTTCCTACTGTGTTTTCACCAATTGTTTGCTGCTATGTCCGGTTCTGGAGCGGAGCTTTAAGACGGCCGCGCCTGGCGCGCCGGTGCTCCTGTGGCCGGTATTTCTCCGTCTCGGACCGGCATGACGTGTGTCTTCGATGCCTGGGACCCAACCATGATATGGATTCGTGCGATGCCTGCTTCTCCATGGACCGTCGCGTCCTCGAAGTCCGCGCGTTCAAGCTCGGCAAGGCCCCGCCGACTTTCGGGGGACAGCGTCGTTCACGGGACTCCCAGGTAAGGTCTCTAGGCCCTTCCCCCGGGTCCCCTCCCGGGCCTATATGGTCCGCGGAGGAGGGGGCTTCTCATCTTATCTTGCCGAAGAGGAGGCCCCTTCCACGGTGTCGGGGGAGCGTTGCGGTCCCTTCCGAGGCCACGATGTCGACACCGCCTCAGCAGTCACCTCCTCGGAGGTGCAGGCTCCCCCAGTGTCGAGGCCCATGATTTCTGGGCCGGACACCGCGGACCTCGACGCTGCTCTCGTGCCGCTCGATCCAGGGCACCGTCATGGTGCTGGTGATCGAGGCGGCGCTGCTTCGATCCCGCACCGCTCATGTGCCGGTGATCGGGCGGCACCATTTGCGTGCCATTTTGATCCCGTGCTGTCAAGGCACCGTGATCAGACGCAGCGCTGCTGGCAGCCGCTGGCCCCTCGGCGCCATTAGCGCACCATGGGCCTGGTTTCTCCTCCTCGCGGTGCCGGCTCAGTTTCTGATGCCGGAAGCGGTGCTGTTGGCCTCACTGGTGCCGCGTGGGAGCTGGGACCGGACCTAGCTGTTGCTGATGTTCGGGGGTCAGGCGGCTCCACCTCTGGTACTGGTGCCGTCCACGGCGCCGATGCCTCGGGGACCCCCGTGGTAGCCAGTATTGAGGTCCTGCTGGTCTCGTCCTCCTCGGAGGCCGACGATTCAGATGTGGACCCATCCTGGCACCCCCACTCTTCGGGTCTGGGTCCCTGTGGCACGAGGTACCAGGTGGCGCAGCGGCCCTCCTCTGTCCCCTTCCGTCCTCCCTGAGGGCTCTCTGGCTGGGGTGGCCTTGAGTCCCAGGGGAGACGGGGTGACTATGGGGAGGCTCTCTCCGGGGACTGGTGACAGCAGCCTCCGGGTGCTGTTGCTCCTCTGGGGTGGGAACGCTCATGTCGAGGAGGAGGGCTCTCTCAGAGTCCGAGGGGTTGAGGGCAGGGGACAGGACTCGGTCTTCTCTGGCCACCTCAGGGGGTGGCCAGGAGCCTGGTGCTGAACCCGCCCTTCTCCGGGGCTCTAGGTGCCCTCCGTGGCGTGTTGTGGGCTGCCCTTCTGATCCATGCAGTCCCGACTGCCGCAGGGAGGTTCTCCCTGGCTCTTCCAGGCCCGCCTCAGGGTTCCGCTTGCGGCCTGGTTTGTTGTCCGGGATCCCGCCAGCTCGGGCTCTGTTTCCCGGATTCCAGAGCCCTGGCAGAGATCATTTGCCTCCTCGTAGGTGCCCCTCTCCCATCTCTCTGCCTCCACCACCCCCACTCCCGGGCCATGTCGGTCCTACGGGTCCGTTATCCTGGGAGCAGTTCAGAGGTTCTGCAGCGGCCTTCCCTTCATACGTTAGATGTATGCATGAGCGGGTCTTTCGACTCTCCCCACTGCCGCAGGAGTCCTCTGAGCACTCCAGCTCTCCATCATCCTCGTCTCCCTCCTCTGAGGGAGAGGAACCCCCTGCTCATCTCTCCTCCGATGCTGATTTCACTGAATATCAGCGATTCCTTTCGAGGATGGTGAGGGACCTTCGGATCTCCTACATTCGGAGAGACAATACCGAATGGGAGACACGTGAATTCCTTGGGGAATTCAGTGCCCAACACTTGGTGGTACCTTCCTGGCCTATCCCCTTCCAGGAGGCGTCTATCCGATCCTGGCAGTCGCCAGCCGCTCCTTCTCCAGCCCCGGCTGACTGTCAGCGTAGGTATTGTGCCCTCGAGTCTCTAGGTACTCTCCCAACCCCTTCTGGCTTGGTCTACCTGACTCCCTCCGGGGCCGCTGCCTGGCATACGACCGCCCACCGGACCCGGACTCTCTCAGTTCGACCGCTGGGAAGTAAGAGTGTTCTCTTCTTCCGCGGCTGCTTGTATAGCATCACATCAGGCTCACCACTCTGCCTACAATCGGCACCTGTGGTCGATGCTTTCAACTTCTAGCATCGATGCCTGATACGGAGCAAACCAGAAAGCTGTTCCCTCTCCGCTGTAGGCCTGGAGCTGGCAAGACACCAGGCAAGGGCATCTTATGACGCCAATGAGGTGGCTTCCAGGCTTTGCGGGACAGCGATCTGCATTAGGCAGACGGCATGGCTTCGCTTTCAAGGTTGTCACCCTGGCCCGGCGTAGGGTGATGCGCCACGCCTCCGGGGACCTGCCGCTCTTTCCTCCAGAGCTAGGAGACTTTGCAGGCTATCTCGTCTCCACGCCCTTGGGAGGCACCTCTTAGCTCTGATCCCACTTAGGCTTCTGTGAATTAGCCAGGGTCTTCCTTCTGTTTCTCACCAACAGGAGGCTGGGGGTCTTGTTCCTCAGGGTCTTTACCCTTCCCTTCTGGGGAAGAGGGGCTTGGTACTCACTCAGAGTAATGAATGGTGAAGATTGACAAGGAAGATATGAAATTACGTACCTACCGTAATTCTTGATCTTCTTGTATCTTCACCATTCATTACTGACCCTCCCACCTTCCCTCAGTGGCCTCCTTCTGTATGCCTCCTCCCGCCTCTCCTCCCTCTTGCTGAACCTAAAAAAAACAAAAAAAAAACAAAATATATTAAAAAAAAAATTAAAAAAGGGTAATCTCTCTATCCTTTTTCCTTAAAAGTTTCCAGGAAAATTATTTACTCTAAGATTCGTGGGCTTTGTTGCAGGAGTGCTGGGCTGTGAGTGAGCTACACGACTATCTCACCGCCATGTTCTCAGGCGAGGCACTCTAGGACCTTGCCTGACTCTGTCTGTGCAGTTTGGTCCCACAATATTCTGCTAATCAATTACTAAGCCCTAGAATCAACCCCTTTTTTTTTTTGCAGAGCAAGAGGAACGGGTACGGTTATTTCTTCTCTCTTAAAACTGAGGGAACTCTCTCCGACTGCTTGAAGGCAGCCCCTGGCTTCTCAGGTCATGTTTTTCCTCATAAGCCTGTGAGTCATACTCTGTCTTGAACCCCCCCTTTTTCAAGGGTCCTTCTGAGGACAGTGTTGCAGGAAAAGCAGTGCCAACCATGACCGGTTCTTGCCAGTTTCAAGTCTCCTGCCTTGCCATAGCAAGTCCGATTGAGTTCCATATATTTTACAAACTGCCTTGAAAGGCTAAGCTTTTCTATACCTTTGAGCAGCTCTACATGCTGCCTGGGAATCAACCTTTTCCTAGCTGGGTGTCCTTCCAGAAGCAAGGCCTGCTCGGCCAGGAGCCCGCAACTAGATCAAGGACCATGGCATGTTGAGGTCAAAGACTATGCCCTCCTTAGTCTGTCTAGCGGGTTTGGTGAACCTTCTTCAGCACTACCAGTGGGGATTCTTGCCCTTTATTAAATCGAGCCTTAAGCTTCTCCAGCTAACTATGCTCGTTGGGCATTCTGGTCCTCAACATCCCATCTTTCTTCTTCTTCTCTCTCTTCATTCTTTCTCCTTCCCTTTTCTCTATCTGTTCCTCCCAGAGTCGCCTGCAAGGAGGCCCCAAGATCCATAGGGCAGGAATATCTCTCCTCTGTCTATTCTCCATCGCTTATTCCTTTTCAGTTTATTTTCCTCACTTTGCTATCCCTTGGTATCTTGCCTCGCTTTCTTTTTTCCACAATATAATTTTTGCCTCCGGCTCACAGAACTGAGTTGGAGGAGGAATCGGTATACACATGGCCGCCCGTGATGACGCATGCCGGGTCTCGAGGGCGGCGTGCTAGAGCTAGCTTAAAAAAAAAAAAAAAAAAGTTTCGTCATGGGGGCGGTGCGCCTCCTGCCAATCTAGTAAGTAATGAATGGTGAAGATACAAGAGAAGATCAAGAATTACGGTAGGTACGCACTTTCATTTATCTCCCCTTTATCCGTACCAGTAAGGATGGTGTTGGTGAGACGAAGGAGAGAGGTGGTGGTGGTGGAGTGATTCTCTCTAAACCCAGCCTGGAAGGGGGTGAAGAATGATATGGAATCGAGGTAGTGGTAGAGCTGAGCTAGTACAAGTCGCTCCTGTATTTTGGCTAGGATGGGGAGCAGTGATATGGGATGGTAGTTGCATGGGGAGGAAGGGTCGACTCCTTTAGCTAGGGGAATGACTGTGGCTTGTTTCCATATTGTAGGGATGGACCCGAGTCTAAAAGACAGGTTATAGAGCATGGCTAGAGGGTAGGCTATGGTAGGTGCAGAAAGCAGGAGCATTTTGGAATCAAGGCCCGAGGGGCATTTACCTTTGGATGGATTGAGTGACTGAAGTATTTTAGTACTCTCACCGGGTGTAACCGGGTGGAGCGGAAATAGGCCAGAGAGAGAGAGCAGGGGGAACAGTGGAGGGGAGGGGGGTAGAAGAGTAGAGAGGATGTAGTGTTGGTGAAATACGAGTTAAACTCAGTGGCAACTGTGCAAGGATCAGTGATGATGCTTCCACCTTTGTTGAGAGTGGGAGTAGGGGGTTGGGCCGGGGGGGGTGAGAAGGGATTTTATTGACTTCCAGAATTGTGTTGGGTGAGCAAAGTTATTGTTGAAAGGAGACTTAAAGTAATTGGATTTGGCCTGACGTATGAGTCTTGCGCAGGTATTTCTTAGCGAGTGATAGTGTTGCAGAGCCGTTTGAGCACCTGCTGCCTTGAAAGATTTCCAGGCTCGGTCTCTGGCTCGTAGTTGTTCCAAGAGGTTAGCTGTTACCCAAGGTAGGTGGGATCCTCTTACTTTGGATTTTCTGAGTGGTGCATGGATGTCCCAGATAGCCAAGAGGTTGGTTGTGAAAAATTTGAGGGCCTCATCCATGGAGGTGGCCCTAGGGATGAAGGACCAGTTGATGCTGGTGAGGTCATTTAGGAGTGTGGTCAGATCAAGGGATTTGTAAGCTCTGTTGTATAGAGTGCGGGGGGAGGGCCTTAGGTCTGAAGATTTTCCGCCATCTAAATCATATGGTGGTCACTAAGGAGTCTGGTAGGCCAGCTTAATTATCCGATGGTGGGTGGGTGAGGGCCCAATCCAGTAGAGTATGCTTTTTGGATTTGTGGTTTAGGCGAGTGGGTTCCATTATTTGTTGGGACAGGTTTAGAGCATTTATTTGACAGCGCGTTTTGGTGGCTATTCTGCCTAGCCAATTCTGGTTGAAATCTCCAAGGATATGGAGTTTGAGACCAGCTGTAAGGGACCTCAGGTTGCCTAGGTGGTCTAGGATGCTAGACAGTGGTGTGTCTGGCGGGCAGTATAATCCTGCTATGTATACGGGGATAGAGTGCGGAAGGGAGATTTTGATTAGAAGGGAATCTATTGATAGTGTGGGTACGGTAGGTGTGGATTGTGGAGAACTGGAGTTTAGAGGAGATGTACATGGCAGTGCCACCACCCTTCTTAATGCCCTGTCGGTCCTGGCAGATTAAGGAGTACCCAGGTATTGAGAATTCAGAGTCAAGGTTGTGGGGCTTCAGCCATGATTCAGTAATGATTATGATATCAGGGTGAAGGGATAGGACACTAGTTTGTAAGGCTGCTATTTTGTTCAGGATGCTGCATATGTTTAGGTGGACTATTTTGAAACCTCTTGGGAGGTGAGTAGCCAGGGTTGGGAGTTGCCCATTTATTGGGGAGGAGGGACCAGGCTTACGTTCTATGTCACCGGCTATAAGAAGCAAGAGAGCCAAGATGTGCCTTGCTAGGCGCATGGTCTTTTGAGATGTCCAGCAGAAAGGGAGATGGTTATGAGTCTGGGAGTTGGGCGTAGGGTCTAAGCAGTAGGGGACATATAAGGCAGGCAACTCTGCATGGAGAGAGGGAGGAAGGATAGTGGCCCCCAGTGGCCAGTTATGCCAGCGGTGCCGAGTGTGTTGTACTAGGGCAGAGGAAGAGTGGGGGGGGGGCAGCTTTGCAGTTGCAGGGATAAGGGGCAGAGCGGTAGGTTGAATTGGGTAGGATGAGGGTGGAAGGGAAGATATGGTTGAGTATAGCACAATGATTATTAGAGGGAGATAGAGCATTTTGATAGAAGTTTGAAAGCTGCTCAGGGGTGGCCATTAGTGTCTGAAGAATATAAGGAACTAATGGGAAAGTGGGCTGATTGGTTCACGCAGTCACGCGGTCCACCCTATAACAGAAGGAGCTCACCAAGTGTGGTGGTGAGGGCGGCAGGGACTCACTCTGGCGTAGTCAGCTGGAGCTGCTGCAAGTGTGGGGTCGCTACCTGGGTGCTTTTTTTGGCTCGTTGCTCCACGGGGGTCTCAGTGGCTGTGGGGAGGGCTGTACCAGCTTGCCCTCACGACCTGCCTGCAGATAAGGGACAGAAAAAAGCAGCTTTAAATACAGCTAGGAAGGGAGGAGGAGCTAACAGCAGGTACGTTAATAGCTTAAGCTGAATGGAGGATTGCTTGCAAGTGCAGAGAGTCTGTTTGTTCAGCATAAAATTATTTATACAGGACTACTTGCTTACAAGTTCGACAAAATCACTGAGCATGCTGCCTGCAGCCTAAGAGCCCTTAATATGGCTCTGGTTCACTTGTATTGCATCCCCTTATGGTTCAGATAAATTAATTTCCCCTTAAGGTACACTTCCCCTCAGTGAAAATCCTATGTCAGTGGAGCTTGTGAGAGCAGTGGAAAAAAACAATCTACAGCGCTCCACTGACAGAAAAGGCAACAGTCTTTGTTTGGGAAAAAAAGGCACCAAGTTCAAATTTCCTCTGGCACAGTCAGCTGGAGCTGCTGCAAGCGTGGGGTCGCTACCTGGGTGCTTTTTACGTCCTGCGTTATCATGAAGGTCTCAGTGGCTGTGGGAAGGGCTGTACCAGCTTACCCTCACGACCTCACTGGGTGCTTTTTTTCAGCTCGTTGTTCCGCGGAGGTCTCAGTGGCTCAGGGGAGGGCTGTACCAGCTTGCCCTCACGACCTCACTGCATATGTATTCAGCTGATGTACAACCATGTATAACCCTGTAGTATGTTTGAATGCATTCTTATATAATGTACTATGTTGAATTTATACCTTGTAAACCCCGGGTCGACCCTGAAAAAGGGACCTTCGGGGCCCAGTGGGGTCACTCGGTTACCAAAATGTAATAAATAAATAAATAAATAATAAGCACTCTTACGGCCAAAAAAGCAATCACTAGAAAATGGCTATTGGAGGAGACCCCCACATTGACCCAGTGGCATGATTTAATGCAGGGGGTGTACAACCTTCCCCGCCCTCTTACCTGGAGCCTAGCGCAGTCCATCTCCCATGTAGCCTTGGATATACCCCCCAGGCGGGGTACGAGGTGGGGCCCTTACACCCCGAGGTCCTTCCTGTTTTCATCAGGATGCTGTCACCTAGGGCATGTAGGGGCATTGGGGATCGGGGCCGTTGTGCTCCATCTACTGGTGGTGCTGCAGGATGTTTTTCCTGTTTTCTTGGTGTGCTGTGTGCTCTGACATCAAGGCACTAAGCGTCGACATCCAGCATGCCTCCCTTCTCACTGGCTTGGGCTTGCCATGCCTTGGGTCTCCACCCGAGGTCAGACATGCACCGAGCCCTGGATCCCCCCTTCCCCTGTGGAAGGTGAGCTGCCCTTAGGGTGCTCAAGCCTCCTCCCCCTGGCGGCCCTCCAGCTCCCGGGCTCGCTCCCGAACCCAGGTCGCTGGCGTCGTGAGCGGAAATCCAACTGCTGCACCGGCAGGCTGGCCTAGTAAATGTTTATTTCTAGAAACTGAACTGTTTGTATATAAAATGGACTTTAAAATTAGACTGTTTACATATTTACTACCTAGCATCCATGTTTGTTACTTTGACCTTGCCTTCAGTCAATCAGAACTCAAGGGGTCCTAGTTTGGGTCCTTCTCTATGGCTGCTGGGAGAAATAAGGAACTGAATCCTTGGCACCCTTTCTGGCCAATCGGGATGCCAGAACTGTGATTGACAGTCTCCTACACCAATCAGATTTCAATTTTGTGTTTTCTTCAGTTAAGGGAGGACACCTGAACAGGGCAGTTGCCAGAGGGCTTCCAGAGAGGAAGGAGGCCTTGCTCTCAGCTCTAAGGAGAATGTGGAGAAGCCTGCTAGGCCCTTCACATCCAAACAGCCAAATTCAAGTGGTCTTGAACTGCTGAATCTGCAGACAGATCCTGCAAGCTCCCAAGCTGAAAGAGGGAGTGAGTTTTGTCAGAACTGCTGTGTCTGTCTGAACTGTACCAGAGCCTGTGGAAAATAGCCAAGCTGAACTGCTGTAAAGTAAGAATTCTACCTTAGAGACTGCTGGCTGCAGTGCAGCTGTGTATGCAGAACTTGTTCCATGCCTATCTGCCTAAGTAGGAAACTTGAAGATAAGTTTTTTTCAGCTTACTTGCCAGTGACTGCAGACTACACATTGGGTATTTTATTTATTTATTTTATTTATTCAATCTAGGATTACAAGTACCTTTGAGCGCCAAGCAGCTCATTTACAAAGGTTCCACGTCAATAGGTGGGGTACAGATCCATAATGGAAAACAGACTGGTTTCACAAACAATTAAGCAATTTGTATTACAAAATACAGAATAAGAGAACAGCAAATAAATACACATTAGTTTAGCACGTGATTCAAGGCAGGGAGTGAGAAGAGGAGGGAATCAGGAGGGGAGCCAGCTCAAGGAAGGGGAGAGCAACCAGGCGGCATTGTCAAGTAGCAGCAAGGATAGTAAGGGATGAAAAGCAAGGGAGACAGTGGGGGAGAGAAAAAGAGGGGGAGATGGGAGGGCAGGAAGGGAGAGGAGAGTGAGAGGGCAAGACAAGTAGAGAGAACGGTGGAAGAACGGTGGGGACAAGGATGTTAAGTGGTGCAATCACAGGAGTTTTCAGAGCTGTGTACTGCATTTAAAGCTGCATCAGAGGCTGAATTACCTATGCAGAGCCCAGTTATTGCGATGCCTAAAAGACTATTGCTGCAGTAGTGATCATACATGTTGGTACAACGATATCAGTGTAAATGACACTGATGAAATTAAAAAAGATTTTGGATCATTATGTAAAGTACTGGAGGATAAGGGGTGTGAAGTTTACATATCAGAAATATTGCCACTACCTAGGGTTAACTACAGAAAACAACGTAAGATAAAAACCATCAGTGAATGGCTCTGAAAATGGTCATTATTGAAAGGGTATATATGTATACCTCACTGGGAGACATTTGAAGATGACCAGGGCCTCTTCTCATGGGATGGGTATACCTCAGCAGGAGAGGTTCAAGGTTATTAGGTAAAAAAACTTGAAAAAAACATTTCAGATAATTTAAACTAAATCTGCAGGGGGGGGGGGGGGGTAGGGGTCATATACTTCATAATCCATCACTGCAACCTAGGAATGTAAACTTGTGCTCATTTGTACTAGCTAATGCCAGAAGCTTAAACCCTGCAAAACAAAAGTGAACTGGAGTCTTACATCATGCAGAATAATATCAACATGGCCTTTATAACTGAAACATGGTGGGACGACACAAATAATTGGATGAACAATATACAGGGATATCAGCTCTTTTATAAAGATTGCCTGGACAAAAAGAGGGTGGGGTCTGCTGTTACATAAGGGACAACATCAGCTGCAACCCAACTGAGGTTTCCAATAACTCCCTTGTAACAACTGAGACAATCTGGTTAGAATGCATGTTCAAAAATAGGAAAAAACTTATAATAAGAAATTGTTATCGCTCTCCAGCTAGTCCAAGAGACTGTAATAACACATTGTTAAATGAAACTGAACAAGCATCTTCCCTGGGTGATGTTATCATTCTAGGTGACTTTAACTCACCTGGTATAAATTGGAGCAAACTTACCGGAAATACAGAATTTTTTTTTTTATTATTTATTTTTATTCCATGGCTGGGGGGGAGGTTGTGAAGAAGAAGAAGAATCAGTATTTATATAGCGCTTTTCATACACAGTATTCCAAAGCGCTTTACAAGCAATGTTAGACTGGTAGTGAAGTGACTGAATGTGTGGTGGCGGCCATATCGCACATCATCACCCACACACAGCCTGGATAATTGCATGGGAAGGGGAACGTTGGCCAGGACACCGGAATGTTCCCTGCTATTTGCGAAGAGTGCCCTGGGTTCTTTTACTTCCACCTGGACACACACCAGAACAACACCAGGATGGGCAGAAGGGACCTCGGTTTAACATCTCATCCAAAGGACGGCACACCCCAGCAGTACAGCACCCCCCAAATACTGCACTCGGATTTTTAGGTGCAAGTCCAATCCCAGTGTGGGACGAGAACCCACGACCTTCTGGTGCAGAGGCGGATGTGCTACCAACTGAGCCACGCTGACACCTGGTGCCTTTGGTTCCTCCCCCCCATCTAGCCAGCTAGGTCGTTGCTGCCCCAGGCCTGGGCAGAGCTCTTGACCTCCCCACCATTGCCCCTCTTGGTCTCTCCGACCACCACGGAGACCAGGAGGGTGGACCCAGGAGGGAGGGAGCTACCTGCCGCAGGACTGTGGCCGCGCCAGCAAGCAGTCTTCATGCTGCCAGGGATTTTCTGTAGAGTACTTCCCCTGCTGAAGGAGGTGTGCAATGACACCAAGGGATGAAAGGCATACACTTCTGTACACGCTCCTCCCGATGCCTGCCTCCTCCAGCACCTTGTTTCTGCAGCGTCGGTGGTGTTGCTCCCCAGCTTCCACCAGGGGGCAGCCATGCACTGACTGCTGATGTCCCCTCTCCCCGGAGAAGGAGAGCAGTCCTCCAGACGCTCGATCCTTCTCCAACCCTGCCAACCCCTGGCGACCTGTGCTCGTTCCCGAAAACGGGTTGCCAGCATGGCGCGAGGTGTGGCGTCCAGCGCTTCAACCCTCAGTGCCACCGGACCAGCTGGAAATACAGAATTTGAAAAAAATCTTGTCCAACTAATAAATTCAAATGTTGTGGACCAATTAGTCTCTAACCCTACAAGGGGAAACAACATTCTGGACTTAGTTATGACAAATGTGGGAAGTAGTCTTTCTGACCTAATGGTTCATAGTTCATTGGGATCTAGTGATCACTACAAACTTACCGGTAAAATATTGGCAAGTAAGTATCCCTACAGAAATTCTACTACCCTAAGGAATTATAAAAGAGCAAACTGGGATATGATAAAACAGTCCTTGGACACAATAAACTGGAATATTGTACTAGCAAACAATGATGCCAACAACATGTGGGATACTATTAAAAGTATAATTTTGGAACTCCTAGACAAATATGTACCAGTTGTATAGTAACAAGGGCCATATTCCAATTTGGTTAACTAAATCAATCAGGAGATTAATTAAGGCTAAGGGGGGAAGTTACAAAAAAGCTAAAAGATTTCCAACTGAGGTAAATTAGAAAAACTACAGAAAAGCATTAAATATGCTCAAACATCAAATAAAGCTGGAGAGATTAAACGTGGAACGTAGGTTAGTATTTACCAAAGATAACAATAAAGCCTTTTTCTCCTATATAAATAACAATAAAACAAATACTAATACACATGGTCCTCCGACACAAGATAACCTAACAGTAACAGATCCAGAGACGATGGCACAGGCCTTTAATGAGTTTTTCCCATCTGTATTTAATAAAGACAAAGGTACAACTTATGCCATCCCAGAAAATACTCCACCCCCTGCAGATTTTTCTTTATCCTAGGTACTACATGAACTCGAGGGTATTAAAGAAAATACTTCCCCAGGGCCAGACGATATACACCCATTATTTCTGAAAACCATGGGTGAATCCCCAGCCCTTCCATTCTAGGGGGAAGGGATTGTTTAACCAGGAAAGGCACACTAAGCCAGAGCTTGTTCCCAGGTGCGACCTGGGAGCACAAGGAAGTTAAGTGACTTGCTCAGGGTCCCACAGTATGCAAGTGGGAGCTGGAGGGATTCAAACCCAGGTCTCCAGGTTTGCAGCTCAGTGCCCTTACCACTATGCTACACTACCCCATTCTACTTTCTAAATTCTGTTCAATAAATCTTTGATATCTGGGACAGTCCCCCTGGATTGGCTCAAAGCAGAGGTTATTCCAATTCATAAGAAGGGAAACAGGGGTCAAGTTGGAAACTATAGACCTATAAGCCTAACCTCAATATGCTGCAAAATAATGGAAAAACTGCTAAAATTGTTGCTTGACAATGAAGTCAAAATGTTGCAGATTCAGGATGTTTCGCAGCACGGTTTTAAAAAAGGCCTGTCCTGTAATACTAACTTAATAGCATTTTAAAAATCAGCATTTATATAGTGCATTTCATACACAATGTATCCCAAAGGGCTTTACAAGCAATGCTAGACTGGTAGTGAAGTGACTGAATGTGTAGTGGCAGCCATATCACACATCAACACCCACAAACAGCCTGGATATTGCATGAACTGGTTTTATGGAAAGGGGAATATTGGCCAAGACACTGAGAATGTCCCCTACTCTTTGCAAAGAATGCCTTGGGTTCTTTTATTTCCACCTGGACACCCACCAGGACGGGTTGAAGGGACCTCGGTTTTAACATCTCATCTGAAGAACGGCACACCCCAACAGTACAGCACCCCCCTAATACTGCACTCGGGTGCCAGTGTTTAGGTATGAGTCCAGTCCTGGTGTGGGACAAGAACCCATGACCTTCTGGTCCAGAGGCAGATGTGCTACCAACTGAGCCACGCTGACACCTTTTATGAGGAGGTAAGCAGAAGCCTTGATGATGGCTCCCCTTATGATGTTATTATGTTGGCTCTTGACAAAGCTTTTGACAGGGTTCCACATGACCTACTGATAAACAAATTACTGGGTATGAGCATCAATAACCACATCATTCGATGGGTCAGAAACTGGCTCACTAACAGAACCCAGAGAGTCGGAGTCAATGGGGTGTTATCAAGTAACGGTGATGTGAGTAGTGGGGTCCTCCAGGGCTCTATGCGGGGCCCAGTTTTGTTTGGCCTATTTGCTTCAGATATGGATGCTAGCATTAGAAGCAACTTGACAAACTTTGCAGACGACACCAAAATGGGGAGAGTTGTTGATAGTCCTGACAGAAGTGTAGCACTTCAAAACGACGTAAATACATTACAAAAATAGGCAGAAACTAATAAAATGGCTTTTAATCCCAATAAATGGCTCTATTGGGTAAAACACCACCTTGTGTAGGCAATTTGATAAAGGTGGACAACTCATTACAGGTCACCAGAGGGAGGACTAGAGGGGCCTTGGCTATCCCTTTCCGTCGCACCTTACTTGGGCAATATGCATTTGCCTACTGGGCCCCCTATGGATGAATGAACTCCCTGGGCACCTCTCGGCCACCAATTGTCCGGCACAATTCAAAACTGACCTCAAACAGCACCTAATAACACTCTCTAAGTGCACCTGCCCCTGAGTTCCAGCCACACCTGCTCTCTCTGGCCCCCAGCAAGCACTAGGCAGGCCTCAGGTACCCCCTTCCTCTGTTCCTTCTCATGATTTGCCCCAGAAATCAGTTTGCGTCATGCTCTTCGGCACCTGCCACCCCCCTCCCCCCCTACTCACTGCCCCGTGAGTTTCCCTAACAGTCACTACTAATGCAGGCTGCCTGACCATGCCCCCTCACACCCCACCATTTTACTCTAACATGTCCTCTCCGCTCAGCCTCCCCTCACCCCACCATTTCTCCCTATACCTTATCGCCCTTCTTTCCCCACCCTTCACCTTCACTGCAGTACATACCTATATCTCTCGTACCTCCTTTCTTCACCCCACTGTCAGCTATCCCCATTCCTCTGAACTACTGACAAGGCACTTTGTGGATGCTTATTCCCCCCCACCCTCATAAAGTGTTTTTCTTGTTATTTAACTTGTACCTTCTATAAGTTCTGAATCCAAGCGGTATCGTTCATTGTAATGTACCTTTGCTTTCTCCTATTGTACTTTGTTTTGCAATCTATGACGTGGAACCTTTGTAAAAGAGCTTGCGCTCAAAGGTCTTTTCCGAATCACTAAATAAATAAAAATAAATAAAATAAGAAAAGAATGCACAGTCTTGCAGTTTGGATGGAACAACCTGAAGTACAAATACACATTGAATGGGACCATTCTGAAATCAGTAAATAAAGAGCATGACCTGGGGATTATAATCAAGCCAAGATAGAGCAGTCGATAGGGAGAAGGGCAGGGGTAAATGGAGAAAAAGACAAAGGCAGTAAGGACAGGGATGGGGCAAAAAGAAATAAAGCAATAAAAAAATGGAGGGTAATGAGTACCAATGCTCATAGTCTATGTAAAAAGCTTCCCGAAATGGTGGCCTTGATGGAAGAGGGATGCCTGGATATTGTGGCAGTCACAGAAACATGGTACACAGAGATCCATGACTGGGATGTCAACATACCAGGGTACACAATGTACAGGAGGGACAGGGAGGGAAGAAGAGTAGGAGGAGTAGCTCTCTATGCATGGGAAGGGATCAAAGCAACAGAACTATAGGGTAAACAGGGAGGAGAGGAGGCACTGTGGGTCACCCTGGAGACTGGAAATGACACTATAATCCGCACAGGGTTGTATACAAACCCCGTCTCAGGGGGAGGAAATGGACAAGGAAATGATAGAAGGCATCCTTAGGATGGCAGAGAAAGGGGAGATATTGTTGATGAGGGACCTGAATATGCCAGATGTTAACTGGAGCACCTTTGCTGCAGCCACATCCAAGAGCAGGGCCATTCTCGATGCCCTACAGGGGGCATGCCTCAGACAGCTAGCATTGGAACCCACTCGGGAAGGAGCAATCTTAGACCTGGTACTCTCAAATGGGGACGGAGAGAGGATCTCCGATCTTGAAGTAGGTAGCCATCTGGGAACAAGTGACCACCAGTGTGGTTCATGATAAACTTAGCTGTAGAGTCAAGCCATGCAAAAGTGAAGGTACTGGACATCAGAAGGGCTGATTTTGTCAAAATGGGAGAGTGCCTCAGAAAAGCACTAGCAAACAGGCAAGAAGGTGCGGTGGAGCAACAATGGGGAAACATCAAACTGTCATCACAGATGCAACAAGCCTTTGTGTGAAGCAAATAAACAAATCAAAATGAAAGAAAAAAACACTGTGGTTCTCAAAAGAAGTGGTGGGGAAGGTTAGGGACAAAAAGATAGCATTCAGGAAGTATAAGGAAACACAGAAGGAGCAGGACAGAGAACTGTACCAGTTAAAGCAGAAGGAATTGGGGAAGGCAGTCAGAATAGCAAAGGCCCAAACTGAGGAAAAGATAGCCAACTCGGTTAAGATGGGGGATAAAACCTTTTATAGGTACATTAGGGAGCAAGGAAAGACTAAAGCAGGGATACTGAGGCTGAATAAAAAGGAAGGTGGTTGGGCAGAGAGCGACAGTGAAAAAGCAGTGATACTGAACGAAAGCTTCTGCTCAGTATTCACAATGGAAGAGCAGGGGGAGATCCCTAATCCAGTCAATAGAAGCACTCTGGATAGGGGGGTTGATATTAATCCTTTCACAGAAGAAAGGGTTCTGAAAGAACTCTTAAAACTGAAGGTGGATAAAGCAATGGAGCCTCATGGGATTCACCCCAGAATTCTAAAAGAACTAAGGGAAGAACTAGTAACACCACTGACTACCCTTTTTAATAAATCATGGGAGGATGGTGTGGTACCTGAGGACTGGAGGAGGACGGATGTGATTCCCTTCACAAAAGTGGGAGCAAGACAGAGGCAGGAAACTACAGACCTGTTAGTTTGACCTCAGTGTAGGAAAAATGATGGAATCACTTCCGAAGGAAGGAATTGTTGAGTACCTAGAGGCCAGTGGGGTACAGGACCAAAGGCAGCATAGATTCACAGCAGGAATGTCATGTCAGACAAATCTAATTGATTTCTTTGACTGGGTGACCAAAGTAGTAGACCAGGGAGGGGCTGTGGACATGGCCTACCTAGACTTTAGCAAGGCATTTGACAAAGTCCCGCACAAAAGATTAATAAACAAATTAGCCAGCCTGGGAATGGGTCCCAGGGTGGTAGCCTAGGTAAAACACTGGCTGGACAACAGGACACAGAGGGTAATAGTAAATGGAGTCCACAGTGAAGAAAGGGGGGTTACTAGTGGGGTACCGCAGGGTTCAGTACTGGGTCTGGTCCTTTTTAATGTCTTTACAAGTGACATTGCAGAGGGACTGGAAGAAATGTATGTCTCTTTGCAGATGACACAAAGATCTGCAACAGGGTTGATATGCAAGGTGGGGTGGAAAGGATGACAAGGATTTGGCAAGGTTGGAGGAATGGTCAAATGTATGGCAGTTTAGATTCAATGCAAAGAAGTGCAAAGTAATGCACCTGGGAAACAAAAACCCAGGGGAAGAGTACACAATTAGGGGTGAGATACTGACAACAACAAAAATGGAAAGGGACCCGGGGATAGTCATATAAGATGAACTAAAGGTGGGCCAGCAATGTGAGAAGGCAGTAAGGAGGGCTGGGTGGATACTGGGATGCATAGGGAGAGGCATCACCAGTAGAAAACAGGAAGTTGTTGGCCCTCAGTACAGACAGTTGGTAAGACCACATCTGGAATACTGTATACAGTTCTGGAGACCCCATCTCCACAAAGACATAGACAGGTTAGAGGCTGTCCAGAGGAGGGCAACCAAAATGGTGCAGGTTCTGCACCAGAGGACATATGAAGAAAGACTAAAGGAGCTTAAGATGTATAGCCTCGAGGAAAGGAGGGAGAGGGGAGACATGATAGAAACTTTCAGATACCTTAAGGGAATCAACAAAGTCCAAGAAGGTAGCGTCTTTCAGAAAAAGAGATGTGCAAGAACAAGGGGGCACAATTTGAAGATAGAGGGGGGACGGCTCAGAGGTAATGTGAGGAAGTATTTCTTCACAGAGAGGGTTGTAGATGCATGGAACAGCCTTCCTGAGGAGTTCGTAGAGTCAAAAACTGGGGGAATTCAAGAGTACATGGGACAGACATAAAGCAATTCTAGTGGGTGGTAGGAGGAAGTACGCTGTTGGTAAACTAGGATCTGCAGTTTATCCGTTAGGTAGGGAAATGGGCAGACTAGGTGGGCCAAGCGGTCCTTATCTGCCATCAGATTCTATGTTTCTATGTTTCTATGTAATCAATAACTCACTCTCCTCAAATTATCATTGTTCCTAGGCTGCCAGGAAAGCAACTGATGTTATCCATGCAATAAAACGCTCATTTGTATCTAGACAACCCCATTGTATTATCCAGATGTATAAAACATTTGTAATTCTGTATCTGGACTATGGTTCCCCTTTTTGGTGCCCTTACTTCAGGAAGGACATAAATCTCATGGAGAGGCCACAAAAACATATTACAAAAATGATTTAATGTCTTAGTAACACCAACTATGAATCTAGACTGACCAAACTGGGGCTATTTAGCCTAAAGGAAAGGAGATGGAGAGGTGATCTCCCTGATCTTACTTTGAGTTGGAGCTCTTGCAGCAGGCTACACCATAAGGACTATGCCACCAGGCACTAGGATCCCATGGAAAAAACTTAGCTAGCAGTACCCAAAGTGGACCGCCTCCGACTTCTGCCAATGGTATATAGGTCACGGTCCCCGGCCACACCTCGGTTCTTTTCCTGCCATCGACCAGTGCTCATTGGCTCAATGGACACCCTCTGCTACCAGTTGACAACCATTTTCTTTGTAGATTCTACTCTGTCTACGAACAGTTTAGTTGGGGTATGTCTTCACCATCCTCGACCTCTCTGCGACAGAAATTGAAAAGTGAATGCGGGAAACAAATCCCGCCGGCTAGGGACAGGCACTCGGCCTGCCTCATCTGTCTGGGGCCTACTCACAACATTGAATCCTGCCTGCACTGCTGCGGCTTCAACCACCGGACCTGCATCCATCATCTGAAAATGCTGAAAAGCTACCTCTTGGAACAACAGCTGGCCACCATGCAACAGGCCTAGGACCCTCTTCTTCTTCAGGGTTGGGGACTTCTCACAAGGAGAAAGACAAAAAGTCCAGTGGGAAACACCATCACCATGACAAGGACAGGACCCATTCGAATTCCTGCTCTAGGTCTCCCACACCAGAAGATGGCCAGCGTGAGTCCAACCTCCCGCGGGAGGTTGGACTCTGCCCCCCCCGGTAACCCAAGCCTCCTCCAAGGAAGAAATAGGCTGTTGGTTGACTAGGATCTGCTGCTTATCCTGTAGGTAGGGAAATGGGCAGACTAGGTGGGCCAAGCGGTCCTTATCTGCTGTCAAAGTCTATGTTTCTATGTTCCTCCGGGCTACCAGTCCTGAAGCCTCCGGCCCTGGTGAAGACGTCAGGTGGAGGATCTTAAGGGCAAGGGCCTTCGGCCCCCCCTCCCTGAGTCTTAGGTCCTACAGCCACACCTCTGGGCCTAAGCCAAGGGATCTAGCCAATCAGACAGCAGGTGTCAAACTTAGCGCTGCTGCTCTCAAGGCTAAGGCATCCTCCTCTTCATTGTCAGATCAACCCTCAGGGTCAGATGACAGGAAGAGATGCCAGGAGCAGGACTCTCCTTCGGATGTCCACTCCCCTAAGCACCAGATGCCAGACTCTTGGCATTCGACCCTGTCGTCCTTGGCTTTTTTGCCTATGGGGTCCCTTAAGTCTATGCCTCTGCCACCTGCCCCCCCAAAGCTGCTGCCGGGGGGGGGGACAGCCGCCAGCCAAGGTACTACCGCCAGTGGCGCCTGACTGTCAGGTGTCAGGCAGCCAGACACCAGTTCAACCTGTTGACCTGATGTCAGCCCCTCTGCTGCCACCTGGACAGAGGCTGGATGCCCCTAAGTCTCCCAAGCATCTGTCAGCCCCTGACCAGATGTCAGTCCCACTGCCCAAGATGCCTGCTGACCCTCTGATGCCAGGCCCATCGGCGCCACCTATAGTTTCTTTGACTGGTGTCAAAGATTTATTCAGCTTCTGGTGGGATACTGTCAAGGGGGACAATCTTTCCAAGGAACCCCCGGCAGCATACCTCATCCCGCCCCGGTAGGCTCTCCTCAGTGGCTGCCAAGCTCACCGCCGACCAGGGAGCTGTCGCTAACCTTGATGAACCCTTCTCTCCCACTGGATGATGGGTCACCCGAACATCATAGGCACAGACACAAACGTTCATCTAGGTCGTCCTCCAGATGCTGTAGGCGATAGTACCAATGCTTGCATTTGAGGTCCTCCTATTCCAGCTCCTCAGACATAGGTTCTTTGGACTTCAGGTCCTTGAGTGATTTTTCATCACCTCCATCCCCACCTGGATCCTCGTGGGTATTTGCCCTGGTCTCCCCTGGACCACCCTACCTTCCTCGACATTATGGGTCACATTCGTTTCTTAACCAATGGGAGACAGAGGATCTGGATCTGGAGAGCAAACAGCATGTCCATTTTTTAGGAATGAACAAGCCCAAACCCTTATTAGTACCCCCTGGTTGCATCATTTCAAGATATCACCAGGTTGGCTTGGAGACACCCTTCGACAGCCTTCGCTATTCCTAAAAAGGCAGATAGGCTATATCAAACCCCCACTAGTGGGCCATTTTTAGGGGAACAGCCTAAAGCAATCTCAGTGGTCCTAACAGCTGCCCACGGCAGGATGAAAAACCCCAGAATATGAGTTCCCAACCACAAGATAAAGAATCCAAGCACCTGGACCAATTTGGACGCAAAGTATACTCCTCGGCAACCTGCACCATATGTTCACTGAATTTTTTGGAACATATGGTGCAGTATCAGAAGTCCCTCTGGAATAAGGTTATTGAGCTAGTGCAGAAACAGCCTGACTTTTCTCACAAGTTGGAGCTGTTGGACATCCTGCAGTCCGGTCTGGACATGGGAAAACATGTGCTGAGATCCTCCTATGACTCAGCTGAAACAGCAGCTAGGGCGGCCACCACTAGAGTCTGCATGAGGAGGTACTCTTGGCTTCGAGTATCAGGTTTTTGGTAGGACCTCCAGGATGCCATCCTGGATGCTTCCTTCCACGGGTTCATTCTTTTTGGTCCGGATATCGAGAAAATGTTCTTGGACCTTCAAGATTCGGGCAAAGCGGTTCAATCTGTATGTCAAATGTACAGGTCTGAGCAACCCCCAGGCAGACAAAGGCATTTTCATTGCCAGGGAGGACAGAAGCCTAAGGGACAGCAGCAGGGAGGCAACTTTCACCGTAAAGCCCCCTCTTAGCCTTGTGGAACACAGGGACCTCGGACCACCAAGCCCTTCCAGGTCTCCTTGCCCACTTCAAGATCCAATGCCTGACTCCTTGCCTGACCCCCCATCACCAACTGAATCTTTGGGGGAGGTAGTAGGGGTTGGTTCTCTCTCTACCCTGAAGGGTGGTCCAATATTACGACAGATGCGTGGGTGCTCCAATTGCTAGAGCGAGGTCACATGTTGGAATTCCTCCAGATCCCCCCAGACAACCCTCCCATCCAATCCACTTAATCCCCCTCCCATGCTGCACTTATTTGGGAGAAGGTCCAGTCCCTTCTCGACAAGAAGACCATAGAACCCATTCCAGCACTGCAATGGGGGAAAGGGTTTTACGCCTGCTTCTTCTTGGTACCCAAGAAGACAGAGGACCTGCGCCCAATCCTGGATCTGAGTCTCCTGAACAATTATATAGAGTACATGAGGCTCAGGATGGTTACACTGCCGGGCATCCTCCCAATGCTGCATCAAGGGGATTGGCTTTGCTCCCTAGACATGCAGGATGCCTACCTCCACGTACTGGTGCTTCCAGCCCACCGGAGATTCCTGAGGCTTACATTTCCAGTTTTGGGCCTTGCCCTTCGGCCTTTCCTCTACACCGTGAGTGTTCACGAAATGCCTCGAGGTGGTGGCAGCGACCCTCAGGATGCAGGGGCACTTCATTTACCCCTACCTTGATGATTGGCTTCTGGCCACCCTGGAGCATACCTTCCACTTGTTCAGCTCCCTAGGGATTACTCTGAACATGCCCAAGTCATCTCCTTGGCTGTGAAAAAGGTTATAGTTCATAGGGGCAATCCTAGACACGGAGCAGGAGAAGGCTTTCCTCCCACCAGACAGGGCAGCTTGCCTTCAGTCATTGGCCCACATGATCTCGATTTCTCACCAGGTTCCAGCTCGGACCATGCTTCAGCTCTTAGGTCACATGACAGCCACCATAGTGACAGTTATTTCGGCATGCCTTTTTATGAGGGTTCCGCAATGGACCCTCAGGGTGCAGTGGGACCAGAGAGAGGACAATCTCGACCAGCTGGTCCTGATCTCCAGAGCTGTGGTCCAAACTCTTTCATGGTGGCTCTCACCCCAGAATCTGGAACTGGGAACCCCCTTTCAGAAAGATCCTCCTTCCCAGGTTCTGACGATAGACGCCTTGGGCCTGGGATGGGGAGCCCACTTTCTAGATCAGCAGACACAGGGATGATGGTCTTCTCTAGAATTGTCCATCCACATCAATGTTCTAGAAATGAGGGCAGTTCTTTATGCTCTGCAGGTGTTTCAACAGGACCTCCGTCTGGGCCCTCTGTTGATTCAGATGGACAATATGTCAGTCGTCTTTTATATCAACAAACAAGGGGGGGGCACATTCTTACCCTCTCTGTTGGGAGGCCATAAGAATGTGGTTTTGGGCCATAGACCATGGTCTATCGCTCACCGCAGTCCTTGTTCCAGGAGTCCAAAACACCTTGGCTGATGCCCTAAACAGGTCAAGGTCAAGGGCTCTCGAATGGAAACTTCTGCAGTAGTAGTAAGTAGTAAATCATTTTTATTCAAAATAGAATACTGGAGACATTCCATTGAGCAAAGCTAATTTTCAGTGAAGTTCCAGGTCAAATAAAGTACGAAGTTCCACATAAATTAGACAACACTTACATACATACATTAAGCATAATAAATTAAACACAAATATGATCAACATCAGCATATATAATCAATGGATCAAACTTCCAAATACATTACATTGATTGCAAATATAAACAGACTTTGGCGATGATCTCTTTCAAAGATCTGGTTGTCCAGAGCTGGACCTCCCCGCTTCCCTGTGCAATGCAAACTGCCCAGTTTTTGCTTGCTCAATCTAGGGTCTGGTGTTTTCTGGCGAGATGCATTGCCCCTCTGTTGGACAGGGAGGTTTCTGTATGCTTTTCCTCCCTTTCCTCTTCTTCAGAGGATCCTGTTCAAGCTCCAAGCGGAGGTTGCGGGAATGATTCTCATAGCTCTGCTTTGGCCTCACCAGATATGGTTCCCCCTGCTGCAGCAGTTAGTGGTGGAACCTCCAGTTCCTCTGCCCTTGTCCTCCCGCTTTCTGTTGCAAGAGCAGGGCAAGCTGGTTCACTTGGATCTTCGGTCTCTACACTTGCATGCATGGCTCCTGCAGACATAGCCACATCTCACTTTGGGGTCTCTACTAGAGTGGCCAAAGTCCTAGTAGCAGCCAGAAAACTGTTCACTCGGGCCACTTACGCCATGAAATGGAAGCGGTTTACCTTGAGGGCCACTAACCAGGGACTGGACCTGTTCCTTTGTCCCATAAATGCTGTCCTTGGGTACCTTCTCTCCCTGTCAGATGCAGGCCTCTGATACTCTTCCATTAAGGTGCACCTCTCTGCAATTTCAGCCTACCATGCACCAATGGACAGCAAGTACATTGCCAAGCTGGATCTGACCGTTATGTTTTTAAGGGCTATGCTGCATTTTAAACCTCCCATTCAGGACCCTATCCCACCATGAGATCTTTTATTTTTATTAGAAAAACTTATGTTGCCTCCCTTCGAGCCAGTTGCAGATTGCGAGCTATGCTTTCTGTCATGGAAAGAGTTGTTTTTAGTTGCCATTACTTCTGCCCAGAGGATTTCCGAGCTTCAGGCCCTTATGTCTAAGGAGACGTATTTAGTTTTCCACAAGGACAGGGTGTCCTTGAGGACCAATGTTAAGTTTCTTCCCAAGGTTGTGTCCCAGTTTACTCTTAATCAGGACATTAACCTTCCTGTTTATTATCTGGAGTATTCCAGTTGGCGGGAGGCCCTTCTTCATACTCTGGATATACATAGGGTGCTCCGTTACTATATTGCACGCAACCGAGATCTGCGTAAGTCAGACCAACTGTTTGTTTTCTTTGCCCCTAGAACTCTGGAAGCCCCAGTAGCAAAACAGACTCTTTCCAGATGGTTAGTTAACTGCATTACCTTATACTATAACAAGTACAACAAACTCTTACTGGGCTTGGTCAAGGGTCATTCCACCAGGGGTGTTTCCATTTCTTTGCGGCACTTCGCAATGTTTCTGCAGCAGACATCTGTGCAGCAGCATATCTGGGGCTCAGTGCATACCTTTATGAAGCACTGCAGCCTGGATGTTATTTCCCATCAGAGAGCTGGTTTTGGTTTGGTGGTTCTTCAGTGTCTTCTCTCCTGAGGGACCATGCCATTGTTTCCTTTACCACCTCCCTATTTGACCTGGGTCCAGTTAGTACTGCTTGGTATTCAGTCCTTATGGTGTAGTCTGCTGCAAGAGCTCCAACCTGAAGTAAGATAGTACAGTTACATAAAAACTTACTGTAACAGTAGAACTTTAAGAGGAGCTCTTCCAGCAGGCACTGTTTTCCCTCCCTCCTGTCCCCCTGGTCTTTTCTCTTTCTCCTTTCCCCTCGACGGGGTTGTACATTTTACCTTGGTTCTTCATATCATGATTTAGCCGGTCTCCAGTGAGAGAACTAAGGTGTGGCCGGGTACCTCCCCCTATATACCATTGGTGGACGTCGGAGGTGGTCTGAAGTCAGGGGGAGGTTCCCTTTGGGTACTGCTAGCTAAGTTTTTTTCTTGGGATTCTAGTGCCTGACGGCATAGTCCTTATGTTGTAGCCTACTGCAAGAGCTCGAAAATCTACTGTTATGGTAAGTTCTTACATAACTGTACTTTTTTCTTTAATATCCTCAAAAATAAGGACTTAATGGATGAGCTGGGTATTCAGCTTAACTATAGAATCCCACACTTAAGATCTCATAATAAACAACTTATAGTACACAAAGCAAGAACAAACAAAAGGGCAAATGTTTTCACTAGACAGTGGAACTCATTACCAAGTTCACTAGTAAATTTTGAGTCATTGGAGTGCTTCAAATGTAAATTAGATGAATACATTCTCCAGTCCAGATCCTGGAAATAACCCACCTGGTGGTGGGAGACAATTTTGATGGGCCTTGGCCTTCTTTTATCTAAAAAAAAACAAGAAACCAAGAAACTTCAATGTGAACTGTTTCCAAGACAGATCAGGGAGTCAGCTACAACTGCAATGCCCAGCGTGGGTTTGCGGCTAACTCAGGAGATAGGCATTGACGTGGGGGTGAGTTATGTTAGCCCTGGTCCCTGTATGCTGGTGCCTGTTCCAGAAGGATGAAAGACCGTCTCTTGCAGCCAAGAGCCAGAGGTTGGAATCTAGTTCAAGGACAAATCAGCCTGACTGCACTATCTGCTCAAAAGGTCACGGTACCTTGAATAATTTCAGGGCCTGTCCCTGCAACTAAGTTAGTAAATGTAGTAGTAGTAAATCATTTTTATTCAAGGAATACTGTAAACATTCCATTGAGCAAAGCTCATTTTCAATGAAGTTCCAGGTTCATAAAGTGCAGAGTTCCACATAAATTTAGACATAAACACATACATACACTTAAAATAATAATAAATAAACATTCACAAACATGACATTATGATCATTAAATTAAAATTCTAAATTACATTACTCTGATTACAAGAATAAGCAGTCTTTGACCAATTGGTACACCTTTGGACAAATTTACAAACATTAGTCCTAACTCCTGAACATCTTAAATATTGAGGTGAATCATTCCAGAGGGAAACTCTCCTAAATGGAATAGAGCAATAGTTCTCAGACTTTGTCACAGTGAGCCTCCCCAAATCCATGGAAAAGATTTTGAGCCTCCCCCCAAACACTGAAATCATCTTGGGCCTCCCCAAAGAAATATAACGTACTGTACTTTGCACAGTACACCATGAATAAATTGAAACCCCTTTGAGTACTTGGCTCATATTCAATTCTTTGTCTTATACTGACTTGGAACTTTTGAAAAAGAGCTCCTGTGCTCAAAGGTGTTTTCTGAACAAATAAATAAAACAAACAAATATTATTATTCAGCTTATTGTAACTCCCTCCCCCACAGACACACAGAGCCAACCTACTTGCTCTGCTATTTTCATTTTGAACCATCGATACCTCTTGTTGCAGTACCTTCATAGGTCAGACTACTTTCTCTGTTTCCTCTCTATATGAAATAACCTTCCTACATACTTTGCCTCTCCCACTCCTTCCCTGCTCCTAAGCAACTTCTCAGGGATTACTCTGCTCCTTCCTGCTATTGCTCTTAGTACTTCTGTGCTCAACCCTTGCATTTGGGCTGTTCTGCCATCAATTTACAAATTGATCAATTACCACCACTTATTAATTTATTGTTCATATTTATTTGCAGTATTGCACACTGTATATTTCTTGACTGTTTTGCAGTTACCTTTTGAAATGTATTCACTCTCTACCCTTTCCCAGGTACACCTGAAACTGAGCCTTGGCTCATTCACTTTCCCTTGTCACCTATTAGTAAATAAATGCATAAAATTCACCTACTGTTATTATCCTCTTTCAGTTTGCTTCATCTCTTCACACAAAATATATAAAACCCAAATTTTAAATACAGTACTTTTCAGACTTGCTTGAGCCTCCCCTGGAACAGGCTGGGGCCTCCCCAAGGAGGCTGGCCTCACCATTTGAGAACCCCTGGAATAGAGGATCTGCCGATATTCAAATTACAACTGGGGATACAAAATTGGATACCATGTGTAGATCTCAAATCCCTTCCAAATTTCCTAAGCTTGAACAGCTCATCAATATAATCTGGAACCTTGTGGTTCCAAACCCTAATCATGAAATGCAATAAATGTATATTTTTTCTCTCAAGTGGTCTAGTCCAGTTTAGTTCTTTATATAAATAACACCTGTGTGTTCTAAATGGAACCTCTAATATAAAACGAGCCAACCTACAAAATAGCTGGTCCACCTTATTTAACAGTACCCCAGATGCCCCTCCATAAAATATATTACCATAATCAACTGCTGGGAGTAATAAAGTTGCAACCATATTTTGATGAACCTCCCTAGACATAAACCTTTTATATCTGTAAAGGGCTCCTAATTTTTTATTCATACTTCCAATTAATGAATCTATATGTAGATCCCAACTTAAATGGGAATCAAGCCATATTCCCAAATATTTGTAATGGTCAACCTGTTTTATAACTAAACCCCCAGCTGTAACAATTTCCAATTTTGAATCACAAATTCTATTATAGTTACTTCTAAACAAAAGTACCTGTGTTTTATTTGCATTCAAAATCAAATAATGTCTCCTAAAAAAATTCCTGAGCTTCGTCAAAAGCTTGTTGCAATTTCAACTCTATTATACCCTGAGAAACTCCTTCAACATACAATATTGTATCATCTGCATACAGATGATACCGAGTGTCAGGGATTGGGGCCTAAATTCATTCACATAGCTATTGAAAAGCAGAGGCCCCAAGATTGACCCCTGGGGAACTCTGTTCCTCAAATCCAAGATCCCAGATTTAAAGGAATATACCTTCACATGCTGACTACGTCCCATTAAATAAGATGAGAACCATTTAATTGAAAGATGAGACAAGCCAATCTCCCTGAGTCTGAACAGGAGCACCCGATGGTTCAGGGTGTCAAAAGCCTTTGAAAGGTCAGTAAATAAGGCACCTGTCATTAGCCTCCTGTTCAGACTCAGCTGGGGATCGCTTACCACTTTAGTTAAAGCTGTTCGAGTACTATGTAAAGGCCTAAACCCTGACTGATGAGATAATTTCAAAGCTGTTTCTGCCACTTTGCTGTTTGCTCCAGTTGCAAGATTTACTGTGTCATTGTTGGGCAGGCCAACGGGCCTGGGACTACAAATACCAGATTGCCTTTTCTACTATTGTAGTTTGGTATTGGCCAATGAAAATTTTAGACCCTCGTAAACCGATCTTACCTTTAAACGCTGGCGTCAGTTGGGACTGAATTATGTTTATCAATTTTAACACCTGCAGTGGTAAACTTTTTTGAGGCACTGCAGAGGGATTTGGGGATGGCTAATAGAGATCATTATAGATATTTACAATTGAGAACTTACATACTTCACCAGCATCCTGCTTGGACAAAGTTGCCCTACCTAAAACCCCCTTTACTGACCAAAGTGATAGACTGTATCAATGGCAATATTTGGGGGCACCTGATAGATCAGCTCTATTGAATCCTAAGGGAAGTACTGGGGGATTCAACTCAATCGGTCTCAGATGGTTGGAACAAGGACTTGGGTCTTATGGTATCCTATGAATCTTGGGTGAAACCTGCACTCCCTGCAGTTAAAATTACTCTTTCTTCAATCTGGAGGGAATTTGCGTGGAATTGCCGATATAGGTATTTCCGGTCACCAGCAGTGCTGATTAAATAGTTGCCATCAGCATATGGGAAATGTTGGTGGGGATGTCCATGTCAGGTGGTGGATCTGGGACACATATTCTTGTTGTGTCTACTACTGACTCCTTTCTGGTGCACTCTGCAGAAAGAACTGTGGGAATGTTTGGGAGATCCAGTGGAGCTTTCAGCTGAAATGGTACTGTTAATGATTATGCCCCAGCATCGCCTCTCTTGGTATAAAACCCTATTACCCCTGAACATTTTGGCAGCCAAAAAGGCTATCACCTGAAAGTGGAAGACTACAGTCATCCCATTAGTAGCTGATGGGAGAATAATTGTTATGAATCTTTACCAACTAGAAAAACTAACGGATGGTCTTTATGATAAATTGGATGCTATCACAGTAAAATGGCAGAAATGGGTGTAATATATGGCCCAGGTAGACTCTGCCTTTATTCCTTGAAAGTTTCCTGCAGGGTATGGAGAGGTGTTGCCCTTACTGGGGGGGAAGGGTAATGGGGAGGCGGTGGGTTCGGTGTTTTCCTCTTTGAATATCCCTATCACTTAGAGTTATGTTTTGTGGAAATGTCTAAAGTTTATCTAGGTAATATATACAAAATAGAGACATTATAATATTTATGGCTACTTATCTCTGTAACCTCAGAAATGTTTTGTGTGTACATTGGTACCATTAAAATATGTACTGTTCTTGTGACCCTGTAAGTGTTTCTTTTAATTTATTTATTTATTTGAAGTTTTGGATTTACAACCTTTGAGCCATCGGCTCATTTACAAAGGTACCTCGTCACATGGAGGACAGTAAAAAACAGAGAGGGTACAAATTACAAAGGAATAGCCATCATGTATAGGTTACAAACATTGTTTACAAACATTATATACAGTTTTGGATACAGATATTTACATAAGCACAGCAAAAAACATTGTTACTATGAGAGAGCATCCGTTACAGTATACTCCATCATATTCATAAACATTATATTTAAAAAAACAAATACCAGATTACCAAAGGGCCAGTTATCTGTTCCTCAAATGTTAAACTGTTCTGCATGATTACAAAAATAAATCAGGTTGTGTGTTTAAAGGTCCCAACGTCGGCCAACCAACTGCAATGTGCCCGGCCTGCAATGGCTATAGTCTGGGTACCCACTGAAGATAAGTGGGACTGTCCATGTGTACTGTTAATTGTTGCTTGAATGCTTTGCCCAATCCAAATGAAACAAAACTACCCAGCTTTAATTTGCATTTCCTATACCCCAGTGTTTATTCCCCTAATAAATGAGGTTTATTGGTAATGTTAACACTGTCCATGAGCATATTTTTTCAGAGTGCCAGGTTATTATGTCTAACTGTAAAATGCACTGTTATTTCTGCTAACTATTCCTTGCAGGTACCCATGGTGTATAGCAGAGGTCAGAACTCTATTGGTAAGTGTGGTCACTGTGAGTATATTATTAGCACTTACCACAAATTGTACTACTGAATGCAAGGTAACCTGTTTTATGGGAATCCATGTGTGGGACCGCTGGTTGGGGCAGTGGGTAGGTATAGCATCCCAGGAAGTTGTACTACTTTGTCATCAGACCCACTTAAAAACTACTTTGGGTAGAGGCACTGTGCAAATAGTTTTGCTGTTGGTACTGAGCCCCTTCTGGCATTCAAACCAGAACCCAGGCCCCTCAACCTGTATTGTGTCCACAGGCAGGGGTAGTATCCTGTTGGGACATTACGCTAGGGCTACATCTTCGGAGGCACCACTGGGATCTCCTGTTTACTAGTTGGGCCCACACGGAGTCTGCCACCAGTATGGACAGTGGCACCAATACCAGTTCTGAATTTCCCACCAATAAAATGGCTGTGTGAAAATTGCTTGGGTGGTGTGGGGCAGAAGAGGTTGACCTCCAAAGAGCCCTCTTTCTCCTAGGGATACCCCCGGGTACTAATAATGGTACAATCGAGGAAGCCCTTTCTGGAGTAAAATGCCTTGGTAGAGCTGTTATAAAAGGCTGAAATACTGATTGGATGACACAAACTTTAACAGCCCTTGTGGAATGTAGTAACCCGGTGGACAGTGCAAGAGTGCCTAGTGCCATTATCTCTGATGAGTCGTCTGAGGCATGTAAAGTAATAACTATGTACATTGTGATGCCTAAATCTGAAGGGTTCCCTAAACCTGAAGGGCTTAAAGAAAAGCTTGACAGACTGTTAAAGGTTGAGTGTCAAACCATTGATGACATGAGAAAATTGTTTAAGATTCCTGAAAGCACACATCCTCTGGGGCCTACACCTGCACCTGTGTATGTACCTCCAGCCAGTCATGACTCTTATTGTAGGTTGCAAGTGTTCTTGGGCACCCTTTCCACACCTAATAGGGAGGATGACCTGGAAATGTGGATGGACTATGCCTCACCTCTCATGCAAGAGTGGCAGTGTACAGAGGCTGAGAAAAGAAAAACTATTTTGGAGAGCCTCCGAGGACACGCATTGTATACCATCCGAGGATTGAAGTCCACCAACCCCAGTGCTTCCGCGTATGCGTACTTGGCTGCACTGGAAACTGTATTTGGTAGCCCAGAGATGGGTGAGGACTTTATGT
This sequence comes from Neoceratodus forsteri, assembly GCA_016271365.2. NCBI lineage: Eukaryota > Metazoa > Chordata > Ceratodontiformes > Ceratodontidae > Neoceratodus > Neoceratodus forsteri. The sequence continues at coordinate 129,944,427 of CM057452.1, forward strand.
GGCGGTTTAAAGCCATTAGACAATGGAAAGGGGAATCCTTGTCAGCTTATTTGACTCGATTAGAGAAAGCACTGCAGAGAGTGTTTAGGAGAGGAGGTGTGGTCTCATGTGAGCTGGATTGAGTCAGGTTGGACCAGATACTAAAGTCTCACAGGTACTCCAGCTTCCTATTGCTCAAGTTGAGATTAAAAGATCGCAAGGCTAATCCCCCCTCTTACATTTCCTTGATGCAGGAAGAATGAGAAGCAGAGAAGGAGGAAGAATTGTTGGATCCTTGGGTTGGTGTGGTGATCGCAACTCCTACCCTTGAGAGAGGGCCTGCCATTGGTGACCCTGAACTCCAAGAGATACTTACAGAAATTCGAGAGCTGAAAACTGGTGAGACCACTTAGACCACCTCAGGTAAAAGTCAAGATATCTGTCAGAACCCATCTGCCATGGGAGTGGGGGTGCATGCAGGGTAGGAGCACCGAATCAATGAGTTGTCTGACCTAGTAAAGGAATTGGTGGGGCGTAGTGTGCAGCCTCAGGCTTGGCAAGGAGGGAGGGAGACTGAACAGGGACCCACTGCTACCAGTGGCCCTGCCTGAGTTTCAAGTACGTATTCTTCACAACCCCCTAACCATGAATGGAGGCCCACTCCTGATTTATTGTCACAGCCGAAGTGGACTAGAGAAGGTGTGTTCTGTTACAAGTGCAAGAAGGATGGTCATGTTAAAAGGGAGTGTTGATCACGAGAGAACCCGACCCAGGTGAGGGACAGACCACTTGAAGAGAAGCACCAAAAGCAAGGAAATTCCAGCGGGGCCCCGGCCCAGTCCCGCTCCAACTTATTTGTAGCAAAGTCATCTGTTCAAGTTCCTGCAAATACTTCTTTGGATTGGGCAGAGTTAGTAGTCCCTCCATGGAAACTACTGTGCATATAGAAGGGATTCCTGCTAGGGCAGTGCTAGACAGTGGTTCACAAGTAACCATAATTTTCAAAGACTGGTATGATTAGCATTTGTCTCACTACCCATTGCAACCACTTGGTGGCATGCATGTGTTAGGACTAAGTGACAAGGCTTATCCTTCTCTTGGTTACCTTGAAGTGTGGCTTTCATTTCCATCCTCTGTGGCTGGTGTGGGAGATCCTGTAGAGACTCTAGCTCTGGTGTGGCCTCTCTCTGGAATGTATGATATGAATATATGAACATACGAATATGCCAGCAGAAACAGACCATCCGGTCTATCTAAGTCTGCTCGAGTATGCAGCTAGCACCCCTAGTTTGCAACTGCCCCACCCCCTTCCCTTTGTCATCCCACTGCCACCCCCACCTCCCCCACCCTCACTCTCCTTGTTCCTGTCCCATGCTCTTTTGAAGCTGTTCACAGATTTACATGATACAACCCATTCTGGTAGTGCATTCCATTTTGCTACCACCCTCTCTGTGAAATAGTATCTCCTCATTTCCCTCCTAAATCTTCCCCTTCTATTCTTAGCCCATGCCTCCTGGTGTCCCTCCCCCTCCTTAGCTTAAAGACCCCATCTGCCCCATCCTTATTGATTCCCCTCAGATACTTGAATGTCTCTATCATGTCCCCCCTGTCCCTTCTATCTTCCAGAGTGTACATATTTAGGTCTCCCAGCCTACTGTCATAGTCTCTCCCCTCCATTCCACATATCATCTTTGTTGCCCTCCTCTGCACCCCCTCCAATAGCCTGATATCACGCTTTAGGTATGGCCTCCAAAACTGCACACAATACTCTTAAGTGCAGCCTTACCAGCGACTTGTGGATGGGCAAGATCACTTCTCTTTACCTGGATGAAAACCCCCTCGCTATGCACCCCAGCATTTTGTTCACTTTTGCAGCCGCTCTCCTGTACTGATCAGTGTTGTTCATGGTCCCTATTATCATTACACCTAGGTCCTTCTTCTCCACAGTGATCCCAGCTTAACTCCCCCCCAGCCAGTATTCTCTCCTTGGGTTCTTCATCCCAAAGTGCATAACCTTACACTTTTTTGCATTGAACCCCAGCTGCCACCTCTCTGACCACTCCTCTAGCTTGCTTAGGTCCCCCCGCAGCTGCGTCTGTCCCTCCCTTCCATCCACCACTGCTCCAATTTTGGTGTCATCAGTGAACAGACTTACCTTGCACACCACCCTGCATGCAATATCTGATATGAAGAGCCCAAATAATATTGGCCCCAGCACAGAGCCCTGTGGTACCCCACTTGTCACTCCCCTCTCACCACCACCCATTGCAGCCTCCCACTCAGCCAGCTTGTAATCCAGTTCATAATTTTTGCCCCTACGCCTACACCAGTTGGCTTCCCCCCAAGCCACCCATGAGGCACCGAATTGAAGGCCTTGCTGAAGTCCAAGTAAAGAACATCCACTGCATGACCCTTATCCAGCTCACCTGTCACCTAGTCATAATACTGTATCAAGTTGGTCTGACAAGACTTCCCTGAAACAAACCCATGCTGCCTCACATCCTGGAGGCCATTGTCCTCCAGGTACAACACCAGTCTTTTCTTTAGTATCGTTTCCATGAGTTTGCACACTATGGAGGTGAGACTTACTGGACGATAATTACCTGGTTCATCCCTTGGCCTGCTCTTGTGTAATGGTACTACACGTGCCATCCTCCAGTCCAGTGGCACACATCCCAACTCCAGTGAGGTGCTGTACAGATCCGCCAGTGGCTCCACCAACACCTCCACCATCTCCCTCAGCACCCTGGGGTGGATACTATCCAGCCCTGGTGCCTTGTTTACCTTCAGAGCCCTCAGTCCCTCTAGGACTCTACTTGCCTCAATTCTTCCATCTGTCTCCCCATCCCCCTGTCCCCACCCTCCCAGCCCACCTCCCAGCCCATGCTGGTAGCGGTCCCCTTTTCTTCCGTGAACACTGAGCAAAAGTATTCATTCAATGCTTCTGCCTGCTCTTCCCTCTTCTGTCCACTTCCCATTCCTTTTTATCCTCTCTATTGTCTCCTTGCACTTCCTTTTCTCCCTGATGTATCTGAAAAAGTCTTTCTCCTCCCCATTAACCCTATGCTAATTTCAGCACCCTCTGGGCCTTGCTGTTCAACTAGCATAGTATTCTTGCTCTGCTCCTTTTACTCTGTGCCAATCAACACTGGTATGATTGCATACCAGTGTTGACTGACACCAATGGCCACATGTTCAGCCATCTGACCCAGTTATGTCAAGAAAGACAGCACAAAAGAAATGGTAGAGCTTTACATATTCATGCCCTGGTTAAAAAAGCCTATGAGTCACAGATGCAGCCTAAAGAGGCTGATAGAGATGAACCCTTAAGAGTTGTATGGAAAAAAGAGCCTTCTACTATTGTGCTCCCTCCAAATGCAGACAGTAGCATCAGTGGGAAGGTTCGGCTGAAGAAAGATGTGACTAACCAGATACTAATGCTTGGTGCTCCTGATGAGGGTAACCTGCCTGAAGGACTATTGGTCAAGACAAGTGCGCTCGCTGTACGAGCCCATGCTTATGCTGACGAGTGGTTGTTCAAGTAGAGAATATTACTGTCAGAGACATTGAAGTCCATAGAGGATGTACTCTGGCCAAGGTTTATTGTGCAGACACTGCCGTGCATCTGGAAAGAAGAAAGGGGAAGATGGTGAAGTATCTGCACATATGTTTGATTTTGGGGAGTCACCCATTCCAAATGGCTGGAGAGCCTGAATCAGCTAGAAGCTGGCCCAAAGAACTAATGTTTTCTCCTTTAAAGAGTGGGATGCAGGATGTGTTACAGGTGCTGAGCATCACATCCGACTGCACAATGAGCGCCCATTCCGTAAGAGGTCCAGAAGACTAGTGCCTGCTGACATAGACAATGTGAGGTGTCATTTGCAAGAGTTAGTAGCTGCAGGAATAATTCAAGAGTCTCAAAATCCTTATATTTCCCCAATCGTGGTTGTAAGGAAGAAAAATGGAACAGTAAGGATGTGTGTTGACTACAGAACACAAAGAACCATCCCAGACCAGTACACTATGCCTTGCATACAAGATGCATTGGACTGCTTTAGTGGCAGCAAGTGGTTTTCCTTCCTAGACTTGCAAAGTGGGTATTACCAAATTCCAATGGCCCCTGAAGATAAGGAAAAAACTGCTTTTATTTGCCCATTGGGGTTTTATGAGTTTCTCTTTTTTGCCACAAGGAATATCAGGACCTCCCACAACATTTTAGACTTATGGAACGAGCAGTTAGAGACATGACTCTCCTTGAATGCCTTGTTTACCTGAATGATATCGTTGTCTTTGGCAAAACACTCGAGGAGCATGAAGCTCGCCTCTTTAAAGTGCTCGATCGTCTGGAAAAATTTGGCCTGAAGCTGTCAATAGACAAATGTCAGTTCTTTCAAAGTTCTGTAAAGTACATGGGTCATATTGTTTCTTCACAAGGCATCCAGACTGACCCTAGCAAAGTAGAGACTTTAATCGACTGGCCCAAGGCCAAGAATCTTAAAGAACTAAAGAGGTTTCTGGGATTTTGTGGATACTACTGCAGATTTGTTAAAGATTATACTAAAGTAATGTGCCCTCTTTTGAACCTGACTCAGGGGTATCCTCCCACGTACAAAAGGTTTAAAAGAAGCACTGATAAAGAGACTGCTAAGACCTATTTTAAACCTCATGAACCTTTCAGTCAAAGATGGACGACCGAATGTGATGCTGCCTTTGAAGCGATTATGTATCGGCTGACCCATGCTCCTGTTTTGGCATATGCTGACCCATCTAAACTGTATGTGCTTCACACAGATGCCAGCCTAAGTGGGTTAGGTGTTGTACTTTATCAAGAATACCCTGAGGGCATCAACGGTCAGAAGTTGTGCAGTTATCTACTCCACTCCCCCTCCCTTGAACCTAATAAGAGGCTCAGTGGCAGATCACTCCAGGGTCACTTAATAGGCCTCCTATATAAATTCTTGACAGAATACCTGGGGGATACAACATGAACCATTTTAGATGGTTGAAACAGGGATTTGGATCTTTCAATGTCCAATGTCTCCTGGACAAAAACAACTGTAATAGCAGTTAAAATAACCTCATCCAGTATTTGGAGAGAATTTGCATGGAAATGTCAGTACAGAGTCTTTCGCTGCCCAGCAGTTCTTGCAAAATACCTCCCGGCCTGTTATGGGTGTGACAGGGAGCTCCTGCCACTCTTGAGGACCAACCTTTTCTTAAATCTGTTGCAACAGTTCTATTTCTAAGCCTAATTTATCCTTTACTATTTCTAGTCCATAAGGTTGGCCACCTATGGGCACCCCCTTCCCTTTCTTGACTATGCTATAGTGTCCTCTTTAATTTTCCTTTTCCCTCTCGGGTCCTTGTATAGGGAGGTTATTGTGGTGACCTCCAAGTGTATGTAAAACAGGTTGTGTTTATTGTCGTTGGATTTAGAATGCAATGGCACTATGTCATAAAATACCTTGATGTATATAACTTATGTGTATGAAACCTGTAAATGTTGAACATGCCATAGCAGTAGGTGTTCTTCATAAAGGTAAAAAGTACTAGGTGACTGTATTATAGAAATCAAGTTAGTTGTGCTATTTAAAATGCATATAAATTGCTGTAAATTGAACAAGTCTAAATATCATGGTGATTTACATATAACCCATGATGCCTTGCATTATGGACGTAGGTATGATGTTGTATTTCTTTAAGACTTGATTTGTTACCAGTACCCTTTGGGGTAACATTTCTTTCAGTGATTCTGCATTGAGGGTCTTTGTCTATGACTTTCTTTTTGGGCCCCCACTACTGAAGCAAACGGGGCCTGCATAGGGGTGGAGGTTGCATCTCAATTGGTAAGTTAGATCAGAGATCAGTGTCAGTAGGTGCTGGCTAAGTGCAGAGAAAGGACATTCATAGTCTGTTGCTGCAAACTGATCTACTGAAGAAGGAATATGGCATTGTAGAAGCGTATTTCCTGTATTTTGAATAAACATCACACAGAGATTGTGTGTTGAACCTGAAGTTTGGTGTCTGGTCCATTTGTTATCCCACAACCCCTCTACAATAAGGTTTGTTGGAGGGGATGTAAGTGTCGCCTGGCAGACTTTGGACATATCTTCCAGCTGTGCCCCATGTTGATACCCTTCTGGTGTTCCTTACAGGAGGAACTGCAAGACTGCCTATCAGATCAGATGGAATTGACTGCTGAAATCAGTCAATCAATCAATCAATCAATCAATCATTCAATCAAAATCTTTATTTATCCAGATGAACTGCATTGAGCAGAGCTCTTTTGCAAGATGGACCTGATTAGAATAGGATGATACATATATATATATATATATATATATATATATATATATATATACATATGACAAGACAAGGTGTATGACATGTAGTTTACAGTTTACAAGGCAAAACACAAAAACATAGACAGGCATATACCATGAATTATTTACAGTTGTAACATATGTACATGATGATATTGCGGTGATCTCAGATTAAGTTACAGGAAGTAAAAAATTGAGTTTGGAGATGTAAGAGTAGAAGTAGTGACTAGGTGGGCCTTGAAGTACAAAGACAGGCAGTAGTGGGAAATGGTACTATTATCCATTTACCCGGAACACCATCCCCCATGGCACAAAACCGTGTTGTCCCTATATCTTTGGGCAACTAAGAAGGCAATAAAACATAGATGGATATCTGCTAGCATACTACACTTTTGGATTGGAGACAAATTGTCATGGAACTATATAGACTTGAACATCTGACAATGGGAATTCATGATAAGCTTGTTCCTTTCAGGGCTAAATGGCAATGATGGATATGGTTCATGACACACACATTGATGCTGAGTTTGTACCTTAATGGGAGGGGGATGAGGAGTTTTGAGGCACCCTCTCCTCTGTGGAGGGAACTATTAACTATTGGCTACTTTTTATGACACTGATGTGGTATATGACAGTCCTGGGGAAGTATTTCTAAACATCAACATTTTGCTTTTATATTATGGGGAAACAGCTTATTCTACTGCTTGAACTCTGTCTTTCTGTACCATGCTGACGATATCCAACAAATGTTGAAAATGTTATTGATCTTACAGTTACTTTTTAATAAATTAGCAAGGTTTATCTTAAATGTTCCAAAACGAACACATAGAAGTAAGGTCTATCAGTCTCTGAATTGGATGTACCCAAAAGATAGAAGGTCCTTTTGTGCTTTATTGTATATGGTTATACCTCTACTTTCCCACCTGCAGACATAAAGCCTGAATCCCCCACCCTGCAGAATATACCAAAGAGGCCATCATTCTACTTTAAAGCTATCTCCAAAAAGGATGTCATAAATCTTCTCGACACAATATCAGATAGTACTGCTGTTGAGTCTGACTGCCTGGAACCCAAACTCTTAAAACTGACTGCCCCCTTCATTGCAAAACCTCTAATCAGAATATTCAATATGTTCCTTGGCGAGGGCATCACGCCTAATATATGGAAACTGGCAGTTTTTAGAAAGGGGTGACAAGAAACACATTGCTAATGATAGGCCGATAGCAATACTGTCAGTCTTAAATAAAGTACTCTAGAAGCTCGTCACAGTACAGGTGACGGAATACCTCACCAGATATGACCTGCTCTCTACAAATCAACATGGCTTCGGAAGAGGCCACAGTACCCAGACTGCTTTACTACAGCTAACCAAAACCAATGACACACTTCATGCCATGGGTCAAGTCCTCCTAACCAGTGCAGTATTCATTGATCTAACGAAGACTTTTGATCTAATTGATCATACATTTCTGCTAGTTAACCTCCTTTCCCTGGGTTTCTCACCTAAATCTGTAACCTGGTTTCATGGCTATTTAGCCAATAGGACACATGTTGTTAAATTCAATTTGGCTACCTCAGACAAAACAATCATCGATGTTGGTGTACCGCAGGGATCTATCCTTGGACCTCTTCTCTTCTTGATCTATATCAATAACATAATGCAAAACACCTCCTGTTCATCATTGATGTATGCTGATGACCTTGTTCTGTATACCAGCTCAACTGATGTCCGGACTCTCAACTAGAAGTTTTCTGTGGATTTCCTAAATATCCAATCCTGGATCACCAGCAACAGGCTTGTTCTCAATATTGGGAAAACGCAGGCTATACTTGGATCACCTGCCAAGCTAAAAAATACTCGGGATCTATTCACAATTTCCTGTGATGATGGTACCCCTTTGGAGGTGGTAAACTCCTTTAAATACCTGGATGTCCTACTTGATGAATCCCTTAGCTATGAACCCCATATCATCACTACGTGTAAAGCTGTTAATGCTAAACTGGGGTTAGCCTATAAAACTAGCCATATTCTGACCTCCGCTGCATGGTTGGCCATTGCCAGAGGTATCCTACTCCTGTCACTCACTTACAGAGCCATAATCTACTGCAGTACATCAAAATCTTCCCTTCACAGATGGGGTACAACTTACAATAATATATGTCGTTATGCCTCTGCATCCTCTAGGTTAAAACATCACTGCCTGCTATACACAGACCTAAAATGTCCCTCTCCTATGGTCCACCAGCTCCTATTTCTAGGGAATCTTCTGGACTGTATCCTTAGGTCCAACATGCCAAGCTCCCTTGCCTCCATGCTAACCCCTCAGTCTACCTCCTATGGCCTCCGATCTGTTGACCTCTCCTTGCTTCACATTCCTAGATGCAAAACCTCCAAAGGTAAATCAGGATTCTCACATGTGGCCCCCAGTTATTGGAACTCACTGCCCCTTGATATATGCATGGCCCCTAGTCATGCCACTTTTAAGAAAAGGCATCGCTCACTCCTCGATGTACATACCCAGTGCACCTGTTTCAACCCACCCTAGGTCTTGGCTACCCTCGCTATGCTGCTATGAATTTCCTCTTGCATTTCCACCACCCTGCAGCTATCCGCCTCCCCACCTCTTCCTACCATGCCTTCTCTTCTCATCCCTTATCTCTTTCCTCATCTCTCTCTCTCTTCATCCATCACTCTCTTTCTCCTACAGCTTCATATTTCCGTTTCCCTGCCTCCTGCTCCTCCTTCCTTTTTATATTGTATGAAGTTAGCTGGTTGTATGAAATACTCAATCCAAACTTTACTCCGTCGCACTTCTGTACTTTAATTTGCATACTACCCTCATTGCAAACATGTGCACTTAACATACAGTATGTATTCTTACTGTGCCATGAGACTGATACTGTGAAAGCTGTTATCAGCTACTCCTGTAATTCCTATGTTGTATATTTTGACACTGTATCCTGCCTTGTAATTCCTAAACTGTATATGTTTGACACTGTATCTTGCTTTGTACCTGTGCACCTGTACCTCCCTATGTTGTGACCTCCCGGGTCGTGCCTGAAAATAGTCACTTCTGTGTCTAGTGCACCTACCCAGTTACCAAAAACTAAATAAAAATAAAAATAAGTCAGTTAGGTGCAAAGTTCCTGAATACATTACTAATGGACTTCAAATTAGGATAGTAAAAAAAAGAATGCGCTCAGCTGAGGGAATAGAATACGTCCTTCCTAGAAGAAGGACAGACCTGGGCAGAGCTCACTTCTTTTTTTTGGGCCCCCGTATATGGAATACGTTGCCACTTTCTCTTAGGCCAGTTAATTTTAATCCCCACATAGGTGAAATCAAAAGATGATTTAGAAATGAAACAATGAAGAGGTTGATTATAGATCCACCATGAACGAAAGGCAGGATAAAGTATATAAGCTGAGGATTTGCACATGTTACGTGATGATTGTGAATTTGGTCCTATTATTGTAGATTTATATTAGCAGTTTTCCAAACTAGTTAAATGTAATTAAATATTGTGAATTTTATTTATGTAATTTAGTCCATTTTGTATACTGTATATTTATACGTTTTTGTATAATATGTCAGTGTCTGACTTTAGATATTGTAACTAGGAGTAATCATGTTAAGGACCTTACTGGAAATGAGCTTGTCTCAGTCGAGTCTCCTATTCTTTTGCTTGTCAATTGAATAAAAATGTTACTATTACTACTACTACTACATTGTATTCATTTCTTGTCCAGATTTACGTGAAGCTTTGTTCAATAAAAATTTTATTTAAAAAAAAAAAGAATACCCTAAGGGGATGTGCCCAGTTGTTTTCGCCAATAGAAGTTTGTCTCCATCAGAAAAGAAATACCCAGTTCACAAATTGAAACTCTTAATGCTTAAGTGGGCAACAGTGAAGCAATTTCATGAATACTTGTACGGAGATAAGATACTTATTAAAACTGACAATTACCCATTGACATCAGACTTCAGCTAAGTTAGATGCCGCAGGACACAGATGACTTTCAGCTTTGTCTACATATGACTATGCAGTAGAATATTATGGACTTTAATAGCCCACTGCTCACCCTTGATCCACCTCCCTGGTAAGTCAGTCAAAGAAATGTATGACATTAGTTCTTATCCTGGTGCTGACCAAAACTGTGAAAGACAAAGAAAGAATGATATGAGGTTAATACATGGCTCATATATATATTTGTGAACCAAGAGAAACACAGAAACATAGAAACATAGACTTTGATGGCAGATAAGGACCGCTTGGCCCACCCAGTCTGCCCATTTCCCTACCTATTGGATAAGCTGCAGATCCTAGTTTTACTGACAGCCTACTTCCTCCTATCCCCCACTAGAATTTCCTTATGTCTGTCCCATGCATTCTTGAATTCTCCCACTGTTTTTGACCCCACAACCTCCTCAGGAAGGCCATTCCATGTGTCCACCACCCTCTCTGTGAAAAAATACTTCCTCATTTTGCTCCTGAGTCGCCCCCCTCTATCTTCAGATTGTGCCCCCTTGTTCTTGCACATCTCTTTTTCTGAAAGATGCTACCCTCTTGGACTTTGTTGAGTGCCTTGAGGTACTTGAATGTTTCTATCTTGTCACCCCTCTCACTCCTTCCCTCGAGGGTATACATAATAAGCTCCTTTAGTCTCTCTTTGTATGGCTTCTGGTGCAGACCCTGCACCATTTTAGTTGCTCTCCTCTGGACTGCCTCCATCCTGTCAATGTCCTTGCAAAGATGGAGTCTACAGAACTGCAAGTAGTACTCCAGATGGGGTCTCACAAACTGTCTGTATAGAGGGATAACAACTTCCTGTTTTCTGTTGGTGATGCCTCTCCCTATGCATCCCAGTATCCCCCAGCCATCATTACTGCCTTCTCACATTGCTTGCCTACCTTTAGATCATCTGATATGACTACCCCCAGGTTCCATTCCATTTTTGTCGTTGTTAATAGTTAAGCTATCTCTATCCCTTATTCCCTATTTGTCATTTCCTGTACACCACTAAGGACCTACTGTATACATATTTACATCAGTCAGGAAACTATTAGACTATGACTGCAAGGTTCAATTTAGAGATGGGACTAAATCAAAACTTCCATTGAGTCCAGGATATTTGCTGACTCCAAGGGTATAAATCCCAAAAAAATACATGCTTCAAAAGGAGTCTGTCAAAGTCTCCTCCCCCCCTTGGATTTTGACACACTTTGTTGATAGCTCTAAATGAAAAGTCATGCCCTTCCACATTATTTGCATGTTTAATATGTAGTGCTATTGCACAGCTTTCGTCACTGTTCGCTATCGCCCTAAAATTTTCACTTACCCTTATCCTGAATTGCCTTTTCATCTTGCCAATGTAAAAAACTCTACAGTGGTATACAGCTACATAAATAACACCACAGCTGCCACATGTTATCAGTTGTGTGATTGAAAATTGTTTGTTGTTGTGTGGATTTAGAAACCTGGAGAGATGACCTTACAGTACAACGTACAGTGTTTGCAAGCACAATAACCTTTAAGGTTGCTCCGTAGCCAAGTATTGTTATTTGATCTGGCTTGTCTGCTATGGACTTAAGTGTTTTGCAAAGTAGTAGCTTTGTGGTACACCTTGCATGGAGATTCTTTACTAATCTCACTCAGTGCTAGATCACCCTGAAGGACGTGCCAATTCTTCTTAATTATCTTTTCAAATTTGCTGGCATGTACTCAAAAAGTTGTTACAAAATTATACCTTGTAGATGTAGTATTGTTCCTGTTATTTCCTTGGATTAAATCCAACCTGTTGTTTGATTTAGCAAATTCATAGGCATTGTTCAGAACTTTAGTACTGCAACTACATTCAATAAATCTTTCAGTTAGTTCTGAGACTGCTCTTTCATAATTACATCTGTACTACAATTACGTCACAGTCTCAGATAGTGACCTTTCGTAATGTTACATTACTGTATGTTGTGGGTGGCAACTCAAAGCCAATAGTAGTGTGTTTTGTTCACTTTCTTTTCTAAAAATATCTGTGCAAGTTACCCATTTCATTCTTCTGAATCTTCAGATCTATAACATTCTCTTCACATTGACTTGCATTGTATGTAAATCTAAGGTTGGGGTTGGAGGTATGGAAATATTCTACAAAGCTCTCAAATTCTTGTAGACTACCAAAGAAGGCCAGAGGTAATCATATTATTATTTTGCAATTTATAGTTTCTCTCACTGGCATTTGCTTTACCCCCCGGTGCTAGCAGACACTCCCCCACAGGACTTCCAACCCTGTGAATGAGCCCTCACAGTGGGGCTGTCCCAGGGGAGACCACCAGGGTTCCTCCATGGAGGCTATGCCCAGGGCTGGCAACTGAACTGGGAGATCCTGTGGCATGGGGGTTTTTGCTTCCCCATGTTCTCCCCAGCCCCGAGGATGGCAGCATACAAGGGAGTCTGAGGAGACATGCATGCGCAAATATGTGCCACTGCTCTGGATCCCAGCTGACATCCTCCTCCCCCACATGGCACCCCAACTGCCTTGCCACCCTTGGTCACCCAGGTGGCAGTATTGTAGCAGGTACCACAACCCTTCCTCCCCAGAGGAGGTGAGCATCCCTAGGATGCTCAGTCCTCCTCCCCCTGGCTGGCCCTCTGACAACCAAGGCTCATTCCTGAACCCAGTTCACCAGCATCATGAGTGGGATCTCTACTGCTATGCTGGTGGGCCATAATCATATTATTGAGCGTTTACTGAGGGTGTGACATGGGGCCAATAAATTTAAACAGCAAATAACACAGTACACGGGGGACTTCTGATGATGTCATGACTCAAATGGTGGCATGAAGAAAAAGCTCCCAATCCCACTGAGCAAACATCTCTCATTTTCTTTAGTTAAGTACCTTCTATACTGTTAAAATGTCTACATAGACAAAGGAGAGTCACAAATTACATGATCAAAGTCTGAAAAGAAGAAAAATAAAGGGGATTGTACCAGATTCTCAGATCATAGCTCAGACGGCAGCAGAAGTGCCACACCCACCAGTGTACATAACCCTATATACAACACTGATATGAAGAAAAGTGTCTAACCAGGACAAGATTCAAGAAGCTTCTAAATGAAATATGAACCTCTCACCAGGAAAAACAAGTCAGAATTTCATAAATTGAATGAATGATTATCTGGGGTGGAAATGTCATCTGGATGAGGCCAAAGAGTGTGTGGCAGTAGTGGAAGACATGTACCTTCAGTTTTACACGGTGGTGGAATCTCTCCTACAACAAACAGAAGCATTGCATGAGAAGGGCCTGGACTTAGAAGCCCGATCACACCATGATAATCTGCATCTTTCTGGTTTGTCTAAGGGAACTGAAATGGGCAATATGTGTAGCTTTATTTTGGATCTTTTAAAGGATGTATTAGAATTACTGCCCACCTTTCAATTTAAAATTGAATGGGTGCATCAGGCAATGCAGCCAAAGCCCTCTGATCCATCAGTCAGACCCTGTGCAAATATTATGAAAATGGATAGCTTTTAAGGCAAAGACTACTCCAGGCCTGGGAAAAGAAGGAGGTTAAATATAATGGCACCACATTGTTTTTGGAGCAAGATTACTCTCTGGATATTCAAAAGAAACATCTATAGAAGAGGGCTATTATAAGAGGTTTGAGGGCAAAAAAGATCTGGTTTCTGACCCATACCTTGCACATCTCAAGATTTTTGAAGAGGATGGTATGTGCCTTTACAATACACTAGAGGAAGCCACAGCAGCCCTTAAGGAATGTGGAATCCCTTTGGAGCAGTGTAAGCAACAGCCATCCCACTCAATCTCCCCCAATATTTTCAAACATTGGCAGGAAGCAAAATGCCAACAGAGCAAAAAGAGCAGAATTGATGCCCCCCCCAGGCAGTGCAGGAAATCCGTGCTTTGCTGAAGAAACTGGCACACAAATCTGCTGGAGTCTTGACCAGGAATCAATCCTCTGAAGAACGATCCTAGGGAGACTCAAGTTCCTAGGAGGAACTTTATAGAAGGACTAGAAGCCAGCTTAAAAGAAATACATTTGGGGCAGTTTTTTCTACTGTATTTTCTTCTATGCACCCTGCTAAGACTTGAATGAATGATGGCCATGACTGTGACAGGGTAGACTAAGACCCTGTTCTAGTTGTCATGGAGAAAGTGTTTAAATGCAAGGATCTGTCCTTTTCTGTTTCTTCTATATCTGGTTGTGCAACCAAATTTTCTTGTGAGACTTTGGACTTGATCACCCCAACAATCCTTTGCCTCTCACTGTCTCTCAGTTTTCTCTTGCTGTCTGTATTTTCCTCACTTGCATATCTGCTAATATAAAAATATGTGCAAATCATTGTATGGAAATGTAACTGATATTGGGATTTCTTTTGTTTAGAAAATATATAGTGTTACAGTTGAAATATATGTAATTATATTTTGAGATGATTGCAGAAAGCTATTGTAAACTCTAGAGGTTACCCGAGTACAAATGTTTGAGCCTTTTGCAAGAGCTGTACAAAGGGGTCCTCAAGAAGCACACTGTATTCTAACAGCTCCTGTCTAATATTTACAAAAACAAGATGCCTGCTAAGAGTGGGGGTTGAAAGGACATATAAGAGCTAAGCTGCAACTGCAAAAAAGATTAGGAGAACAAGGGACACAGAGACTGAAAGAAAACGTTATTTTATTTTGCCTCGGTAAATAGTTATACTGAACAAGTTTGTTTTATGATACTGCTAGTGTAAATAAATAATTTTTGGTGAATTGTACAACTGCTCCTTTTTTCCTGTGCCTCCTGACCTGTGCCTTGACGACAGATGGTGTCAGCCTAAGTGGGATTTACGCCATGCATACCCTAATACAGGAGTTTTGTGCATGGGTACTGGCCCTAGTACCAAGGAAGCACAGAGGAAGGTATGGATTCTGCAGCAGCAAGTCCAGGAGTGGTTACCAGGAGAATGGCAGCCAAACTAATAGAAACAGAAGTCCAGTCTGAGATTGTACAGCTAGCATAAGTTATGGAAAAAGAACAGGCAGTGATAGAACCTAAAAGCCTGATGGACTTTTTCAAATGGCAGGCTGTACAACTAGAAGAGATTAAGAAGCAGAAAGAAAAAGAGATTCAACATTTAGAAGTGCAGAGGAGAGCCAGCCCATTAGCGCAGTGGTTGGATTTCTGCTTACGATGCCAGTGACCCGGGTTCAGGAATGGACCTGTGTCATCAGAGGGCCGGCCAGAGTGAGAAGGATCGAGTGTCCCAGAGACAGCTCTCTTTCTTCAGGGGGAAGGTGGGGTGCATGTCCAGTGCTTGACAGACCCCTAGTGGAGGCTGGGAGTACCGCAGCAACTGACATCTAAAAGCGGTCGGAGGGGCGGAACAGATGCTGGACATCATTGCACATTCCCAACCCCCATGTACAGCACCAAAAACACTTCCTGCCTGTGGCCCGAGATGAAGCCTGCCCTAGCCTACATCAGCCTCCAGGACTAGCCCTCGGACCTAGTACCATCATGTGGTACCGTTAAGGGGTTTGGTGCAGCACCCCACTCTCAGGGCAAGCCAGGGGGTATCTGAGGGGTAGGGTCTAATGTGGAGGTGGAGGTTAGGGTCCATGACCAGGCTGAGGTACCGGGTCGCAGGGTAGCAGGGCAAAAAGTATAATAAATCATAAAAAAAAGACGCACAGAGGAGAGAAGAGATGCAGTGACAGGAGCAGCAGACGAGAGAAGAGATGCAGTGACAGCAGCAGCGATGGCTGGTTGCCTTGCAAGCTATCGAAGGCAGAGGATCTGGCACACATCCAGGCGAGCAACAAAATGCAAGCAACTTAAAAGTCATTAAACTTACAAAGTTGTGTCCCTCAGATAATATTGAGGCATACCTGACAACTTTTGAAAGAGTTGCCACAGCCTGCCAACGGCCAAAGCAGCAATGGACAATTAAACTGGTACCCTACCTGACAGGGAAAGCCCAACTTGCCTCTAGCAATATGGACACTGCACAGTCAGAAAACTATGAACTGTTGAAAACCAAAATACTGAAAAGGTATGACATCTCTGGAGAGACATACAGGAAGAAATTTTGATCTCTAAGGTACAACTCTGTCGACAATCCTTGAGAAGCCTTCACCTGACTCAGAGAACTCCTGATAAAATGGATCCAACCAGAGAGCAAAACAGTCCCACAGATCATCAACACATTTGCCATGGAGCAATTCAACATCTTGCCTACAGATGTGCAGCTGTGGGTAAAGGAACACTGACTAGACAGTGAGGGAAAGACTGTTTCTTTGGCCAAGGACTACCAAATGGCCAGACAAATGCCACAGCAGCGAGATAATAGCCAAGCACCGGTAAGACACTCTTTTTCCCATTTAAACTCCAAGCCTGATGAGAACTCTGGTGGGGGTAACAAATCTGGGCCCAAAGACATTATCTGCAATAACTGTAATAAGCCAGGCCATTTTGCAATAAACTGCTGCAGTAAGGAGAGTGGCACTGGAGCAGATTTGTCCTTGGCAAATTGAGGCAAGTATAGAACAGAGTTGTTACAGATAGCACATGATAATCCTATGGCTGGTCACTCAGGGAAGGATCACACCCTTGCCAGATTGCTGTGTAGATTTTACTGGCCTGGAATTCATGAAGATGTTGCTACCTATTGTAATTCCTGTGCTGAGTGTCAGAAAGTAGCCCCAGTCACTAGAAAAAACAAGGTGCCCCTGGTGCACCTGCCCTTGATAGATGTGCCTTTTGAGAGAATTGCAATGGATGTGGTTGGTCCTCTAGACAAAAGTAAAAAGGGTAATAGATTTATCCTGGTAGTATGTGACCATGCTACTCGATACCCAGAAGCAGTTCCTATGTGTACTGTTACAGCCCCAAAAGTTGCAGCAGAGCTGGCCAAAGTTTTCAGCAGAGTGGGCATACCTAAAGAAATAATTACTGATCAGGGTAGTAATTTTGGTGCTGCATTACTTAAGGAACTGTACAGACTACTAGGTATCACTGCCATAAGGCCCTCCCCTTGTCACCCTCAGACAGATGGTCTTGTTGATCATTTTAATCCAACTCGAAAATACATGTTAAAAAGTTTTGTAAAAGGGGAAGGGAAAGACTGGGACCAATACTTGCCTTATCTACTTTTTGCCTACAGAGAAGTGCCACAGGCATTAACAGGGTTTTCACCATTTGAAACACTGTATGGTAGGCAGCCAAGAGGGCCACTGGATGTGATGAAAGAAATGTGGGCAGATAACCCCACCCAGAAATAATCTATAACTTCTTATATGTGTGTCCTAAGAAAGAAGCTGGCAAAATATGTTGAAATTGTGCATAGAAATCAGGAAGAGGACCAAAATCAGCAGAATGTATGTTATGACCATGGGGTAAAAGCAAAAGTTTTCGAGCCAGGTGAAAAGGTTTTGTTACTGTTGCCCACAACAGAAAATAAGCTGTTAATGAAATGGCAAGGGCCTTAAAAAGTTCTTAGACATACTGGCACTGTTAACTACGAGATTGAGACCCCTGATAGGAAAAATCCTTCTAAGATATACCATGCTGACCTCCTCAAGAAATGGGTTGAAAAATTGCCAAAAGCTGCTTTGCTAGTTTTACCAGAAACTGATAAAGAAGATATGGATGTAGCTTATGATAGACTGGAACAAACTGTAACTGCTGATGCTGTAAAGGTGAATGTTTCCTTAACCTCAGAACAAACCGCATATATTCGTAATAAAACAAAGACAAGGCGCTGCGTCAGCATGTGGTCTAAAAGCAAAACAAAATGGTTATATTAAATGCACGCTGAAAATAGAAAATAGAGTTAAAAATCTACGTTTGACCTTAGGTCTTCTTCAGGAAATATCTAAAGAGAAAAAAAAACTAACTGTTTTTTCTCTTTTAGATATTTCTGAAAAGACAAATCAACGCTAACTCTATTCAGCTCATTTAATATAACCATTTTGTTTTGCTTTATATTCGTAATGTGCTAAAGACATTTAACAGTACTTTTACCATGGTACCAGGCTGAACAAAAGGGTTGAGCATGTCATAGGGACAAGGAATGCTCATTGTTGTAGGCAAAAGACATACAGGTTGCCAGAGAAGTTAAGAGCTGATGTGGTTAAGGAAATACAAAAAATGAAAGAATTGGGTATCACAGAGGAGTTGAGGAGTGCTTGGTCATCTCCCATGGCAATTGCAAACAAAAAAGAAGGGGGTGTTAGAATCTGCCTTGATTTCAGGAAAGTTAATCAAGTGTCAGAACTTGACAGTTATCCTATGCCCAGAATAGATGATTTGGTGGACAGACTGGGGAGTGCAAAGTATATTAGTACCCTCGATCTCACCAAGGGTTACTGGCAAACACCTTTAGCTAAAGAATCCAGAGATAAAACTACATTTGCCACCCTTATAGGATTCTATCAGCTCACCACCATGCCATTTGGTTTACATGGTGCGCCAGCTACATTCCAGTGGTACACGGATGTCATTTTATCCCCTCTCACTAGTTATTGTGCTGCGTACCTGGATGATGTCGTGGTGTACAGTCCAGACTAGAAAACCACCTGGAACACTTACAAGCAGTTATCCAAGCTATCAAAAATGTAGGTCTGACTATTAATCCTACCAAATGTGCAGTGGACATGCAGGAAAATAGATATTTGGGTTATGTGTTAGGAAATGGAGAAGTTAAGCCAGAGGTTTCTAAAATAGAAGCTGTAGCTAACAGCCCTGTACCTAAAACAAAGAAACATGTTAGGTCATTTTTAGGGCTGGCTGGTTATTATTGAAGACTTGTTCCCAACTTTGCTGAGTTAGTTACTCCTCTCACAGAACTAACAAAAAACAGTACCCAAATAATGTAAAATGAACCACAGAGTGTGAGAAGCTTTTCAAGCCATAAAGGCTGCATTATGATCAGCCCCTGTTTTAAGAAGCCCAGACTCTAACATACTAACATACTAAAAGGCCAGCAGAATAGGCCCAATGGTCTCTCAGGTCTGCTTAATTTTCAGCACCTGCACTGAGGGCCAATTTTGGTGTCCCCCCCTCCCCCTTGGGTTATACTGTCCCCAGTCCCAGATGTTCCACCTGTATTGGGCCTGATCAGAGTTACCCTCCCCTTGTACCCATCCCATCCCCTCTTAAACCCATCCACTGTCTCCACTTCTACCAGCTCCCTGGACAGTGCATTCCATGGCTGCACTACCCTTTCAGTGAAATAACATCTTCTCCTCTCCCCTCTGAGCCTGCCCCCTTCCAGCTTACACCCATGACCTCTTGTTGCCCCACCCTCCTTCCTTTGGAGCACCCTGACTGGGCCTCTTTTATTGATCCCTTTCATGTACTTAAAGACCTCTATCATGTCCCCCATCCCTCCTCTCCTCTAGGGTGTACATGTCAAGCTCCTTGAGTCTCTCCTCATAGATCCTCTCCCCCAGGCCCCAGATCATTTTGGTTGCCCTCCTTTGGACCCTCTCTAGGAGTGTAATGTCCCTCTTTAAATGTGGTCTCCAAAACGGTACACAATACTCAAGGTGTGGCCTAGCCAGGCAGTTGTACAGTGGAAGGATCACTTCTGCCTTTCTGGAGGTAATCCCCCTGGCAATGCATCCCAGGATCCTATTTGCCCTTGCCATTGCCCTCCTACAGGTCTCTGAGTTGTTCATTTTGATATTTACCACTACCCCCAGGTCCCGCTCACCCTCCGTGACTTGAATCATGTATCCTCCCAGGGTATACCCCTGGCCTGGATTTCTAACTCCCAGGTGCAGAATCTTGTACTTCCCCACATTGAATTTTAGTTTCCATTTTCCCAACCACCTTTCCAGAGCCACCAGGTCCTCCTGCAAGGCCACACTCCCCTCCTCCCCATCCACCACTGCACCCAGCTTTGAGTCATCTGCAAAGAGACTCATCTCACTCCTGATTCCCCTCCTGATGTCTGAGATATAGGCATTGAACAGGAGTGGCCCCAGCAATGACCCCTGGGGAACCCCACTAGTAACCCACCTTGGGGATGAGGCTAATCCTCCAACCACCACCTTCTGAGTATGCTCAGAGAGCCAATTTCCTATCCATCTTAACAATGTCTCCCTACCCCCATTTTCTTCAGCTTAGCCAGTGGGCCACTGTGGGGTACCAAATCAAATGCCTTGCCAAAGTCCAGAAAGAGGATGCCCACTGGCCTACCCTGGTCCAGGGCCCTCATCACCCAGTTGTAGAACTCAACAAGATTTGTCTGGCATGATCTTCCCATGACAAAGCCATGCTGCCTATCATCCAAGTACCCAGTTTGCTCCAGTAACCCCCCTAGCCTTTTCTTGACAATACCCTCCATCACCTTGCCTGAGAAACCATTTTTATTACGAACAGATGCATCAGAGGTAGGCCTAGGTGCAGTCTTAAGTCAAAATGTAGATGGGACAGAACATCCTATTCTGCACATAAGTAGGAAGTTGCATGACAGAGAAAAAGGTACTCCACCATCGAAAAGGAATGTTTAGCAGCAAAGTGGGCCACGGAGTTCCTGAAGCTTTATTTGTTAGGAACTGACTTTGTTCTTGTAACAGATCACAGTCCTCTCTGTTGGGTTAACCAAATGAAAGATAAAAATTCCAGAATCACAAGGTGGTACCTGGCACTTCAGCCATTTCAATTCATTGTGATACACAAATCTGGTAAAGAGAATAGCAGTGCTGATTTTCTGTCAAGAAATGCTCAGGAACTGAGGATTCTGGAAGCTGAAAAACAAATGCATTGGTTTGAACTGTACTGTTATAAAAACAAAAAGAAAGATGATGTACATGTGCTTAACGTCTGAAAGCAGCAAATGTTATTAGAGAATAAAAGGTTTTGGAAACCTGTTTAATAAAACAGGTTCCCCCTTCAGGAAGGGGGTGTATGTGACAGGGTAGAATAAGACCCTGTCCCAGTAGTTATGGAGAAAGTGTTTAAATGCAAGGATCTGTCCTTTTCTGTTTCTTCTCTGTCTGGTTGCTCAACCACATTTTCTTGAGAGACTTCTGACTTGATCACCCTGACAATCTCGTCATCCTTTGCCTCTCGCTGTCTCTCAGTTTTCTCTTGCTGTCTGTATTTTCCTAACTTGCATATCTGCTAATGTAAAAATATATGCAAATCATTGTATGGAAATGTAACTGATTTTGAGATTCCTTTTGTTTAGAAAAGATATAGTGTTACTGTTGAAATATATATAATTATATTTTGAGATGATTGTAGAAAGCTATTGTAAACTCTAGCGGTTACTTGAGTGCAAATGTTTAAGCCTTTTGCAAAAGCTGTGCAAAGGAGGCCTTGAGAAGCACACTGTGTTCTAGCAACTCCTGCCTGATATTTACAAAAACAGGATGCCTTCTAAGAGTGGGGGTTGAAAGGACATGTAAGAGCTAAGCTGCAACTACAAAAAAGATTAGGAGAACAAGCGACACAGAGACAGAAAGAAAACTTTATTTTATTTTGCCTTTGCAAATAGTTATGCTAAACAAGTTTATTTTATAATACTACTAGTGTAAATAAATAATTTTCGGTGAATTCTACAACTGCTCCTGGTTTTTCTATGCTTCCTGACCTGTGCCTCAACGACAATGACTTTAAACCTATGATAAGTAATGTCAGGCTAATTTACTGTAAAGTGGCATTTCTCCCCCTGTATGAGTGCAGATTATCATTAGCAGGCAGCTGAAATCAAAAAGAAAAAGGCGCAAATATTTGTTTTGATATTAGAATGCCTGCAAGACTGATTAAAATATCGGGGGTTGAAGGAGGTAACTTTCAAAGGTAAAATAGCCCACTTGAACAGTTATTAATTTAAGAACTGAAATTTAAGGACTGGAATGATGGACATAGAAGTTTGACGTCTTTGCAGAATATTTAAAATAGCAAATGGGGAGAGGGGTGCAGCACTCCATACTCGAATGGGAAGAACACCCCATCCCCCCTCAACTAGTGGTCAAACAGGAATTCAGCATGTTTGCAGTTCATTTGCATCACCAGGTAAAAAAAAAGGTCTGTGTCCCCATACGATGCACGGGGAAATGCCAAACCTCTCCCAACAAGTAACACAGCAAAATCTGGCCAATGGAAAATCATGTACACAAGTGCTCACAGCATTGGGAAATAAGATCCCAGACCTGCAGGCAATAATGTCAGAGGCTAAACTGGACATAGTAGCAATTAGTGAGACACAGTTTACCAGTAACCACACTTGGGAGACTTCAGTACCTGGCTATGTACTGTTCAGAAGAGACCGAGGTGCAAAAAGAAGGAAGGGTGGAGTGGCCCTGTATGTCAATGAAAATATCAAAGCTACAGAAATTCAGAATACACATAAGGAGCCAGAAGAACTGTGGGTCATCCTGGAAACAGGAAATGGGACAGCCATAAGAACTGGGGTTGTCTACAGGCCCCCAGACCGGGGTGGGGGGGGGGGACATTGACACATTACTGTTAGAAGATATACAAAACATTACAGCTAAATGGGAGGTTCTGATGATGGGAGACTTTAACATGCCGAATACAGATAGGTCAATACCAGCAGGAACATCTGCCAGAACTAGACACATGGTGGATTCCCTGCAGGGGGGAGGGCCTCAAACAACTGGTACAACAACCCACAAGAGATAAGGCTATCCTAGATCTAGTACTGACTAACAGGGAAGGGATGACAGATCTCCAGATAGAAGGTCACCTGGGGGCCAGTGACCATCACATGGTATGGTTCAATTTGGCCACTACATCTAAATCATTCCATTCCAAGGCAAAAATATGGGACTTCAGAGGAGCTGACTTTGATAAGATTGCCAACAGAGTTAAGCTAGCCCTGGCAAAAAGAAACACAGGTGAGGGGGTACAGGCAAAGTGGGCAAGCATTAAGGATGCAATACTTGAAGCAACATCCCATTGTGTTAGACAGAAAAGGAAGTGCAAGAGAAGAAGGAAACCACTTTGGTTCTCAAATACAGTAGCAGAAAAGGTCAGAGCCTTCAGGAAATAAGGGAACACAGCGGGATGAAGATAGGGAGACATATCAAACTGCCCTAAGGGAAGCAGGGAAGGCAGTAAGGCAGGCAAAGTCCCAAACTGAGGAAAAACTTGCACGAACAGTAAAGGAAGGTGACAAGATTTTCTATAGATACATTAGTGAAAGGAGAAAGTCCAGAGGGGGTATTGCTAAGCTCAAAGGAGAAAAGGGTACATGTGAGGAGGAGGACCCTGTAAAAGCATCTATCCTAAATAGATACTTTTGCTCAGTATTTACTGAAGAGAAGGTAGGGCAGCGCCCACAGCTCAGCACCATGGACACAGGGAGGAAGGAGGTGAGCACTACTCCCTTCACAAAGGAAAGGGTCATACAAGAGCTCACTAAGCTCAGGGTGGACAAGGCAATGGGACCTGATGGCATACATCCCAGGGTACTTAAGGAGCTAAGGGTGGAACTAGCAGAGCCATTAGCAGAACTGTTTAGTGAGTCTCTGAGCACAGGACAGGTCCCAGAAGAATGGAGAAGGTCTCATGTGATCTCGCTCCACAAGAGTGGTAGCAGGGAGGAGGCAAGGAACTACAGACCAGTCAGTCTTACCTCAGTAGTGGGCAAGATTATGGAGGCACTCCTTAAGGAAAAGATAGTGCAACACCTGGAATCCATATGTGCACGGGATCCAAGACAGCATGGGTTTACAAAAGGAAGGTCCTGTCAAACTAATCTCATAGATTTCTTTGACTGGGTAACCAGAGTGGTGGACCAAGGGAGCAGCTGATGTCGCCTACCTTGACTTCAGCAAAGCTTCGACACTGTTCCACATAGAAGATTGATAAATAAGCTGGGTAGGCTTGGGGTGGGTCAAGTTGGTCAACTGGGCAGCAAATTGGTTGACGGGCAGAAAACAGAGAGTGGTGGTAACGGTATACAGTCAGAAGAGATGCAAGTCACAAGTGGGGTACCTCAGGGATCAGTCCTGGGGCCAGTCCTCTTCAATATCTTCATTAGTGACCTTGCAGATGGACTAGAGGGTAAGACTTGTCTGTTTGCAGATGACACCAAGATCTGCAACAGAGTAGGTGATCCAGATGGGGTGGGCAGAATGAGAAGAGATCTGGATAAACTAGCAAAATGGTCAGAAGAGTGGTAACTGGGAGTTAATGCAAAGAAGTGCAAGACCATGCACATAGGGAAGAGAAACCCTGAAGCCACCTGTAGGCTGGGAAGGGAGTTGCTGTCAGTCACAAAGAAGAAGAGACTTGGGTATCATCATCACCGATGACCTGAAATCATCCAAGCAGATCTCTAAAGCAGTAGGTAAGGCCAGGGGGATGTTAGGGTGTATTAGTAGGGGTATCACAAGTCGTAAGAGGGAGGTAATAATCCCTCTTTACAAGACACTGGTTAGGCCCCATCTGGAGTACTATGTGCAGTACTGGAGGCCACACCTTCACAAGAACATTAACCAAATTGAGGGAGTCCAGAGAAGAGCAACCAAAATGGTGCAGGGACTGCATCAGAAGACATATGAGGACAGATTAACGGAGTTCAATATGTATACCCTTGAGCAAAGGAGGGAGAGAGGTGATATGATCAATACATTCAGACACCTTAAGGGCATTAACAAGGTGAAAGAGTCTAACATGTTTACATATAAGAAAAATAGCAGGACAAGAGGACACAGCATGAGATTAGAGGGAGGCCGATTAAGGGGGAATGTGAGGAAATGATTTTTCACAGAAAGGGTGGTGGATGCATGGAACGGCCTACCTCAGGAAGTGGTGGCTACGAATACAGTGCAGGGCTTCAAACAGGCGTGGGATAGGCATAAGGGAGCAATACAGATAAGTATGAATAGATAGGCTTCTGACAGAGCAAAGGTCGATGGCACATTTAGAAGGTAGAAAAGAAATGAGCAGACTGGATGGGCCTTGCAGTCCTTATCTGCCGTCAACCTCTATGTTTCTATGAACAGGGGAAGGGGTAACTAAATGTCTTCCACAAAGCCTTATGTTCGCGTATCTGGACATTTTGAGTATACAAGTGTATCGACCAGTCCCTCCTTGGATATTTTTTTTGGTATTCACTTTTTATTGATTTTGTACAAAAATAACATATTTACATGTATATAAAACAACAGATGACAGATAACAATTTGTAGTGCTTGTTAGATCAAGTTACAGACATTCGATTATAGAGAGTAATAATCTTATCTAAGAGTGTATTACTGACAGAAATATAATTACTTCAAATAAATTTTTAGCAGCTCAGTTTTTGGATACATTCCCTTCTACATGCCCATTGATTGGCATCCTGTAATGATGCAGGGGATCAGAGAATTCCAGGGTTTCTCCCCTATTATTCTAGTTATCTCTCTGTCAGGGTAGAATTTATTGGTGGCAACTCTTGGAATTATTGTATGTATTGAGAGGGTAATTTCCCAATAGTCTAGCAGATCTTGCATTGGGGATGTTGTCCTAGGGATCTCCGGGCTTACATTCTATGGGACAAATGATGGGTCTTGCAGTATGTAGTAAATTAGCCAGAGGGTCCATTTAGAATAAATGTTTTCTTCTCTTTCATTTAAATTGAAGGTAATTCGTTCTAATTTATATAATAGTTTAGTGGTCTCCCCCAGTCTCTTATTGTAGGTGTTTTGTCAGTTAACCAGTTTTGTTATAGCTTTTTTAGCTGTAGTAATTAGTAGGTGGCTAAGATATTTGATATTAGTATTCCTATATTCTTTAGGTAGAATAAGGTAGAGATACAGTTTCTTGGTTAGGTGAAATTGGGGGTCTAATAGTTCTCTAAGTTGCTCTTCTATTTGTTTCAAGAAGGGGTTGAGTGCAGTGTATAACCACATAACATGGGTGTGGGTAGCCCTCTCTTCTACACAGTGTCTCCAACAAGATGCTGAGCCAATGGAGGAATAGTGCCTTGTCAGCACCGGGGTCCTGAAGTATCTAATGTAACCCCTCACCCCTGCCTTTTTACCAAAACGACAGGTGGCATGCTGTTGGCACTGGCAGCAATACCTGGTGGGGACCTGGGTTCGGGGAGGATGAGGTTACCCGGCACAAGGGGACCTAGGTTTGGGCTACTCTGCACAGGGGCACCCAAGTAAATCCAAACACACAGGCCATCTGCCAGGTTTTGTGTGTTAAAGGGCTGCCTATTTCTTCCAGCCATTGCAGGCGTATGCTGTCAGTGTATGTTTCTCCTTGGGCATTTAGAGAACGGTAGTACCAGGAAACCAAGTGTGGGGTTTCAGGGTTTATATTAAGGTAATGCTGGGCAGTTAGCAAGGGTGGGTACTTGTCTGGGGTTCTTACTTCCCGAGGCAACCTTTGGTAGAAATGCCGGAGTTTTAAATATCTATAAAAGTTCTGCTGGGAGAGGCCAAATCATCTCTGTCTGGAGTCAAAGGTCCAGAGTATGCCCTGCTTAGAAATTTGTAACAGATATTTCAGGTTGTATCTCTCCCAGGTTTGATAACCATGGTCCAGTCTGTTTGGGAGAAAATCATCAAGGTTCGCTATCGGGCAAATCAGTGCCAGGTATGGGGACAGCCGCTGCATCATTCTTATGCTCTGTCATGTTCTCCAGCCCGCATCTAAGCTAGTAGTTTAATGGGGTAGTTGGGCCCTGGCTTGCCTCCTGATTTATATAAGTATTGAAAGTATTCCCTATCCGGGATAAGTGTCTGTTCTATTTTGAGCCAGTGCGGTATGGTTGTTCTATTCTGTCTGGCCATAAGGTGTGTTAGGTTGGCTGTGAAGTAATATAGTTGCAAATTCGGGAGAGACAGTCCTCTGGATTGGCATAGAAACATAGAAACATAGAAACATGGAATTTGACGGCAGATAAGGACTGCTTGGCCCACCCAGTCTGCCCATTTCCCTACCTACTGGATAAGCTGCAGATCCTAGTTAACCAGCAGCCTACTTCTTCCTACCCCCACCCCCCAGAACTGCCTTATGACTATCCCATGCATGCTTGAATTCCACCACTGATTTTGACTCCACAACCTCCTCCGGAAGGCCGTTCCATGCATCCACAACCCTCTCTGTAGAAAAAATACTTCCTTAAATTACCTCTGAGCCGCCCCCCCTCTATCTTCAAATTGTGCCCTCTTGTTCTTGCACACCTCTTTTTTTTGAAAGATGCTACCCTCTTGGACTTTGTTGATTCCCTTGAGGTACTTGAAAGTTTCTATCATGTCCCCCCTCTCCCTCCTTTCCTCGAGGCTATACATATTAAGCTCCTTAAGTCTCTCTTCATATGTCTTCCGGTGCAGACCCTGCACCATTTTAATTGCCCTCCTCTGGACAGCTTCCATCCTGTCTATGTCTTTGCGGAGATTGGGTCTCCAGAACTGCACACAGTACTCAGATGGGGTCTCACTAGCTGTCTGTACAGAGGATAATAACTTCCTGTTTTCTACTGGTGATGCCTCTCCCTATGCATCCCAGTATACCCCCAGCCCTCCTTGCTGCCCTCTCACATTGCTTGCCCACCTTTAGGTCATCTGATATGACTACACCCAGGTCCCTTTCCATTTTTGTTGTTGTTAGTATCTCACCCCCCATTGTGTACTCTTCCCCTGGGTTTTTGTTTCCCAGGTGCATTACCTCGCACTTCTTAGCATTGAATCTAAGCTGCCATACATTTGACCATTCCTCTAACCTTGCCAAGTCCCTTCTCATCCTTTCCACCCCACCCTGTGCATCAACTCTGTTGCAGATCTTAGTGTCATCTGCAAAGAGACATACTTTTCCTTCCAGTCCTTCCATAATGTCGCTTATAAAGACATTGAAGAGGACCGGTCCTAATACTGAACCCTGTGGTACCCCACTAGTAACCCTCCTTTCTTCTGAGTGGACTCCATTTACTATTACTCTCTGTGTCCTATTCTCCAGCCAATTCTTTACCCAGGCTGTCATCTTGGGACCCACTCCCAGGCTGGCTAACCTGTATATTAATCTTTTGTGTGGGAGAAAAAGCACTTTTAACCTGACCCTGGGTCTCTGAGCAGCCCATATGAATTTTGAGATAATACAGTTCCAGTCCTTAAATACTTTACCAGATATGAATGTCGGGAATATTTTGAAACAAATATAGGGCTCTAGGGAGGGTGATCATGCAGATCAGCTCTATTCTCTTGCTAAGGCTCAGGGATAGTGTAGCCTAGGCTGCCAAATCCGCTTTTAACTGTGATGTAAAGTTCTCATAGTTATCTTTATAGGCTGATTCACTTCTTTGTGAGATGAATACCCCGAGATATTTCAATTTAGCCAAGTTCCATCGGCAGGGTATCATTTTGTTTTTATTTATTTTATTTATCAAATCTAGGATTACAAATACCTTTGAGCCTTGGCTCTTTTACAGAAGAATATTAGCAGTAGGGGCGTAATGAAAAGTTAGAATCTCTGTTTTTGCAAGATTTAATTTGTACCCTGATACTTGGGCAAACCTATCCAGTGCTTGTCTTATGGCCGGTAGGGTTTCCTCAGGATTTGAAAGGTATAAAAGAACATCATGGGCATATAAAGCTATATGGAGTTCTGTGTCTCCGATGTTTATCCCATTAATATCATGGGAGTCCCTAATATACTGTGCTAATGGCTCAATATAGGTTGCAAATAAGAGAGGGGACAGAGGATATCCCTGCTGGGTTCCCCTTTTGAGAGAAAAATATTTGGAATGATGACCCCCCCACCTTAATGCATGCCTAAGGGGATGCATAGATATTCTGCAGTACCGTTATCAGGGGTTTAAGGATGCTTAACTTCTCTAGGGTTTTATATAAGAAGGGTGACGCCACCCTATTGAATGCTTTTTCAGCATCTAGGCTTATCAAGATTGAAGGGGTTATTGATGTTTGCATTTTATGGGTAATGTGAAGTGTTCGCCTAATATTATCAGTAATGGACTGGTTCCTAACAAAACCAGTTTGATCCTGGTCAGTTAGTTGGGGCATGACCTCATCTAGGCATTTAGCCAGAATATGCAGAAAGAGTTTATAGTCAGTATATAAGACTGAGATTGGTCTGTAGGAACTGCATAATTTAGTGTTTTTCCCCGGTTTCGGAATAACCGAGATAGCAGCAAAGGACCAGGATGGGGGGGGTCAGCCCCCCTTGGGCATTAATAGAGACCTGATCCAGCTGGGAGATGTGGCTTTAAAGACTTGGGACATATCATTCAGGTTGTTCATTTTATAATTTAGTAGTCTGTTGTTATAATATATAGGATGGTACCCGGGGAGTCAGAAGGCCGGCAGGGGGAGAAGGATTGAGCATCCTGAGGACTGCTCCCCTTCTCCTGGGGGGAGGGGAAGAGTGTCCAGCACTTGATGGACCCTTAGCAGAGGCTGGCGGCACTGCAGCGACTGGCACCAGTATGTCAAGGGGGCGGGGCGGACGCTGGATGTCAATGCATGTCCCTGCCCTGGGGCAGCAAGCAATGAAAAATGCCAGGCCTCCCGGCATAACAGCCCACTCTGCTCTGCTGTCTGCTGCCTCCAACACCCACCAGGGGGGGTCCCGCTCTCATGGCCCCGACCTGGGGGGGTAATTCAGGGCTTGCTCACAATGTCCATTAGGGAGTGGGAAGTCCCCTCAGCAGCCCTGCCCGGGAGGGGGTAAGCCTGGGCATGGGAGCGGCATGGCGGATGGGTCCTGAAGAGAGGGGGATTTGGCCCCCCAAAAAATATATATAGGATGGTTATGTGGCAAATATTGTATTAATGGTCCTGCTGTGTGGTGGGGGTTGCATGTGGATCTCATGGAGGCTCCACAACTAGTTTATTAAGCGTAACTGGATTCCTTTGTGGTTTTGCTAAAACTGATTTTACACAGGGGGAGTCTGGTGGGGCACCATGTTCTTCTAGGCATTGCGGGAAGTGGACATGGGTCCAGAGATATGCCGCAGGTTGGGCCCTGGCTCACAGTTTGTTATAGAAAGAGGGGCCCAAATGGAAAGCAGGGGTGCTGCCGAAAATCCAAATATAGCTAAACACTTGAGGACTACTGTTCAGGCTGATAGAAGACAAACTCAAAACACACCATATCCAAATTGCAATTGCAAGTAATTTATTGCAGCCAAATCACAAAGTGAGAGCAAAGGTGTGAGATTGAAAATAGCCACACAGACACCCCAGTGCTTTAACTGTAGTTTTTGTCATGGGGTGCAGTCTGTGTGATCAAAGCTTCCCTTTATGCTTATTGATCAGACTGAAGCCCAATGCTGCCCCTGTGGGGCATTGATTAAAAATTCAGCTTCAGATTAGTGGCTCTGGGGAGTTTCAAACATGCTACCTACGAAAGTGCATAAAGTGACACATATCAAAAAGAACAATTGATACAAAATATTCATACAAAACTGATGCATTTTTGTAAAAGACAGCACAATAATAGTGCATTAAATTCCAATTAAAATCAGTAAATTCTGAGGGGCGTGGCTAGGTGCTTAGGTGTTCACATAGGTGCTGGAATGGGGGGGGCACTAGGGCCATGGCCTTACCACTTTCATAAGTGGCCCTATCACTTTTTGCAATCATGTTAATGTATTTAATAAGGGAGAATTTATCCCTTACATCCTTGACCCTACCACTTTTCAAACCGTTCCAGTACCAATGGGTGTTCAGATGAACTTTCAGAGAGTTCTCTGTGAGTCAGCCGATACATTTATTATTTTATACTTTTGAGTCTATCTGATTGCACTCAAACTGCCCACAGTTGCTCTCTTTGGTGTGGGGATCAGCCAGAGAATTTTTCATTATGATGGGTTGAAAGAATGCTGAACACAAAGTGAATTGTTTTGCATCTCGTGGCAGGGCTGCAAAGGTACTGACAACACCCATGGGCCCGACCTTAGCTGAGTCACTTAAAGAAGTTTCTCAACTGGCATTGTTGGAGTCCCTACAACTGGTGGTGATCAATCTTACAAAAAATGGTCTAACAGATGGACAAAAAAATGGACACTTACTGTGATCGTGTGACGGCTGTGGAGCAGAAGGTTGACAACTTGACAGGCACTGCACAAGTGGTGGAGAAGACATCATATAGGACACTGGCCATGGCAGCGACTTGTGTTAAAGAGCAGGCCCTCCTAAGATCCCGGCTGGAATATTTTGAAAATGCAGGTAGGGCTTCACATGTAAGAAAGATTGGTATACTAGTAGGGACTGAAGGAGAGGATTTGCTCTCCTTCATGAACAACTGCTTGACAGAGACATATGGCTTGGGATGCGCAAGGCTCGTTGATCTGGGCATATCAAGTTACCCCACACAGAGCAAGTGGTCAACTGGAGGAAGTCTGGATCTTCCTGGTGGTTACGGCATCCATGGTGCTTAGAGATTGGATTTTGCAGGCCGCCTGGACCAAGAAAGGAGTGGATATTGATGGCTCCTGGATTATGTTGTTGCCGTTTTTAATATTCCTGGACTTTTAAATATCAGTTTAAGGTTTTGGCAGCAACAGCCAACATGAAATTTATTCTTTTTGTGCGTGGATTTGCTCTATAATGTTCCTGTTTCCCATTATCTTGTACCAAAGGGAACAGTGACACTCTCCTAATGTCACCATATCTAATTTGGACTGATGTATCGCACTGTTCAGTGTGTATCTTTGTACTGTTTTGGTATAAAATTATAAATAGAAAGTAAAACAAAATAAGTAAATTCTGACATAATTGTACTATCAATAGCCAGAAAAAAATACCAAATATTGAGAACCATGCTAGCAAGTTGCTAAGTCTAAACAATACAAGGCACATGACTTAATATTTATACTACTAAATTTAGATGAGTAACCTAAAAGAGATTAATAGGAGGATGAGGAACAGAGATGGTCCATCTGATTAGGACAAGTGATCACCATTCAATAAATGTAGTCCAAAAACATGGATAGAGGGGATAAGTTCAAGGTGAGCCATGAAGTCAGAAGCTGTCAAAAGAGAAGAAAACAAGGCAGGGAATTAGAAGCAGAGAAATCAAATATTTTTTTCCAATAATAATTTCTTTTTGAGAAAGGGTTTCAAATCTCAGTCAATGTTCAAGCCCTTTGGTTGTAAGGTGCCTAATGAAAATATCCAAAAGTTTTCCCCTCTGTAGCAATCTTTTTTTTTTTTAACTTAGTATGCTTTATACTTTTGGCAAAACTCCCTACAGACTCCACGTCCCGTGAATGGACCCTTGGCGTCCTCTGTCTCAGTGGCCCCTGGATCACCCCTCAGAATGAAGTCCCCAGAGCCATGGCCCTTTTACTCCAGGGATACCAGGTAATGGATGCGGTGGGGACCCAAGGCCGCCATGGATGGGAGGCACCACTTGTACGTCAGAGGATTTTTTCCTTGTTGTTGCTGGCGGGGGTGGGTCAAACAGATGCTGTGATACACCCACGTCATGCATTCAACCTGCCTCCCTAGTGAATCACTAACTGGTGTTCTGGTAATGGTGTATCCCATGGTCACCCGGGAACACTGACCTGGAGTCTCACTACCCCCTTCCCCCCTGGGAGAGGAGAGCGTGCGATGGGCGCTCAATCCACCCTCACCCTGACCAGCCCTTGAACATCCCAAACTCATTTCTGAACCTGGGGCACTCGTGTCACAGCGGTAAATCTTCCTGCTGTGCCGGCAGGCAGCCTCTAGCTATCTATTTAAATGATCCTCACCTATACGATTTCTATCTATAAATTCAAGAGCCATAAACAATGTACCATCTAGATTTTGGTTGTGTTTATCACTGAAATGCTTTCCAAGGGGGTATTCAATGAACCTGTTCTGATATTCAGAATACGCGCCTGTATACATTGTTTTAAAGGTCTAATAGTATGCCCTGGGCCAGATATTCAAACTGCGCCATTCTGTGGCACAAGCCCTTACGCTGCTCAGAAAAGTTGCACAGGGGTGTGGCCAGGGCGATATTCAACTGAGTTGCGCAATTGAGCAACTCCTTTGAATATTGCCTCCCGGCCACAGCCACTGTGCATGGCACAGTGGAACTTGAGCCACCGCAAGAGGTCAGAGTGGAGCATTCGGATGCAGTGGTGCAAGTTCCATTGCGCCATGCACAAACCTGCGATATTCAAAAGGTAACATGCAAATGGGGCCATAATTTATGCAAGGTGCACGGGGGGCCATTTGCATCTAATTCCGGCCCCATTTGCATGACATTAGCATGCAGGTGCGCCCGATCCGATGGCTTAGCCTGGCGCCTGCCGAGCAGCAGCCATCGAGGACCAGCGCCTGCAGCTCGATCCTGGGCATAACGTAGTTCAACCCCGACTAGCCCAATCACAGGCATAACATAGTGTAAACCCCACCCCGACTAGCCCGATCCCATGGGCATAATGTGGTTCAACCCTCAAAGACCAATATCCTGGTGGTCAGTGGACCAAAAAGCCTGATCGCGGGCATAGGTCAAACCCACCCCCAAAGTCAATATCCTAATGATCTAGTGGCCCCCACCCCACCGCAGGCCCCACCACCCCGCTCCCCCTGTCAGCCGGGCGGCAGCACCCACCTGCCTGCTGCCCCGCCCGCCGACCTGACAGCTCGGTAGACTGCACGCCATTAGTTCAGAACAAGAGCCAATGGCGCAGCTCATATGAGGCAGTCTAGATATGTGAATGAATGTTCATTCACATATCTAACTACCTCATATGATGGGCTGCATGCCCATTGGCTCTTGTTCTGAACCACGGGCGTGCAGCCCACCGAGCTGTCAGTCGGCGGGCGCGGGGCGGCAGGCTGATGGGCTGCCGCCCAGCTGATGGGGAGAGCGGGTGGGGGCCTGTGGGTGAGTGGGTGGGGGCACTAGATCACCAGGGATACTGGACTTTGGGGTGGTTTGACCTTATGCCCGCTGATTGGGCTTCGCGTCCACTGATCACCAGGATATTGGTCTTAGGGGTTGAACTACATTATGCCCGTGATCAGGCTAGGCGGGGTTGAACCATGTTATGCCCGTGATCCGCTAGTCGGGGGTTACATTATGTTATGCCAACAATCGGGCTAGTTGGGGAGGTTGAAGTCCTTTATGCCTGCAATCGGACTGCTGCGGGGGTTTGAATTCCTGTATACTGTCGATCGGGCTGCTGTGGGGGATACTCTGCTGCCCGTTATTGGGCTATGGGGGCACGGGAACAAGTGGAGGGCCACCCACAGGTGGCAGCTGCTGTGTTGCACCCTGCAATATGGCAGCTCACCTGTGGGTGGCCCTCGACTTGATCCTTTTTTTTTTTTGGCTTAAAGTTGTGCAGGCACAGGTAGGGGGTTGCGCCTGCATAACTCTGCATGGCCCGGCTGAATATCGGGCTGTGCAGTTTATGCATGGTTCCTCCCCCTTCGGTTGAGCATGCCTTCATTAGCATTGCGCTGTTGCTCAGCATGATTTGGGGGGGGGCACAACTGCCTCCTGCTGAATATCGCAGAATGGTGCAATTTCGGACTTGCGCAGGCGCAACCCTATTGTGCATGGCTCAGCTCTTTTGAATATCTGGGCGCCTATGTACAGAAGTTTACAAGGGCACCAAACTGCATAAATCACATAGGAGCTATTGCAATTAAAAAAAAAAACTGATAGTCACTTCCATATCATATCCATCTAAACATAGTTTGTTCCCTTGGTGACAAAAATGACAAACATTATATCTCCCACATTTAAACACTCCCCAAGGAAGTGATGATAGCCATTGTCTATGTGGGGGGGATCATTTCTAGGTGGACAGAATCTGCTATGTACTAACTTATCCTATACATTCTCTGCTCTAGAAAAAGTAATCCTGGGTTGGGCACCTAATTTAGATGCCAAAATCAGGTCATTCAGTAAGATGGGCTGATGTTTTCTAATCATGGGCCCAATTTGCCCTGCTGCTGTACTGAATTTTGTAACAAAACAAAGGGGTTGTTTGAGTAGTATACAGTTAGCTTTAGACTTTATGAGGGTGGTTTTTTTCTGGCTTTTGGCTCTGTCCAGTGCAGTATCCAAGGTACCTTGATCATAACCTCTGGCAAAATAAATCTGGCATAAAGTTCTTTCAATTGGCTTTCAAAGTCTTCTTCCCAGGAACAGTTCCTCTGAATGCAAATAAACTTACCATAAGGGATGGACTGGATAAGAGCCTGGGGATGTGACCTGTCTGCCCTGAGCAAACTATCAGTGGCTGTAGACTTCCTATAACTTTAAAGAGCTAGTGGAGCCAAAACAGTCAGACAGAAAAATAATACAAATTTTAAGTAGTAGTATGTTGTAACTTTTTATTTCTGAAGTATTTTTCTTTTTCCTTTTGCTCATCAGAAAGTCTGCTATGTGATAATATTGTGCTGGATGTGTGGAACAGCTCTTAGCCTGGCAGCTGACATGTCTAACTCTACTGCCTCACACTACGTCATCAGGATTATGATCTCACTGACAGTGACACCACAGGTGAATGGCCTGGCAGGCACTCCCTTGCTGTTCCTAAGTAGCAGTGATGTCACAGTTATTGAGGTTACAATCCTGATGATGTAGTCTGGGGCAGTAGAGCAAGATCAAGATCAAGATCAGTAGAGCAAGAGCTTGGCAGAAGACACCAGGAGAAAGGACTGCTGTGTGACTGGACTTCTCTGCTGGGACTAAAGTAGAAGAACTTTTGTACTTGGACCTTTAATTTAGGTTAAAAAAAACTAACATACAAAACAAAAAAAAGTGTGTGTTTGTCTGGGTTAACTGAACTGAATATGTATCTGAACAGTTATCTAGGTGTAAATCTCAGGTGATTGAAAGGACTTAACTGCTGTGAGGTTTAAATTACTTGTAGAAAGATCTAGTAAGTAGGGGGAGTGGCTTAGCTAGAAGGAAGCTACATTTAAAGACTGCCTTCGAAAGATTCTGCTAATAGCTTGGCAGAAGACACCAGGAGAAAGGACTGCTGTGTGACTGGACTTCTCTACTAGGACTAAAGAAGTAGAACTCTTGTACTTGGACCTTTAATTTAGGGTAAAAAAAAACTAACAAACAAAACAAAAAAAAGTGTGTGTTTGTCTGAGTTAACTGAACTGAATGGTTATCTGAACAGTTATCTAGGTGTAAATCTCGGGTGACTGAAAGGACTTGATAGCTGTGAGGTTTAAATTACTTGTAGAAAGATCTAGTAAGTAGGGGGAGTGGCTTAGCTAGAAGGAAGCTACAGGAGAAAGGACTGCTGTGTGACTGGACTTCTCTACTGGGACTATATAGAACTGGGGGAGGAAGGGGAGAGGGAGGTAAGGTGCCTGCCTGGCACCATGGCTTGGAGGGACAGGGAGCGAATCCTCAGGATTGCCAGAGCAGCTGCACAGGGGAAGGAGCTAGATGTCATTGTCCACCTAGGGACAAATGACCTGGCTAAGAAAGGGATTAGAGAAGTGCAGGAAGAATTTGTGGAATTGGGGAGGGGCTTTAGTCAAGTAGCATGCACGGTAACCTTCTCGGAGGTGCTGCCCATCTATGGCATAGGAGAGCTAGGGTGTTCACCATGGGATTCAATCAGTGGTTGAAAAACTGTGTGGAGCTCAGGATTTGGCTTCATTGGGGACTGGGGTCCACCAGGAGTGATGCAATCCCATACTGGCATGATGGGCTGTATCTGTCCGGGAGGGAACCAGGATCCTAGGTGAGAGGTTTAAATGCTTCATTGGCAAGCTTTTAAACTAGCCAAGGGGGGAGGCACTGGAAAGGAGCAGGGAAATCCTGGCCCCCCCAAATAATCACGGTAGTAAGTGCTGCAAATATCAACATAGAGGTGTCGATAGGGAGAAGGGCAGGGTAAATGGAGAAAGTGACAAAGGCAAGAAGGACAGGGATGGGGCAAAGGAGTAAGGCCATCAGGAAATGGAGGGTAATGAGTACCAATGCCGTAGTCTGGGCAACAAGCTCCCTGAGCTGGTGGCCATGATGGAAGAGGGATGCCTGGATATCGAGCAGTCACAGAAACATGGTACACAGAGAACCATGACTGGGATGTTAACATACCAGGGTCACATAACCTACAGAGAGAGACAGGCAGGGGAGAAGAGGGGAGGAAGCTCTCTATGTAAAGGAAGGGATAAAAGCAACTGAACAAAAGAGTAAACAGGGAGGAGAGGAGGCACTGCGGGTCACCTTGGAGACTGGAAAGTGCACCACAATCTGCACAGGGGTTGTGTACAGACCCCCAAGTCAGGGGGAAGGAATAGACAAGGATATGATAGAAGGCATTCTTAGAATGCATAGAAAGGGGAGATACTGTTGATGGGAGACCTGAATATGCTAGATATTAGCTGGAGCACATTTGCTGCAGCCACATCCAAGAGCAGGGCCATTCTTGATGCCCTACAGGTGGCAGGCATTAGACAGCTAGTTTCGGAACCCACTCATGAGGGAGCAATCTTAGACGTCGTACTCTCAAACGGGGGCAATGAGAGGATCTCAGATCTAGAAGTGGGTTGCCATCTGGGGACAAGTGACCATCAAACAGTGTAGTTCACGTTAAACTCAGCTACAGAGTCAAGCCATACAAAAGTGAGAGTACTGGACTTTAGGAGGGATGACTTTGTCAAGATGAGAGAGTGCCTCAGAAAAGCACTAGCAAACAGGCTAGAAGGAGGTGTGGAGCAACAATGGGGAATCATCAAAACTGCCATTACAGAGGCAACAAGCCTTTGTGTGAAGCAAATAAACAAATCTAAATGAAAGAAAAAGCCACTATGGTTCTCAAAAGAGGTGGCTGTGAAAGTCAGGAAGAAAAAGATAGCATTCCGGAAGTATAAGGAAACACAGAAGGAGCAGGACAGAGAGCTGTACCAGTTAAGGCAGAAGGAAGCAGGGAGGGAAGTCAGAATAGCAAAGGCCCAAACTGAGGAAAAAATAGCCAACTCAGTTAAGAAGGGGGATAAAACCTTTTATAGGTACATCAGCGAGCGTAGAAAGACAAAGGGAGGGATAGTGAGGCTGATTAGAATGAACGGTGGGTGGGCAGAGGGAGCCAGTGAAAAAGCAGGGATACTGAATGAATATTTCTGCTCAGTATTCACAAAAGAGGAGGGGGAAGTGCCTAATCCAATTAACAGAAGCAATCTTGATAGGGGGGTCGATCCCAGTCCTTTCACAGAAGAAAGAGTTCTGCAAAAACTCCTAAAACTGAAGGTGGACAAAGCAATGGGTCCTGATGGAATTCACCCAGAATTATAAAAGAATTAAGGAGGAACTAGTGAAACCACTGGCTACTCTTTTAATAAATCATGGGAGGATGGTGTGGTACCCGAGGACTGGAGGAAGGCGGATGTGATTCCCCTTCACAAAAGTGGGACCAAGACAGAGGCAGGAAACTACAGACCTGTCAGTCTGACCTCTGTGGTAGGGAAAGTGATGGAGTCACTTCTGAAGGAAAGAATAGTTGAGTACCTAGAGGCCAGTGGAGCACAGGACCCAAAGCAGCATGGGTTCACAGCGGGAAGGTCATGTCAGATGAATCTAATAGATTTCTTTGACTGGGTGACCAAAGTAGTAGACCAGGGAGGGGCTGTGGACATGGCCTACCTAGACTTTAGCAAGGCATTTGACACAGTCCCACACAAAAGATTAATAGTCAAATTAACCAGCCTGGGAGTGGGTCCCAGGGTGGTAGCCTGGGTAAAACATTGGCTGCACAACAGGACACAGAAGGTAATTGTAAATGGAGTCCACTCTGAAGAAAGAGGGGTTACTAGTGGGGTACTGCAGGGTTCAGTGTTGGGACCAGTCCTTTTTAATGTCTTCATCAGTGACACTGCAGAGGGACTGGAAGGAAAAGTATGCCTTTTTGCAGATGACACAAAGATCTGCAACAGGGTTGATACACAAGGAGGCGTGGAAAGGATGAAAAGGGACTTGGCAAGGTTGGAGAAATGGTCAGAAGTATGGCAGCTAGGATTCAATGCAAAGAAGTGCAAATAATGCACCTGGGAAACAAGAACCCAGGGGAAGAATACACAATGGGTGGGGAGGTAGTAACAACAACAAAAGGAAAGGGACCTGGGGATAATCATATCAGATGACCTTAAGGTTAGCAAGCAATGTGAGAAGGCAGTAGGGAGGGCTGGGGTATACTGGGATGTATAGGAGAGGCATCAGCAGCAGAAAACAGGAAGTTGTTATCCCTCTGTACAGACAGTTGGTGAGACCCCATCTGAGTACTGTGTCCAGTTCTGGAGACCCCATCTCTGCAAGGACATAGACAGGATAGAGGTAGACCAGAGGAGGGCAACTAAAATGGTGCAGGGTCTGCAAGAGAAGCCATATGAGGAGAGACTAAAGGAGCTTAATATGTATACCCTTGAGGAAAGAAGGAGAGGGGACATGATAGAAACTTTAAGTACCTCAGTGGAATCAACAAAGTCCAAGAGGGTAGCATCTTTCAGAAAAAGAGACTTGCAAGAACAAGGGGACACAATTTAAAGATAGAAGGAGGGCGGTTCAGGGCAACGTGAGGAATATTATTTCACAGAAAGGGTAGTGGATGCATGGAACAGCCTTCCTGAGGAGGTCTGGGGTCTAAAACTGTGGAGAATTCAAGAATGCATGGGACAGACATAAGGCAATTCTTGTGGGGGTAGGAAGAAATAGGCTGTTGGTTAACTAGTATCTGTGGCCTATCCTGTAGGTAGGGAAATGGGCAGACTAGATGGGTCTAGTGGTCCTTAACTGCCGTCAAAGTCTATGTTTCTTTGTTTCTAAGATATGTCAGCTGCCACGCTAAGAGCTGTTCCACACATCACGCCTACTCATATCAGCTAAACAATCTTCTAATTAAACAAAGGGAAAAGAAAAAGTACCTCAGATATAAAAGGTAAATTGTTGGCTGCTTTTAAGATCTAATATTAGTTTTATGCAGTACACTAGCTCTTTAAGTCTGTACCATTATGCGATCATCAACAAACAAAGTCAAATCCAAGAAATTAATGCTTCTCTTATCTGTACAGTAAGAAAATCTCAGATTTGCTTTGTTTCCATTTATCCACTCCATAATTTTTTTTTGAAATAACTTTTTATTAAGATTTTCAACATTAGCAGACAAAACAATCACATTCACAAAATTCCAACTATTTACACATACAGAAAAAAAAAGGAAAAACAGACAAACAATGCTGGCAATAAATTACTTGATCTGTAAAATGTGATCTCCTTACCCTCATGAGCAAAAAACAAGGTGTTCCCCCACCCATCACTTAATATATAATTCATCATACCAATGTTCTCTTCATATAGCTAGGGAAAGAGAATAAAAAGGGGAAAGAAAGGGACAGCGAAGCAGCTGGGGGAAAGAGACCAGAAGGAAAATGGTATCCAAAATGAAGGTTCAAAAACAGGCCTGAGACTCCCCTGCTCTGTACTCCTCTCCATTGTGCCTTTCCCATTAAGCCTGAGCAGCTAGAATTTTAAGTATGGTTCTATTTTGCTGTTCTGCTAAAAAATGAAAAAATGGAAGCCATCGGCTAATATATTTGTCTTTTTGCAGTCTTACCTTAGCCATGAGATGTTCTATTTCCATTAATTGTAAGCAGTTATCCACCCATACTGTCTGTGTAGGCACTACCAGGTTGCGACCACCGTTGAGTGATGGCCTTTAAGGCCGCAGCCACACAAATATTAAAGAGATATGTCTGTGCCTTGACATGAAGTGTACCGGGTGGTAAGCCCAAAACCCATGTCCAAAAATACAAGGGGCCCTCCACCCCAAAAATCTTCCCAACTGTTTGTCTCACCTCCCTCCAATATGGTTGCAGCAAGGGACATGTCCAAAAAATGTGTGTATAAACGCCAACCTCTCTATAACCCCTCCAACATTCATCTGATGGGTGCACTCCATAGTGTTTTGTGATGACAGGGGTACAGAAATACCATGCCACCACCTGCCATCTAAAGTTCCTCCAGGGTGGTGAGGCTGAAGTGGAAAATACCCCTCGCCATACCTTCACTCATTCTGCCTCAGTAAGCTCCACTTGGGCCTCTTGGTGCCACTTATCATGAAGAGGCTCCACTGAGTCTGTCTCTATGTCTGTTAATATACCAACAATCTGTGAAATTCTACCCCTGATATTAGGAGAGGCAGCCAAGGAAACTAGGAATACTTTTACAGGGTTAGGAGGTCCATTAAATTGAAGTCTATGGGCCTGATCTCCCAGATAGTGTCTAAATTGTAGAAATCAAAAGAAATCCCTCTGAGGCAATTGAAATTCTTGGCTAAGCTGCTGAAAGGATCTGATCTCATTCCCCATAAAAAATTGTCCTAGGGGCGCTAATGAGCAGCTAACTGAAAAGCCGCAATTCCCACTAGCTCCGCTGAATTAGCCAAAAAATAAAGATTAATTAATGGAATTTTCCACCTCGGAGCAAATAAAATGGTGGTCTCGGGTAGCGGAGGGAGTAATGGATGAATATTTGACTTCGATGCCTTCTAAAAGTCAGCGGGCGACTGGAAAAACTGGGAAAAAGGGGATGGCGGGCCCAGGAGGGGAAAATGCAGGCCTTGTTTTGCTCTCGGTGGCGGAGGTGGCAGCTTTGGGCAAGGAGCTCACTGGGCAGGTTATCGCAGCCCTAGAGCCGTGTCTGATAAAACTGGAGGACAAGTTGGATGGAAAATTGCAAGAAGTTCTGGAGCAGCAGATGCAACAGAGCACTCGACTGACCAAAGCTGAAGAGAGAATTTCCAGACTGGAGGATGAGGTATTAACAGTCCCAGGGCAGGTTCATGCTTTACAGAGGGAGCTGGAGGAGTTTAAGGAGGCTTATGATTACCAAGAAAATTATCATCGGAGGCTAAACCTGCGCCTGAGGGGCTCCTGAGGGTCTGGAGGGAAAGGATGCGCTAGATTTCTGCAGCAGAGTTTTGCCTGAATTGCTGGGACTGACAATGAAAAATGGCAAGGTAAAGTTAGAGCATGCACATCGAGCTGTAATGCCGCGGCCTGCTGTGGGGCAGCCCCCTCGTCAGATAATTATGCACTTCCATAACTTCCAGAACTGAGAAGCGTTATTGAAGGCCTACAGGTCCCAGGGTCCCCTGAGTTTTGAGGGCCACAGATTATTCCTCTCGCAGGACTATTCAGCCCGTTTGTTGAAAAAAACGGAAGGCCTTTAATGGGCTGATGGCTCAGCTCAGGAGCCTTAAGGTGGAAAATTTTCTGGTATACCCTGCCACACTTAGAATCAAGCATGAGGGAGTGACATACTCCTTCTGGGAGCTTGAGAAAGCAGAGGAGTTTGTAAAGGGCCTGAAGAGGAGAGTGAGCTGAATGGTGCTGGGGTGATACAAAGAGTTGGAAGGTTGGTTATTAGAGGTTGCGATTTCGCTGTTCCGGTGGAGTTTTTGACTGCATGGCTACAGATTATAAACTGAATTTTGTTGAGAGTGTTCTTAGTTGGCACCGTTGTGCCCTTTATTCCCGAGGAGGATGGTTCCTGGAGGAGAAGGATGAGGGCTCAGCCGTGGTGGAAGAGCTGTGAATTAGAGGGGTCTGAGCAGCTTGGAGACTGGGCCCTGATGTGCATTCCCTTCCGCTTTCATGGAGGGCTCTCCCCTATAGACTGGAGGTATATGAGAGTCCAGCTGGAGGCCTGAGGGCCGAGGACATGTAGAGAACTCGAACGCTGATGAGGTAGGAGCGGGGGAGGGCCTAGCATGTGTTTTATGATGGCGCGGCCTTGTCCCCCGCACCAACCCTCTGATATTGTCGGGTCCATGATGTTTCCATCTACTGTCATTAATTAGGGTGGAGGGTGCATGTTAATGGGGGGGTGGATTGAGGGGGCATGAATTGGGTATCTGGTTTGAAGGGATGAAGAGAGGTCCGGGGGGGTCTGGGGGGCTTTACTGGGGGTTAGATGAAGGTACATTAACCTGGAGTGGGGAGATTTTATGGAGTGGTTTCAAA
Source organism: Neoceratodus forsteri (assembly GCA_016271365.2). Lineage (NCBI taxonomy): Eukaryota > Metazoa > Chordata > Ceratodontiformes > Ceratodontidae > Neoceratodus > Neoceratodus forsteri. Next base: position 129,987,659 of record CM057452.1, read on the forward strand.
GCTTGAGGCCTAGGGTTATGATCAGGACCCTTCTCTGGGTCGTGTGACTGACAGCATCCCTTGGACCTTTTTGGAGGAGGAAGGGTGGGGAGTTGGGGGAAGGAATACAGGAGGGGCGAGCAGTGAATTTGAGTGCGTACTGTAGGTGGTCTTTCCTTTGGGTCGGGCGGGTATAAGTGCTGGAAGCCGTGCTATATCCATGTTGGTGGAGGTGGGGTGAGGGATTGGGAGGAATAGGCTGCGATGGAGACTGAGGACTGTGCCATAGGCCCTCCATTCGGGTGGAGAGGGATGGCCTCCCCCAAGAACCAATGCAGTGGCCTGGGATGAGGAGGTGGGGCAGGAGTGCCCAGGAACCTTTTTGAGGAGGAGGCTAGCAGTGGGGAAGGGGGTGGGCTGAGAACCGATTGGTGCTGGGACAAGGATAAAAGAGGTTTAGAGGGCGGTTGAGCCTGCTCAAGGGAGGGAACCTTGTGGGGGGAGAGATGACAACTAATAGGTAACTAGAATGGAGGTGGGATATAATAGGTTAAGAGGGGGCAAGGAGGAGGGCTAGGGCGTAAGAGGAGATAAAGGGTGAGACAGTTTGACGGGACGCTGCTTGGGATTGAGAGGGGGGGTGCATCGGGGGGGGAATTTCTTGAGATAAGAGCTGAGAGGGTAGAATACTGCTTGAGCTAGAGATGGGCATCTGTGGGGTCCCCGGGAGTGGGACAGTTCCGGAAGGAGAAATTAGGCTGTTGGCAAGGGCGGCTGGACGTGCATTTCGGTTATGAGGGAGAAGTGCTGAGTGTTTGTTCTTTATTGTCTTTAAATCTACACTTATGCTATGTTAGCAATTAGTGTTATAGAGGGAAGGTGGAAGAGGAGAGCTTATAAAGGGAGGGTGAAGGGGAGAGGGGCAGGATTGGAAGGGGGTTTGGGGGGATTAGTTATAAATGTTAGAATAGATAGATTTCTTACTATTTTTGCTAGTAGCATAGTCACCTGGTTATATCTCAATTGTGGTAGTTGAGTGTGCAGAAATCAAAGGAAGTATATGAAGGTGCCTGCGAGTCACATGAAAGGTTGGATATATATAATGCAATGCCAAGCGAAAATACCCCTAAAAAATGGAAAGCTACATAGGATGGGATGGGTGATCTCGTAAATCTAAATGTCATATCTTGGAATGTAAAAGGTATAGCGAGTCCAGTGAAGAGGACCGCACTTCTTACTGCGCTTAGGCGAAAGGGGGCGCAGGTGGCATTGTTGCAAGAGACGCACTTGACAGATCTGGAGCATGGCAAACTGGTGTGGAATTAAAAGGAAATATCTAGCGGCTTATTCCTCGCATAAAAGAGGGGTAGCAATACTCTTACATAAGAATTTGCCCTTTGAGGTGAAAAGAGTACTGAGAGACCCTAAGGAGGGCGGATACATTTTTGTCACTGGAGTTTGGCGAGGAGTGACACTTACATTTGGCTGTGTCTATGCACTGGCAGTATATGACTCGGTTTTTTACTCCTCTTTGCTGGGCTTGCTTGTCAGGGAGCAATTTCCAGGGCTCGTTATGGGGGGATTTCAATTGGATAATGGATGCGAAGATGGATCATTTTGTGGGTAAGGGGTGGGTGATGGAAGCCATGGGGCAGTGGCAAATTGGAATCGCGGATCTAGACATGGTGGATGGGTGGAGGGCGGTTAATCCCATGGGGCGGGAGTATACGTTTTATTCTGATCCCCATAAGACTTGGTCCCGGTTAGATTATTTTTTTCTGCCTAGAGGTTGGGTAGGGAGGATAAAAGAGATAAGTCACAGCTCCATTTTCATCTCGGATCATGCTATGGTGGTGCTGAGCATCTCGGGGGGGAGCTGAGAGTAGGTCTTCAATCTGGAGATTTCCTACATACTTAGCTAAGGACCAAGTGTTCAGGGAATACCTGGCAGAACAATGGAAGCTCTATGAAGAGATGAATGATATGGGAGAGGTTTCCAGTGCCACTTTTTGGGAGGCGGGTACGGCTTATATGCGGAGGGCTATAATAGCCTATGTGGCCAGGATTAAAAAACAGAAAAGGGGTAAAAGGGAAGAATTAGAAAGGCAAGTGAAAGAGCTGGAGAAGTGGGTAGGGGGAGGAGAAAGGGGAGAAGCTCCCAAGATGTTGGCAGTGGCAAGGGAAGCCCTTAATTCTCTCTTAAGGGAAGAAGCAGGGAAGGCTTGGTTTTTCTGCCAGAAGAGGGTTTTTGAGTGGGGGAATAAGCCCAGGCCCCTATTAGTGAGGCTTATGAAGGGGGGCAGATGCCCAACTCGGATCCTGTGGATTAGGGGAGAGGAGGGGCTAGTTATCACAAGCTCAAAGGCCATAGCAGAGCGTTTCGGGAGTTTCTATGAAAAGCTATACAGGGCAGAGCATATAGGGCAGGAGGAGCGTATTCGGGAGTTTTTGAGAGGGGTACATTTGCAGAGGATCACAGACGTGCAGAGAGAGGTACTGAGTCAGCCCATTTCAAGACTGGAAATCCTGAGTGCCATACAGAAGTTACAGGAGGGAAAGGCCAGTGGGCCCGATGGATTCCCTGTCGAGTACTACAGGATTTTGGGGGGGCAAATGGCAGATGTGCTGAGGAGGGTATTTGTGAGAGGGGAGAAGGGGAGGAGGGGCAGGCCCCGGTACTGCCTGACTCATGTTATGAGGCTAATATTTGCTTAATACAGAAAGGGGGCCAGGATGAGCTTGAATGTTCCTCCTATTGACCAATCTCTCTTCTCAATGCTGACATGAAAATTCTAGCCAAAGTCCTTGCCACCCGTTTAGAGAATATTCTGCCAGAGGTGGTTCACCCAGATCAGACCGGGTTTATCAAGGGGCGGCAGTCCTACCACAATGTACGTAGGCTGTTAAACATTGTATAGCGGGCTAGACAGGCAGGAGCCAAGATGGGGGTGATCTTGTTGGACACTGAAAAAGCATTCGACAGGATAGAATGGGGATACCTATTCGAGGTGATGACCCGGTTTGGTCTGGGGGACCCATTTATAGGGTGGGTCAGGGCCATGTCCCAAAAGCCGAGTGCACAAGTAACGGTGAATGGGTGCCTGTCTGCAAAGTTTGGACTAGGTAGGAGGACGAGGCAGGGGTGTCCTCTGTCCCCTCTACTATTTGCTCTGGCAATCGAACCACTAGCGTCAGCGATATGCCAGCATGAGGGTGTAGTGGGAGTGGGGGACAGGGAGGGAAGAGTGCATAAGGTAGCGCTTTATGTGGACAATATGCTGCTCTTTTTAGGAGACATGAGTGGCTCTATAGGATGTCTAATGGATATTATTGAAAAGTTTGCAGGCTTCTCTGGGTATAAGATTAACGTAAGGAAATCTGAAGCCATGGGGTTCCCAGAAGTCGGTCCAGAGGTGCAGCAAAGGGGATTCAGGGTCGTCAGGCCAGATTTTAAATATCTTGGGGTCCGTATCGGGTGGAGGTGGGAAGAGCTGTATAAGCTGAATTACCACCCCCTGATAAATTTGGTATTGGCAGACCTGAAGAGATGGATGCAATTACCTGTATCTTGGATTGGGAGGATAAATCTCATAAAAATGGATATTATCCCCCGCATCCTGTACCCCATGCAAATGCTGCAGATGAGGCTTACGCAGAGGGATGTGAAACGGTTAGAGAAAGGGTTCACGGACTTCATTTGGCAGGGGAAAAAGCCCAGAATAAGCTTGGCGAGGCTCAAGGCGGATAGAAATAGGGGTGGGCTTAGCTTCCCAGATTTGGGTGCATACTACAGGGCAGTGCAACTCCGGGGCGTAGCAGATTGGGTCCACAGGCCTGAGGTGGCTAGTTGGGTAGGGCTGGAACAGGAGGAGACTCCAGGAAGGCTCACAGCATACCTTCATAGCAGGGGGCTGCAGGCATACAGGGACTTAGGCGGCGGTAACCCACTGGTCAGAGAGACGTTGGAAGCCTGGCACCACTTATGGCGATGGAAGAGGGGGCCCCAGAGGGAGACCGTCCTACTTCCAATTGTGAGAAACCCCTTCTTTGTCCCTGGGGTGGAGGATAGGGGTTCCTAGAATGGAAGAAAGGGGGTGCAGTGTGTGTAGGGGTACTGCTGGAGAAGGGGGAGATGGGTGAGTTCAATAAGGTCAGACAAGACTTAAGGCTGGGAACCTCTCATCTGTTTCGATATTTGCAGCTGAAAGCATGTGTAGGACGACTGGGTATAGGGGGTAAGGGGAGGCTGCACCCAAATGGAATGGAGCGGATGGTATGTCAGGCTAGGAAAGACACAAAAGGGTTTGTAGGAAAAACAGCCAAACAAGAGAAGCAGAGCCTACTAGACTTGACAGGCCCTGCGAAGGCCCTTTGGGAAAGGGATCTAGGGTTGCAGATTTCAGAGGGAAACTGGGATGTAATGTTAAGTATGCCGGAGGGTATCATGATATGCAGTAAATTTAAGGAGGCCTTCTATAAGTTCTTGCATAGAATTTACTGGCCCCCATTGGCAGTACATTGGGCGCACCCTGCGGTTTCGCCGAACTGTAGAAGGTGCGGCAGAGGGCTAGGGACTTTTTTCACTGCTTCTGGTCGTGCCCAGTTCTGGTAAGGTATTGGTGGAATGTGGTCCAGGAGGTAAACAAGGGGATGGGGAGGCAATTAGCACGTGACCCTTTAGTCTGTCTATTCGGGGTGGAAAGAATAGAAGGACAAGAAGAGTGGCAATTATTGCCTAGATGGGCAAGGGTCTTGTTGGTGTTGGCCAGACGTTGCATTCAAAATACCTGGGTTACTGGAAATGGGCCAACGCTTGCTGATTGGTGAAAGCTGGTTATATGCACATTGGCTTTGGAGAGGCTCACATGGATAGTTAGAGATAGGGAGGAGGTGTTCTTGAGGGACTGGGCCCCCTTTTTGGTGACCTTGAGTTTGTCCGAAAATGTAATGCTCCGTACAGGGTTGAATATATAGGCTCCAGGGGGTTGGACAGGTATAGGGGAAACACCTCTCGGGGGGGGGGGTGGCGATGGGGAAAGAACAACTGTCAAACCCTGGTCTAGAAGTTCTCTTTCTGTTGGCACTAACATTTTAGTATAATATACAGTAAATAGCTGTGGATCAGATGTTTGCTGTATGCACTGTATATAATAATAATGGGTAGTCATCCGGGGAGATCTGAATACATAGAAAGTGTAAGGGTAATGCTGCACACTCGACTATACCTTAGTAAGGGGAATATATGGAATGTATTAAGGAGATAACCAGGATTTGTGTGTGTCTGTGTTTGTACTTGTCTCTTGCTGTATGTAGTATGTATAAGCTCTTTGTGTTGGAAAACTTTTAACAAACAGAATATACAAAAAAAAAAAAATTGTCCTACTTCAGATAGTCCTTGCCTTTCCCAAGCTTGATATCCTCCCTTCCAATTTAAAAGGAGGAAAGTCCAAACAGGCCCATAAAGGAGTGTCCCTCGCCAAATTTATAGGGAGTTTGTATCTATTACAGATCTCCAACCGTGTTTTTTGTAAATTTGCAGTCCATATGCTTCTTGAGGACCATAATTTAATATTGGCCTTGTCCATAAATAATAAATGCCTTGTGTTAGCTAATACCCTAGAAGGTTTTTCCAGGTGAACCCACAAAGGTGGATCATTTGTGCATAGGTGTGGAATGAAATATTGTAGTTGTTTTGCCCAATAGTATATTTTGAAATTGGGGAGAGCAAGTCCCCCTTTCTTCTTAGGAGCTGTTAACATCGAGCATTCAACTCTAGGTTTCCTTCCCCTCCAAGTAAACTTAGCCAAAACAGACCTAAGTGTTTTCCAGAACCCACTAGGTGGACTCAGTGGGATGTATGAAAAACTAAACAGGAATCTGGGGATCAGATTCATACTGGTTGTTTCTATTTTGCCAAAAAGAGATAAGGGAAGTGCTCTCCATCTCTTGCACTCTGCATCTCATGTAATAATTTCCAGTGATACATCTGGTACAATTTTGCTATAACTCTAGGCACCCATATTCCTAAATATTTAAACCCTGTAGTGGCGCACTGAAGCCCCGGAGCTGATTGTAGAGGGCCTGAGTAAGGTCCTAGTGGGAGTAACTCTGTCTTGGCCTCATTCACCTTAAAACCTGACACAGACCCAAACTCTTTTAATAGCTCCAGAACTGTGGGAACCATTTAAGCTGGATCAGTAATATACAGAAGCGTGTCATCTGCATAAAGTGAAATACATAACTCTTCACCCCCACCCTAATACCCTTATAGTCCTGGGACTGACGGATCAGTGCTGCTAAAGGCTCCATACTAATGGCAAATAGAAGAGGGGATAAGGGTCAATCCTGCCATATTCCCCTTCCCATTTTAAAAGATGTGGAGGTTATCCCATTAACCTTAACCTGGGCGGTAGGTGACCTATATAAATTGGTTATCCATGAATGAAATTTAGCGCTGAAACCAAACCTCCTCAGCGTCCCATCCAAGAACAACCAGTCAAGGCAGTCAAATGCTTTTTCCGCATCAGTCAAGATGACTGCATGGAGAACATTTGAAGGAAAGGATTTGGTAGAAGCCAAAACATTTAATAGGAGCAGAATGTTATCCTGGATATGCCTACCAGGAATAAATCCTGTCTGATCTGTGTGTTCTAGGTCTGTAATACTAGTCCTTACCCTTACCCCAATGTCCTTAGCAAAAATGTTGGCATCTTGATTCAGCAATGAGATAGGCAGATTGCTGGTACAGAGAGTGGTATCCTTGCCCAGTTTGGGTGAGACAGACACCAAAGCCCTATTCCAGGAATCCGGCATCTGACCCCCCATCATGGGCAACACTGCATATCCTAGTCAGGACGGGAACAAACTCCTCTGAGAAATCCTGATAAAACTCCACAGGAAACCCATCAGGCCCTTACTGAATGACTTAACAGAAGCTTTAATTTTGTGCTTCATTAAATGGAGATTCCAAAGTTTGTTGTTGCTCACAAGAGAGCTTTGAGATAGTCACTTTGTCAAAAAAACTCAGTGATTTTCTCAGAGTGGCCCTCCTGTCTCTCTTGAGTGGAAGATGATCTTTGGACGCTCGAATCAGAACATAAGAGAACCAGAGATTTAACTTTTGTACCTAAGATCAAACAAGCTAGGGAGACACAAAATACGATGTTGTTATGGAAAATAGAAAATGCTCTTCATTTCACAGGGCAGAAATATTATGAATGGGGGACAGGGCGGGGAGACTGCTTGTCTTGCACTTAAAAAGACTAGAAGCAGATAAATACATCCCGAAATTAAAGGCAAGTTGCCTGACAGAAGAGCACACCACCGCACCACTGGATATAGCAATTTCACCATAACTACTCCCATTTGTATAGCTGAGTCAACAGAGCCTGATATGACTTCTGTTTATGGGCAGCATAAGAAATGACATGTCTGGAGCATGATCTGGCACTATTGAAGATGGCAGGATGAGCGTCAGCTCCTGGTTATGGTCAGCATATTTTAGTGATTAAAATAAAATTTATAATTGAAACAGAAATTGGTCAGAATTGCTCCTTAGAGGAAAGTAAGGGCTTTAGTCAACTATCCTTATTTCACTGAAGGATGTTTTAAAAAATGGTTTAGGAGCATTTATAACCCGGCCCGTATAGCCAACAAATCCTGCATAATGCGGAGTGCTGTCATGAAGTTGTCGGATCTAGACAAGGGCCCATTTAATGAGGACATTACAGAAATCACCAGTATAGTGTATGGTGGAACGTCATTCTCCACCAAAATCCGTCGCTTTCATAGAAACATAGAAACATAGAATTTGATGGCAGATAAGGACCGCTTGGCCCACCCAGTCTGCCCATTTCCCTACCTAATGGATAAGCTGCAGATCCTAGTTAACCAGCAGCCTACTTCTTCCTACCCCCACCCCCTAGAATTGCCTTATGACTGTCCCATGCATGCTTGAATTCCACCACTGTTTTTGACTCCACAACCTCCTCCGGAAGGCCATTCCTTGCATCCACAACCCTCTCTGTGAAAAAATACTTCCTTAAATTACCTCTGAGCTGCCTCCCCTCTATCTTCAAATTGTGCCCCCTTGTTCTTGCACACCTCTTTTTTTGAGAGATGCTACCCTCTTGGACTTTGTTGATTCCTTTGAGGTACTTGAAAGTTTCTATCATGTCCCCCCTCTCCCTCCTTTCCTCGAGACTATACATTTTTATTTATTTATTGTAGAGAATCAGTTTTACAACCTTTGAGTCAAAGACTCGTTTACAAAGGTACCTCGTCAATAAGGGGGGAGACAACAATAAAAAGAGGTTAGGACAGTGGAATGACAAAACATGTTAGATACATAAAAATAAATATACACTTGGAGAGCAGACAGCTAGGCTCGCTGGATTAAACTTGTGGAAGGTCCTAACATAGGTAAAAACAACACGAGATTCAAATCGACAGCAAGTCATAAGTTAAGTAGGTAAGTAACATTGGTGAAACAATAATAGTTACAGTATTCACAGTGAGCATGTCAGGCTAATATGTGGGTATATAAAGACCGCGGGCTGGGGATTTGAAAAGGATTAGCAGGGACCGCATAGGGCAGAGGGGACAGGCAAGAGGCAGCTACAGGCATTTACAACATCGGCTGTCCATAATATGCTGGCGAAGAGCAATTTTGAAGCGCCAATACCAGGGATCTTGGAGATAGTTTCAGGAAGGAGTTGAAACAGGACGGGGCTGCGTGATGGAAGGATCTTTGCACGAGAGGTCCTTGCTCTGGGAACTATGAAAGTGGCCGTGGCGGCATACCGGGTTGGCAGTGACCTAGCAGCACGCTGCAATGGTCCAGAGACCCCAGGAGGGCAGAGTCCTGACAGGGATTTTTTGGCCAGTAGGCAGGTTTGATAATTCAGTCTTTCCTCAAGAGTGAGTATTTTAAGCGGCAGAGTATAGTAAACAGGTGTGGGTTCTGCTGTGGGCACGGTAAGGAGCCTACATGCTCTATTAATAGAGGTCTGAACTTTGGATAAGGCAGAGGCATCAGCGGCGGCATGAACAGGGGCCATAGTCAGCCAGCGATAATACCGATGAGTGATGGCTGGATTTTAAGGCGTTCAGGGAGACAGTCTTTATGCGATAGAGAAGACCGATCCTGGAGTTTATAGCAGATGACAGTGCATTGAGGTGGGCATGGAAAGTAAGGCCAGAGTCGAAGGTGATACCCAGGTACTTATAGGATGCAACCTGCTCCAGGAGGTGGGCGTGCTGGTGGTGATGTGGAGGAAGTTTCTGGCATTGTTTTGCCGATGGGCAAGAGCATGGACTTTGTTTTCTTTAGGTTCAGGACTAGGCGGTGATTATCGAACCACTTTTCGGTTTGGAGGAAGGCGCTTTGCAGCATGCTTTGGAGTGGGAGTGGGTCAGGGTGTGATGCAAGGATAACGGCATCATCTGCATAGAGTAATATTTTACTGGAGCAGGAGCTGGGGAGGGTGTTCAGGAATAGGCTGAAAAGGGTTGGGCCAAGGATAGAGCCTTGGGGGACACCCGAGAATACTGGAAGATAGGAGGAGAGGGTCCCATTTAGTTTGACTCTTTGGGACCTGTTGTGTAGGTAGCTTGCGAACCACTTCAAGGGGCCAGTTGCGAGACCGAGTATGCTGAGGGAGTTAAGTAGGAGGGTGGCACACTGTGTCAAGGCGTTGGACAGGTCTATGAAGACCGCCTGCAAGATGACCTTTGTCAAGTGCTGAGTGAATGTGGTGGGAGAATTCCAGAAGGGCAGTGGTTGTGCTATGACCAGGCGAAAACCGTGTTGCTCGGACACTGAAGGTTGTAGTTAGTAAGGTATTCCGAGCTGAGTGTTTACTATTTTTCGAGGGCTTTGGATGGGGGAAGGATGGAGATGGGCCTGTAGTTGTTAGGCAGAGTGCGGTCCCGGACTTATGGATGGGGTTATTCTGCATGCTTCTAGGCCTTAGGGAATTGGCCGAGGTATAGGATTTGTTAATGATAAGCCAGCGGGTAAGCATGACATCCAGCACGAGGCTTAAGAATCCTAGAGTCGAGGGGGTCATTGGTAGGTTCTGAGATGCAGGGCCTTTATTAAGAAAGGTTTGGCATCGTGGGTGAGATCACCGGAAGTGGAATTGCGGCCTGGAAATGGGTCGTGGGAGGGTTTGGCAACTGGGTCAGAAAAATGGGCTGGGAGGATGGCACTTAAGTCAGCGAAGGTTTGGTTGAGGCAGTTAACTGTACGGGTGGGGTCAGTTGAGACAGTCCATTTATGTCAATCTGGGATGGAGGGGGGGAGCGGGTCTTACCATTTAGATCTTTAATGTTGTCCCAGAAAGCTCTGGATGAGCCCCAGGTGGATGTCAATGTGGCCTGGTAAAATTTGGCTTTAGCCTGCTTGATTGACCAGGAGCATTGATTACGGGCTGCCCGGTAGGCTTGCCTATTAAGCTCCTTAAGTCTCTCGAAATGTTGTTCTCCTACACTAGTGATGTTTACAGTGCAGCAGAACGATTTTTTGTTCTACTGCACTGCGCACGTCACACACTGTGTCCTCAAGCAGCATTTGACAGTTAGGGCTCACTCCACAGACAGGACACATAGCAAAAGCAGCAATGTTGGCGGCAGTACTAATGTTTAGCATTAAAACGTTCAAAATGCAAAGTTCTTAAACAGTTAAAATGTCATGCGTGAAAACGTTCAAAATGTAAAGTTCCTTTTTCCTTCTAGTAACCCAGCAAAAATGTTTTGAAGCAGAAACATGCTGCAGTGATTTTTTCCCCCCAAAAAAACAATGTTCCACCATACACTATAAAGAAAAGTGCATGGGGAACAAATGACAACAGGGCTAATCTTTCACCTCGGCACTATGACGACGGATTACCTCTCGAGCTGCACTCTTGAGGTAATCCGTCATCATAGTGCCAACTCGGTGAAAGAATAACTCTGTTGTTAACTGTTCCCCAAGCACTATCCTATATATTGTGGCTAGTAAAGAGGACATTTCACAACTTAAAAAGATGCTGGAGGGGCTCCAAATAGACATAAATCTACCACCTCCTCACTTGCACAAAATGCAGAGGAGCTGCCCCACAGAATTGAAACATCTGCCAGGAAAATTACAGAGCTCACAAGCACAGTTGGTTATTTAGAACAAATTACTCAGAAACAATTTTCTCAAATTTCATATTTGCTAGAGAAAGTGGACTACCTTGAAAACAGAGGTTGTCGAAATAACAACAGGGTTTTGGGAGTGCCAGAAGGAGTGGAAGGTCACAACATGATCCATTTTTTACAGAACCTTCTGCCTGAGTTTTTAAATCATCAATGCCTTGGTCATTGGAATGTGAAAGAGCGCACAGATTGCTAGGACCTAAAAATAAAAATGGAAAGCCCAGACCAATGATTGCCTATATGTTACGGTTTACTGCAAAAGAGGAAATACTACAATTAGCTAGAAGGAAAAAGTCTCTTGAATGGAGGGGCAAGTGCATATCAATCTTTCAGGATTTTTCAGTTGAAATTGTTAACAGAAGAAAGTTTTTTTCAGGAGGTAAAGCACCAGCTGCAAAGGTATGGGGTTTCCTATTACTTCAGACATCCTGCCACACTCGAAATTCAACACTTTCTGAGAATGGAATGGATTGATAACTACATTTATATGGGCTAACCGGAGACCTAGGGTCCGACTTAAAATTTTGACCCTTCCTCGCCAAGAAGGAGGGCTGGCATTACCAGACCTCATATTATACTATCAAGCTACAACCTTGACGCATGTCATGGCCAGACAAAATAAGACCACAAGACCTCACTGGCTGGAGATCGAGAGGACCTTGATGGACGACCAAACATATTATCAGATCCAATATCAGCTGACAGGTAAACAGGTGATCAACCCCTCTTCAAATCCATGGCTCACATTCCAATTCAAATCCTGGCAAGCTATTAAAACAGGTCAACAACTGGGGTATTTTTATCCTCTTGTATGCCCCATCGCTCACCTCTGTGACTTCCCTCCAAATAGCCTTGATACAGGTTTTTACTACTGGGGAAAACTTGGCCTAAAATATATACCACAGATAATGACAAAAGGCATTGTATGGACATACGAAGAGATCCGGAAGAGATTTCCTCTCCCTCATACAGATTTCTACCGTTACTTACAACTATGCCATTATATAGAAAGCTTACCAACAACACTCTGGCAGCCGGTACAATATCCAATCTTAATACACAGCCTGAAGCAACTTAACACTACCCTGAAACAGGCTCATCTAGTTTCCTTTTACTACCAAACACTGAATTCACAAAAAGAATCACACACTGAGAACATACGTAGGCAGTGGGGACGGGAGACGGGGTATGAGATCACTCCAGAGGGGTGGAAACAAGCATGTAGCTATACGGCCCAAGTAACAAGTTCACACCATTGGTGTGAATATGCTTGGAAACACTTGATTAGATTTTTCAGGACCCCTATAAACACGAAACACTATGCTCTCACTAATTCAGCAAACTGCTGGCGTAAGTGTGGTGAAAACAAGGCAGACCACACACACATAATGTGGGGCTGTCCAACTCTTAAACCATTTTTTGTACAACTTCATGCACAACTAAGGGAAATATTTGATCCTCAACTCCAACCATCAATGGAAATGTTTGTACTTCTCAAACTCCCCAAAACACTCAGAAGTCCCAGTATATGATATCTATTTCTCCTTCTCATCACAGCGGCAAAAAAGCAATCACTAAACTATGGCTAACCACCAGGATCCCCAAGGTCCAGCACTGGTGGGACATTACAAAGCAAATCTATAATATGGAAAAAATAACTCTGAGCCTAAATGAACAATCAGAAAAATTTACTGCAAGATGGACCAGATGGCAGATGTACTACATGTTGAAAGATACTACCTTTGTACCATAAAGGGCAGGGGGACCCTGGTTAGTGGCTGAAGATACTCACTAGGATCAAGAAGCTAAAACAACATCGGTAAAACGCAACAAATGATGACCTTACTGAAGTACACATAATAGGGCATAATAGCATTGAGAGATTAAGATGACTTAAAGGTACAGGGAAGGGAAGAGAAAAGGAGGATTCAAGCTGGACTTTTAACCTATTAAATATAGAATGTAACCCGAAATGGGAGAAGCTATACAAAAACAGAGGTTTGCCAAATATTTGACCTAAATGGATTAAGACACTGCTAGGTCAAGCTGGGTATCACCCCATGAGAATTATACAGTATATTGGACCACAAGAATGGAAACCCATTATTGGGGACTTACCGCTCTAGAAGGAACACCTATTTACAAGAAAAATTATGACTGTATAAGAATGAACTAATTCCTCTGTAATATAATTTACTAATTCCTCTGTCAATATAATTTTTATCCTATGTAAAACCCCCAAGAAAGTTGTATGCAATAAGATATAACCCAGAAATACATCCCTTTATTTATGAAGCGATGTTTAAGAGAAAGGGAATTGAAATGTCCTGATGAAGTATGTGTACATATGTTGAAAACTTTAATAAAAAGATATTTACAAAAAAAAAAAAAAATTCTGTAGCTGCAGGAAAAAAGCTTGCAGCACTGCGGAAATGCAGTTGCTTAATATTCTTAAAGAAAATCCAGCAGCTGAGGGAATTCTGCAAAAAGTTCTGCAGCTGCGGAATTGCAGAAGCTGCGCGGGAATCCCGCAAGTGCTGCGAATCCGCAGCTGTGGAAATGGCTGAGGAGGTACAGCAATAGTAAATCTATGTAGCTGAAGCAGCAGACTTTAACATTGCTGCCATAATATGAAGCTGACAGCACACACAAAGAGACCTGCAACCAGTCCCTCAACTGGGACCACTGCAGCACCACAGGTACCAGTGATACCATGATACCACAGTGGCTGACTGTCACTGCTAGTTGTCCCTCCCTGGGGTGTTCCTGTGGCCTGCAGGGGGTAGCACTTGCTGCAGACTGGCCAGGCTCTACTGCCTGTGGGGCTCCATCATGGGCTGCACTGGGTCTAGTGGTTGTTGCCTGTTGCTATATCATGGCAATGTGTGCATTTGTTGCTGTACCAACAGGCACTGCTATACTATCTGGGATGCTATTACCTGTGCCTCAAGGCCCACCTTAATTGATTCCAATTGCTGGGGCACTACTGCAGTGTGCTGAGGGAGAGTTACACCTCATTCCACTGTGTGCAACATTCTTTCCTCAGCTGCGGAAAAAAACTGTCTGTGAATAGCCTTTGAGGGGCTGTGCCTTACTTATCTCACACCTTTTTGTCCTGAGGGACTTCTGCAGCTGCACTTTTTTCCACAATCCATGGTGTTTTTTCCCGCAGCTGCAGAGGGTTTTGTGAATAGTACTTGCAACAAACTCACCTTTTTTTCCATAGCTGAGGACATTTCGGGGATGTAGGGAAGGTTTTGCACCTTCTCAAAGCTTTGAGAATCCTCCCCCATTTGTATATTTTGACCACGCAGGATCTCAGACACTGAAACCAGTCTGCCAGATCCCATGGAGTGTACATGAGTGATCTGAAAAAGTAGCCGCCTGAGCACCAGGGCCACCACTTCTGCCTTTTTAGTATCTGGGTGAGAGTCTGCATAAAAACTCCCTACCCACATCTTCCTAAGTTTTAAAAGTTCTGCTACAGATAATTTTGTTTCTTGAAGACAGGCTACATTGTACTTAACCTGCTGTAGCTCCTTTAGAACTCTGGCCCTTTTAACCACATTATTAATTCCTTTTATATTCCATGTAGCAATAATTAAATTATCCATAACTCATTTTAACATGAATCCATACTTTGAACTTAAATTCCCCATCCTCACCACTCCCCCATCACCATTTAGAACCATATTCCAGAGTGCAAATGGACTCACGTCATATCTAGATTTATAACAAAAATAGTATTGCCAGCAAAAAACAAACATACACCCACACATTCCAGTAAAAATTTTAACAAGATAAAACTTTTATAACACTAATAGAACACTAAAGACACTGTGTCTTCTCGCAGTGTTATCCGCCACCTAGGAGTAAAATTTATCTCAAGAGAGCACCCTAAATAACGGGTATAGAGATGCAAAGCAGTTCACACTCCTTCACCTCTCTTTCCTCGAGTGGACTTCTGGGATCCCAGTGCTCCACTGTCGTGGGGGTACATCACTCCTGAGGGGATAGTAGGGCACCTTCAAACAGATACAGGCTCACCAGTATGTGTGCAGGGAGTAACACAACAACCCCCCCCCACTGCCATGTAACCCGTGGGCTACCCCCCTCCACCCCTCTCCTCTTTCTCCAGATTGACAAAAAAGAAAATGAGAGGGAATAAATCCCTCCTAACCTGCTACACAAGTCAGACAAAAAAAAAAAATTGAGAGGGAACTCCCCCTCCTTACCCAGCATGTAAGTATGGAAACTCCAAAACCTCGCACCTCATTAACACATTGACGGATCCCCCCCTTTTAATCTGTTGTAGAGCTTCTGAAACCATATATTTCAAAACAAGTTAACTGAATATTAAGCCCCTGATGGAGCAGCAGAAGTCTTGGTCAATCCATTTTTACAGTTCATTATTCTTTGCTGTCTTCAACTGGAAGGCAGCTGATGATCCACATTAACTAAAAGTCTCAGTACTTACATATAAAGGTAAAGTTGCTGGATGAAAAGACCGCAGGAATAACTATCATCGCTCCTTTAATTGAAAGGAAAAACTAAAACTTTGTTGGTTCAGTGTCCCAAATCTCTACAGCCGAGTAATCTTATCATTGTGAAAGCTCTTCTTCTTCTGCTTCTACTCCTCGTTGATCATGGAAGTTACTAAGGGACAAGTCCAGCTGCACACTGATCTGGGGTCCTCTCAAATACCTCCAGTTGAAACAATTCCACTTTTCTTTGACTGTGGTTGGGGACATTACCTCCCATATCAGCTCCTCAATCTCCCTCTCAGCCAACTCTTCCTTCACATCCAGTGGTGCAATTCCGACAGATTTCAGAAAGGAGGAGGCAGCCACCAAGTCATCACGATGTCCTTCTCTTGTACCCACAATCTGTCTGGGTACCTTGTCTGAGCCTTCACCCCTTTTCCCCACAACTGTTTAACCACCTGTAGTACTTTCTTTTATTTTGCTAGTAGTAGCAGGGGATAATCCTGATTTACATGAACATGTTGTCCATCTAAATTGAGATTTTGTTTCACCCATGCCAGCCTCTTAACCTTCTCCTTCACAGGGTAGCTCAGGATTTTAATTATTATAGATCTCGGGGGCACCTGGCTTTGGTTTCGGTACCAAAGCCCTATGCACTTTCTCTATATCACGCTCCGAGTCAGCTGAAAGATCCAATTCTTTTTGGAACCAGCGTGCCATAAAGCTAGCTGTGTCATCCTGCTCCTGTCCTTCAGGAACTCCAAATATCCTGATATTATTTCACCTTGAACGTGCTTCAGTTTCCTCTGCCTGGGCAGAAAGTTCTCTTTCTCTTTTATATAAGTAAAGCAGTGAGTGTCCGAAGGCCATGTGTTCTGACTGCAGTGAGTCTACATGGGTTTCCATGCATCAGGTACGTTGTTGAAGTTTTTGTAAATTTGTACTGAATTCTGGTCACTTTGTTGTCTATCTTGTGCAGCATCTTCATAATAGCTGTTGTATTGGCCCTACTCATCATCGACCCCGCCTCCGAGTCTAAGACTTCTTCATTCTCCCCAGAGCTGACCATGTAAGATGAGGCATGGGAAACAGCTGGACTCCTATCTCTAGGCCGCAGTTTTTCTCAGTCCATCCCGGGAGTACCTCAGGTAGCATCTTTCAAAAAAAGGGGTGTGCAAGAACAAGGGGGCACAATTTGAAGATAGAAGGGGGGCGGCTCAGAGGTAATTTAAGGAAGTTTTTTTTCACAGAGAGGGTGGTGGATGTATGGAACGGCCTTCCAGAGGAGGTTGTGGAGTCACAAACAGTGGTGGAATTCAAGCATGCATGGGACAGTCATAAGGCAATTCTAGGGGGTGGGGGTAGGAAGAAGTATGCTGCTGGTTAACTAGGATCTGCAGCTTATCCATCAGGTAGGGAAATGGGCAGACTGGGTGGGCCAAGCGGTCCTTATCTGCCGACAAATTCTATGTTTCTATGTTTCTAGCCCAAATTCTTTTACTGGGCATTCAGAAAAAGGCTTGGGATATCAGCAGTTTTCCAAAATAAGTAGATTAGTGTAGTTGAGAAGGCCAATTACTGCAGATTTTACTGCCAGGTACTGAGCACACTAAGATCAGGCAGCCATTCAGATGGTGACGTCACTGGAAGTATCCACTCTATAAATGGGGCAACCTGTTCCTCTGGTCCTTCCCATACACAAATTATATCATCTATATATATATATATATATATATATATATATATATATATATATATATATATTTAGTCTGTGCAAACAACTTCATTAATGCACCATTAGGGTTCCAGCAACAAAAGTTGGGAAATGCAGTCTTAGGGTTTCCAAACCTAACACCCCACCCTCACCCTGAATACAGTAACAGGTGCAGGGGTGTGAACCCTAACACTCACCACATCGCATGAGAAAGTAAGCTAAGATGGGTACAGTACAGGAGAATGGGATGAGCATTAGGGTTCACAACCCCAAGCCACACCCCATGCCTGTTCCTGCATGCAGGGTGGGGGTGTGGTGTTAGGGTTAGAAACCCTAAGACTGCATTTACAACTTTTGTTGCTGGCTACCTAACGGTGCATTAACAAAGTTTTTTGTAGAATATTTCCTTACCTTTTGAGATAGTATAATTGTAGGCTTATTTGCATGTGGGAGCGCAGGGCTCCCCAACCATCCATAACTTTTGAGAGGCTATAATTGTATCCTTATTTCCCTGTGGAAAGGGCCCTGCATTCCCATCACTCCATATTCCTCTGCATATTTGCATGTGGGAGCACAGGGCCCTCTGGGCCCTGTGTTGCCATGGATACATAAGGCCCACGCTCCCATCACTCCATAATGATATTCATATTTGCATGGGGTCCTCCAGGCCCTGTGCTCCCATCCATGCATAATTTTTGAGATAGTGTAGTGCTATTCTTTTCTTGCCTGTGCAAGTGCAGGGCGCCGTCCCGAAGTTTGCAGACCGAAAGAAACACCTGACATTGCAATGTGATCCTATTGAAAACACAGGGAAATTTGAAACCTGTGTAACTCAACACCAAATTAATATATTTTCACGAAACCAGCAAAAGGCACATCAGTGGGGCAGGCCATTTGTATCCTGAAAATTGCAGAACAAAATTGCAAACCATTTCTTCACAGTAGAGTGACAAAAAGACAACTGTGTACACCTCCCGCTACAATGTTATCCTATGGGAAATGAAGCAAAATTGAACTCCACAGAACTCCAGAGCAAAGTAATATGTTTTCTCCAAACCAGCAAAAGGCACATTTGTTGACCAAACCCTTTGCACCCTGAAAATTTCAGACCAGAATTCCAAACCATTAGTTTACTGTGAAGTGACACAAAAACAGCTATATAAACATACTTTTTTTTGCAAATTTGTGAAAAAGAATCATTTTCCATGGTTCCTTTTTCACAATCTGCAGAGAAGAAAATCCTTTTTCACAAACTGTGAAAAAACTAACCCCAGAATTTGATTCTGCGGGCCCTGATTAGGTAAACACAACTGTTTGTGTTTACTAAAACACTCTATTTTTTAGTGATTTCATTTTGTTGTCACCACTAACTGAAAATAAGATGGCAGCAGCACAAAAAAGATTCCACATTTTCAGCAAAAGATCCTGCATTGGCGATAAATTATCCTTTTTTGAGCTGTACATCTAACTTTTCCCAAAGGAAATAATGGGAAACTTTGAAATTTACTAACTATGGAACAGATTAATATTTTTCCCCAAATCTTCTACCCTAAAAATTTCAGATCAAAATTCCTAGTCATTTCTGCACAGGAGTGTGACGAAGAATTTTACAAAAAATGTTAATTTACAAGTTTTTTGACACTCCGTATCTCGGCACCCACACGTGCAACCAGAACGAAACTTGCCACATCAAGAGATCTTTTGTCTCTGATGGCATATGCAAAATTTCATGTGAATCACTTGAACATGTGAAGTTATTAAAGTGCAAAGTTTTGAATTTAACTTAGAAATGCAGAATGAACCCTTATATAGGGATGAGACCGCGCCCCTATAATACCACCTGTTGTCCTATTTTTGAAATGGGTTGGTGGCATAGGGCATAATGACAGATTCTTCCCAGAGCCCTATGAGCAGGTTTGTGTAACTAGGAGCCATGGCCACTCCTATGGCTGTACCCTGGATTTGTAAATAAAGAGTTCCATCAAATTCAAAGTAATTATGAAACAGTACATACTTTAATACTTCAAAATGAATTCAATTAGAAATATTTCACTTTGTGAATGTTTATGTAAAAAATAAGAGCATGCCTGGCTGCTCTGATCATGTGGAATACTTGTATACTGTGATTCCACATCGATTCTGAGACATAAAAAATTAGGATCCAACTTAAACTCAAAAAAATGCATCCACGGCCTGGTGGCGCTGAGGGTTGAGGTGCTGGATGCCACACCTTGCGTATGCCGGTGACCTGGGTTTGGGAATGGACTCAGAGTCTTCATGGGTCAGAGGGGAGGAGGAGGAGGATCAAGTGTCCCAACAGATGCTGTCCTCCTCCTGGGGTGGGTTCCTGGGGTGCTCTGAGCACCCCACCACACTGGCGTTGGTGGAAGCATGGGTACCGGGGGCACTAGGCGACTCTTTGGAGTCGGGGTGGGGAGGAAGTTGTGGGCATTTGGCAACAGCATGCGTCAGCATGCCGTCTGTCTGGATGTCAGTCCTCTGTGCCGATGCCCTCAGGGGGAGGAGGGACCAAGGGAAGAAAAGTGGAAAAACACCTGCTCGGGCCAGGATGATGACCAATCCCAGCCACGATCACCTACCCACGGGCAGACCCCGCTATGCAGGCTCTCCGGAGGAAAGAGGAGCAAGGTAGGGAGACAACAGAGTAAGCCTGGCACTCTAGGGGCAGATGCCATGGGAGGGGTTATGGGGATTGATCAGTCCAAAGTAGTGGACCGACTGGGCAGTAGGGAGGGGATAAAAAGAAAGTGCAAAAAAAAAAAAAATTCATCCAGTACATCAATTGTGTCTCATAAGTGGGATCCAAGACTGGATACCCAATGTTTGAGGAAGAAATCAAGAAATTTATTTAAATTATCAATCATGATTCCCACCCTGGATACAGCTGGAAGGCTGGGAGGTTTATCAAGTCCTTTATGAATTTTAGGCAAGGCGTAAAAGGTAGAAACAACAGGGAAGTCTGTCCATATAAATTTAAAGTAATCATCACTGATGAATGAGTTTGCCATACCCCAGTTCAACATTTTCAGCAATTCAATTTTGAATTTGCCAGTAGGGTCACTGGGGGTGGGGAGTTTTCTACAGCTTAAGGGATTCCCAAGCAGGTCATAAATGCACCTGGTGTAATTACGTGCATCCATGATGACAATGTTAGCTGGCTCAGTGGCACTGAGGGTTGAGCACTGGACGCCACACCTCGTGCCATGCCGGCGACCCGGGTTCGCGAACGAGCCAGGGCCATTGGGGGTCGGTGGGGAAGAAGATCAAGTGTCCGGAGGACAGCTTTCTTCTCCTGAGGTGGGATCCAGGGTGTACCGTGCTCCACGGCAGCCCCCTAGCAGAAGCGGGGGGCATTTCACCCAGTTGCACGGGTCAGTCAGGGGACGAGCGTGACAGGCGTCAATGGGTGCAGCCTGCGTGCCGACGCCATTGCACGTCACGCTCATGGGGGACCGGAAAAGGACAAAGAGCCATCTGCACCATCGGTGAGATGACAGCGGCCCCGGGGGAGTCACCCATATCCCAATAGCTGGTCCTGATGTGCCCGGATCCCTCCAGGGCCGACTGACGACAGCAGGTAAGGCTCTTCATACTTAGGAGTCAGCCACTAAGGGAGGGTGGAATCAGCCCCGGAGATGGTACCAGGGGTCGAGCCTGCCTGCAGTCTTTCAGTGGAGGAGATCAAGGGAGATGTGAGGGGTTCAGGCTGGGAGTAGGATAGACCCCGAGTGGGCAGGATGCCCAGGGGTGTAGATGTACAAATAAAGTAAAAAAAAAAAATGATGACAATGTTGCCACCACTCTCTGCAGGTTTAACTACAATATTTTGCATTTCAGATGATTCTCTAATGGTTTATTTCTCCTTGAAAGTCAAATTATTACAGACAAAGAGTGGTAACCCAGACAGCAAGATGTCTATTTCCCTTAGAATCACATTTTCAAAAGTTCTAATGAGAGGATTGGTGGTATTAGTACAAAAAAGTGATTGTGGTTTAAACATGTTTCTTCTAGAGTCCTGCAGATTATTACCTGGAATATCGCTTACGCTCACAACTTCATCAATACTAAAGTCCTCTCTCTCATTTAAAAGTGCTTCTATAGTAGGCATGTTACCTAAAGCTACATTGGTAAGTTCTTAATTGGTAAAGGGGGAGTGGTGGGGGTGCAGAATCACTTAGAACTGTTAAAACGTCAGTTGTGTTATTTTCTGATATTTCTTCACTCAACACAGCCCCCATATCCAAACCACTTTCAATACCCATGATACCCTGTTTCTTTTTAAGAAAAAATTTACACAAGCATATTTTTCTGAAGAATTTGAACAAATCAGCCTGTGTAGAAAAGTGATCAATGGTTGTTTGGAAACTACAGACCAGTTAGTTTGACCTCAGTGGTAGGGAAAATGATGGAATCACTTCTGAAGGAAATAATTGTTGAGTACCTAGATGCCAGTGGGGCATAGGACCCAAGGCAGCATGGATTCATGATGGGAAGGTTGTGTCAGACGAATTTAATAGATTTCTTTGACTGGGTGACCAAAGTAGTAGACCAGGGAGGGGCTGTGGACATGGCCTACCTAGATTTTAGCAAGGCATTTGATACAGTCCCACACCAGACATTAATACACAAGTCAACCAGCCTTGGAGTGGGTCCCAAGGTGGTAGCCTGGATAAAAAATTGGCTAGACAACAGGACGCAAAGGGTAGTAGTAAATGGAGTACACAGTGAAGAAAGGAGGGTTACTAGCGGGGTACCACAGGGTTCAGTACTGGGACCGGTCCTTTTTAATGTCATGTGACATTGCAGAGGAACTGGAAGAAAAGGTATGTCTCTTTGCAGACGACACAAAGATCTGCAACAGGGTTGATACACAAGATGGAGTGGAAAGGATGAGAAGGGACTTGGCAAGGTTGGAGGAATGGTCAAATGTATGGCAGCTCAGATTCAATGCAAAGAAGTGCAAGGTAATGCACATGGGAAACAAAAACCTAGGGGAAGAGTACACAATGAGGGGTGAGATGCTGACAACAGTAAAAATGAAAAGGGACCTGGGGGTAATTATATCAGGTGACCTAAATGTGGGCAAGCAATGTGAGAAGGCAGTAAGGAAGGCTGGAGGGATACTGGGATGCATAGGAAGAGGCACAAATAGTAGAAAACAGGAAGTTGTTATCCCTCTGTACAGACAGTTGGTGAGACCCCATCTGGAGTACTGTGTGCAGTTCTGGAGACCCCATCTCCGCAAAGACATAGACAGAGTGGAGGATGTCCAGAGGAGGGCAACCAGAATGGTGCAGGGTCTGCATCAGAAGACATACAAAGAAAGACTAAAGGAGCTTAATATGTATACCCTGGAGGAAAGAAGGGAGAGAGGGGGACATGATAGAAACTTTCAAGTACCTCAAGGGAATCAACAAAGTCCAAGAGGGTAGCATCTTTCAGAAAAAGAGATGTGCCAGAACAAGGGGGCACAATTTGAAGATAGAGGTGGGACGGGTCAGAGGTAATGTGAGGAAGCATTTTTTCACAGAAAGGGTTGTGGATGCATGGAACAGCCTCCCTGAGGAGGTCGTGGAGTCAAGAACAGTGGGGGAATTCAAGAATGCATGGGACAGACATAAGGCAGTCCTAGTGGGGAATAGGAGGAAGTAAGCTGCTGGTTAACTAGGATCTGCAGCTTATCTGTTAGGTAGGAAAATGGGCAGACTAGGTGGGCCAAGCGGTCCTTATCTGCCATCAAATTCTATGTTTCTATGTTTCTATGTAACAACATTCAGACCTTTCTGAAGAATTATTCTCTGTTCTTGTGTTAAAATTACCTTGGACAAATTAATTACATAGATACATAGACACTGTCAGCAGATAAGGGCCTATGGCCCACCCAGTCTGCCCATTTGAGCTTGTAAGTTTCCTTTATGTTTTTCTACAAGTCTATTGCCCCTTACCCCTGACCTCCATAATTCCCTTATGTCTATCCCATGCATTCTTAAATCCTGTGATTGTTTCAGCCCCCACCACTTTCTCTGGCAGGGTGTTCCACTTGTCCACTACGCTTTATGTAAAGAAATTATTTTTCATGTTTCTTCTGAATTACCCTCCCTCCTACTTCATCCCATGCCCTCTAGTCCTAGAACATCTTTTTTGCTGGAAAATAGTGTATTTCTGCACCCCGTTCCTCCCTGTAAGGTACTTGTATGTCTCTATCATATCCCCTCTCTCCCTCCTCTCCTCCAGGGAGTACATATTCAAATCCTTCAGTCTGTCCTTATAGGACTTGTGATGCAATCCCTGTGCCATCTTTGTTGTCCTCCTCTGAACTGTCTCTACCCTGTCTATGTCCTTAACATAGGTAAGGACTCCAGAACTGTACACTGTACTCCAAGTGGGGCCTCACTAGTGTCTTGTATAGTGAAATTATGACCTCCCTTTTCCTGCTGGTGATGCCCCTGCCTATGCATCCCAGCATCCTATTTGCTTTACCTGCTGCCTTGTCGCACTGTTTCCCTACCTTGAGGTCATCAGAGATAATAACCCTAAGGTTCCTTTCCTGCTTGGTGCATGTTATATCCTCACCCCCCAACTAGTATGTTGTTCCAGGGCTTTTGTGCCCCATATGAATTATCTTGCACTTCTCTGCATTAAATTTCAACTGCCAAACCCTTGACCATTCGTCAAGCTTCTGCAGGTCCCTCCTCATTCTGTCTACACCCTCTGGCATGTCCACTCCATTATAGAGCTTTGTGTCATCAGTGAACAGGGAAATTCTGCCTTCTAGGTCCTGCACAATGTCAGTGATGAAGACGTTGAATAGGACCGGCCCCAGTACTGATCCCTGTGGTACTACACTGGTCACTCTTCCCTGTTTTTGTTGTTGTTTCTACACAGAGCTACTTAGATTTCTCTGTGGTTCTCCATTTCCTCCTTTTACATTTTTTGGCCAGTTTTTGTTTTTTTGTTGTTTCACTGCTCTGCTCCAGCCATTCCACTTCTACAAGAGTATCCAGCTTGTTGAACAAGAGAACTGCTTCAAATTTAGAGTTTTTTTGTGTAGCCAAAATGTCTTCTCTAATTCTAGTGTGCGTGTCTGTATCCTCTGCTGTAATTAATTGAATTAATGTTTAGTACAGAGAGTGGCAGCATTTAACCACTCAGTTTTTCTTGAGAAATTATAGAACATGGGTGCTTTATTAATTCTCAGTCCCCTAGGTGACTCTTCCTTCTCTAAATATTTCTCCAGCATGATGATATTGTAAATGATGTTCATCTCATTAATACTTTGTCTGTCTAATGTCAGAAACAACTGTTTCAGGTTAATAATATCAGAACTGGAATTGCTACTTGTGCTAGATTCCAAATTATGGAGTTTATCTCCAGCACATTCTTTCCTTGTAGCCAGTTCGTCTATACTCACCAGACAATAAAAAGTCCTGATTCTGTGAGCTTCCAGGATTTCATCCTCAGAACTCATACTTTTCACTCACTCAAAATAGAGAGCTGGAAGGGTAAAACTGTCTCATGCCTGCAGCGAACTTCACTCACTTGGGTCCAATGGCTCCTTACCGGCAGTGCTCCACTACCGTCCGTGGTCACACCGGCAACAGCTATAGTAGATGACTCAAACTCCTCCAGTAGGTGT
Source organism: Neoceratodus forsteri (assembly GCA_016271365.2). Classification (NCBI taxonomy): domain Eukaryota; kingdom Metazoa; phylum Chordata; order Ceratodontiformes; family Ceratodontidae; genus Neoceratodus; species Neoceratodus forsteri. Next base: position 130,012,674 of record CM057452.1, read on the forward strand.
GCTAGCAGGTGGGCACCTTTACAACCAAAGGGCTTCAACATTGGGATTTGAAACCCTTTCTCAAAAAGAAATGATTATTGGAAATGTTTTTCTTTGTTTAATTTCTCTGTTTCTAATTTCTTGCCTTGTTTTCCTCTCTTTTTCCAGATTCTGACTTTGAGGCTCACCATGAACTTGGACTGGTTGATCCCTCTATCCAGGTTTTGGGTAATCACTTGTGCTAATCAGATGGACCACCTCTGTCCCTGTCACTCTCTTTCTATTTCTTTGCTTTTTTAAAATTTTTTATTTTTTATTTTTTGGGCCACTATCCAGTGCCGGTACTTCAGCTCGGGTCACAGTCCTTACCGTCCCTCGCTACCCACATGAGCCGTTATTCTCATCGATACCCCCTGGCTTACCCCCAGGGTGAGGCTGCGGCACTGGCCCTAAGTGCCGCAGACATTGGGATAGGTCGAGGGGAGCCGGTCTGGGAGCAATTTTGGGACCGGTAAGGTGGGCGCCATCAGAGTGCTGCATGTGGCATTTTCTTTCCCCTGTAAGTGAGTGGCAGGAGCATGCAATGGTGCCTGTATCCATCCTTCCCCTCAGAATCAGGCTGATGCCAGCTGCTGTGGCACCCCCAACCTCTGCCAGGGGTCCCTCTAGCACCGGTCGTGCACCGCACCCTCTCCCCAGAGAAGGAGAGCAGTCCATGGGATGCTTGATCCTTCTCCCCTGGCTGGCCCTACGATGAGCCAGGTCTGTTCCCAAGTTCAGGTCACTGGTGTCGAAAGCGGAAATCCAACCGTTGAGCCAATGGGCCAGTTTCTATTTCTCCGCTAAAGGTTACTCATCTAAATTTTGTATTATAAATATTAAGTCATGTGCATTGTATTGTTTAGGATGAGCAAATTGCTAGCATGATTCTGAATATTTGTATTTTTTTTCTTGCTATGGAATTGAAAGCACAGTTATGTCAGAATTTACTGATTTTAATTGGAATTTAATGCATTATTATTGTGCTATCTTTCACAAAAATGTATAAATTTTGTATGAATATTTGGTATCAATTGTTCTTCCTGATATGTCACTTTGTGCACTTTTGTAGATAGCATGTTTAAAGCTCCCCAGAGACACTGATCCAAAGTTAAATTTTTAATCAGTGCCCAATAGGGGCAGCATTGTGCTTTGGTCTGACCAATAAGCATAAAGGAAAGCTTTGATCACACAGATTCCACCCCCCCTGACGAAGTCTACGGTTGAAGTGCTGGGGTATCTATGTGGCTATTTTCAGTCTCACACCTTTGCTCTCACTTTGTGATTTGGCTGCAGTAAATTATTTGGAATTGCAATTTGGATATGGAGTGTTTTGGATGTCTTTTCTTTTTTTAAACTTGAAAAAACATTTTTATTGAAGTCCATAAGACACATAAGCAGCCTTTCTAATACAGGTCTAGTATCCTAATCTCCAGGAAATCAGTGGTGTGGTTTTTACCATATGTTTACACAAAGATTATTACATCTCCGAACTAATTACTAATATTTGTTTGTTTTACAGAGTCAACTGTAGCGACCCTCCATCAATTAAGAACAGCTCAGGAGGGTTTAGTCTGTGCAAGTAGAGGAGTCTTTGAGAATAATCACTATTTCATCCACTGGTCAGCAGCTTGAGAATAGATTCCTGAAGTTTCTAAATCTACCTTGCAGAGATTTTCGAGAGTGCGTCTTATATTAATAAACCAAAGTCTTTTACAACAATAAAACTTTTTAACAACAATAAAAACAATAATAAAAATGGATCTCTGTTTCATTCTTTTCCCCTTCTTCTTGTTTTATTTAATGGTCAGGATAATTAGCAGAGTTAAAACTAATGAGGCAACCGGTGGTACCCCAATACAAATCCATGAACAATCCATTTTATTTTTTGAGAGGGAGCTGAAAACTAAGGCAGGGAGACAGCCACTCAAAGGTTTTAGAACAGGACTATGGCCATAAGTTCCAGGAGGGGTCTTAGGAGTGTGTATCACCTCCGTAGACTTAGGCCCGGAGAAGCTGTTCTAGGACCAGTGTAGCTTCTCTTATTTCCAAATAATTAAAAAAGGGTAGCCACCTTATATTAAATTTGTCTATGGTTAGCCACAGGTGAGCTGTGACCACCTCCATTCCCTGAATTTGATTTATATTTCCATACCATGCACTAAGAGGAGGAGATAGATCCAACAGCCAATTTTGTGTGAGGGCCTTAACAGCTGCCGAAATTAGAATATAAAAAAGATATTTCCCTGTCGAGGTCCTGATTTCTTTTGGAGGAGAGCCCAGAACCAGATTTTCAAATTTTAGAGAGGTGGAGAGGGAGATGATTTGAAATATCCTTGGGCAACTGTGTTCCAGAAAGAGGTAATTTATAGGGTCTGCACTGGAAGACATATGAAGAGAGACTTAAGGAGCTTAATATGTATAGCCTCGAGGAAAGAAGGGAGGGGGGGACATGACAGAAACTTTCAAGTACCTCAAGGGAATCAACAAAGTCCAAGAGGGTAGCATCTTTCAAAAAGGGTGTGCAAGAACAAGAGGGCACAATTTGAAGATGGGGGGCAGCTCAGAGGTAATTTAGGAAGTATTTTTCACAGAGAGGGTTGTGGATGCATGGAGCAGCCTTCCAGAGGAGGTTGTGGAGTCAAAACAGCGGTGGAATTCAAGCATGCACGGGACAGTCATAAGGCAATTCTAGGGGGTGGCAGTAGGAAGATGTAGGCTGCTGGTTAACTAGGATCTGCAGCTTATCCATTAGGTAGGGAAATGGGCAGACTGGGTGGGCCAAGCGGTCCTTATCTGCCGTCAAATTCTATGTTTCTATGTTTCTATCCCCAAAAACATGGTAATGTGATCCTATAAAGACACATCTTCTCCAGCACTTGTTGGAGAGGTGCTTGGTGTAATGGGCAGGGATTGCTGGGGTTCTAAAAAAGAGAATATTAATTTTCCAACTAAATTCGCTCCATGAGGATGAGTTAGTGGTTTTATGTACACCTAACCAGATATAGTGCCAGTTTTGTTCCATAAGGTTTAGATTTGCCTCCGACTCCCATTTAAGTTCCACTCTCTGCACTGCCACTGTCCCTCTACCTTCCATCAGTACTTTATATATTTGAGATATAAAGGATTTAGTGTCTCCCATGATACTTCTTTGATAAGTCAATAAAATTGGGGTTAAGGGTTCCTGGGATAAATCTGTGAGGCCAATAATGGTGGTGATATAATGGGAACACTGACAATATCTGAAAACATCTGTGTTGTTCAAGTCAAATTCTTCTTGCATCTCAGAAAATTGTTTTAACTGGTCTCCTTCTAGAAACTGTTTGGGATATTTAAGCCCCTTGGTGATCCATCTAAAAAAACAAGGATCTCCTGCCTGAGTTGGAAACCCTGGAAGGGACAAAAGTGGCAGATATTCCCATAGTGGACTGGCTTTTTCCCAATTTTGTCTAGCTTCCAGCCACTGCGACATTGTATGTCATGTAAAAACATTGTTAATGTTTTTTAAATCTTTCGGTTGAACCATCCATGGGAGAATGTTTAAAGAGGCTAGCTCACATTCCCTGTCCTCCATCTCCAACCAACCATGTTTCTTACCAGGCATCACCATTTTAATGACCAGGAGCAGCTGGGCTGCAGTATAGTACTTGAGGAAGTCAGGCCATCACATCCCTCCCTTCCCGTTTTCTTCTATCAATATATCCCAAAGAATTCTCATGTGTTTACTGAGCCAAATAAAATCAGAGAGTTTTTCTTGAGATCCTTCCAGTCCTTTTTAGTGATCTTGAGTGGGAGGTTGGTAAATAAAAAAAGGAATCTGGGTAGAATGTTCATTTTGACTGTCTCCAGTCTGTTAGTGAATGTCAAGGGGAGCAGTGATCATCTATGCAGATCATCTCGTACTTGCTGTTACAGTGACTCATAGTTGTGTTTATATAACTGATTTAAGTTTGTGGGCATCTGTATTCCGAGATATCTTATTGTATGTCTGACCCACCTAAATGGTATTTTTGCTCTCAGGTTTGGTTTCAGGTCTTCTCCTATCAGAAGCACCTCAGACTTCATTGTGTTAATTTTAAAGCCTGAAATGTCCCCAAAAGATGATAGGAGCTTCATGAGATGCGGAATAGCCGTCTGTGGATTGCCCACATATATCAGGGTATCATCCGCATACAGGGAAATCTTGTGAGGGGTATTCTGAATTTCTATCCCTTCAATTTTACTATGTTGCTTTACAGCTTGAGCCAGAGGTTCCATGCTGAGCTCGAAAAGAAAAGGGGAGAGGGGCAGCCTTGCCGCGTTCCTCTGGTGATATTAAAGGATGAGGAAATAGTACCATTTACCCTTACCTTGGCCTGGGGATTTTGATAACATATTTTTATCCACTGTAGAAAATTACCCCCAAACCCCATCTTGTGCAAGACCTCAAAGAGGAAGGCCCAATTCAGCCTATCAAAGGCTTTTCCCGTGTCAAGAAAGATTGCTAGAGCTGACTTGACATGGGATGTACCTGATTGTAAAATATTGAGAAGTCTTCTGACATTGTCACTCATGTGACGATGGGGAATGAAGCCTGTTTGGTCGGGATGAATTAATAATTCAATATGTTTTTGTAAACGAATTGACAGGATTTTGGTAAAGATTTTCTGGTCCTGACTGAGTAGGGCTATAGGTCTGAAAGATTCACATTTTGTTGCTTCTTTTCCCGGTTTGTGTATAACTGTTACTATAGAGTGTACCCAGCTTTCTGGACCCTTACCCCCCCTCCAGGCAGTGGCTGAACACTTCCGTTAACTGAGGTGCCAGTGATGCAGCCAGTTCTTTATATAACGCCCCACTGAACCCGTCCGGGCCTGGGGTTTTCCCAGATGGTAACTGATGAATAACTTTAAGGGTTTCTTCTACTGTAATGGGAAGGCCAAGCTCAGTCATCACTGTCTCAGGTAGTTTAGGAAGTGTGAGGGTATCCAGAATGGCCTGGGTATTTTCCTTTGTGTCCGATTTGTTTTTATCCTCCAAATATAAATTCTCGTAATATTTTTGAAATTGATGGGCAATGTTCGCTGGTGCAGTAAATTTTTGCCCTGTCGGTCCACTTTCCTGGATATAAGGTACATTCCTTTCCACCTGAGCCTTCCGTAAACGGAAAGCCAGTAGCCTCAATGCCATACCTCCCACCTCATGGTATTTTTGATTAGTAAATCTTAGTTGGCCTTCCGCTCTTTTGTTTTCAAAGTTCAGTAAAGTATTTTTAGCTTTGTTTAATTCTGTTTGTGTCTGTTTATCACAAGGATCTAGTTTGCGGCATTTCTCCCGGTCGGCTATTTCCTGTAGTAATCTATTATCTGTTAATTGCGATAGTTTTTTTTGAGTTGCTGCAAAACCAATGACCCCCCCCCATGGACTGCCTTAAGCGTGTCCCATTTGAGAGAGGGTGAGTGCTCTGTAGATTGGTGAATCAAAGAAAAATCTGCTACCTGTTGCTTTAATTTATAGAGAAAGGATTTGTTATTTAAAAGGGAGACATTAAGTCTCCATAAAGTCTGTTTGTCCTGTGGTTGTAAGGAAAGGTGAACGGAAATTGGTGAATGGTCTGACAAAGTTATATTATGTATATAAGATTTAGAAATTGAGTGTAAAGAGGTGGCATAGGTGAAAAATAAATCTATCTGGGAATACGACTACTGGGCTGCTGAGTAGAAGGTATAATCTTTATCCTTTGGGTGGTGAGCTCTCCTTATGTCTACTAATCCCCTTTCCTTTGTTAAAGCGATCAGGGATTTGGAGGCTGTTTGATTTGTGGGTGTGGCTCCTGAGGATCTATCTCTCTGAGGATGCGGTGCCGAATTAAAATCTCCCCCTAGGAGGAGCAGACCCGGTGGGAGGTACGCTATTTTTTTAAAGATTAGCTTAAAGAAATCCTCCTGTTGGGAGTTCGGGGCATATATATTAATTAAGTGAAGAAGTCTGCCCTGAGACTGCATTGAAACCCTGACATATCTGCCTTGCATACCCCCCCTGAAGATTCTATGCTTAAGTTTAGTCCTTTTCGCCACAAAATGGCCACCCCTGCCCTTTTAGAGCAAGGATGCAATACTGCCACCATATTGTGTACCCAGGCCCTTTATAATTTCATGTGCTCTAATGCAGATAGATGTGTCTCTTGAAGTAGGATCACATCTCCCCGCAATTTGTTGAGCTCTTGCAGCAACCTGGTTCACTTAATGGGAGAGTTAACTTCCTTCACATTGTAGGAACATATTTTTAAAGAGGCCATGGTTGGGATTTTGGAGGGGATTGAGGTCTGTTTGAGATAAAATTATCCTGTGGCTTGGGGCTTTTGACATTATCCAGCTGATCCTCCACCAATCTGATTGTGAGGTTACCGGTGCCCAGTTCTGCCCTTTCCTGCCTGTACCTCAGCATCTTTAATGACAAGGACTCATTAACTAAAAACTGTACCCTTAACATTGGGTAGTCAACATAACTATAATACATCTTAGACAACATCAACAGTTGTAATAACAATTATAATAACACAAAAAAGAAAAGAAAAGTAACAGAGAAAGTTGAATGTATTTTTTTTTTAAACTCTAAAGCAGTTTGATCAGTATCCACTTGGGATTCTTACTTCAGTTGCTTACTAGGTGTAAATCCAGACCCCTCTACAAGGTGGGAGCCTGGAGCCACTTAGAGTGGTCAATGTCTGAACAGATACTACTAGTCACACCACGAGACTAAGAGCCAGGATGTAAACGTGCTCTGAATGTGATGAAAAACGTCACCGAGAGCTAAGAGATCCACCATCTCTCCTTCACCCATCCTATCCAGATACATTGGAGTTTTCATTGAGTCCCCCCTTCCCCTTCTTTGGTTATCATCGTGGGAGCCAAATAAGCTGCTTCCCTGCTGCTTATTCCCCTGTGGCCTTTTGAACAGTACCCATAATTCCCCGTCAGGCTTACTCGGTATGGTTCATTAACGGGGCTTGATGTTTACTGTCCTCATTTCAGCCATTCCAACCCCTCTGGGCAATGTAAATTAAGTGTGGTTATGAAATAGGGTGGGCTCCCAGTCATGTTTGCTATTATTCTACCCAGAAATATAGAGAATATTATTCAATCCAGATCCCTTCCCGAGAGAGGGTCACTATAGGGCAACCCCCCTTAACTGTATCCCTGTCTGTTCATGGGTACTTGTGAAAGATTTGCGCCTGGGATAATGCTCCGTCTGGTGACCACAATGTATATTTTATTTTGTTTAGATCTTCCAGAGGAAATAAGCATTTGACCCAGGTGACTCCCCGCAGTGGCGTTCCTGTTATGTTTACCCCCGGTTACTACCCTCCTTATATAAAATGAAGTAGCTCTTTTATGAAGCTTAAACTAAGATTACCCGGGGAAACAAATAAACAATCCTCGATGACAATAGATTAAAAGAAAAATGGTCACTGGGAGAAAGAGAGTAAAGAGACTTATCTGGGCAAGTTACAGTTCTAGTTGCATAAGTCCTGCCACACAAGCAAGTCACTTCGTCTTCGTGTAGACAGTTCAATGGGGGGTTATGGTTGAATCCCATCGTTTTGCTGGTACTGGCCTTCCTGCAATCTGTGCACTGTACAATCTGCGTGATGTCCTGAATTAGGGCTTGTGGTAGCACTCCTCGATGTGGGCATTTCGCCCCTCTCCCCGCCACTTGCCATGTATTCTTCAGCAGGTTCCACTCCAGGAGCTCTAATTCCATCCCAAGCAACTCAATTCTCCATTCTTTCAGGAGCGGCACTACTTCCATTAGGCTAGTGAATGTTTTGGCCCCTTCTTCCAGATGTAACCTTAGCTTCGAGGGAAACACCAGCTGAGCTTTGATATTTTTCTTCTCTCTGATTTCATTTATGACTGAGCGCACATTGATACGTTCCGCTTGCAGCGCGGTGGGAAAATCTTGCTTAAAATATATGGATGTAGTTTGATATTTGAGGTCTTTAAGCCTCCATGCTTCCCTCAGAATCCATTCTTTTGTCTGGAATAATACCATTCGCACCACCCAGGATTGGGATCTAGTGGTTGGGTTAGTGGGTTTCAGGACTAGGGATCTATGCGCTCTGTCCATGATCAGATCCATATCTGAGGGGATGGAGAGTACCGAGTGTAAAAGGTGCTGCATGAAGTCAATTGATGTGGGAAAACATTCCTCAGCTCCCTCCAGGACCCTGTGCACCCGAAAATTATTTCGGCAAGATCGATTCTCGATGTTCTCTAGCCTGGCATGAGTTTTCTTGTCCCTTTGTAACAAGTAGAGCAAAACCCTATCTTCCGAGTCTTGGGCCTCTGACAACTCAGTTAGTTTTGTGGTGTGGTCTGCAACCTTGGAATTGATGCTCCGAACATCCTGCCATAGATCCACAATGGAGGATTCGATCTCTTGAACTGAGGTTAGTATTTTTTGTAGGGTGCGTTCAGATTTTTTTTTTTCCAATTATGTTTGTAGCCCTCAGCCTGGAACTCTCTCAGGCCCCCTGCACTCACCAGCTTGCTCTACCTCCCGCTGTGTTCCCCAACCATCTTCAAGTTCATTGCGGTTCCCCAGGTCGGGCAGGTCAACCTGAAGAGATCGTGGGGGGCAGTGGCGGGGAACCAGCACTGGGAGTGTGGCAGCGGCACTGGCAGGGGCCGTCGCCTATCCAGGGCTTGAGGGGTGCTTCTTGTGGTTGAAGCCTGAGACCACCCCATCCCTCGGCGTGGTGCACATCTGACGCTATGGCGCATGGCAACCCTGCCTGCATCAGCCACGCTCTTACATGCAATCTGGCAGCTTGTAGTGCCCTCCGGTCTCCACCAGGGGTCACCAGAGCACCGGATAACCCATGCCCTCCCACTCGGAGAGGAAAGCAGCCCGGTGGGCGCTCGATCCATCTCCATCTCCTGCCGACCTCCGATGCCCGAGCTCGCTCCCGAACTCGGGTCATCGGCGTGACGCGAGGTGTGGCGTCCAGCACCTCAACCCTCAGCGCCACCAGGCTGGCTTTGTTCAGATTTTCTTGATAGGCCTACATCCTCATCCTCCATATAGAGTGAAGAATCCGAGAGAGTAGGCTCTCGGCGTGAGCGAGTGGTGAAGGCCTCCATTTCCTCATCTAAAGTTAATTGCTTCAGCTTTGTTCAAGAGGCAGTGTTTTTTTGGATTTCTCGGTCTATGGTTTTTAGCCGACATATCCTCTTGCTCTGTAGTCATTTGCAGTTTAAATTTTTCAAAAGTATGGGGAGGATTCCACCTGATTAATTGGACGGTTTCAGGAGCTCGTTGATTTAGGCTCTCATCAGCTCAGTGATGTCACCGGAAGTCCCTTGAATGTCTTTTCTATCAGCCTGAACAGTGGTCCATGAGTGCTTAACTACATTTGGACTGTCGTTAATTGTTTGGGATTAGCAACCCCATGCCTAGCACTGGGCCCTATCTGCCACTGAGCACACTGCTGGAGGAGTTTGAGTGCTGCCAAAAATACCTATTAATTTGGCGCTTACAAGCAAATTATACCAGTTTTCTGGAGTTTAAAATGAGAACAATCCTTGATTACAAAAAGAAGAGAAAATATGTTTAAGCTTGGAGCTGGAAGCTTAGTTAAGACAGAGTTGATGTATTTAATGTTAGGAGGTATTTGTTTGTTGTTTTGTATTATTGTTTTGTATGAACTCTCACGAAAGCACAGTAGCTCAAGTAGTGGCCTCGCAGAGATGGGGCAATTGCACCACTACACTCGGGTGTGGCGGGTATAGCAGGCCATTGTTTTTTTATTCCATCTGAACCCCAGGAAAGGGGTGATAGATATATCAACCCTTCCCTTGGAAGTCAGTGTATAGTTTATAGGTATATTATTCTGGTTGGTTTTAATTGTTGTTTTACAGTTTTATTACATGCGTTGGCTAATGAATGGACTCTGGTGGCTGGGGGGATGGGTGGAATTTTTATGGGGAATTGAGAGCAGACTGTTATCTTGGAAACATTGTCATTATGATACCTTATCAAGTTAAGATTTTAACATACAACGTTAACATACAATGTTAATGGTCCAACCAGCCCAATAAAAAGGAAATAGATAAGGACTTGTGTCTGACAGTCCAAAGCAGACATTATTTTCCTTCAGGAGACATATCTTATGGCTAGTAAACATAACAAAAATTAGCCCAGTTTGGGTACCGGAGGTCCATCACTCCTCTTATAAAGCTGGGAGGAGGGGGGTGGCGGTTAGGGTCCCAAGTGGGGTTCCATTTGCAGCAGACGAAACCCTGATACATGTAGAGGGACATTCTGTTTTGTTAAAGGCAGTTATAATGACCAGAAGGTGATGCTGTTTTCTACAGGTGAGGGGGTACAGGCAACGTGGGCAAGCATTAAGAATGCAGTATTTGAAGCAATATCCCATTGTGTTAGAGAGAAAAGGAAGTGCAAAAGAAGAAGGTTCTCAAAAACAGTAACAGAAAAGGTCAGAGCCAAAAGTCTGGCCTTCAGGAAATATAAGGGAACACAGCGGAATGAAGACAGGGAGGCATAGCAAACTTTCCTAAGGGAAGCAGGAAGGCAGTAAGACAGGGAAAGGCCCAAACCAAGGAAACACTAGCACAAACAGTAAAAGAAGGTGCCAAGACTTTCTATAGATACATTAGTGAAAGAAGAAATTCCAGAGGGGGTATTGCTAAGATCAAAAGAGGACAAGGGAGCATGTGAGGAGGAGGACCATGTAAAAGCATCTATCCTAAATAGATACTTCTGCTCAGTATTTACTGAAGAGAAGGTAGGGCAGGGCCCTTAGCTCAGCACTATGGACATAGGGGGGAGGGAGGGAGGTGTGCACTAGTCCCTTCACAAAAGAAAGGATCCTTCAAGAGCTTAATAAGCTCAGGGTGGATAAGGCAATGGGACCTGATGGCATACGTCCCAGAGTATTAAAGGAGCTAAGGGTGGAACTAGCAGAGCCATTATCAGAACTGTTTAGTGAGTCTCTCAGCACAGGAGAAGTCCCAGAAGACTGGAGAAGGGCTCATGTGATCCTGCTCCACAAAAGTGGTAACAGGGAGGAGGCAGGGATCTACAGACCAGTCAGTCTTACCTCAGTAGTGGGCAAGATTATGGAGGCAGTCCTTAAGAAAAGGACAGTGCAACACCTGGAATCCATAGGAGCACAGGATCCAAGACAGCATGGGTTTACAACAGGAAGGTCCTGTCAAACTAATCTCATAAATTTCTTTGACTGGGTAACCAGAGTGGTGGACCAAGGGGGAGCAGTTGATGTTGCCTACCTTGGCTTCAGCAAAGCTTTTGATACTGTTCCACATACTGTAGAAGATTGATTAATAAGCTGGGTAGGCTCAGGGTGGGTCAGAAGTTGGTCAACTGGGTGGCAAACTGATTGACGGGCAGAAAACAGAGAATGGTGGTAAACGGTATACAGTCAGAAGAGATGCAAGTCACAAGTGGGGTACCTCAGGGATCAGTCCTGGGGCCAATCCTCTTCAATATCTTCATCAGTGACATTGCTGATGGACTGGAGGTAGAGTTTGTCTATTTGCAGATGACACCAAGATCTGCAACAGAATAGATGATCCAGATGGGGTGGGCAGAATGAGAAGAGATCTGGATAAACTAGCAAAATGGTCAGAAGAGTGGCAACTGGGAGTTAATGCAAAGAAGTGCAAGACCATGCACATAGGGAAGAGAAACCCTGAAGCCACCTATAGGCTGGAAGGGGAGTTGCTGGCAGTCACAAGGGAAGAAAGAGACTTGGGCATCATCATCACAGATTACCTGAAATCATCCAATCATCCTACTAAAGCACTAGATAAGGCTAGGGGGATGTTGGGGTGTATTAGTAGGGGTATCACAAGTTGTAAGAGGGAGGTAATAATCCCCCTCTACAAGACACTATGAGGCCCCATCTGTATTGCATTGCAGTACAGGAGTCCTTCTAAGGGCGTTAACCAAATTGAGGCAGTCCAGAGAAGGGCAACCAAAATGGTGCAGGGACTGCATCAGGAAACATATGAGGACAAATTAACGGAACTCAATATGTATACCCTAGAGCAAAGGAGGGAGAGAGAGGTGTTATGATTGAAACATTCAAACACCTTAAGGGCATTAACAAGGTGAAACAGTCTAACATGTTTCAATATAAGAAAAATAGCAGGATAAGAGGACACAGCATGAGAGTAGAGGGAAGTCGATTAAGGGGTAATGTGAGGAAGTTCTTTTTCACAGAAAGGGTAGTGGATGTATAGAACAGCCTACTTCAGAAAGTGGTGGATATGAATACCGTGCAGGACTTCAAACAGGCATGGGATAGGCATAAGGGAGCAATACAGATGAGTATCAATAGATAGGCCATTGACAGAGCAAAGGCCGATGGCACATTCATAAGGTAGAAAAAGAAATGGGCAGACTGGATGGGCCTTGCGGTCCTTATCTGCCGTCAACTTCTATGTTTCTATGTATGTTTCTATTTATGCCCCTCCGTGTACTGAACACACCTTTTTTAGGAAATTATTTACAGTGATTATGGAAAGGGCAGTAGTGGTAGTGATCTGGGGAGATCTTAACCTTCCATTTACACCTCAGTTATACGGTACTTCACAAATACCCCAAAGATCACATTCAGTGGCTAAAAAAATTTAAGGCCCTTTTGAGAATGCTGGACATACAGTATATGGCTCCTGGTGGAACCTGCAGGGCTCTACAATGGGATATACCTATTATTCCCAGATTCACCAAATGTACGCTTGACTAGATGTATTTTTAGTATCTAAGGATGCATTACCGATGTTAAGTAGGTGTTCTATAGGAACATTAGGCCTTTCAGATCATGGTCCATCCTCACCCGCCTTTGGTAGATCGCTGCCTAACCCACTGTGACTCCTTCATCTCTAAATTCTGGCTGTCCTCCCTCCCCCCTTATCTTAGTTATCTTCGTTATACCTCCTTCCTCTTACTCTCTCCATTACTCAAGCTATTGCTCCCTGATGCCTTAGTTCAGGGTTATAACGATGCTGTGACTGGGGCTCTAGATTGTCTTGCTCCTGTCCGGGTTCGTCCCCTTACCCAGCACCCTTGGTCCCCTTGGTTTGATGGGACCTTGAGAGAGCTGAGGAAAGTGGGACGAAGGCTGGAGCATTGCTGGCGAAAATTGGGCCTGGATGCCGACAGACTTAGATTGCTAGCCCATTATAAGGACAATCAATCGGCTATCTCCCGTAAGAAGGCAGAGTTCCTATCCAAGGAGATTGCTGTGACACAAAATCGACTGGCTCAGCTCTTCCAAACTGTAGACAGATTGTGCAATCCAGTCTGTCTGCAGTCTCAGAGAGCATTGTCACAAGGGAAGTGCGACGAATTTGCTTGATTTTTTGCCGATAAGGTTGCCGCCATCAGGTCTGAGATTAGCACGGGACGCCCCAATGGGGTGGATGGTAATCAGTGGGAGGTGGCAGCTCCTCGGTCTGCCTGGTCTGACTTCGGACGGCCAGCGATCGGGGATATTGTGAAGATTATCCAGTCTTTGCAGCTGACCTGCTGTGGTTTATTTATTTATTTTATTTATTTGCTTTTGGTAACCAGGTAAGCACACTAGACAGCTAGTGCCTATTTTCAGGTGTGATCTGCGAGAATTGCAAGGTAGCCATGAAACAAATACAGAGTCAATGTTACAAACCAGAGCAACATGCTCCAACAGAGGGTAAAAACAGCATAAGGTACATACAGGCTCAAAGAAGCATCGTAGCATCGTGGGGGGGTGTAAAAACAACAAGACATAACCAGGGAATTTAGAACAACAGTACATAGCATAGCAATTAGAATAAATGCTCCAATGGTGGGTAACACAGCATAAGGTACATACAGGCTCAAAGAGGCATCGTGGGGGGGGTATAAGACAACAAGACATACCCTAGGCATTTAGAAAAACAGTACATAGCATAGCCATTAGAATAAATGCAACTCAAATAGTGGGGCAGTAAGTGCCTAGCAGGGGTACTGGTGAAGGTAAGAGGGCTGTGGGATTGGGCATTAAGTGGCATGCAGGCAGGTCGCACCAGCTTTTAGGAAGTTCCAGAGGGAAGTTTTGAAGGAGGGATGGTAGGGGGAGGCACGGCCTTGTGCTGGAAGGGAGTTCCACAATTTTGGCGTGTGGATGGTGAACGCCCGATCACCTGTAAGGGTGCGGGTCTTAGGGACCAGGCGAGTCTAGGACACACATGACCTGAGGTGGTAGATGGGGGAGGCATGTTTCAGGGGAAGGGCGAGCGAAGCAGGAGTGGACGTTTGAACTATATTGTCAACGAAATTTCCTAGGATGTAGGTACGGTGTTTTTCAGGGGGAAGCCATTCCAGGCGAGAGTAGAGCGTACAGCGGTGTGTGAGATGGGGAGCTGAGAGTGCAAAGCGGCAGATGTTGTTGTATGTGGTGTCCCACTTTGCAAGGCTTGAGGATGGGACAGGAGCAAAGGCAACGAGCCCGTAGGAGAGAGAGTAGGAAGTAGTATCCCCCTAGCTATGGCCAGCTGGGCAGCAGGGGTAAGGCAGTCTTTTGCTCTGTATGCTAGGCCAAGCTTGCCATTTGTAGCATTACATATGTTCCTGATGTGTCCAGAGAGATCTAATTGAGGATTGAGGGTAACTCCAAGGTACTTGGCAAAGTCAATTGTCGGCAAGAGGGAGTCGCAAGACCCATGAATTTTGAGGGGCATCATGCAGGAGGAAATTTTGGCCGCTGAGCCAAAGAGCATGGCCTTTTGGACCCTGGCCCAATGCACCTCCTTGTGGGATGTATTGAGACCATCGGCCCGGTCTTTGCTGAGATAGTCTGGTACTCGTTAGAATCCAGGATGTTTCCGGACACCCTGAAGGAGGCGGTAGTGGTGCCTCTTCTTAAGAAACCATCTCTCGACCCAGACTGTCTTGCTAACTACAGGCCCATCTCTAACCTTCCCTTTGTGGGTAAGGTTATTGAGAAGGTGGTTGCGTTGCAGCTGGAGGATCATTTAACCTTCCACGACATCTACAATCCTCTCCAGTCCCGTTTCCGGAAATGGCATAGTACTGAGATGGCCCTTGTTCGGGTTCTCAATGATCTCCTAACAGCAAGAGATTGGAGGAGCCGTTCCATCTTGGTTCTTCTTGATCTCTCAGTGGTATTTGACACTGTGGACCATGGGGTGTTGGTCGGGTGCCTGCGGTCAATCTGTGGACTGTCTGGTACAGTTCTCAGATGGTTTCATTCTTTCCTCACTGCTACATTTCAGAGAGTTGTCTGTGGGGTTTACTCCTCTGACAAGGTCTCCCTGCCATGTGGGGTTCCACAGGGCTCTGTACCATCCCCTATGCTGTTCGCAGTGTATATGCTGCCATTGGGAGACATTGTAAGGTGGTATGGGCTGAGTTTTCACTGCTATGCAGATGATACTCAGTTCTACCTGTCCTTTGTGCCTGATCGGGGGGAGCTGTCTTGAGTTTTAACGACTGGCTTTCTGAGATTGAGGATTGGATGAGTACCAGCTTGCTGAGGTTGAATCCGGATAAAGCTGAGGTCCTGGTGGTGGACCTGGGCCTTCAGGTAGAGGGGCTGTCGGAGGGGTGAGCCTTGGGGCTTTGGCTCGGTGGTTGCCAGCTGACGACCTCTGAATTGATGCAGGATCTGGGCGTGATTCTTGATGATGGATTGACGCTTAAACATCAGGTGTCATCCATTGTCAAGACTGCCTTTTACCATCTAAGGAATGTAGCCTGGATCAAGCACCTAGTTCCACCCAATGACCTACCAGCTTTGGTTCACACCTTTTTAACCTCTCACCTTGATTACTGTAATGCCCTCAACCTAGGGCTATCAGGGGTTGATATCCGCTGCTTGCAGCTGGTGCAGAATGCAGCAGCCAAGTTGTTGACTGGGCTACCCTGTAGCTGTCATGTCACACCAGTGCTGTGCGATCTGCACTGGCTGCCCATTCAGTGGCGCATCACCTTTAAGGTTGGTTTACTGACCCATAAAGCCCTACACGGACAGGGACTGAGTTATCTGCAAGATCTTCATCCCTATTGCCCCTCCTGGCCACTTTGCTCCACCAATCAGGGATTGCTAGAGATTCCCAGGGTTCATTTAAAGTCATCTGGGACCCGTGCATTTGAATTTTTGGCCCCATCCCTGTGGAATTCTCTACCTCGTCAGATTTGACAGTGCCTTACAGTGGAAAGCTTTAAATCTGCATTAAAAATGTATCTATTTACTTTGGCGTTCCCTGATTTTAATTAACCTGCTGCAGATGTTTTTATATGCGTAGTTGTTTTTATGTATTTTATGGCTATGTACTAGTGCTATGGTTTTGGAATAGTGCTATTTTATAAATAAATGATGATGATGCTCCCTTCTTGTAAATCCATTGTGGGGCAAAATACCTTCTCTTACTGCTTTCCTAAAATCTGGAATTCTCTTCCCCTTACATGCCACTCTGCCTCCTCCAAATGCTCTTTCCTTGTTACTCCAAGCCCATACATCTCCCACCTGCAATTGCCCTTAGTCCAATGTCTTGCCCACCTTTCACTTCCCCATCTGCTGCCAGTCCCCAAGCTACTATACTACTACTACTAAATGTTTCAACCTCCACACTGTTCCGCTTCCCTTTTTCCCCCTCCTTTTCCCTCCCCCTCCTTCCACTATCTTCCTCCCTATAATGCTTTTCCTCCCTATCTCCGCCTCTCCCCTTCACTACTACCTTCAATCTATTCACATGGTAGCCTGTGAAGATAGCAACTAAACAATGGCGAATGGTCAGAATGGCAACTTGAATTATAGCGCCAACATTTTTAGTGATTGGCGGTTCTCCCATCCCTGAGGTGTGTCCCCCTGGAGTTGGAATATATAATGGGGGTGTGTGGAGGGCACAGCCCCCCACAAGAGGGGTTGCAGGGGGCAAAGAACTCCTCAAGAAAAGATGTTTTGTACAATTGTCGCCTATATGGCATTGGTGTTGTTTTGACCAGTTGCCTTACTGCAGTCGCCGTTCTGACATGGAACTTATTCACACTCTCTTTCATCTTCTCCCTCCTCCCTGCTCCCTACCCCTCCTTTCCTATCTATCTTTCTTGTTTAGCAATTTGAAATTTATGTTACTGTATATACTGTATATAGCTGTGCCCTTTGCTTATCAGATTACTGCACTTTGCTTATACTAGGTATTCATTCCCACCCCTGTTCCCCCAGGACACATCTGGAAGCAAGCTTTATGACTCTATATGTATTTCCTGGTAAATCTCTTTCAGTAAATAAATAAATAAACAGAGCTGGATTTTCAGGCCCAAAAGTGCTCCTTGTTTAAGAGGCTTAAGCCCTCTCATATACAGGATCATGAGGTGCTGGAGCAGATACCACAGGTGATTACCTAAAAAGTACAAGAAAATTCCAACTCGGGTATAGATCCAGGTGTCAAAAATGCACTCAGCAGGTCAGGCCCTCTGCTCCCACAGTGCCAACCTCAGAGTGCAATAGTGTGAACAGGTAACAGACAGGGTAACTCTCCTGTCTGCTTTTGGGTCTGAATCATCTTAAGTCTCAAGTTCTGGGAGGATTCAAACTGTGAACCTTATGCTAGCGTACCCAAATGTACAGTATCAGATAATATTCTCTTCGGGGGGATGCAATATATCTTTCACCTAAGGGCACCTAACCAGGTATCCAAACTGAACCCTTTTAACTCTATAAGAGACCTTAGGTATATTCTTACCTTTTTACTCAAGCTCAGTAATACCATCAAGCTGTTGAACAGTTTTGTCAGACTTAACCACCTATATGTCACATGCAAAAAGAACTGACAGACACCCAGGCAGTCTTTCAAAGAAAATATTCTTTACTAAAAGATGATAAAAATATGAAAAATGTAAACACAGAACAATATATCAAAGAGCTCACAATCACATAAAAGAACAAGGGAAAATTACAAAGCAAAACTCCTACCACAATACATTTAGATTTTTGCTATCTAAGGTATTACCTCTGGAAGTGCATTTTAAAGTTAAATCAGAGAGCTGTGTCTCTCTAGAGTCCCAAGATGATATGACATACAATTCAGACACAAGTATCAGTTTAAACTCTGTGTCTCCACACCCATTCTGTGAGTCATCTAGCTCCTCCTTTTAGAATATAAAATGACAAAAAATGATTTCCAACCAGGAGGTATGTTAATAATGTGACCATGAGCAGAAACCCATTTCCCAAATTATAAGTCTTTGATCAGCCAGTTCCTTTGAGGTTTACAACCCTGCAGTCTGTCACCTAGGTGTCATATAGCCAACAGGAATCAGCTAAATGACGTCCTGTCCTGTAATAAAATGTATATTTAGTTTCCAACTTCAAAAGCATGAGGTCATAAAAAGGCCATAAAATGCAATTTCTCAAGGAAGTTAATTACATTACAGAGATTTCCTGGTCACTGTAATATATCCTATAATTTCAGCTGCTGACACCTTGTAATTTAAAAAGGCCAAATCTCAAAGACTGACATTTCATACATTGACCATTTATTTATACTACCATTAAAGCTACACTTAGGGGAAATTAATTGCCATGTGGTGGTAAGAAAAAGCAATGTAAGTAGAAACAATTACAGTTAGAGGATAAACAATTTGGAAAGACTCCAACAACAAAAGCTCGATAAACAATTAACTTTTAAAACTAAAACAGGAGTTGAATATTTTGCTTGATTACAGATTACAAAACAGAGCAGAATTTTAAATTTATCCGGCAGCGATATTATGAGAGGGCCCTAGACTCTAGAGCACTTTTAGTTATTAGCTTGTAGGTTGAGGGCTGGGAGGTGTAAGACATACAGCTCTAAACTTATCCATCCAGATACGGGTAAGAGTGTCTTGAAAGTAGTTGGTATCACAGAAGCTTTTGCATGTTACTATGAAAAGTTAACTGTGGTTCAGAGCTCAGTGCTTGTGTTACATACTGTAGCTGGATGCTGAAAGTTGTACTTGGATACAGAGGCCAGACCAATAAGTAGTATAATGCTTGCAGGGTACTAGTAGAATGAAATAATACATGCTTAGGTACTTTAGCATAGGCATGAGCAAGTCAGTGATTATAGTGCATATGAACTGGATAGTATGCTAGGTGCTTAGATGCTTGAAGTGATGAGTCACTGTTATGATTAGATAGTTTTTGGCCTTTCTCTGTATCCCACCATAGGAAGTATGCTTAGTCCAGTATTATGAGACCCCCAAAAATAAAGATATCAATGATTGTTCTGTATCGACTGTTGAAGGAGTTGCGTAGGATGACACTCCCGAGACAATGAGTAGCAGTAAGATCACGTCCTCCAAATTCTGAGAGTGTGACCAGTAGCACGCAGGAGAGGAAAACCCCCCTTTGGGGGGAACCTCTGAGGACCCATGGCTACTGACCTGCCCATCCTTCTGGGCATACTAAAGGAGAGAGAGAGATCCTAAATATTTTAATTGGCTAATCTGAACCCCAAGTTTAGAACCCAATCCAGAGAAATGGAGAGCAGAAGACGTATTGGATCATGACATGACAGGTGAATAGAGCAAGCATCCATCTAGTAAACTCCATGTTCAAGAAACCATGAGCAGGTCGGAATGAAGTAGAGTGGAATCCAAGGTTGATGAATTTGAAACGATGAGTTGCAGGTAGAGAAGCACTCCAGCAGGTGAGGATGACTGCGCAGAGGAGATTCAGGTATCGAGGTTCAGCATCCATGATTAGAAAGAGGACCGCTGGGTCAAGTTCAGCATGGCAAGGTAAGAAAATGAAGGCTGTGGCGATGAAGCACAAGAACTGGCATAGGCTGCATGATCGGGAAGACAG
Organism: Neoceratodus forsteri; assembly: GCA_016271365.2. Taxonomy (NCBI): domain Eukaryota; kingdom Metazoa; phylum Chordata; order Ceratodontiformes; family Ceratodontidae; genus Neoceratodus; species Neoceratodus forsteri. The sequence goes on from CM057452.1 coordinate 130,032,553, forward strand.
AGCAGTAGGAACTTCCAATCTGGAGAGGGAAAGCCAGAATGTGAAGTAGGTAGATATTGTAGTGAATAGGTAGACATAGGTCAGATGTATTTCCAGCTCACGAGGGGTGCAGTAGATTGTAAAGGCGAGTTAGTCGTGATGACCTCTAGGCCCGGAAGGGCGAAGCAGGTAGTATGCGCAAGTAGTGTATATAAGTGGACCTGTACGTAGGTCAGTTGTAGTAGTAAGTAAAGATGCATGATGCAGATGTAGTAGCTGGGAAGTAGTAGTGCAAGATTACGTACAGTAAGCTAGGGTTATGAGAATGGTACTAGCAAGGGAATCGGAGAACTTCATGTGGATCCAGATGGTTGTGTAACAATGTTGACATACACGTTTCTAAGCTAGAATGATGCATTAGCTAGTAGTGACTGGTGAAGAATATTCTGACAAGTCCTGAGTAGCAGAGCATAGGAATCCTAGATGGTGATAAATGAAGAAGCTGAGTTGAATGAAGTAGCATAGTCACAGGGTCCGAGAGGCCTTAGAGCATTGATCAGGATAGCGAAGGTCTTCAGTATAAGCTCGACCAAGTATCCAGGTAAGAATGTGGCAGCAGTACTTTCATAAGGCTGAAGCGGCAGACAACGGCATCCAAAGAATAGATGATGAATATCTAAACTTTCAGATGGGATTCCATAGTCAAAGAACTCCTGGACTGGCTGACGTGGCAGCAGGTAGGCTTATATTAGAATATGAGAATCTCCAGACCCGAGCTAGCGAGGCGGGTGGAGTAGAATAGTTAACCCCCGGCCCGAGGGCAGAGCAGGTCATAGAAGTAGGTGAGTATGATGCAGTAAGATGTAGGAGTAAGGATCTCCGGGCCCGTAAGGGCGCAGGTCAGGCGAATGCGATGGCGAACCTCTGGCCCCACTGGGCGAGGCAGGTTGCAGAACAGTGGTAGAATCATACTGGAAATATCAAACTGCATGCAATGCAGACAAGCAGCTAAGTAGGAAGAAAAATTGCAATTGGTAGAACTGCGACACATCCTGAGTCAGTTTAGTGTGGAGTAGTACTATAGTTTTTTAGGCAGACTTATGAGAATGGAACGGTGCTGTAGACTGACGTATCCTGAAGATCAAGGATGGAGGGATTGCGGTGAAGAGATCATGCCGGAAGAACTGCCAAATGGATGAGAGGCAATAAGCATCCTGAAACTGTATTCAATGTTTGAGGCAGTAGTTCAATCAAGGAAGACAATATGGAATGAAGGTCAGCAGGGAGTCCTGACGGAGGCAGTAGTAGTGACTCCGGGGACATTGAAGTAGCATGGCGAGGAGCATCCAAGGATTGAAGCGAACATCTGATGTATTCCAGAAATAATGCAACGTAAAGCGGAGCTTGGGGAGCATATTTGGAAGGGTAGGTCTGAAGAAAATGTAGCTCTGTAGGAAGCATCCAAGTGAACGAAAGGGAGCTAGCCCTAAGAGATAAGGAAGTGTGGACAGATCGATGAACCAGAGATGGTACGAGTGAATGAGTACGGCAGCCGGTGAGTAAATGAAAGTAGTAGCTGAATCCAAGGCCATCATGCAGCCAGACCATACGGTCAGCTGGTAAAGTAAGTAAGAGTGGCTGCTAGCCCCACGTAAGCTAGCATGCGCTGCTGGACCACACAAAGGTCAGCTGTAAGGTAAGTAATTGGTGGCAGCTAAACCCCATAAGGGAGAACCAGTATGGCTGGACCACACGTAGGTCAGCCGGAGAAAGTAGGAGAGAGCGGCAGCTGGCCCCACGAAGGCTAGTGGACCGCAACCCTTGCAGGGCAGCTATGGAGTAGCGAATGTATTCAAACAAGCATGAGGGAGTGAAATCTGAAGCCTGGGAGCTAAATGAGTACAATACAGTTAGAATATACGGAGCGTTGGGTGCTGAGACCTTATAAGGTTGAATGCAGAAAAGAGTACATTGGAATCCAGAGGCTAAAGCTCAAGGGGATGGCTGTAGGCAAGTACTGAAGTTAGCGTAAGCAATGAGCAGCAGTGTTGTAGCATGTGGATGGAGGCAGAAAACGACACTGCAAGCACTGAATTAAGTTGCAGAGCATGGAAGCTATGGCAGAGTTGGAATATGCAGTAAAGGAGTAAAATTTGGCTATGTTAGAGTAACAGTTCGCATGGCCGCAGAGCTAAATGAAAGGTCTTCCAGTAATAGTAATGAGATGCTAAATCAGAGCGTCTGGTATGGAGAATTTCATTGGAGCATATGACTGTCTACTTCAGCTAACAGCCACCCGGTGGCTGATGATGGTAATGCAAAGCACTGTTGTATCCAAAAACGTAAACTTGTATCATAAGGTAGTAGTGTACCATTTAGCAGTAAAATTTAAGATGCCAGGACCACTACAAAGTTAGTACACATGCGGAGTCAAGTTCCCCAATATGGCACTACATAACTGGCATTAGTAGCCCTGAGTTCTGGCCAAAAGGAGTGAAGTAGGTAGCAAAGCTGGAATATTAGGAAGCATCCACAACTGAGGCTAAAATGAATGGCAATGTCGATTAGAAAGGTAGGCATCCCAGTACGCGGTATACGTTTTGAAAAGTCACTGCCATTGCTAAGAAGCTGTGTATAAATTCGCCTTGGTCATTTAAATCCAGAATAATTCACAGAGGCGGCTACATTAGGTTATCGGAGCCTAAGCTACCATAAACACTCACTGATTAAAGTGACCTCAGCATTAGCTAAGTCCAGGAATCTGTGGTGCAGGATCTAGGGTCAGAGTACATATTGAGTACAATTGATCAGCTAGAAGTTTGAGCAGCAAGTGGTGCCGATTTGGTTGTGGAATGACTCGTTTCAGAGAAGCAGTAGCATGGAGGAAGGATTGTTGATCTGGCGCTTGCACCAGGACATTGCAAGGTTCTCTGGGGGAGCAGGCCAAGCCAGCGGAGAAACGTGTACAAACGAGGCAGAAGACAGTGTAGGCAGGTAAGCTGGTGTTGAGGCAAAGCTGGTAGGTGCAGCAGTAGAACAGTAGAAGCCCCACAGGTGGCAGGGATGAAGCTGTAAGGCAGGGAGATGAAGGAGAGTGGAGCGGCGGCGAACTGGCATGGAGCCGGGGCTGCTGGAAGAAAGAAACAGAGAGAGAGAAGTAGGAGCTCGGAGCGAGCGAAAGAGCAGGGGGAAAGAGCAGTGCTTAGGTAGTGAGCGAGAACCCCCCCCAAAAGAAAAGCAATGGATGAAAGCACAGGGAAAGGGACAAGGGAGGCGGGGAAACAACAAGCAATGAGATGGGAGAAACACGGGGGGAGGAATGAAGGAGCAGCCGCGGTCTAGCATGGATGATGGCGAGTGTGACTCAGTCTAAGCAGGGCAGTGGGCTGCTTGCAGGTTTAAATAGGATGTGGGGGAGGAGCTCTTCCCCCACCTAACTACGGGCATAGCCCCTAATTTGTATATGGGTAAGGCACATACGGCTGAGGATAAACTGGAACTTTTCATATGGAAGTTAAATCTTCCTTAAGTATTTCAGGAGCAAATCAGATTTTATTTTGACCTATCAGTGCAGAAGAGATCAGTCAGGTAACTACTAACAGTAAGCCTGGAAAGTGTCCTGATGTGGATGGTTTCCGTGCTGAATTTTGGAAAAAATTAAAAATGCAGGTCATCCCTTTGTTACAAGAGCATATTGCTCTGCACTAGCAGATGGAGGATGTTTGCCTCCCTGCTGGAACCAAGTGTTAATTTTGGTTCTCCCCAAGCTTAATAAGGACCTAACTTCATGCTCATCATATTGTCCAATATCTATATTGAATGTAGATTATAAATTTCTCACTGCTATCATGGCCAAGAGGTTAGAGGATATCCTTCTACACCTTATCAATCAAGATCAAGCCAGCTTTATAAAGGGATGTCAAGTGGTCGATAACGTCCTCCGTACATTACATTTTATTGATCATCTAAACCAGGAGGGGACCCTAGCATTAATTTTGAGTATGGATGCTGAAAAAGCATTTGATCAGGTAAACTGGTGTTGCTGTATTTATTTAAGGTCCTTGCTGGGTTTGGGTTCTCACTACAACTTATTCAGCATATGCAGACATTATATCAGGAGCCCGTGGCCTATGTGAGAGTGAATGGGCATCTGTCTAGGAGATTTACATTAAGCCGAGGGACAAGGCAGAGATGCCTTCTTTCTTCTTTTTTATTTTCCTTACACATCAAGCTACTTGCACAGTGGATTAGGATGGACAGGGAGGTACAGGAGGTGTAGGTGGCTGGCAGAGAACATAGAATGATGTGCTGCTTTATCTGACAACCCCAGAAACGTCCCTGCCCTGCATCATGCAGATGGTTGATGAATTCACTACAATTGCTGGTTATATACTTAATTCGACAAAGAAGGAAGTGCTGCATTTGAATTGCAACCCTTCTACTGTTTTATGTGATTGCTTTCCTATAAAGTGGGCACTTCCTAAGCTTAAATATTCAGTTATACCCCTTTATTCAGGCAATTTAAAACAGATGTTAAATGGTGGTATTAAATGGTGGTCACATCTTCTTCTTCCTATTTATACTTGTATACAAGCTATTAAGATGAATGTGCTAGGCCGGCCCAGTGGCTCTGAGGGTTGAAGTGCTGGACACCACACCTCACACCATGCCAGCAACCTGGGTTTGTGAGCGGACTCTAGTTGCTGGGGGTTGGCAGGGGGAGGAGAGGATTGAGCATCCAGAGGACTGCTCTCCTCTCCTGGGGTGAGTTTTAGGGATTCCCTGTATGATGGCAGCTCCTAGTGGTGACTGGGGGCTCCTCACAACATACTGGGGCAACCAATGGAGATGGTGGCAGCAGGCAACTGCAGGAGGGGACGGGAGTGCACCCTCCATGCGCTGTCACCATTGCACGACTGCACCATAGGGGGAGTAACCATGTAAAATACCTTGCCTGCCGGTAGACAAAGGCAGGACCAGTGGTCAGCCCCACATCCAATGTGGGGCTTCCCAGCCCCCACTTCTGGTTCTCCCTCCAAATCCCTGGTTACTCTACTAGATTGTAGATAGAGCATCAGGAGGAGTTCAGTGGTCCCACCCCAGGGGGGGCTCAGAGATGGGGGGGTCATGCAGCCAAGAGAGGCAGAGAGGAGAAGGGCCCAACCAAAGAGATGGGGAGCTGGAGGCTTCAGGCAGATGGGAGAGCCGTGCTGAGTGACAGTGCCAGAGAGAGTCCGACAAGGTAGATGCACAAATAGAGCTGACAAAAAAAAAGATTAATGTGCTCCTGAGGTACCTGTATGTATTTCAATGGACTCCAGTGGACCTTAACAAAAGCACTCTAAGTGACCTACAGAGACAGATTTTTAAATATATTTGGGTGGACACTAAATCGAGAGTAAAACATGCAGGAAAAGGCTACAGGTGGCTGGGCACTCCCAGCATTGGGGCATTATTGGACAGCAGTCCAGGTTAGATGGGCCCTTTTATGGGGGGATTTACAGTACCAGGCATATTGGAAGGAGATTGAGGAACATACTGTGACTGAACGTCCCCTTACCTCTATTTTTTTTATTCAGTAAGCAAGGAAAAAAATATTTTGTAGCTTCAGAGATCAGTTTTAGGGCATGGATTAAGTTTCTTCGATCCCTATGGGTTGCACAACACAGCTGAAGGTTCACATGGTTTGCGTCAGATGATAATTTAATATTCTATTAAAAGGTTCCAAGACAAATTAAGGCAGGTAAATTGGTCCAGATTATTTCTTATACCATCTATAAATTTGGCAGTACAAGAATTTCAAAACTTGTTCTTGGAAGTTTGCAATGAAATAGCCCCATTTGTGAAAATAAATAAAAAAAAAAACAACCATGTACCATGGGTTACAGAAAAAATAAAAAAAGAAATAAGGGTGAAAAATAGGCTATGGAAGAAAGAAAATCAAACTTTGGACCTCCTAGATTGGGAAAACTATAAAGTTAGTAGAAATTGTCTCAAAACAAAAATAAAAAAATTTTAAAAAACAGTACTATACTCAAAAAAGTGAGGAGTCAAGAGGGGCAGGAAAATACTGGTCATTAATAAAAACTTTAAAAAAACCAGCTAAAAACCAGGTTCAAATACAAATGGTAGAAAATGGGGTCATGGTAAATGAGTTAAGATCAGCAAATATTCTAAATAACTACTTTACTAAGCTACCAGATGTTGTAGGACTGGAGGAAAATGAAAAAAATAATGTAATTGAAGATCAAGTAATTGAATTAAATGATCAGAATACTCCCAAATTCAGATTTAGGAGATTAACTTGTAGGTAAGTTAAAAAGGTAATAAGGAAAATGGATAAAAATAAATCCCCAGGTATTGATCAGCTGGAAATAAGGCTTTTAAAAGATGCAATTGGCATAATAGCTCTGATCTTGACAAAACTCTTTAATTGGAGTCTATGCAAGAGTGTTTTTCCTTCAATATGGAAAAATGCTAAAATTGTCCCAATTTTTAAAAAAGGAGACCCATAAAATCCTACGAATTATAGGCCTATAGCATTGTTATCTGTGGTTTCTAAAATTCTGGAATGACTGGTACACAGACAGCTTTATGATTACATGGAGAGAAGTGGTCAACTGTCCGGGTACCAGTCTGGGTTCAGAAAAGGACATTCCACGAGCACTGCACTCACCGACATGATTGACATCTTGGTTTCCTCTCTTGACAGGGGGATGTCGGTGGGAGTAGTGTTCAAGGATTTGTCAAAAGCTTTTGACACAGTGCATTATCAAATATTGTTGAGAAGACTTCAAAACTCTGGAGTGTCAGAAGAAGTGAGGAGATGGTTCTGGTCTTACTTGACAGACCGTACTCAACAGACTGTGGTGGGTAAAACATTATCAATAAAAACAGAGTTTAAATGAGGGGTGCCACAGGGTTTGATCCCAGGCCCTCTTGTTTTTGTTTTATTCGAGTCCAGTAGCTCAAACAGTAAAAGTTTCAGATATTTGTCTATACGCAGACGACACTGTTTTAATAGTTAAGAGTAAAGATGTTTGTCAGATACAATCAGAATTGCAAGCAGATTTTGATAGAATTCAGGAATGGTTTGGGAGGTCCTACTTAGTTTTGAATGCTGAAAAATCAAAGATTATGTTTTTCACCCAGAAAACCAAGGACATAGTGAATCTAAAAATTAAGGCAAAGGATGGTAGGGAGTTAGAACAAGTGAGTGAATACAAATATTTAGGTTTCTGGATAGACCAGAGACTGACTTTCGAATATCATATTAATGAAAAGGTAAACAAATTAAATGGAAGACTTGGGGCTTTGCGTAGAGCAGACCATTGTATAAATGAATCCATGAGGAAGTCTATAGTAAACAATATGCTGGTATCAGTACTAGAGTATGGAATAAATATCTACATGTTTGCTAAAGTCTCTGTAACAAAAAGGGTTGAAACCATGTACCATAGGTTGGCAAGATTTGCCTTGAGAGCAGCTAGGAGGACCCATCATTGCACACTTTATGAGAAGTTAAATTGGCTCACTTTAGAAAGTAAACAAAAAATCATTTGGGTTACTATGACAAGGCAACTTTTGAATTCAGGGAGACCATTTTACTTAACAGATAAACTACAGAAAGCGGAACAAATATAGAATAGTGGATGGGTGACCATCCACAACCAGGCTGTGTTTCCATTGAGGTTGTTGATGACATCATAGAGACCTCGAAAGCGAAGCTCGAGAGGTCTCCCTAATGTCTTCAACAACTGAGCTGGAAACACAGCCATAGTTGTGGATAGTTAACCATCCACTATTTTATACAGTATATGGTTCCGGGCTTGCCTTTTTTTCCTTTTTTTTCCTTAGTTATGTCTTGCTGCTCCCGCTCCGGCTCTCTCCCGTTGGGCTTCACCCCGTCCCACTAGCTCATCGCCCATTTAGTTTAAAAAAAAACCAAAAACAAAATGACTGTGATTCACTTTTGTAACATGGAGCCTTGTGAGGCTCTCCGGTCAAAATGAGGAGGCTCCTCCGATCAGCGCTTGCTAAGTCACACCGCCATGTTGCACAATTCTTTTGTCCTCACAGCATTGTTCAGTGAGCCAATCAGGTGACAGGGCAAGGCAAAAAAGTTGTTGTACTATCGATGTGACATCAGAGCGATAGTACAACTATTTTGACCTTTGAACTGTCCTACAACAAGATTTTGAAAGCCACGGCTTTCTAGTCACAATAAGCCCTTACCATATGCTATACATATGGTTTAAGAAATACAACAAAACTGAGGGAGTTTAAAATAACTACATCAAGAGCCAGGATAGGGGAAATGTCTTTTGCTTATGTAGCAACAAAATTCTGGAATTAGTTAAACATTCAAGGAAAAAACACAGATATAGGTTCACATGAATTTAATACTGCCTCGAAGAATGAACTAGCAGTAAGATGTACTTGTTTTGATTAAGTATTGAAGGTTTTATGCAAATGTATGACTGTAATTATTGTATTTTGGATATGTTTGATATATGTAACTGATATTTAACATCTAAGACAGGCAGCAGCGGCTCTAGCCACAAATGGTTACCAGGGCACAGCTGGGGCACAACAGATGGTAGCCAGGGCACTTATATATTGTTACTATGGGGGAATCTCTGCACCATATGGGGCACCAACTGGGGCACAGCATTTTTTTACCAAGTAGGGTTGCCACCTTTGGATGGGGCAAAAAACGGATCCTAAGCTCCGCCCCTAGCCCCACCCCTTTTTATGACTCATCATGCATTGTTTCTCCTAGAAGGCCATCTGTTATATCAATAAAAGACAAGATGCAGTGGAAAAGATTAGGTTAAGTAAGTGCTAATGGTGTTAATGGCCATACTTTACACCTCCCAGGCTGACTGCTTTCACAAACAAAGGGTTATATTGACAACAGAACTTGTTTGTAAGCTGGCCATGCAGCTGAAACAATGAATAATATGACAACATTTGTTTCAAAAGTATGTGAGCACTCAAAATGGCTCAAAAACCTGACCAGCACACAGCAAAACCGGATTACCTGATAGGGACCCAGAAAACCTGATCATCAGGTAAAAAACCTGACAGGTGGCAACCCTATTACCAAGTCACGTGCCCTGGTAGGCCCTGGTGTAGAGCCGCCACTGAAGACAGGAACACCTTGTAAATAGGATTCTATCCTAACAGTGTAAAATGTGAAAGTTAATTTTGTATCCTGTATAAAAATAAATGCTTTTTACTACTACTACTACTTACCCAGTAAATTGCATCCATGGTCTAGGAGGCAGGCCAGGCAAGGTCTCCAGTTCCCTGATCAGATCTTATGAGGGAATCAAACAAAAACATTCAAGGAGTGTCAGCGAGAATTTGGTTGGTCAATTTAAGATAGATTTAGATATTTTCAAATATGAACTTTTATTAAAGCTTTACTATGGCAATGGTGGGCTATACCAGATCTCAATTCTGAAGAACCTACTTCAGGGGAATTAGTTATGGGTAGTAGTCAGGAGCAATAACTTGCATATATAGATACCTGGTGTCACATAAAAACACATTAATGTATTTAATTAATAAGTGGGAAATCGAGGCTGGTTTTCATTTAACACAACAGGAATGGAACAAGGTTTGGGAGGGCTCATTTCAAATTCGGCCACCTGATAAGCTAACTGCCAGAGTGCAGATGAATTTTCAGAGACTTTGGATGCCATTTTCAAATGGCCACAAAATCTGACCAAACTCTATACATTTCTTAGCTACTGCTGATGCAATGCTGCTTGCTCACACTACAGCTGAGCTTTTGTTGTTTAAAAGATTTCTGATTTGAACCGTTTGTGTGGATTTAGGCTGAAAGATTTCAACAATTTGTGCAGATTTCTTCAGTCTTTCAGCCGAGGTGTTTGAGGTGAATTATTGTTAGAGTGTCCCTCACTGCTACTCATATTATCTGGGTGAGCCCCGGTTTTGCATATTTATTTAGGATAGCACTGTTTCGGTAAGGTCTGTGGAGTCCTCTTAGTTCAATGTTTGTGCTAGACTATTTTTTTAGGAGAAATTTGTTGCCTTCTCTCTTTCCTGCCCATTCTCCTACATTTCTCTTTCTACCCCCAACCCTCTCCCTCTCACCCACAACCCTTTGCTGCTATTTACTTCCCTGAACTCCCTGGCCCATCCTGTATCTAATTACTAATCCATTTCTCCTCCCTGACCCGCCTACTTTCTTTTGTTTTTCTAAATCCCTCCCCTGCAGTCCTTATCACTTATACATGCCCTCCCTTCCTCTTAGGAACACACTCGGCCCAACCAGGCTCCGGCAGCACCTCCTCACAGCAGCCGCTGCTGCTGTTCGAATCCCCCCAAGGAACAAAGACCAAAGCAGGATCCCAGGAGTGCAGTCTCCTGGCAAGCACCACGACATGCAGCCGCCACAGAAAAGGACCTGAAAGGAGCCCCGCTGCTCGGCTCCACAAATTCGGCCGCCTGGTAAGCTAACTGCTAGAGCATAGTTGAATACCGCCAGCCCTGCGCGCTGGCTCCCCACCCTCCACCCTCCCACCAACCCAGTCTGGGTAATTAGTTTTATAAATATGAATGATCATGTGACAAACAGCCCACTTTACCATTTGCTCCTTATAGTCACTGATCGCTAGGGGCGCAAAAGCCCTGCTACTCTATCTACAAACTGTTCTTCCTTTAATCATGTACTGCTCCCTCTATTCTTAAACCCTGGTTAATGCAAGAAGTTTTTGTCAGAACTACCGTTTTAGCCTATATCACCACTATGGCCTACACAACACTGACCCTGACGTTCCTTTGTGTGGCATTACTCAAATTAGCCTGGCTTTCCCTGTTATTTGCCTCACCTGCATCCATGTCCACACAGCTCACTCAAATGGATTTCACATTTTCAAACGTGATATGCTCATCATCTAAACACCATGATCTTACTCCACTTGTACTCATGAAATGCATTATTTATATAGTCTCATGCACCTTAAAAAAAAGAGGTGCTTGTCACTTTCTCACCCACCTACCCCTGTCCTTCACGGAAAACTCTGGTACCTTCTGCTAATTGCGCTCATCCTAGTGGGTGACATTGAACTCAACCCAGGTCCTGTAGTGCTGCACTCCTACTCTGACCAAACATGGACAAATACCAAGGGACTACGTATAGCACATACCAACATCAGGAGCCTGCTCTGTAATCTCTCTGAGTTGGAGGCCTGGGTGACTCTCTATCACCCTGACATTCATATGCCTGTCTGAAACTTGGCTCAAGCCATCAGTTCCAGACTCCTCATGCTCACTGCCCAATTATAATTTCATTAGATGTGACAGGCAGCCCCCTAAGAGGGGTGGGGGGGGTCGCTATATACTACAAATCACATCTTAATCTTGCCATTATCTCTACCCTAGCCCTCTCCTCTTGTGAATCACTGCATATGACCTTCCTTCTGGGTACTAAAAAACTCCACATAGTATGCATCTATAACCCCCCAAAAAGCAGTATCTCTGGCCTTAAAGAGCTGCTTTATGTAGTCTCCCCTGCTATTGATGAAAATGAAGTACTAATACTGGGTGACATAAATTTAAACTGGATTGGCAATGGGCACAATACGCTCCTATCCTTAGTGCAAGGTTATGACCTACATCAACTAGTAACTTACTCCACCTTAACCTCATCTACCTCAAACTCTGGAACCCTGATAGACTGGATCTTGACCAATCATACTGACAGAATTAAGACTGTAGGCACCTTGGCAGATGCCATAAATGACCACTCCCCCATTTTCTGTACCTGGAGTCCCTCAATTATACCTTCCCCACTGCCCAAATACATCACATTTAGGAACTTCGCTGGACTGGATCAAGCCAAGTTCCTACTTGAGGTCTCCTCTATTGACTGGTCTTTCCTCTACTCAGCTACTGACGTGCAGACAGCACTTGATTTCTTCCTCACTCATTTTAGGGCTCTCCAGGACAAGAATATCCCTCTTATCACTAGACGTATCCGAGACAGACTAGCAAAATGGCTCACAAGGATCTGCTTGCCCTACTCCATGTTAGGGACAAAAGCTGGAGAAGCTATAAAAGATCAGGTCTCCCAGCTGACTATAACAGTTACAGGGCACAGAGAAACTCCTGTAAGAGGCAAATCAGGCTAACTAAAAGTAACTACTGCAAAGAACTCCTACTTGATGCTGCAAGGGACTCCAGAAAGTTCTGGTCGCATGTTAAAACCTTTCTGGGCACCCAAAAATCCTACCCTGACAATGACATGGTCCTGAATGGTGTACATTGCAATGACCCAATAACCATTGCTAACTCCTTTAACAGTCACTTTGCAGACCTAACTAGCTTTACCTCTGCCATCCCCTCTATGCAGCCTAGCCCTAGCCTCATGAGGCCAATCACCCCCTTTTCCATTTCAAGGCCATCACCAAAGCAGCTGCCCTAAAACTACAGGAGTTGCTGTTTTAAATTGTCTGCGAAGGAGCTGTTTGGAAGAGTTTGTTCTCCTGCCTGAATCTGCACTTTACTCATCTTCTCCTCCCCCAGGTACTGTGTGGGACGCTTTGCTGTTGCTGGGGCTGTGAGTCAGGGGAGTGTCTGCACCTGTGGCATGTCATCGGGAGGTGGGCTCTCCTGCTTTTTAAAAGTTTGCGCTGCTAGCAAGCGCAAGCGATTGCGAGTGGTGCAAGTGCCATTCCTCAGAAGAAAATTAACAAGCAAACAAGTCTGTTTCAGCTCGAGGATGCTATTTTCATTCTGAACTGTTACGTTTTTAAAGCTTTGTTTGAATTTGTTAAGTTTTTAAGTGATTTATTTTTATTTTTTACTTCCTACGTTTGTTTTTGATAGTTTTATTGCTTAAGTTTTGTTTTATAATCTACTTTCATTATGTTTTTGATTTACTTAATGTTGTCGTTGTTTATGTTTTGCTCAAATTCAACTAATGTTTTACATGTTAAAAAAGATGGGTTTCAGTTGTCTTATTCTTGCCCATTTAGTACAAATCAGGACAATGGGTTCCCCCAGGAGGTATTTGTTAGAACCATGTGTTTTACACTCTCCCTCTTCTTATGAAGTTTGTTTATTTCATAATTTTCAATATAGTGAGTTTATATGTAGATTGGTCACTACTACAACTAAAAGTGAAAGACAGTTAGAGAAAAGGATTAATTTAAAAAGATTAGCAATGTTGTTACTCTTTATGTCTGGATCAGTGCACCCACATCCAGGGCCTAATTTTTCACCTGAGGTAAATTATGAGTCAGTCTCAGTTGGTGTTAATAAGGGCTGTCTTTTCCACACTTAAGATTGTTCATTTGAACATACAGAGTCTACTGTCTAAAGGGATCCAATTTGTTGCCTGGTCTCAACATCACTCATTTGATATTATTACTCTCTTTGAGACATGGTTGCACAATGGTATCATGGATTCAAAGATTTATCTTCCTAACTATAATCTGGTTAGACAAGATAGAGAAGGAAAAAGAGGAGGTGGAGTGTTAATGTATATTATTTTCAAATTTGATTATATTGATCTTACTTCAAGATACAGCTCTTGCAGCAGGTTACACCATTAGGACCGAAGCCGGCAGGTGCCAGGACCCCACAGAAATTTTATAGCTAGCAATCTGCAGCGGGGACTGCCTCCGACGTCGGTCCCACCCCCAACGTCAGGCGTAGTACATAAGGAGGCGGTCCCCCCATAATCCTCAGTTCTTTTCCCGCCATTGACTAGCCAGTATCGGCCTCTTGGTCTCCTTTTCTAGCACGCGACGACCATAGAACTACGACGATTTTCGTCTTATTTTCGAATTTTGAACAACTGATGTCCTCTCCAACTACTTCTTTAGAGGGTCACCACACAAAGTGCGCCTGCGGCAAACAGATCCCCTTCAAGGATCCCCATTCGGCCTAGGTGCGCTGCCTAGGTCCGGACCACGACACCAAGGCCTGCTCCTTCTGCCAGGGCTTCAACAGTCGCACCAGGATCTGCCGCCAGAAGGCACTTCAAACATTTCTCCTGGAAGAGAAACTCAAAAGCATGGACAAGGAACCTTCCTCCCGGGGAGAGCCTTTGAGCAAAACCCACAAGCACCGGGACAAGCACCGGGAAAAGGAGAGGTCCAGGTCTCCTGTGAGGGCCTTGGACTCCTGAAGCTCCAGCTCCAAATCAGACTGCTCTCCCTCCAGGGCTCAGTCACAACCTCCCCTGGTCCAGGTCAGGTCATCCAGTGGTTCCTCCTCTCTCCAGCCTCTGAAGACTCCTCTACTCCTTCCAAGGCCTCGTCGAAGTCAGGTGAGTGCCATAAATCTTCCTCCCGTCGCCGGGACACCAAAGCCAGGTGAGTCGCTCAGTCACCCCGAGGTTCAGATCCGGCACCCCGCAAAACCAAGGACCGGACGTCCCTCAAACAGATGTCGGACCCAACGTTGGCCCACCCGACATCTGGCAAACATCACCATTGCTCACAGGAGCCGATGACACCCAGACACCCGTCGCCGGCCAGGCATTCACCTCCGAAGACGTCAGCCAGGGGACCGATGTCGGCTACCCCAGAGAAGAGGACCGCACCCCTGTCGCCGGCGGATGCCGGTCATAGGGACTCCACCGAGGAGGATGTCACACAGCCCAAGGACCAGGCGGGCAACACCGGAGATGCCGGGCTCCCAAGGGAACCTTCCCTGGAGCAGGAGACCCCCCTGGGGACCTGACGCCTGACCCCGGCGACAGGCCACCGGTGCGAGGCCCATCATCAGGTATGAATCTTGCGGAAGTGAAAGAGCTTTTTACCTTCTGGTGGGACACCATCAAAAAGGATGTGGTCCCTGCATGTCCTCCTTCTACTACACCTGCTACTCCACCTCCATCCACTCCTTCACTGCCTACACCCCCTCCTCCACCTAAGGGGCCCGTAGGATGACCTCCATCCCCCAAGGAGCAGACACCACCTCCTAGGGGTAGATCTTTGGAAAGGGGAAGGCCTCCCTCCAAATCCCCCTCAGGGTCACCCAGTCCCAAGAGACCCAGATGATGCTGGTACACTCCGTCGGGGGAGAATTCCAGGTTGGACACTTCAGAGTGTTCCAGATCACCTTCTCTTCTCAGCATTCCCTCTCCTGACCCACATGACCTACCCAGGTCTCCTCCGGATGATCCCTCCTTCGCTGAGATTATGAGGCACATCCAGGAGAACATGGGGTGGGATGCTGAGGAGCTTGACCCCGAGTGACAATGCCTTTCCTGCTACCTTCGACGAAAAGACCCGAAGCCTGTGGCAGTGCCGCCCTTGGTGGATACCTTCACAGTCATCACCAAGGCTGCCTGGAAACATCCGCATTTCACGCCTGTGGCACCGAAGAAGGCTGACCACCTATACAAGGCCCCTAGGGAGGACCAGTATTTGGCGAACCATCCTCTGGCTGATTCCTTGGTCATCGCTGCTTAGCATGACCAGTCTCAGAGACCTCAGCATTTGAGCACCCAGCCACCGGACCAGGAATCCAAGTGATTGGACATCCTGGGAAGGCGCACGTACACGGCTGCTACTTGCGCCATCAGGTCACTGAAGTATCTGACCCATATGGTTCAGTTCCAGTACGCCCTGTGGGAACAGGGTCAAGACCTGGTTGAAAAGATGCCCGATGGTGAACACAAGGAGGAGCTCTTGAACCTCCTCCGCGTGGGTTCAGACGTGGGGACCCAAGTGCTCAGAGCCACATATGATTCTGCGGACTCTTCAGCCAGAGCTGCAGCCTCAGGAGTTTGTCTCTGGAGACACTCTTGGCTCCTTGTCTCCGGATTTACCCTGGATGTCCAGAAAAACATCCTAGACGTCCCTTATAATGGCGAGGTCCTGTTTGGTGAAGCCTCCGAAAGAGTAATCACCAAACTCCAGGATGCCGGGAAGGCAGTCCGATCTGTACAAGCTATGTACAGGTCTCGGTCTAGTTCCTTTCGTAGGAACCAGAGCCATTTTCGTGGCCAGCTACAAAGGCAACAGCAACGTTCCGACCAGCAGCAGAGGGGCACTTTCACATGCAAGGCCCAGACCAAGTCATCCCAAGGCAGAGGCCAACGATTTTCAAAGTCAGCCCAGCCTGCAGGATCAAACGCTGCCACAGCCTGACTCCTTCCCGGCCCCCGCCCCTCCCCAGGATCAACGGGAAAAGAAAGTCGGGGGTCTCATCGCACGCCACTTTCCAGGCAATCGATCATCACTGACAAGTGGGTTTTGCAGCTGGTCAAAAAAGGCCATTATATAGAGTTTGTAGGCAGCTCACCTACAAGATCTCCCCTGCTTTCCCGTTATTTGGGTCAGCATACCCTGCTCATACAGCAGGAACTGCTCGCACTTCTGGAAAAGGAAGCCTTAGAGCATGTTCCAGAGAACCAGAGAGGACTAGAGTACTATTCTCACTTCTTCCTGGTTCCAAAGAAAACAGGGGACCTCCGTCCAATATTGGACCTCAGCGACCTCAACCTTTCGGTCGCTTACAAACGCTTCCGCATGGTGACCCTTCCCGGGCCTAATTCCTATGCTGAAGCAGGATGCCTTTCTGGTGTCTTTGGTCATGCAGGATGCCTACCTGCACATTCCCATTGCTCAAGCGCACCGGAGGTTCCTGCGCTTCGAGTTTCAGAGCCGCCATTATCAGTTCCGAGCTCTGCCCTTCGGGCTGTCATCGGCACCTTGCATGTTCACGAAGTGCATGGTGGTCATAGCCACAGCTCTGAGGAGACAGGGCCACTACATGTTCCCATACCTGGATGACTGGCTTCTCATGGCGCCCTCCAGGAAGGCCTTGATGACTGCTATTCACTACACCTAGTCTCTTTTTCAATCCCCGGGGTATTCTCATCAACTACAAGAAGTCACACCTGGTTCCATCCCAGAAGCTGCAGTTTATTGGAGCAGTTCTGGACACCATCAGAAGGAAAGCTTTCCTTCCCATGGACAGAGTGGAACACATCAGATCCCTCATCAGGGAATTGTCAGTGAAGAAGACTGTCACAGCCAGACTGGTCCTTTGCCTGCTCGGACACATGGCTGTGGCCATTGCAACAGTCCTGCTAGCCTGCCTCCACATGTGGGTAACCCAGTGGATGTTACTGGTACAATGGGACCAAAGGCAAGACCATCTGCAGCATCCAATCCGAATCATGAAGACCGTAATTCGAGATTGGCAATGGTGGCTACATCCAGGGAACCTCTCTGCAGGAGTTCCCTTCACAGCGCTGTCCCCGACTGTGACTCTCTCCACAGATGCCTCAAGGCTCGGGTAGGGAGCACACCTCGATGGTGTTCGGTCTCAGGGCCTGTGGACAGCCCAGGAGTCTCATCTCCACATTAACATCCTAGAAATGAGGGCAGTCCTTTACACTCTGCAGGCCTTCCAGTTGGAGATTCCACCGGGTACACTTCTGTTACAAACAGACAATTCCGCGGTGATGTATTACCTCAACAAACAAGGAGGCACTCACTCCTACCCGCTTTGCAGGGAGGCCATGAGAGTGTGGGAGTGGGTATTGCAACACGGCGTAAACCTAATTGCAGTTCATGTTCCCGGAGTGGACGACATCATCGCAGACAGCATGAGCCACTCTCAGGCCAGAGTCCATGAATGGGAATTTCTGCAGGAGGTGGCAGAGGATCTGTTTCACAGATGGAGTACTCCAGAATTAGACCTTTTCGCGTCCCCATCCAATGCAAAACTGCCCAATTTTTGCTTGCTAGATCCAGGGCCTGTTTTTTTCTGGTGAGACACGTTGTCCCTCTCCTGGGTGGGCAGATTCCTCTATGCCTTTCCTCCTTTCCCGTTGATCCAGACAGTTCTTTTAAAACTTCGTAGGGAGCAAGTGACGCTCATTCTGATCGCACCCTTCTGTCCCAGACAGATCTGATTCCCTCTCTTACACCAGCTATCCCAGGAACCTCCAGTGCCTTTGACAATCAGCTCCCATCTACTGTCTCAGGAGGTGGGTTCCTTAGTCCATCCGGACCTACGTTCATTGAACCTGCACGCTTGGCTCCTAGAGACATAGCCATGATGCGATATGAGGTCTCGCAAGAAGCGGCAGACGTGCTCTCTGCCAGCAGAAAACCGGCTACCCACGCTACTTATGCCATGAAATGGCATAGATTCTGTTTGTGGGCTCAAGCTTGCAGCTTTCCGCCGTAAGACTGTCCAGAAAAGCTGGTGCTGGGCTACCTGCTTTCCCTTTTCCACTCCAGACTGGCTTACTCCTCGATTAAAGTGCAACTTTGTGCCATTTCAGCTTATCACGCCCCCGTAGGCCATCGGACGGTGGCCCAGCTGGACACTACTCATGCCTTTTTAAGGGGCGTCCTCCACCTTAGGCCTCCCATTTTATTTATCTATTTATTTATCAAGTCTAGGATTACAAATACCTTTGAGCCATGGCTCTTTTACAAAGGTTCCACGTCAGAGAAATACAAATTATGGGGAACATCAAGACAGGCATTACAACAATGTGGACATTGCAAACAGAGTACAGATTAACACAGTTCAAGGGTAGCATTGTAACAAGGCAGCCAGCGGCATTTGTCAGAAAGACAGACAACAGATAAAAGTGCCAGAGTCATAGGGAAAGGGAAGAGGGTGGGGGAGAAGGAATGTAGGAAGGGTGGCAAGAGGGTGAAAAGTGCAGCATTGGGTATACCAAGATGTGAGGTAGAATCCAGTGGGGGCAACTAGAGCAGAAAGGGAAGTGGAGAACAAGGTTAAGTTGGGCAGTCACAGGAGCTGTTGGTAGTGAATAGTCCCGAGCCTAGTTTTAAACATACCAATAGTTAGGGCAGAGGAGATGGTTGGGCTGAGGCCATTGAACCAGAGTGGTGCTCGATAAGCAAAAAGCGTTGTCCCTGTGAAGTGTGACAGTGGGGGACTTTCAGTAGCTGTAGATGGATCTCCTAAGGTGCCATTTGTTAATTCGATTGTTGTAACAGAGTTGAGACCCCAGAGGTGCAAGGCCAAGGTATATTTTTTTCACCATGGAGCAGGTGAGAAACTTTATGTGGTTTGATAGTTGGAGCCAGCCGGTCTGAGTGTACAGGTCACATGTGTGGGTCAGACGGTGAGCACCAGTGATGAGCCGACATGCTTTATTTAAGGTAGTTGAGAGGCATCTAAGGGTTGTGGTTGTGGCCGAGCCATAAATGATGAGACCATAGTCTATTACAGAGATCACAGAGTTCAGGACTGCAGCCTTCAAAGCTTCTGGCATGAGGTGTGGTCTGTGTTTGTAGAGGAGACCAAGCCGT
This sequence comes from Neoceratodus forsteri, assembly GCA_016271365.2. NCBI lineage: Eukaryota > Metazoa > Chordata > Ceratodontiformes > Ceratodontidae > Neoceratodus > Neoceratodus forsteri. Next base: position 130,051,827 of record CM057452.1, read on the forward strand.
GTATTAGCAGCTCTAGCTACATTATCTACATGAAGTCCATAGGAGAGATTAGGGTCAAGCTGTATCCCTAAGTATTTGAAGGACCCCACCTGATCTAGAGTGTTCCCCTGGGTGGTGGAGATAGCCAAGTGGTGTAGCTTGTGTGGGTTATGAGAGCTGCCGAAGAGCATAGATTTGTTTTTCTTGTCATTGAGGACCAGTTTATGACTAAGAAACCATGTCTCTACAGAACTGAAACCAAGTTGAAGGTTGTGTTGAAGAGTTGCAGGATCTTTGTGAGTGGAGAATACAACAGCATCGTTGGCATAGAGTATGATCTGCTCAGAGCAGTGGTAAGGGAGGGAGGGAGTTTAAGAAAAGGCTAAAAGGAGGGTCCCAGTATGGATCCCTGTGGGACACCAGATTAACAGGCAGGGTGTTAGAAAAGGCGATCTGCAATTTTTACTTCTCTGTGACCGGTTTTCTAGGTAGCTTTTAAACCAGAGAGAAGAGTCAGGTGATAGCCCGGCATTCAGTAGTTGGTGTATTAATAATCCATGGTGTACTGTATTGAAGGCCTTGGAGAGGTCGACGAAAACGGCCCCTGTGAGAAGGCCCTTGTCAAGGGATTTGTGCAAAGCTCCAGTGAACTCAAGAAGGGCTGTGGTGGTGCTGTGACCTTTCCAGAAGCCGTGTTGTTGTGGACAAGGTATACTGTATTTATCCAAGTGGTCGGTAAGTTGATCAGCCACGATGCTGTCAAGTGCCTTAGAGAGTGGGGGCAGTATGGAGATAGGGCGATAATTTCAGTGAATCATCTTGTCCCACTTTTATGGATGGGTGTCGTGATGTTTCTTTCATGGGTCTGGGATTTTCCACAGCTGAGAGAGGTTTAGATTTTGTTAATGGATGAATTACTTCATCAAGGGTGAGCAAAAAGAAGCTTAAGGTCCAGGGTGTCGCTACTAGATCTAGATTTGAGATAGCTGCAGTAATATAGCAGTGAGCTTCATTCAGCCTTACCTTCCTGAAGTAGAAGAGGATGGTTGAACTGAGGGCTGAGGTATTTTGGGGAGTAGGCCCTGTTTTCAAAAAGTCACGGGGTGGAACAGCACTAAGGTCTGAAAAGCCGTGTTAAAGATGTTTATGCATCAATTAGGGTCAAGGGTTGAGGATCCATCAACCATTAACATGGCCGAGAGGTTTTGGCTGCTTCCTGTGACATCCTTGATATTGTCCCAGAAAGCATGACCATTTCCCCATGTATTGGTGAGAGCATCTTTGTAATAGGTGGATTTCATTAGCCGTTATGGCTTTGTGCGAGCATTTCATGCTTGTTTGTAATTTTGGATGTCAGTTGTTTGCCAGTGGACCTGGCAACTGCCCAGAGGTGATCCCTTAGTTTCAGCTGTGAGAGAAGAGCCACGGTGACCCATGGGTTAGAGAGAGATTTTGTTTTGTGCCTTTTAGCAGGGGCAAAGAGGTCGCAGGGTTTGTTGAAAATTGAGATGAAGTGATCAAGAGCCAAGTTAACATCTGTTGCTTTATAGATGTGTAGCCAGTCTTGTAGAAGCAGGTGTTGTTTGAGATGTGGAAGTTTTCCACGAGGAAGGACTCTGCTAGTGATAATTTTGGGAGGGGGCTTAAGGAATTTGTTAGACCATGCACACATGACTGGGGAGTGGTCACTGAGTGAGTCTGGGAGAATGGTCGTACGAGAAATCCTTGTGGGGTGAGTGGTGAGGACCCAATCCAAGAGGGTACTGGTGTCAGTCTTGTAGTTAATCCTAGTGGGGGTTTACCATTTTGGTGAGGTTAGCAGCTGAGATGGAGTCTTTATAGGCACTGGCACTCAATGCTAACCAGTTTATATTGAAATCCCTAGTAGAATAAGTTCAGTTCAGGAGGATGTGAGTTGATAAAGTTTGAGAACATCGTTGAATCCATGTTTAGGGCCCTGGTGGGATGTATACGGAGACAATAGTCAGAGCTTTATGGTTGGGACCTAGGATGATTTTTATTGGCAGAATCTGAGCTGAGGCAGAAAGTGATGGAGTTGCTACAGGGTGCTAAGACAGGAGTGTCTTTGATATAGATTGCTCAACCACCGCCTTTTTGGATATCCAGTCCAGCCTGTGAACATTGTAGCCCAGTATTGTTACTGCTGAGTCAGGAACTTTAGGTGTCAGCCAAGTTTCCACCACTGCAAGGATGTCAGGTTGTGTTGGCATATGAAGGCTTAGAGTGCATCCAGCTTTGGTAAGTGGTGCAGATATTAATGGTTTCAAGGATAAGGGCACCTGGAGTTTGTGTGTGGGCTGAACTTCTATGGCCAGGATTGGGATGGATGCTGCCTGAGATGAGAAGGAGGAGGAGCAGGAGATTTAAGGAGCAGAGTCGCAGCTCTTTGAAAGATAGTTTTGATTGTTGTTTCCTGGAGTAGAAGTTGCAAGGTTCAAGGAGGTGTCCTAAATGGACAGCAAGGTGGTACACAGTGAAGAGAGGTGGCCACACACTTGTTGAGTAGTGGTCATGTTAAGTAACCAGGCATATTATCCAAACAGTGCACCAAGCACAAGTCTCGGTGGAAGTGGGAGAGTTCCCTTGGAGTTGCAGTGGAAACCAGAGTAGAGGGTGGGCGGGGGTGGGGTGGCTAGGACCAGAGAGAGAGAGAAGAGGGGGCCAGAGCGGGAGGGAGGAGGAGGAGAGGTGAGAAAAAGGCAGAGAGAGACCACATGGCTTATGTACTAGATAAAGAGATAGAGATATAGCCCTCTAGTGGTGAGAGGATATAATCTGCTAAAGGAAAAGTCAACTGTTAAAAAAAAAAAAAAAAGGCTGGAAAAGTGGGCTGGTCACATCAGAACAAAAAGAGAATACATATAAGTGGGCAGGTTCAGAAAGCAAAGCAGACGGTGTGGGGGAGGAGGAGGAGAGAGGAGAGAGGTTGCAGAGCAGACAGCAAAACAAGGATTTACACAGTCAAGGCTCTAAATTCACTTCTAATATCAACTCAGAACTTAAAATGACTGTAAAAAAAAGCTGTAAATTCACTTCTAATATCAACTCAGAACTTAAAATGACAGTAAGGATTAAACAAATCATTAAACCATAGCACATAAATTAAACTAGAGACAGAGAGGGAGACACAGTAGTTAGAGGTGTGTTCAGCAGCAGATAGTATGGGCCACTTGGCAAATCAGCTTCCCACTGGTACCAAAATCAAAAAGTCAGGGCTAGTACCTTTGCAGTACAGAGGATTTCTGAAAAACTGTTGAGTTCCAGAAATAGAGGGGTCCGTGGCCTGGTCAAGGAACACTGGATCCCTGAAACAAAGTAGAAAAACAGGATTTTTAAAGCCTGGAGAAGTGGGATGGTCACATCAGAACAAACAGAATACCTATAAGTGGGCAGGTTCAGAGAGCAAAGCAGACGGTGTGGGGAGGAGGAGGAGAGAGAAGAGAGGTTGCAGAGCAAACAGCAAAACAAGGATTTACATAGTCAAGGCTCTAAATTCACTTCTAATATCAACTCAGAACTTAAAATGACTGTAAAAAAAAGCTCTACATTCACTTCTAATATCAACTCAGAACTTAAAATGACAGCAAGGTTAAACAAATCATTAAACCTCAGCACATAAATTCAACTAGAGACACAGAGGAGACACAGTAGTTTAGAGGTGTGTTCAGCAGATAGTATGGGATACTTGAAATCAGCTTCCACTGGTGCCAATCTAAAGTCAGGGCTAGTACCTTGCAGTACAGAGGATTTCTGAAAAACTGTTTAGGTTCCAGAAATAGAGGGTCCGTGGCTGGTCAAGGCAAGCTGGATCCCTGAAATAAGAAATGAAAAACAGGATTTTGAAAAGCCTGGAGAAGCGGGCTGGACACATCAGAACTGAAGAATACACACTGGTGGGCAGGTTCAGAAACCGAGAGCCGATGTGGGGAGGAGGAGGAGAGAGGAGAGGTTGCAGGCAGAAGAAAAACAGAGTTTACAGTCAGGGCTCTAAATTCACTTCTAATATCAACTCAGAACTTAAAATGACTGTAAAAAAAAGCTCTAAATTCACTTCTAATATCAACTCAGAACTTAAAATGACTGTAAGGATTACAAATCATTAAACCCTAGCACATAAATTCAACTATAGACACAGAGGGAGACAGAGTAGTTAGAATTGTGTTCCAGCAGCAGATAATTATGGGCCATAAAATCAGCATCCACTAATTTTAAATCCAAAAAGTCAGGGCTAGTACCTTGCAGTACAGAGGATTTCTGAAAAACAGTTTAGGTTCCAGAAATAGAGGGGTCCGTGGCCTGGTCAAAGCACGCTGGATCCCTGAAATAAAGTAGAAAAACAGGATTTTTAAAGCCTGGAGAAGTGGGCTGGTCACATTAGAACAAAGAGAATACATATAATTGGGCAGGTTCAGACAGCAAAGCAGACGGTGTGGGGAGGAGGAGGAGAGAGGAGAGAGGTTGCAGAGCAGACAGCAAAGCAAGGATTTACACAGTCAAGGCTCTAAATTCACTTCTAATATCAACTCAGAACTTAAAATGACTGTAAAAAAAGCTCTAAATTCACTTTTAATATCAACTAAGAACTTAAAATGACTATAAGGATTAAACAAATCATTAAACCATAGCACATAAATTCAACTAGAGACAAAGAGGGAGACACAGTAGTTAGAGGTGTGTTCAGCAGCAGATAGTGTGGGCCACTTGGAAATCAGCTTCCACTGGTACCAAATCCAAATGTCAGGGCTAGTACCTTGCAGTACAGAGGATTTCTGAAAAACTGTTTAGGTTCCAGAAATAGAGGGGTCCATGGCCTGGTCAAGGCATGGATCCCTGAAATAAAGTAGAAAAACAGGATTTTAAAAGCAGGAGAGTGGGCTGGTCACATCAGAATAAGAGAATACATATAAGAGGCAGGTTCAGAGAGCAAAGCAGGCGGTGTGGTGGAGGAGGGGAGAGAGTGTGAGAGGTTGCAGAGCAGACAGCAAAACTAGGATTTACACAGTCAAGGCTCTAAATTCACTTCTAATATCAACTCAGAACTTAAAATGACTGTAAAAAAAAAGCTCTAAATTCACTTCTAATATCAACTGAGAACTTAAAATGACTGTAAGGATTAAACAAATCATTAAACCCTAGCATAAATTCAACTAGAGACTCAGAGAACACAGCAGTTAGAAATTGTGTTCAGGGATATGGGCCACTTGGAAATCCAGCGTCACTGGTACCGAATCCAAAAGTCAGGGCCAGTACCTTGCAGTACAGAGGATTTCTGTGAAAACAGTTTAGGTTCCAGAAATGAGGGGTCCGTGGCCTGGTCAAGTGCACGCTGGATCCCTGAAATGAAGTGAAAAACGCGAGTTTTTAAAGGCTGGAGAAGTGGGCTGGTCACATCAGACAAAGAGAATACATATAAGTGGGCAGGTTCAGAGAGCAAAGCAGACGGTGTTGGGGAGGAGGAGGAGAGAGGAGAGAGGCTGCAGAGCAGACAGCAAAACAAGGATTTACACAGTCAAGGCTCTAAATTCACTTCTAATATCAACTCAGAACTTAAAATGACTGTAAAAGCTCTAAATTCACTTCTAATATCAACTCAGAACTTAAAATGACTGTAAGGATTAAACAAATCATTAAACCCTAGCACATAAATTCAACTAGAGACACAGAGGGAGACACAGTAGTTAGAGGTGTGTTCAGCAGCAGATAGTATGGGCCACTTGGAAATCAGCTTCCACTGGTACCAAATCCAAAAGTCAGGGCTAGTACCTTGCAGTACACAGGATTTCTGAAAAACTGTTTAGGTTCCAGAAATAGAGGGGTCCGTGGCCTGGTCAAGGCACGCTGGATCCCTGAAATAAAGTAGAAAAACAGGATTTTTAAAGGCTGGAGAAGTGGGCTGGTCACATTAGAACAAAGATAATACATATAAGTGGGCAGGTTCAGATAGCAAAGCAGACGGTTTGGGGGAGGAGGAGGAGAGAGGAGAGAGGTTGCAGAGCAGACAGCAAAACAAGGTTATACACAGTCAAGGCTCTAAATTCACTTCTAATATCAAGTCAGAACTTAAAATGAATGTAAAAAAAAAGCTCTAAATTTACTTCTAATATCAACTCAGAACTTAAAATGACTGTAAGGATTAAACAAATCATTAAACCCTAGCACATAAATTCAACTAGAGACTCAGAGGGAGACAGAGCAGTTAGAGGTGTGCTCAGCAGCAGATTCTATGGGCCACTTGGAAATCAGCTTCCACTGGTACCAGATCCAAAAGTCAGGGCTAGTACCTTGCAGTACAGAGGATTTCTGAAAAACAGTTTAGGTTCCAGAAATAGGGGGGTCCGTGGCCTGGTCAAAACACCTGGATCCCTGAAATAAAGTAGAAAAACAGGATTTTGAAGGCTGGAGAAGTGGGCTGGTTACATCAAAGCAAGAGAATACATATAAGTGGTCAGGTTCAGAGGTAAAGCAAATGCTGTGGGGAGGAGGAGAGAGAGGAGGGGTTGCAGAGCAGACAGCAAAACAAGGTTTTACACAGTCAAGGCTCTAAATTCACTTCTAATATCAACTCAGAACTTAAAATGACTGAAAAAGCTCTAAATTCACTTCTAATATCAACTCAGAACTTAAAATGACTGTAAGGATTAAACAAATCATTAAACCCTAGTATAAATTCAACTAGAGACACAGAGGAGACACAGTAGTTAGAGGTGTGTTCAGCAGATGCAGTATAGGGCCATGAAATCAGCTTCTACTGTTGCCAAATCCAAAAGTCAGGGTAGTACCTTGCAGTGCTGAGAGGATTTCTAAAAAACTGTTCAGGTTGAGAAGCCTAGAGGGTCCGTGGCTGGTCAAGGCATGCTGGATCCCTGAAATAAAATGAAAAACAAGTTTTTGAAGCCACTGGAGAAGGGGCTGGTGCATCGCAGAACAAGAGAATACATATAAGTGGGCAGGGTCAGAGAGCAAGAGCTGGCTGTGGGGGGAGGAGGAGGAGAGAGGGAGGAGAGGTTACAGAGCAGACAGAAAAACAAGTGATTTACACCGTCAAGGCTCTAAATTCACTTCTAATATCAACTCAGAACTTAAAATGACTGTAAAAAAAGGTCTAAATTCACTTCTAATATCAACTCAGAACTTAAAATGACTGTAAGGATTAAACAAATCATTAAACCGTAGCATATAAATTCAACTAGAGACACAGAGGAGACACAGTAGTTAGAGTGGTGTTTTTCAGCAGCAGATAAATGATACACTTAAATCAGCTTCCACTGGTACCAAATCCAAAGTCAGGGCTAGTACCTTGCAGTACACAGGATTTCTGAAAACTGTGAGTTCCAGAAATGGGGTCCGTGGCTGGTCAAGGCACGCTGGATCCTTGAAATAAAAGTAGAAAAACTGGATTTTTTAAAAGGCTGTAGAAGTGGGCTGGTCACATACAGAACAAAGAGAATGTTATAAGTGGGCAGGTTCAGAGAGCAAAGCAGGCGGTGTTGGGGGAGGAGGAGGAGGAGAGAGAGGAGGTTGCAGAGCAGACAGCAAAACAAGTTTTTTAGTCAAGACTCTAAATTCCTTCTAATATCAATAGAACTTAAAATGACTGTAAGGATTAAACAAATCATTAAACCCTAACACATAAATTCAACTTGAGAAACAGAGGCAGACACAGTAGTTAGAGATGTGTTCAGCAGCAGATAGTATGGGCCACTTGGAAATCAGCTTCCACTGGTACCAAATCCAAAAGTCAGGGCTAGTACCTTCCAGTACAGAGGATTTCTGAAAAACAGTTTAGGTTCCAGAAATAGAGGGGTCCGTGGCCTGGTCAAAGCATGCTGGATCCCTGAAATAAAGTAGGAAAACTGGATTTTTAAAGGCTGGAGAATTGGGCTGGTCACATTAGAACAAAGAGAATACATATAAGTGGGCAGGTTCAGAGAGCAAAGCAGACAGTGTTGGGGAGGAGGAGGAGAGAGGAGAGAGGCTGCAGAGCAGACAGCAAAACAAGTGTTTACTCAGTCAGGAGCCTAAATTCACTTCTAATATCAACTCAGAACTTAAAATGACTGTAAAAAAAAAAAGGTCTAAATTCACTTCTAATATCAACTCAGAACTTAAAATGACTGTAAGGATTAAACAAATCATTAAACCCTAGCACATAAATTTAACTAGAGACACAGAGACACAGTAGTTAGGTTGTGTTCAGCAGTAGTATGGCAAATCAGCTTCCACTGGTACAAATCCAAAAGTCAGGGCTAGTACCTTGCAGTACAGAGGATTTCGAAAACCGTTTGGGTTCCAGAAATAGAGGGGTCCGTGACCTGGTCAAGGCACGCTGGATCCCTGAAATACAGTAGAAAAACAGGATTTTTAAAGGCTGGAGAAGTGCGCTGGTCACATCAGAACAAAGAGAATAGATATAAGTGGGTAGGTTCAGAGAACAAAGCAGACGGTGTGGGGGAGGAGGAGGAGGAGGAGAGAGGAGAGGGGAGAGAGGTTGCAGAGCAGACAGCAAAACAAGGATTTACACAGTCAAGGCTCTAAATTCACTTCTAATATCAACTCAGAACTTATAATGACTGTAAAAAAAAAAGGTCTAAATTCACTTCTAATATCAACTCAGAACTTAAAATTACTGTAAGGATTAAACAAATCATTAAACCCTAGCACATAAATTCAACTAAAGGCACAGAGGGAGACACAGTAGTTAGAGGTGTGTTCAGCAGCAGATAGTATGGGCCACTTGGAAATCAGCTTCCACTGGTACCAAATCCAAAAGTCAGGGCTAGTACCTTGCAGTACAGAGGATTTCTGAAAAACTGTTTCAGGTTCAGAAATAGAGGAGTCCGTTGCCTGGTCAAGGCTAGGGTTTTGCCTTCTGCGGATGAGATGAAAACGAATACTGAACCACACTATACCTCCACCTCTACCCGCCTTTATGACTAATGAGGGTATCACTTGGACTCTGATTCACTTGATTTATTCAAGTGCTGCTGGTCAACATTGTGTACCACTTGTTTAAATTGCATTCATGATTATTATTTTGGTTTGTTTGATTTTAGATTTAAAGTATTTTTAAATGTCAGTGTGTGTTACTTTAGGAGAGAGGGGTTCAGGGGGACTTTCCATCATGTGTACACAGCTTGGCGTATAAATCGAGTGACTACAAGGACACCTCTGACAACTGGCTATTTGGATCAATTGGCCTTTCTGGTAAAACTCTTTTCAATAAATAAATAAACTACACCAGTAATGGTGGATGAGATGTAATTACAAATATCATCTGCCATTTTAAGTTGTGCTACTGTCACTCCCATTGTTCCTACTCTAAAGTTATTTGTAATGTCAGAGAAGTTTTTAAAGAGAGTGGTAGAACTATTCTGTGCTGTTAAATATCCTATTTTGTTTTCCATGTCGGTCATACACCTTGAATAGCGATATGTGATACTATGGTATGAAACAGTATAGTGCAGTGGTTTAAAGCTCTGAGCTGCAATTCTGGAGACCAGGGTTTGAATCCTACCGCCCAAACTTGCATATTTTTGACCCTACACAAATCATTAGGTCCCTTTGTGCTTCAGGTTGCACCTGTAAACAAAGCTTTCAGCTTAGTGTGTCTCTTCTGGTAAAAAAAAAATAGTGTTTTGAAAATGTTTTGATAAATTGCCTAAATTTGCGGTGCCATCAAATCTAGTTGTGTTCCTGTCATCTCATCAGCTACTCTCTCTCTCTCTCTCCCTTTCCTCTTATGTCTGTGGCTTAGCATTACATTAGCTATATTATTCTGTGCTGTTCATCTGAAGGCCTGAATTGGTCTTCCTGGAATATCGAGTAGAATGAAACTCATTATCAATAACTACTGAGGAGAGGCATAGTATTGCTAGAAATGAAATAAATATTAGATTATCCAATTTAACAACAAAGGGGTAACTAAATATTAAAATATGGACAGACCCTAAAGAAAAATGATTAACATTTAAAGTTATAAAAGTATTCCTTATCACAGCAGTCGAGACCATACTCACAATGCAGCCTGGAAAAGATTAGTTTGATTTGTTGCTAATGGTCTTAATAGCCCTACTTTACACTTACTGACTGAATGGTATACAAACAAAGGTCTGCATGACATCAGAATTGTTTGTAATCTGACCATGCAAGTAAAATGGTGAAGGTTTAACAGAATCTGTTTTACAATCATGTGAGTATTCAAAATGACTGAAAAAGTACTACCTGTAATAAAACTGGATTAGCAGGTAAAGTTTCTGAAACTCACTGTACAGTCCATACTGGGACAGGAAGCTACCCTAACGTGGTGCCTGTCTGGTTTCTAAAAAATAAGGTGTTAATTGGGTGGTATTGTTTACCCTTCCAATTTGCTGGTGTGAAGTTAGAGGTGACAACTGAGCAGACAGGGACACATTTGGCTCTTTAAGTGCTTTCTGTCTGAAGGCACTTCCTGATTAGCATGCACTGCAAGCAAGTCAATCACACTAAAATGTCAGACACTTGCTTACAGTCAGATGAGAAGAAAATGAAACAGCTAGTGGGGAATCTAACAGGTGCTGCTTGACCTATCATAAAAACCGAATTTGCAATGGTGAAAACAGGAGGACCGAATCTGGACCTAGAAAACCGAATCATTCGGTCAAAAACTGAGTAGGTGGTAACCTTAGTCAAGGCACACTGGATCCCTGAAGTAAAGTAGAAAAACAGGATTTTAACTGCTGGAGAAGTGTGCTGGTCACACCAGAACAAAGAGAATACATATAAGTGGGCAGGTTCAGAGAGCAGAGCAAAGCAAATGGTGTGGGGGAGAAGGAGGAGAGAGGAGAGAGGTTGCAGAGCAGACAGCAAAACAAGGATTTACACAGTCAGGGCTCTAGATTCAATTCTAATATCAACTCAGAACTTAAAATGACTGTAAAAAAAAAGCTCTAAATTCACTTCTAATATCAAGTCAGAATTTAAAATGACTGTAAGGATTAAACAAATCGTTAAACGATAGCACATTAATTCAACTAGAGACACAGAGGGAGACACAATACTTAGAGGTGTGTTCAGCTGCAGATAGTATGGGCCACTTGGAAATCAGCATCCACTGGTACCAAATCCAAAAGTCAGGGCTAGTACCTTGCAGTACAGAGGATTTCTGAAAAACTGTTTAGGATCCAAAAATATAGGGGTCTGTGGCCTGGTCAAAGCATGCTGGATCCCTGAAATAATGTAGAAAAACAGGATTTTTAAAGGCTGGAGAAGTGAGCTGGTCACATCAGAACAAAGAGAATACATATAAGTGGGCAGGTTCAGAGAGCAAAGCAGACGGTGTGGTGGAGGAGAAGGGGAGAGGAGACAGGTGGCAGAGCAGACAGCAAAACAAGGATTTACTCAGTCAAGGCTCTAAATTCACTTCTAATATCAACTCAGAACTTAAAATGACTGTAAAAAAAAAGCTCTAAATTCACTTGTAATATCAACTCAGAACTTAAAATGACTGTAAGTATTAAACAAATCATTAAACCCTAGCACATAAATTCAACTAGAGACTCAGAGGAAGACAGAGCAGTTAGAGGTGTGCTCAGCAGCAGATTCTATGGGCCACTTGGAAATCAGCTTCCACTGGTACCAGATCCCAAAGTCAGGGCTAGTACCTTGCAGTACAGAGGATTTCTGAAAAACAGTTTAGGTTCCAGAAATAGATGGGTCTGTGGCCTGGTCAAAGCAAGCTGGATCCCTGAAATAAAGTAGAAAAACAGGATTTTTAAAGGCTGGAGAAGTGGGAGTCACATCAGAACAAAGAGAATATATAAGTGGGCAGGTTCAGAGAGCAGTAGGCGTGGGGGGAGGAGGAGAGGAGAGGTTGCAGTAGACATTGGAAAAATGGGCAGACTAGGTGGCCAAGTGGTCCTATCTGTTGTCAAATTCAAATTCTAAGCGAGAAAGGGACAAGACGAAGAGGACTGCAAGGCTTTGGAAAGGGAATAATAGGTAGAGGGAATAGGGAAAGGCTGAGATACTGAATGAATACTTCTGTCCCATCTTCAACAGGGAAAAGATGGACTGGGCTATGGGGGAAGGAGGGGGAAGGAGCACAGATGTGGTGATAGAGGAGGAGAGTGAGGAAGGGACTGCTAGCATTGAAGGTGGACAAATCACCAGGCCAGGACGGCATACACTCAAGGAGAATGAGGGCACTGGCAGGAGAACTTGGGGCCATGGGCAGGCCTGTCTAATAGTTCCCTGGAGTTGGGTGTGGTACCACAGGATTGAAGAATGGCACATGTGGTGCCCTCCATAACATTGGTCCCTAGGTTGACCAGGGAATTACAGACCGGTCAGTCTGACCTCAATCGGTGCAAGCTCATGGAGACTATACTTAAGGATTGATGGAGTATCTAGAAGAGAATGGTCTCTGGAATGAGAGGCAGCATGGGTTTATGGGAGGAAGATTCTGCCAAATGAATCTGATTGACTTCTTTGACTGGGTCACCAAGTCAGTGGACAGGGGCCAGGCAGTGGACATCCTTTATCTGGACTTCAGCAAGGCCTTTGACTGTGTACCCCACAAGAGGTTGATCATGAAGTTGGCAGATATTTGGGTTGGGGAGAAGATGACCAGGTGGGTAGAAAGCTGGCTGAAGGACAGGACCCAGAGGGTGGAGATGGAGAGAGAGACTTAGCTAGCACCAGAGAAGTTACCAGTGGGGTCCAGTAGGGCTTGGTGCTGGGGCCGGTGTTGTTCAATATCTTCATCAATGACATTGGGGATGGATATTAAGGGAAAAATTTGTCTATTCATAGACGACACCAAACTCTGTGGGAGGGTGGGACACAGCAGAAGGGATACAGGACCAACAGAAAAACCTGAGAAAACTTGAAAGGTGGTCCGGGATTTGGCAGCTTTGCTTCAATGCCAAGTAATGCAACATTATGCATATCAGAGCCAGGAATCTAAGGATGGAGTACTATCTGGGAGGGTCCAGGTAGCAGCCACAGGGGAGGGGAAGGATCTGGGTGTGATGATCACTAGCGACCTGTCACACTCCATGCAGTGCAAAAAAGCATTACCGGGGCAAACAAGATGCTGGGGTGTATAGCCCACAGGAATCAGCAGTAGGCAAAAGGAGGTTATACAGCCATTGTACAGGTCACTGCAGAGGCTACATCTAGAGTATAGAGTAAGATACTGGTGCCCATGCCTTAAGAAAGACATCAACCTGCTAGAGATAGTCCAGAGGAGAGCAATGAAGCTGACTGTGGGTCAGCAGGGTAAAACATATGAAGAGCAGTTCAGGCCCTGAATATGTACTCTCTGGAGGAGAGGAGGGAGGCAGAGAGGGGACATTATAGAGACTTTCAAGTACTTGCAAGGGCTAAATAGAGTGGATACGAACATTCGAAAACTTGCCAGCAGAAACAGTCCTCACGGTCTATCAAGTCTGCTTGTGTGCGCAGCTAGCCCCTTTATATTGCAGCTGCTCCTCCTCCCCAACCCTCCATTCTCCTCCTGAACCTGTTCAGTGTCCTTTACACAGCTCCCTCTCCTTGCCCTGTTCCATGCCCCTTTGAAACTCCCCACCATCCTACATGCCACCACCTCCTCTGGCAGAGGGTTCCATCTTGACACCGCCCTCTCAATGAAATAATGCCTCCTCATCTCCCTCCTGAAACTTCCTCCCTCCAGTCTTAGCCCATGCCCCCTCGTGTCCCTTCCCTTTCTCAGCTTAAACCGGTCTTCTGTGTCCAATTTGTTGATCCCTCACAAGTATTTGAAAGTTTCCATCATGTCCCTCCAATCCCTTCTTTCCTCCAGGGTGAATAGATTCAACTGATTCAGTCTTTCCTCACAGGTTCTGCCCTACATCCCCTGTAACATTTTCATTGCCCTCCACTGCACCCCTTTGAGCAGCTTGATATCCTTCCTTAGATATGGATGCCATTATTGCACACAGTACTCTAACTGAAACCTGACCAAGGACCTTTACAGGGGCATGATCACCTCCTTGTTCCTGGATGAGTATCCCCACACAATGCACCCCAGCATTCTACTGGCCCTAGCTGCAGCCTTCCTGCATTGGGCAGAGTTGTTCATGCTCCCCGTTACTATGACCCCAAAATTCATCTCCTCCTCAGTGCCCCCTAACTGCACCCCACCCAACCAGTATTCCCTCCTCTGGTTCCTTGCCCCGAAGTGCATAACCTTGCACTTCTTTGTGTTAAATCCCAATTGCCCCTTCTCAAGTCTGGTTAGATCCCCCTGTAGCTTTAGCCATCCCTCTGTGTAATCCACCATGGCTCCCATTTTAGTGTTGTCTGTGAACAAACTGATCCTGCTCCCAACCCCCTGTGTTATATCTGTTATGAATAGTCCAAACAACACTGGCCCCAGCACAGAGCCCTACGGTACCCCGCTCATCACTGATTTGAGAGATGAGAGTCCCACCTTCCCACAACCATCCACTACAATCTATCTACTAGCCAGTTACTGATCCAGTTCTCCATCTTGGCCCCCACCCCTACCTGTTTCAGCTTTGCCCCTAGTCACCCATGAGGGACCAAATCAAAGGCCTTGCTGAAGTCCAAATACAGGACATCCACTGCATAGCCCTTGTGACCCAGTCATAGTATTCTATTAGGTTGGTCTGGCATGATTTCCCTAAGACAAACCTGGGCTGCTGCCCATCCTGGAGGTCATTGGTCTCTAGGAAGGTTACCAGTCTCTCCTTCAGAATTGCCTCCATGAGCTTACCCACTATGGACGTGAGACTGACAGGTCTGTAGTTACCCAGCTCATCCTTTGGGCCGCTCTTGTGGATAGACAAAACATGAGCCAATCTCCAGTCCAGCAGTATGCATCCCGTGTCCAGGGAGGTGTTGAATGGGTCTATCAGTGGCCCGGCCAACACCTTCACCATCTCCCTCAACACCCTCAGATGAATGCTATCAGGTCCTGGTGCCTTATCCACCCTAAGTGCCTTGAGACCAACTAGTACCCTGCTTTCTAGAATCACTGCGTCAGTTGTCTCCTCCCCCCTCATCACCACCTTTCCAGTCCACAGAGGTAGTGGACCTCATACATCCCTCGTGAACACTGAGCAGAAGTATTCATTCAGTACTTCTGCCTGTTCCCCTTCCCCCTCCCCCCACCTCTCACTTTCCTGATCTGGACTATCCGGTCTATACATCTTCTTTTTCTCTCACATACCTACAGAATTCCTTCTCCCTCCCTTATGCCCCTAGCCAGCCTCAGCCCTTGGTGGCCTTGGCCTCTTACTAGCTTGGTTACTTCTTGGACCTCTTTCATACAGTTGCCTGTCCTCATTCCTCCATTCTTTCGCTCTCCTAAAGTCACCTCTTGGCCTCACACCCTCCAAAACACTCCTGGTCATCTAGCATGGCACCTTGGCCCTGGACTTCTTGCTCAGAGTCCTGGTGCATGTTGTGTAGCTTCCTCAGGCCAGCCTTTATGATTTACCACTTGATCTCGCATCCATTTCTGACCCATCCCTCAAGGCGCCTCTCAGTATTTCCTTCATCCCCAAGTCCACCCATCTGAAGTCTACTACCTTGTTGCTGACCCCACAACTCCCTGCTCATGCTGAGCCTGAACCATACTGAAATGTGGTCACTCCCAGCTAGTGGGTCCTCCAGCTGCAGCTCCCTCATTGTCTCCCTGTTTGATAGTACCAGGTCCAATATGTTACCCAGCCTGGTTGGTTCACCAACCAACTGCACCAGATGGTTGTCCTGGAACGCATCCAGAAGCACCTGTTCTTTGGCGCTCAATGAAGTTTGGGTTCCCCAGTCTACTCCAAGCAGGTTAAGGTCCCTGATAATCGCCACACTCCCCTTATTACATACTCACCTAATCTGATCTGCCAATTCCCTATCCAACACCTCGCACTGTGTTGGTGGTCTATATACCATCCCTAGCCTCAGTTTCCTACCTCTTGGGTCCAGGAGCTCCATCCACAGTACCTCTTTCCTTCCTCATCTCCCTCATCCCTTGTGCATCTATTCCCATCCTTCACATAAATCACCCATCCCCCTCCCCCACTCCCCTGTCTTTCCTATACACCCTGTACCCGGGTATTGTCAGATCCCAATCCTGGTGTTGGCTGGACCACGTCTCCATGATGGCTGCCATGTCCATCCTCCCTATGCTTAAGAGAGCCTGAAGCTCAGCTACTTTGTTGCCCAGGCTCCTCGCATTCAGAGAGACTACTCTCCACACAGCTTCCTCTTTCTCCTTGCCCCATGCCCCCTCATCCTGACTCCCCCCACACCTTCTTACCTTCCCTTCTGTTTTGGGGGTGTCAGCTCGTGCAACTCCCCTACCTGGTGACTCACCACATTGGCTAAATGTTCGCCTCTCCCCACCCCTTCCTATTTTAAAAGCTCCCTGGAAGCTATGTATTCCTTCAAGTTCTGTTTCAAGGCAATGTTGTGGCAATGTTGAAAATCTGCAGTGAAAATATAAAAAAAGTGAAGTCATGAGCGTCCGTAGAAACTGCACAACGCACACCCATGATGTAATTAGTTTGGGGATATTTTACTGCAGATTGTCTAGGCGAGCATTTTGGGATCTCCGCTCATGAACAGTGTCACTGTGATTTTCTTAATCTGTCCCGAACACTGATTTCCCACAGCGACCACCCATTTCTGCACCAGAAGTGCAAAAACACATTTCAGCTGTGCTGTTCATAAGGAGGTATGGAAAAGTGCCAGTGTGGAAAATCTGGACTGAAATTAGTACAAATTCGTGAACGTACGAGGGTGCGTGGAAACCGCACAATGCACGCTCATAACACAGCCATTTTATGGACTTCTGTCACCCAATTTTCAACATAGCCGTTTTAAGACCTCTGCTCATGAACAGTGTCACTGTGATTTTCTTACTCTGTCCCTAACATTGATTTTGCACACCGACCGCTCTATTGGGTGCTACATACGTGAAAACACATTTTGGGCAAGACATGAAAATGGCAGCTGTACTGCTCATAAGGAGGTGTGGCAATGTTGAAAATCTGGAGTAAAAATATAAAACATTTATGGTTACGAAGCGCATGAGGAACTGCACAATGCACATTCATAAAACAGTCATTTTGGGGAATTGTTTTCACCAGATTTTCAATATAGGGTTTGAGACTCACTTATGATTAGACACTGTCATTTTGTTACGGATCCCGGAAGGGATTCTGCAGTGACCGCTAAATCAATTTTCGGGACCATATAACAAAATGACAGTGACTGAGTTCATGAGGTGAGGCCCAGAAAACCAAATGTTTTACACTTTAGTGAACAAATTTCAAAATGGCTTAGATATGCACCAAAGTTGAAAAACATTTATGCCATTATACAGCTTACTCGGGCATTTCTTCAGTTCTGCGGTCGGCTTTGAAGAGTGCAGATAACCCCGGTCCACCCAAGATCATCGTGCTGGACTCGAGGTAAGTATGGGGTCAGTGTGTGTGGGAGGTGGATGCGAGAGGGTGGGTGCGGGTTGGGGAGGGGCAAGACAATCAATGGGGACCATTTTTGTTTTCAGATGTGTTTTTTCTTTTAGGAAGATGACGCGTGATTTATGCCACACTGGGGTGGGCTCCCAGTGTAGCAGCTGAAAGTTTTTTTGGGGGGGATCAGTGGAGCTGATTGGGGATTGGGCACCCCCATTGGTCATACAGATGTTTTCCAAGCTGGGGTGGGCTCCCAGCTTGGCAACTGGAAATCCATTTTTTTTAAGGGGGGTGTTGAGTGGAGCCAATGAGGGATTGGGCACCCTGTCACCATTCTGACTTTTGCCACGCTGGGCACCTAGAAGTCTGGGGGGGATGTGGAGCCGACAAGGGGATTGAGCACCCCCATCAGCCATACTGTGTGCGGTGGGGGGAGCGGATGAGCACTGCTGGGTGGGCTCCCAGTGCTTGAGTGTTTGGGGGAGGGGAGAACTTGAAGGGAGCTGTCTATGACAGCTGCATTCAGGATGCAGTGCTGAGTGTAGGCACTTTGCATACTGCAGACGGCAGTATGTAAATTACCTGCCGACGGCAGTATGCAAATTGCCTACACGTTACAACCGCTGATTGCAGTGGTTTTTAGCTTTCAACTGTACACCACTGCATCTGAATGGCTGTCATAGACATAGACATTCACTGGTGTGGTGCAGCCACACCTGCAAAAGGGAGCAGAGCACTGGAAGTGGGGGAGGCACATCTATGAAAACTCGTATGGTGGCACTATGTATCTTGTACATGCATGCAAGCAAACATAAAAACAATATGCTCCTAAAAACTGCCATGATTTCTTCAATAAATTGGAAGAGCAGGCTGCCAACAAGAACATACTCTTTCATACCATTCATACCATAGGATTTCATACCATAGGATTCTTAGAATGGGAGTGGTGTACAGGCTATCACCTCAGATGGAGGAGTTAGACAGGGAACTGAGGGACAGATCAGGAGGACCTGTCAGAAGGGTAGTGTGGTGATTGTGGGGGACTTCAACATGCCAGGAGTGGACTGGAGCACCCCAACAACCAGGAACAGAAGGGAGCAGGTACTGCTGGATGCCTTCCAGGACAGCTTCCTGCTGCAAATGGTCAGTGAACCAACCAGGTTAAGAAATACCCTTGACCTTGTGCTGGCAAATGGGGACTTTGTGAGAGAACTTACAGTGGAGGAACCGCTGTCAGAGAGTGACCACCGCTCAGTATGGCTCACATTGGATATGGGCAAGGAAGGAGTGGAATCTGGCACAATAGTGCTGGACTTCAGGAGGGCCGACTTTGGGAGGATGGGGGAAGTGGTAAAAGGGTACCTGGCCAGAATTCAATCTAGTATGGACACTAACCAGAGGTGGGAGCTCATAAAGCTGGGGATAGTGGAGGCAACCAAAACCTGCTGCAAAGCCCAGAGCAAGAAGGCTAGGCTAAGAAACCGATCTGGTTGAGCAAGGAGGTCATGGAAAAGATAAGGAGGAAAGAGCTGCCTTTAGGTGAAGTACAAGAAAACAGGGAGGGGAGGACAGGGAGGAGTACTTGACAGAATCGAAGGAGGGACAAGGGCAGTAAGGGAACCAAAGCATCTACTGAACTCAGGTGGCACAAGGCTATTAAGAAGGGGAGAAGGACTTTTAAGTACATCAGGAGAAAAGTAGCTGTAAGGACCACATAGTAAGGATTAGGAAGGAGGGGGTTGGGTGGAAGCAGGGTGCGATAAGGCGAAGCACTAAATGAGTACTTCTGCTCAGTATTTACTAAAGAGAAGAGGGGGTGACACCCAAGGTGGGAGAAATGACAGAAGGGGGAGGTGACAGATGGGAAATCATGGAGAGCAGAGTTCAAGAGGGTTTGAAGGCACTGAGGGTGGACAAGGCGCCAGGCCCAGATGGCATCCATCCCAGGGTACTGAAGGAGCTGGCAGAGGTCCTTGCAGGACTCTTTGGCAGACCTATTTAATGCCTCCACTACATTCAGGTGTGTACTCAGGACTGGAGGATGGCTCATGCGTGCCCTCCATAAGAGTGGCCCCAAGGATGAACCGGAAACTACAGACCAGTGAGCCTCACATCCATCGTGGGTAAGCTAATGGAGACTATCCTGAAGGAGAGGCTGGTGGCCCTCCTAGAGGCCAAAGGACTACAGGACAGCAGACAGCATGGCTTCATACATGGCAGATCCTGCCAAACCAATCTGGTTGAGTTCTATGACTGGGTAACTAGGCAACTGGACAGGGGTCATGCAGTGGATGTCCTGTATCTGGACTTCAGTAAGGCATTCGACTCAGTGCCACATGGAAGGCTGGGAAGGAAGTTAGTAGGCACGGGGGCGGGTGCAAAGCTGGTGGTATGGGTAGGAAACTGGCTGCAGGGAAGGCAACAGAGAGTGGTGGTGGTGGGTGGGGAGCTCTCACACCCAAGGGCAGTGATGAGCGGTGTTTCACAGGGCTCAGTGCTGGGACCAGTGTTGTTTGGGATATTCATTGCAGACATATCATGGGACATCAAGAGCAAGATCAGTCTGTTTGCTGATGATACCAAGGTAGGTGCGGTGGTGGATGACCTAGGGGGATGGCAGGGTTGCAGGATGATCTGGCAAAGCTTGAAACCTGGTCAGACACCTGGTAACTGGGCTTTAATGCCAAAAAGTGCAAGGTGCTGCATTTTGGGATGAAGAACCCAAGGAGTTACCAGCTAGGGGAGTGCAGCTAGCCCAGACAGAGGAGGAGAAGGATCTGGGTGTGCTCATTACAGGGTCAATGAACAACTCGGCACAATGTAGGAAGGCAGCTGCAAAGGCCAACAAAATGTTGGGTTGTATTGCAAGGGTATATCCCGAGGAGGGAGGAGGTGATTCTGCCACTGTATAGGTCATTAGTTAGACCACACCTGAGTACTGCATGCAGTACTGGCCCATATCTGAAGAGGGACATTAAGTTACTGGAGGGGGTGACGCAGAGCGACAAAGATGATCAAGGGGCTGGGGGCTTATCATACGAGAGGAGGTTGAAGGAGTTGAACATGTACTCACTGGAGGAGAGGAGAGACAGGGGTGACATGATTGAAACCTTTAAATACATGAAAGGAATAAACAAGACAGGTACAGAGGGGCTGTTCAAAGTAAGGAAGGGGAGGGCCACCAGGGGCCATGATATGAGACTGGAGTGAGGAAGGTTCAGGAGGGAGATGAGGAGACACTTTTTTACAGAGAGGGTGGTGGCTGGGTAGAATGCGTTACCTGCTGAAGTGGTATGCAGTAGAACAGTGGATTGCTTCAAATGAGGATGGCACAGGACAAGGGGGAGGGTTAATGAAGGGGAAGGGTGGAAGGGAGGGGCAGCTGCAGAATAAGGGGTGCTAGCTGCACATTCGAGCAGACTTGATAGACCTCTAGGCCTTTATCTGCTGGCAAATTTCGTATGTTCATATACCGCCAAATGCAGCCCAGGTTCAATCCCAAGAAGAGGAACTGCATAGAAGTAGGGATAGCAAATTCCACAGTAATACCCCCAACCAGCCTTCTCATTCTTTGATTTCTGCTCCTGTACCAATGTAGATCTCATTGGCCACAGAGCCACCCAAACTGCTCCAGGTCTGAGACTGTATGTGGCCAAGCATACCCTATGATTAACGTCACCTCCCAGTGTCAATTTCTGGCCACAGACTAATTGAGCTTCCTTTATTTCGAGTATGCAGTGGACTCAAAAGTCGATATGTTTAAAAATGTCCTGATTTTGTTTAATTTAATGCATTGCATATTAAGTTTATTTTATTAACTCGTGCATTTTTTTAATTCTACTGTTAGATTACAAGTGTGCAGGTATGATTTGGCATCATGAATTCGATAGGACACCAGATGCTGCATCTCACTTTGGGCTACACAGGGGCTACCAAGGTCGATAAGTCTCCGGAGCACTTAAACCACTATACTTCTCCGACTATTTGTTTATTTCATCATTCGGACATAACCTTTGAGCAAAATGCTCTATTTCAAAGGTTCCATGTCTTGACAGGAGGACAACACAGAAAGGTAGTTACAGAGTATGGGTGCACAAGTACAGAGACACAAAATACAAGAAATAACAGCAACTGGTCTGACTATTTACACTTGTAAGCTATCTCATATAGGGGTACAGCATATTGCAGTTAGTACAGCCCAAGATACATGGTGACTGCTGTGAGTTTAAGAAACTAATTTTGCAGGAGGTAAAGCAGCCAGGGGAGGCATTGTCATTATTTCATATCAAGTTGGGGGGGAGAGACTCAACATAGGCTTTCCCACCTCGTATGTTTAGGCAGATTAGAGGAGGCTTTGTCTCTAGTCAAGGGTTGGGGGGGGGTAATTTTCTGTGTAGGACTGACCTAGTAGGAACATACTAGGGAGCAATGTGAGGGAGGACTGAACACAGAATAAGCTGGGGGGAAGACAGGTGCTTTGAAACAATTACATTTGTGCAGGGTCAATGGCAGGGGAGGGACTTAAAACAGAGTGCTGAGTTAAGGACAGTAGATAGAAGGTTCATTGACAGGCTGTGGTTATGGAAGGCTCAAGTTTGAGGGCTGGCAAGTAGTAGGAGGAAATAGGAGTTAAACTTAGGGTTACTGGGCAGCAGGGTAACAAATTGGAGAATGCAGCCCAGAAGCAGGTCGACTCCAAGCTACTGGGTGATAGTGCTACAGGTTACCTGCAGCTCACGGACCTCAGCCTGTGACTACGACATAAGGATGTGGTTCTTGACACTGTAATATGCACAGTCAATCTGACTTATTGCAATACTTTTTTGGGGGGAAGACGGGCATCACAATTCCTTTAGTAGTTTAAATTGCTCAGTGATGGCATCATGACTTGATTATTCCGGCTGGTTAGTCATTATATAAGCTGTATAATAATTATTATCGCTCACAGTTAGCGACAGTGTGCTACTATGTCAGCCCCACATTTTTTCCCTCTCTCTCCCTTTACATCTCAGACTTGATATAAATATAATTTGCATTTGGATTCCCATTAGCATGATCCTGCATGTTTGTGTACTCAGCTGAGAGCTATTTCATGTCTAATCTTTGACCAGAGTATTTGCCTAACTGTATTATATATAACATGCATGCATCACTGAGAATCACAGGGAGCTGTAATTGGTCAATGCTCCATTATACAGTAGCCCATGAAGATAGTGAGTGAGGAACAGTGACACGTCAGAACGGCAACAGAACAACAGCACTGGCAAAGCCCCCCACAAGGGGTGGTTGCTCCCACAAGAAAAGACTTTTTAAAAACTGGTCACGATGTGGGTTCGGTGCCGTTACCATGCGTCGCTATTCACTCGCTATTATGACATGGAACCCATTATACGCACTAGCTAATTGCCTATCATTATTATGCCTTGGTATGCTGATAAGGAAGTCACTTAGAACAAGGAAGTCACGCAATGCACAATAGAAAGAATGTTTCCTTAACATAATATGCTTGTTCATCCGTTATCAGAGCCACCTCATCTGCTTTCTTCCCTCAGGGTCCAGCATGTTGCAAACCAAAGTTTTTACTGAATATTCTTTTTTAAATAGTGGTTTCCCTTGTTGTACCTGTTTTGACATCTCCAAGAAGCAGTTTTTTTTTTCTAGCCTACATACGGAAGTATCCAATTTTTCTTCTTTTTATTGTGATCCATATCCTACTAAATGTAAAATTGTAGGTAGTAACTGGTAGTAAAGACCAACCGCATACAATCTGGCACTGGATCTGTACCAGCCACTGTGCTTTTTGTACCTATTGGTTACTGGGGCCTTGATACATCAACCCAGTATAGTATTTATTATGACAGTAATGCACATGCCTGAGTCACAGCTTCACATTTTAAGCATAAGAATATTTCTATGACAGCATTCGCTTTTATAAATGAGCTTCTTTATGGAATTCAGGGCACTGGCAGGTAACATAAAAGTATTTTACTTATACAGCTTAAAAAAGTCAAACTTGCCAAAGTACGAGTTTATGGGCACTTCAGCCCATGTTGAACATGAAAGCCCTAAGGAGTGGTCAGCTGAAGTTTATCTCGGGGCAGGAAAGCATTAAAATATTTATAAACAAAGACTAAACTAGTCCAGCTGTCACTTGTGACAGTAAGCTATTGCTAGAACAATCCTTTGCCATGGCACTAAAAATCGGCTAATAGCTGACAGTGTCTCTTTGAAACATTATGTGTGCTGTAAAACAACCATTAGTCGGAGAAGAAACTCAACAGCATGGGAACCACTGCCATGAGGTTCCATCAAATGCAGCAGCACCTCATGTACTTGCTTATCCTACAGATCTCACTGAGTCATATAGGGGCAATTCAGATGATGGCGATAATTTTGATGATTCAGAGTTGGATCAAGGTAGCAGTAGCAGTCAGTCCCCTCAGGCAGCTGTGGTGGCAGATGGAGACTGGTGATGTGGCCTCCACCTCTATCACATATGAAGAAGCCAGCAGAAGAAGGACATTTGGTCTATCTAGTCTGTTCCTATTGCAGGGTCCACAGCTTGAGCTGCTGACCTTGCCCTTCCTCCCCACTCCTCCCATCCTTTCCATCCTTCCTACCCATGATCATTACCTTCCCCCTATGCCTAGCCTAGCCTCTCTTGAAGCTGCCTACCGTTATCAACGAGATCACCTCTTCTGACAGCGTATTCCAAGTGTCCACCACCCTCTCCATGAAGAGGTGCTTCCTGACCTCCCTTTTAACCCCCCCCCCAGCTTAAGAATGTGCCCTTCATGTTATGGTTACCATTGAGCTTAAAGAGACCCTCCTTATCCACCTTATTCATCTCTTTCAAGTACTTGCAGGTCTCAGTCATGTCCCCTCTCTCTCTTTATTTCTCTCTCTCTGTCTCTCTCTCCTGTCCTCCAGAGAGTACATGTTCAGTGCCCTCAATCTCTCCTCATCTGCCTTACTCTGCTGACCCACTAACATCTTTGTAGCCCTCCTCTGGACCTTCTCTAGCATGTTAATGTCCTTTTTAAAGGTGCAGGCACCAGTACTGAACTCCATACTCTACATGTGCCCTCACAAGTGACCTGTACAAGGGTAGTATAACCCCCTCTCTCCTACTACTGATCTCCCTAGCTATGCATCCCAGCATCTTGTTTGCCCTTGCTGCTGCTTTATTGCACTTGTGGAGTGCTTCAGGTCACTAGTGATCATCACTCCCAGGTCCTTCTCTCCTCTGATGCAGATACCTGGACTCCACCCAGGTAGTACTCTGTCCTGGGATTCTTGGCTACAGTATGCATAACTTTGCATTTCTTAGCATTGAATCCAAGCTGCCAGGTCCCAGACAACCTCCCCAGTTTTTCCAGATTGTCTTGTAGGTCCTATATCCCTTCAGGTGTGTCCACTCTCCCACAGAGATTGGTGTTGTCCATGAATAGGCACATTTTGCCCTTAATGCCATCTCCAATGTCACTGATGAAGACACTGAACACCAGCCCCAGTACCTAGCCCTGCAGGACCCCAGTGGTGATGTCTCTGGTACCAGATAACTCTCCCCCCACAACCACCCTCTGGGTTGTGTCCCTCAGTCAGTTTTCCACCTACCTGGTCATCTTCTCCCTGACCCCGAGATCCACCAACTTCCTGATCAACCTTTGGTAGGGGCACAGAGTTAAAGGCCTTGCTGGAATCCAGAGAGAGGATGTCTATTGCTTGCCCCCCCCCGTCTACTGTCTTAGTGACCTAGTCAAAGAAGTTAATCACATTAGTTTGACACCATCTCCCCCACATGAACCCATGTTGCCTCACATCCTGGAGACCATGCTCCTCTAGATATTCTACCAACCTTTCCTTAAGTATGGTCTACATGAGCTAGCACACGTCTGAGGTCTAACTGACTGGTGTGTAATTCCTTGGATCATCCTTGGGACCTCTTTTGTGGAGGGGCACCACATGTGCTATTCTCCAGTCCTGCATTCCATGCCTAACTCTAGTGAACTATTAAATAGGTCTGTCAGTGGCCCTGCCAGGTCCTCAGCCAGTTCTCTTAGTATCCTGGATGTACTCTGTCAAGGCCTGGTGATATGTCCACCTTCAGTGCTAGCAGCCCTCCCTCACTCTATCCTCATCTATCAGTACATCTGTGTCCTCCCCTCTCGGTCCTCTTCTCCCTCCTGATGGCACTGGTCTGTCCTTCTTCTTGGTGAAGATGGAACAGAAGTATTCATTTAGTATCTTTGCTTTTTCCCCTGTTATCTTTCACCCACTCCTCCACTTTCTTAAGCCTAACAATCCCATCCTTCTTGTCCCTTTTCTTGCTTATATAGTGAAAGAAGCCATCTTCCCCTTCTTGCTTCCTTCAGCTATCTGTAGCTCCTTCTGTGCCTTAGCTCTCCAGACTTCCTTTCTTGCATCAAGAAGACAATCAAGTTCTGTGGATTTGGCAGCCTCAGCTGACACAGTACTCCTATTGCCAACTCCCACACCATGGCAGAGCAGCAGCACTGGTTCCTCGGCCAGTCCTTTTTCAAAAGCCAAGCACATAACTATAACTCAGTCAACTGATTGCATGACCAAATTTGAGTTCAAGCATTTGGTGTGAAGGCCCTGGTTACAGCTTTCCTGCCCCCTCTTCCTCCTCCTCAGCTTTCTCCTACCATGTATTCCACATAGGGATAATGCCTGGTGCCTAGTAATCCTCTTCCCCCTTATACCCCTCACTTCCATCCCTTGCCTGCCCTCACCTACAATCTACCCCTTCAACTAGTAGCACTGTTCTCAGCTGCCAGTCCTCTCTATCATCAAAAACTGTCTTGTCACTAGGATTAAGCCCATTGTTGTGTCCAAAATGTTGCTATTTAGGTACAAATGAATCAGTGGCCTTGCTGTATTAACACTATATTTTGCATATTTTTGCATATTATGTCCGTGTATTTCTAATTATGTAATTGCTTTTTTGTTGGCTTGTTGTCAAAGAAATGTATATGATTCTGTACACTGTTCTCCTGAGTGTTGGCTTCCGCCTTCTCCTTATGTAATCCCCATTCCCCAAGGATGCTTCTGAAATGAGCTGTTTCATAGTTCATGTTGCTTTCCTGGTGAATCTCTTCAAAATAAAAATAAATAAAAAATGTGACTGCTTCCCAAATTACACGGCTTATTTGTGAAATGACAGGGACAGATTTGCATCCCTTTTCCATTGTGGAAAACGTTGGAAGCCAAAGGTTGCTTGCATTCTGACATCTGAGATATGAAATACCATCCCGGTTTACATTTACCCGCAGAGTAATTCCAGAGATATACCAAACAGTCAAAACTTGCATTGTGCATGCACTCATGGAGGCAAAGGGTGGAGTTGTTGTACACTTCACAACACATATTTGGACAAGCGCAGCAACTCACAGGCATATTTCTCTGACCACACACTGGGTTTCTTTCTCACAGTCACAAAATCAGTCTAATCTGACACCAAAAGGGCAGCACAGGCAAATGGCATTGCTCAGTGTTATGGATGGTGAACACACTGCAGTTAACATACGTGGCATCCTAGAAAAACTGTGTGAGGAATGCATACTCAGAAACGGTTTATGAGTAGGCATGACTGACAGATAATGCGGCTAACATGATAAAGGTTTTCAGTGGCAGTGATGACAGGGAGGAGAGAGTACATGTCAATTATTTTGCACACACATTAAATTTAGTTATCTGGCACTCTTTAGACAGAAGCACAAGTATCAGCAATCTTATTGCAATGGCACGCAGACTAGCCAGCCACTTCCACAGGTCTGTGAAAGCAACTGCCACACTACGGACATTCCGTCAGCTAGCAAAACTGCCTCAGCAGTCCTTGACACTGGACGTCAGTACCAAATAGAATTCTACATATTACATAAGAGAAAGATCAGTGGAACAATAGAAGGATTAGTGAAACAAAGATTAGGGGAACAAAAAAAGGCTGTACATGCAATGGCTATTTCACATGACATTGGTGGAACTGTTCAGTGCTGGACAACCATGTACTAACTTCATCACATCTTTGCCACATTTGACAGTGCTACCTGAGAACTCAGCAGCAACAGTGCCTCTATTAGTGAGGTTATCTCCATGATGCGTATTCTCCTTAACTTCACCAATGAAACACCTGACAATGATGACTACTGTTCTGATTTAATACAACTGGCACAGACATTGAATGACGAACTCCACAGGTGGTTTGACAACATATTGAAAGATAAAAAAGGTCACAGCTACAATATTAGATCCTCATTTTTTTTCTTAGTATTCTTTTTGCAGCCAGGGTGGCGCCCATCAGCCCTACTTTTTGTGTGTGACCACCGTCATCAGCGACACCAAGGCTCGCCTCACCCGGTGTTTTACCCTGGTTTACACCCTAGGGTGGGGCCTCTGGGACCACCCATTAACACCCTCAGACACCACGTTTGGTGTCCAGGAAGGCAGTTCTGAGTTAGCTGCATAGAAACATAGAAACATAGAGTTGATGGCAGATAAGGACATGAGCCCATCCAGTCTGCCATTTCTTTTTCTACTTTATAAATGTGCCATCGGTTTTGCTCTGTCAGTGGCCTACCTATTCATACTCATTTGTATTGCCCCTTATGCCTATCCCATGCCTGTTTGAAGCCCTGCACTGTATTCATAGCCACCACTTCTTGAGGTAGGCCATTCCATGCATCCACCACCCTTTCTGTGAAAAAGAATTTCCTCACATTCCCCCTTAATCGGCCCCCCTCTAATCTCATGCTGTGTCCTCTTGTCCTGCTATTTTTCTTATATTTAAACATGTTAGACTCTTTCACCTTGTTAATGCCCTTAAGGTGTTTGAATGCCTTGATCATATCACCTCTCTCCCTCCTTTGCTCAAGGGTATACATATTGAGCTCTGTTAATCTGTCCTCATATGTCTTTTGATGCAGTCCCTATACCATTTTGGTTGCCATTCTCTGGACTGCCTCAATTTGGTTAATGTCCTTGTGAAGGTGTGGCCTCCAATACTGCACGCAGTACTCCAGATGGGGCCTAACCAGTGTCTTGTAAAGAGGGATTATTACCTCCCTCTTACGACTTGTGATACCCCTACTAATACACCCTAACACCCCCTAGCCTTACTTACTGCTTTAGAGGTCTGCTTGGATGATTTCAGGTCATCAATGATGATGATGCCCAAGTCTTTCTTCCTTTGTGACTGCTAGCAACTCCTCCCAGCCTATAGGTGGCTTCAGGGTTTCTCTTCCCTATGTGCATGATCTTGCACTTTTTGCATTAAATCCCAGTGCCACTTTTCTGACCATTTTGCTGGTTTATCCAGATCTCTTCTCATTCTGCCCACCCCATCCGGATCATCTACTCTGTTGCAGATCTTGGTGTCATCTGTAAACAGACAAGCCTTATCCTCTAGTACATCTGCAAGGTCACTAATGAAGATGTTGAAGAGGACTGGCCCCAGGACTGATCCCGAGGTACCCACTTGTGACTTGCATCTCTTCTGACTGTATACTATTTACCACCACTCTCTGTTTTCTGCCCGTCAACCAGTTTGCCACCCAGTTGACCAACTTCAGACCACCCGAGCCTACCCAGCTTATTTATCAATCTTCTATGTGGAACAGTGTCAAAGCTTTGCTGAAGTCAAGGTAGGCGACATCAACTGCTCCCCTTGGTCCACCACTCTGGTTACCCAGTCAAAGAAATCTATGAGATTAGTTTGACAGGACCTTCCTTTGTAAACCCATGCTGTCTTGGATCCTGTGCCCTATGGATTCCAGGTGTTGCATATCCTTTCCTTAAGGGTGCCTCCATAATCTTGCCCACTACTGAGGTAAGACTGACTGGTCTGTAGTTCCCTGCCTCCTCCCTGCTACCATTCTTGTGGAGCTGGGTCACATGAGCCATTCTCCAGTCTTCTGGGACCTCTCCTGTGCTCAGAGACTCATTAAACAGTTCTGCTAATGGCTCTGCTAGTTCCACCTTTAGCTCCTTAAGTACCCTGGGATGTATGCCATCAGGTCCCATTGCCTTATCCATCCTGAGCTTAGCAAGCTCTTGTAGGACCCTTCCTTTTGTGAAGGGAGTAGTGCTCACCTCCCTCCCCTGTGTCCATGGTGTTGAGCTGTGGGCCCTGCCTCTACCTTCTCTTCAGTAAATACTGAGCAAAAGTATCTATTTAGGATAGATGCTTTACATGGTCCTCTCTCCTCACATGCTCCCTTTTCTCCATTAAGCTTAGCATACTCTCTCTGGACTTTCTCCTTTCACTAATGTATCTATAGAAAGTCTTGTCACCTTCTTTTACTGTTCGTGCTAGTGTTTCCTCAGTTTGGGACTTGCCTGCCTTACTGCCTTCCCTGCTTCCCTTAGGACAGTTTGGTATGCCTCCCTATCTTCATCCCGCTGTGTTCCCTTATATTTCCTGAAGGCCAGCCTTTGGCTCTGACCTTTCTGCTACTATATTTGAGAACCAAAGTGGTTTCCTCTTCTTTGCACTTCCTTTTCTGTCTAACACAATGGGATGTTGCTTCAAGTATTGCATCTTAATGCTTGCCCACTTTGCCTGTACTCCTCACCTGTGTTTCTTTTGCCAGGGCTAGCTTAACTCTGTTGGCCATCTTAACAAAGTCAGCTCTCTGAAGTCCCGTATTTTGCCTTGGAATGGGATGATTTAGATGTAGTAGCCAAATTGAACTATACCACGTGATGGTCACTGGCCCCAGGTGACCTTCTACCTGGAGATCTGTGATCCCTTCCCTGTTAGTCAGTACTAGATCTAGGATAGCCCTGTCTCTTGTGGGTTGTTGTACCAGTTGTTTGAGGCCCTCCCCCTGCAGGGAATCTACTATGTGTCTAGTTCTTGCAGATGTTCCTGCTGGTATTGACCAATCTGTATCCTGCATGTTGAAGTCTCCCATTATCAGAACCTCCCCTTTAGCTGTCATGTTTTGTATATCCTCTAACAGTAATGTGTCTATGTCATCCCCCTGGTCTGGGGGCCTGTAGACAACCCCAGTTCTTATGGCTGTCCCATTTCCTGTTTCCTATGCAGTGGCAGCAGCACGAGGCAGGCAGCATCAAGCTCATCCAGCTGGGGTTTTTCTCAAGGTAGTTGTGGGAGGTGTGGCATACAGTCATGTTGTGGCGTGGGTACACCATGCATCTAGCATGCCTCCCATTCACTTGCTGGGTCGCTGATGACAGGACACCCTGTGGTCACCCAGGAGCCCTGCACCAGGGATGCTACCCCCTCCCTTCCCCCTCCAGAGGTGGAGAGCATGTAAGGGACGCTCAATCCACCTCCCCTAGCTGGCCCTCTAGCAACCCTGGTCCATTCCTGAACCCAGGTTGCCAGTGTTGCGTGTGGTAGTGCTACTTCTGCACCAGCAGGCCAGCCTAGATTCTCATTTTTATGGATGGCTTCCTTGTTCAGGATCCCACCGCTTTACAGGAGTATAAACAGCACATAATCTGAAAGGGACAAGCGGCCTAAGCACGCTTAAAAACTACGCTTCTTCCAGTACAGCAAAGGGACTGTCCTCAGGCTCAGGCACAGGGTTCAGATGCCAGTTTCCATTTTGAAACCTTCAGTAGTCTGCATGTCTCTAGCACAGCTGCAGAGGATCAGTGTCACACGCCTATATTAAAAACATTTGGACTTACTTAAGTTAGATTGAAAACAAGGTTACATTTAGAAATCTTGTCGTAAGGGGTCTTCACTGCTGAATGAATGCTTACTGCATACCTTAATGAACCTAGGGAGCCAAACCCTGAAGCAGATCTTTGTTGTACTGGGAGTCAAGAGATCCATTTGGTAATCTCCTTGCTCAAGTTGCTGCCTATTATCTTGCTTGTCTACCCACCAATGTACCTCCAGAAAGGATATTCAGCCTCACTGGTGACGTAGTATCTCCAACCAGAGCTACACTTCTCCCTGAACATTTTGAACAACTGACATTTTATAAGTCAACTTGCCCACACCAAATTAGGACATGCACTATGTACAGCAAGATGAAAAGGAGTCTGCTGTCGAAAGGATAGATGACCAAACAATTATATGCTACCTGACTTTCTCCTGGTTAGAGAAGTACATGATGAGAAAATGCACCATGGATGCTAACATTCGACTTAAAAGCCTTACTGTTGCTGTCAGCTGGGTTCTTCACATAGGTCAGGCACTATATTGTCCGCCACTATCTCTAAATAAAAGAAACCTTAATTTTTAAGTCAACAAACACTAACCTGTCCCTTATTGTCACTGTCATTGAAAGCCATTCTAAAATATTCATCACACACACTGGCAAGCACTTGTATGCCATTTCCTTTACTGACTTGAAAAGAAAGTTACATACAGTACAGCTTGTAGCTATCTTGACATCTTGCATTCCTCCATTACAGGTGCAAAATCTGTGGCACTGACCAGGCCAAAATGTTACACCTGTATGAGGCTGGACCAGTGGAGTAGGGTGGTGGGATGGAACAGATGGAGGAAGAAATGATGCCGCTGGTTCATTCACACCAGCCTTTCCAGTGCATCAGGTCCACATCTGCCGTGTATAACATAACCATTTCTCTAAGTCTTCTATTTCTTTTTGTCTTCATGCCACCATTATTTCACTTACAGTTAAATTCCCTATGAGTTGATCATTTCCAATATAAACTGTGTTGATGCCACTGCACGCCCAGACCACTGCCACTCCTTCTGTCGTAAATTGTCCCTATGTGACTCCTCTTCACTTCTTCATCATAATTCTGTAGCTGCCACTGCATGCCCCAGGCCACTGCACTGTCACTCTTCCTGTTGCATCTGCCACTGAACAGATATAACACATTGTGGTAGTTAGATGTCCTTCACTGATTTTGAAAGTAGTTACACACAGGCAGTACTGCTTGTATCTATCTGTGCACGTATTCCGGTTGCACGGACAAGGCCAACTCTACCCAATATTACACCTGTGTGAGACTGTACCAGTGGAGAAGGGTGGGTGGAATGGAACAGGTGGACCGAGAAATGATACCACTGGCTCACACCAGCCTTTTCAGTGCAGCAGATCCAGGTCTGATGTGTAACATTACTCATGTGCTGCTCTATTAATTGCACCACTAATTATTACCATATATAACACTTTTTGTTCTGGTTGTGGTTTTGATTCTGTTCTGATTTGCCTGACCTGACCCAGCAGAACCAGAAAATCAGACCGCAGACCCCTAGTTGACAGAGTCGCTTCAACAGAGTTACAAAGAGAAGACATTAATAATTTTATGGCTGGATGGCAATAACAGGTGTGAGAAACTTCAGCTATTCTAATTATATGGTGCGGTAGCACCCTATAGTTACGATTGAGTAAGCTTGTCAATTTTTGCACCTTAATAACTTTGGCATCATTTGATGAAATAGCACAAACTTTGGTATGCATGGTCAGGCTATCAGAGTCTCAAGACCTGAAGTTTTGTGACAGTATCTTCTTCACATCCTGAGATATAGAACACCACAAAAAATGGAAAAAAAAAAACACACCCCTATACTTAACATTGTGTATTTTTTGCTCTCACCTGTGGCCCAATATTCAAAACTGGGCAAAGTAGAGCACAAATATTTGTGCTGCACCTTGCGGTTGCCTAGGTGTCCAAAAATGCTATATTTAGTGGCATACCACACCGGCGCTATTTGACTGAATAGTGCCATTGCAATCCAGCACTAAGCCACTTAACACTAGGCAAACATGGCTTCTGAAATAGAGTGTGACAATGGCTTGCGCCCGTACTAAATGTCCGACATTCAAATGGACCCATGCAAATGAGCTAATTGGGCATGCAAGGTGCTAACGGGTCATTTGCATGCCCATTATGGGCTCATTAGCATGGGTAGCCTGAAATTTAGTGTGGTGCTGCCCCCACCTGCCCAGTCCCAGACAGCTATTCCTGGTGCTAGTGCCCCCCGACTACTGTCAGCCTGATACAAAGAAAATGTTTTCCTTGGTGTCTAGTGGTCCCCCCAACTGATCGCTGGCCCGATGTAAAGAAAATATTTTTCCTGGCGTCTAGCGGTCCCCCCAGCTGATCGCTAGCCCGATACAGTCAATGCCACTTATAGCGACCACGCTTAATTCGGGAAGTTGGATATAATGGGAAAACTGCCCGAACCGTTTGCCAGTTCCTGCAGCTACACTGTAAAGAATCGCCGCATATACAGATTGTTGCCTGCCATCTATTTCCGGCACTTTGGGCAGCTGAAAGGTGCACATTTTGCAGCTTGAAAATTAACGAGCATTAGCGCCTCATTAAAGTTGCTCACTGCAACACCAGTTAGTGGCAGACAATGATAGAGTGACAGCTGTTAATGTAAGTGTTTAAGTACGTGGGGCACATTATGCAGTCTTTTCACTGACGCAAAGTGTTTGCCTGTGTGAGAGAATGATCATTCATACAGTCCCACAATGGCAAGATGGAAGGCTCTTAGTTTGAGTGAGAAAGTGGAGTTGTTGAAAAAAATCAGTGACTTACCGAAGTTGAGTCAAAGGCACTTAACTGTTCAGCTTAATCTGCCGTAGTCAACCATTGCTGACTTGCAAAAGCAGAGGGAGAAACTTCTCACTGAATGGCATGAGAATGCCAATCCTTAGCGTAGAAGAAAGCGAGAGGTAAAAGACGTGGAGGTAGAAGATGCTCTACTCTGCTGGTTTCACAATGCCAGAGGGTGCGATGCCCTACCCCGACCAAAGATATCTATAACTGTGATGAGACTGGTCTGTTTTGCAGGTGGGTGGGATACAGGATGTAAGCATTTAAGACTGAAGCATTCTGGGTCACAAAAAAGCTAGAGAGCATATCTCCATCCTAGCATGTTGTAACATGGACAGGACAGACAAGCCAGATCTCCTTGATGTTGGAACACCAGTCACATCAAGGTGCTTAGAGGGATAAACCATCTGCCCATGGTCTATAGGGACAACAGATCCACCTGGATGATGGGCAATATTTTACAGAATGGGCTAGAACGTGGGACTGGAGCTTGAGAGGTTGCAAGATTGTATTGCTTCTTGACAACGTTTCTGGCCATCTGCAGATCCAGGGGTTGAGCAACATAAAGATAATTTTTTGGCCCCCAGATACCACCTGCATAATTCAGTCCCTGGATCAAGGCATAACCTATGCAATGAAGCAGCATTATGTGAGAGCAATGAGTAAAGCTGTATTATTTTCATGGCACGCACGGAATTCACAATTTCTGTGAAAACTGTGTGTTGCCATGAATTCCACCAAACTCTGTAAACCAAGTGTTTTAACATTTATTTTTGCACAGAAGTAAGAAAAATCGACCACACATTCACCCGTTTGCCTCTAATGACTGTATTTATTGTCACCATGACTGGCACACCTAGTTACCATGATTTTTTTTTCTTCCTCTTGGTCTCTCTCCTTCACTGCAACCTTCCCCTCTACCACGTGGTGCCAGAGTCCCCACTAGCTGCAGTTCCCAACCACCAGCCCGGACAGGATGAATCCCATATCTGGACATTAGGAACTCCGAGAGCCGAACTGTAGCAAGTGGAATTATTGTTGCGGACTGGGGCATGAACTTCCAAGCCATCTACCCCCAAAAGCCTTCTTATGCTTAGCGCAGTATGTACTGCAGAAGTGTAACTCTATGAACCTTCTAAGGTTAAGCCTGTACCATGTAACTGTTGCAACCTATTTTACATTTTTTTTTCTTTTTTCCATATATCCTTTTTAGTGTTTATCATTTTAACTTCCCCGTCCCCCCCAGGGCCATGGCGTACACATGCGTGTATGTGCATGGAGGCACAGGCACATGCCAGGATCTGGTGGCCCCCATCACCCCTCCCTGGACTTCTGTTGCCACTCTTGACTGCCTACTCTACCCACTGGGCCTCCACCTGGTGGGAGCAGGACTACAGTGGAGTGGGCATCCACCCCAAGAAAGGGAGAGCCAAAGCTTGATCCCATTCCTACTCTCCACCCCCAAGTCAGCACCCCAGTGGCCCGAGGTCATTCTCGAACCCAGGTCTCCAGCATGGCATGAGGTAAGACACCAGCACCTCAGCCCTCACGCCACCGAGCCAGCTCTATTTTACATTTTGAGATACAGCCTTTTCAAGCCACTGATGTTTTAAACTAATTTTTAACAATTTTTTATGTTTTAACTAATTAAAACTTCTACAGTGTAACTAAAACTTTGTAAGTGTTTTCATGAAAACATCATTTTACTCATGCAGGAGCTGTGAAAATGGCAGTTTTACCATGAAAAGAATACAGCCTTAGCAGTGAGGCAGCGAGTCATTGATGAGTTTGTGCACAAAAGGATTTCATTGCTTGATGCTATCAGGATGTTAAACAGGCTTGGGATTCAGTGACACCAAACACCATCTCACGGTGTTTCATAAAAGCAGGTTTCATGTTGAACAGTGATCCTGGTGAAGGAACATCAAATTCAAGATCCCCACCTCTGTTTGACAAAGATGCCATGTTTAGGAAGTTTTGGAAGAGCCAATTGAAGTGCCACCAGGGTTAACAGAGGAGGAATTACCGCATTGTGTCACCTAGGAGACGAGAATAAAGTTGAGCCCACACTGGACGACATGTAACAGGTGGTGCAGCAAGTCTGAAACCAGAAACTCAGCCAGAGGATGAAGAGGATGAGGGTGCAAGTGCCAACAGAGAGGAAGAGAAAGTTAGTCCGAGCGAGGTCAGAGCAGCTATTCTTACTCTCACGATGTGCTATGGAACAACACTTGACAATCTCACCAAGTTGGGAAGCACTATGGGCAGCAGAAAAGATCTGGGAGCTGTACTCAAAGAAGACAGTCATTTAGTTGAAAATCACTGGCTACCTGAAGTAGGGACTGTAACAAGAAGTAATGTACTTTACTTGATTTAAACACTATGCACTGATTTTAAGCATACAGTACTAATGTGCCTTCTTTCGTTTGTTTTTTAAATTAATGCACTTGTGGTTTTGCACTGTATGTATGTGCAGTATACAGTAGCAGTAGTAAATACTCGGTCGCATTGCAAACCCATTTCTGTTTTGTTTTTTGCTTTTTTACCTTGATGATATGCCGACCACAGGAATATTATTGTATCACATCGCTATCTCGATGTAATATATCATCAGTCCCTGGTGGGTAGTGGTCCCTCCCTTGCTGATCGCCATCCCAAAGTAAAGTACAGTTACGTAAGAACTCACCATAACAGTAGATCTTTGAGAGGAGCTCTTGAAGCATGTAACACCATTAGGACTATGCTGCCAGGCACTAGGACCCCACGGAAAACTTCTAGCTAGCAATCTAAGGTAGGGGCACGCCTCCTGACTTCGGCCCGCCTGTCACGTATGGTATAAAGGGGTGGTCCCCGACACCATCTCAGTTCGCCTGCTGGAGACCCAGCTAGTGTAAGGATGGGGAACCAAGGAGGTTCTCATATCCCCCAAAAAGAAAACTACAGTTACATAACCCCGAGGGTCGGAGGGAGGGAGGGAAAGCACCTGCTGCAAGAGCTCCTCAGGAAGATCTACTGTTATGGTAAGTTCTTATGTAACTGTACTATCTTACTTTGAGATAGAGCTCTTGCAGCAGGTAACACCATTAGGACAGAGTCTCAAGCAGTCCTAGGATAAAATCCAGGTCGGAAGGGTAATGGTTATGCAAAAAAGCAAACCGTTGATACTCCTTAAGAGAGTAGCCCTTGGAGGATGGCTAGGCCAAAGCATGCTGTCCTCCTTTAAGCAATATCCAGAATGTAGTGCTTTATAAAGATATGGACTGAACGCCAGGTAGCAGCTGCACAGAGATCCGCTGCTGAGCCAGTTCTTAGGGATGCAAAGGAAGTGGCAACACCCCTAGTAGCATGATCTTTAACCTGTCCTGGTAAAGGTTTGTCGTACTTCTGGTAACAGAACACTATGCAATTGATCAACCATTTGGCCAAAAGTCTGTTTAGTCTCTGGTGCCCTAACATCCATGGGGCGAAGGAGATAAATTACTGGTCTGTCTTTCTGGGAGATTGGGTGCGATCTATGTAGAAACAAAGACCTCTATGAACATCCAGAGTATGTAAAAGGGCCTCTCCTTTGTTTGAGTACTCTGGGTAGTAAACTGGAAGTTGAATGTCCTGGTTAAGTGTAAACTCAGACACTACCTTCAGCTACTGCAGCTTGGAAATCCTCCGAGCAGAAGTAACTGTATCCAAAAATATTGCTTTCCATGACAGGAAGCATAGCTCGCAACTTACGGCTGTCTCAAAGGGAGGCAACGTAAGTTTTTCTAACACAAAAAAAAGGTCCCGGGGGGGATGGGGTCCCGCCTGGGAGGCTTGATGTACCTGATGCCATGCAAAAAGGTCTTGGACACATCCAACTGTGCCAGAGTCCTGCTCTCCAAAGGCACATGATATGCTGACAGTGCAGAAAGGTGTACATTTATGGACAAGTAGCTAACACCCTTATCAGACAGGGAAAGAAGGTATTCCAGCACTGAATTTACCAGGCAGGTAAAAGGATCTAGGAAACAGGAGGACGCCCACAGACAGAAATGTTTCCATTTCATGGCATATGTGGCCCTAGTTGAAGGTTTCCTGGTGGTCACAACGACATCTGCTACCCTTGAAGATACCCCATATCTGTCCCTGATTAAGTCTGCAGGAGCCATGCAAGCAGATGCAGTGACTCAACATTCGGGTGCACTAAAGTTCCCTGTTCCTGCAAGAGTAATTGAGGGGATGGGGCAAAGGAACTGGAGGTTCCGATGCCAGCTGTTGAAGCAGAGGAAACCAGATCTGTCGAGGCCAGAATGGCGCAATGAAGATATGGTTGCCTGCTCTGCTTGAAGTTTGAATAACACTCTCTGAATCAGAGGAAAGGGAGGGAAGACATACAGAAACCTCCCAGCCCAAGAGAGGGACAATGCGTCTCACCAGAAAACACCAGGCCCTAGATCTAGTGAGCAGAAATTGGGCAGTTTGGCATTGCGTGGGGGCGCAAAGAGGTCCAGTTCTAGAAGGCCCCACTTTCCAAAAAGGTAATTTACTACATCTTGAAGTAGCTTCCATTCGTGAGCCCGAGACTAAGAGCGGCTGAGGCTGTTGGCTAGGGTGTTTTTAACCCCTGTAACATGAACCGCTGTGAGTTCCTGGTTGTGCTCCACTGCCCAGTACCACACCCTCATGGCTTCTCACAGAGGGGGTACGAGTGTGTGCCCCCTTGCTTGTTGACGTAGAAGACCACTGGCATGTTGTCTGACTGGATCAGTAGAGGCCCAGGCAAGAGAACTGTTTGGAATGCCTGTAAGGCGTAAAGAACGGCTTTCATCTCCAGCACGTTTATGTGGAGGTCTCATTCCACAGGGGTTCAAGTCCCTCTTGTCTGGTGGACTCTGAAATGTGCTCCCCATCCTAGTTCTGAGCTATCCATTGTCAGAATTTTCTGAGTATTGTGACTTAGGAAGGGAGCCCCAGATTCTAACTGGGAGGGGTTAAGCCACCACTCCAAAGTCTGACTTACTGCCTTGGAGACTTGGACTGGCTGTTCAAGCTCATCCAAGCTCTGGTCCCATTGAACCCTGAGGTTCTTCTGCAGAACCCTCATGTACAGATGAGCTAAGGGAACAGTGACTATCATGGCTGCCATGTGGCCTAGCAGCTATAGTACCATTCTCGCTGGAGCTTGATTTGTGGAGGCTAATCTCCAAGCCAGTGCCCTTAGTCGATCTGCCTGCCTGAGGGAGGAAGATCCTCACTTGGACAGTGTCCAAGATGGCCCCTATGTACTGCAAACTCTGGGTAGGCTGGGGGATGACTTGGCAAGGTTTAGGGTGACCCCAGATTCTGGAACAGGTGAAAGGTGTCTGCTAGAGAGTGACATAGCTGATCTCTTGTGGGTGCTGTTAGAAGCCAGTTGTCAAGGTAGGAATAGGCATAATGCCCCAGCCTCCTGAGAGCTGCTGTCACTACTGCCAGGTACTTGGCGAACACCCTGGGTGCCGAAGAAAGGCTGAATGGCAGCGCTCTCAACTGGTAAGTGTTCTCCCTGGAACGTGAAGCGGGGGTACTTTCTGTGGGACAGCAGGATCTTTATATGCATGTAGGCATCCTGCATGACCAGGAAGCAGAGCCAATCCCTTAGTGAAGCACAGGGAGCAATTCTGGTTGTATCACCATCCTGAACCTTTTGTATTTGATGAAAGTGTTCAGTTGACTGAGGTCCAGGATGGGACAAAGGTCCCCTGTCTTCTTCGGGACGAGGAAGGAGTGGGAGTAGTATCCCTGTCCTCTTTGTGACAGAGGTACTGCCTGGATTGCTCTCTTGTCTAGGAGGGCTTGGATTTCTGCTCTGAGAAGCCCTGCATGGGATGGGGAGCAATGAGATGGCACAGGTGGGTTGTCTGGAGGGATTTCTGTAAACTCTAGTGCATAACCCTGCTCCATTATCTGAAGTGCCCACTGATCCATGGTGATGTTGGTTGGACCAGCCATTGAGGTAGAGGGAGAACCTTCCACCTACTGCCTCCCCCTGTAACCCCACCAAAGGAGAGGAGGCAGGCAGGAAGTCATGCCAAAGTGGTGGACATGGGCAAGGGAACTCTGGCGCTCTTGGGTCCCTGGGTTCCTGCAGACAGGGGGTTACCCATTCTCCTTTTTTTTGTATAATCTTTTTATTATTTTCTTTTATGTCAACAGACATACAGTACACAAACAAACAGTCATACATGCATATAACTACTAATATGTACAACAGACACATAAATAAATAAAATAAAGAAATAGATGCATTTCAATACAATTACTTTTACATCCAATAATCCTCCTCCAGACAGTTGATTCTTAATA
Source organism: Neoceratodus forsteri (assembly GCA_016271365.2). Taxonomy (NCBI): domain Eukaryota; kingdom Metazoa; phylum Chordata; order Ceratodontiformes; family Ceratodontidae; genus Neoceratodus; species Neoceratodus forsteri. The sequence continues at coordinate 130,092,131 of CM057452.1, forward strand.
CTCATTTTGAATAGTAAAAAGAAGGGCAAAAAAAAGGCCAATATCCAAGTTAATTATCAAACCTGTATACTGCGGATGCCAGTACGTATCACCCTTGAGTGTGTCCACCCTCAGGTGTACCGGGGGTGGGGGTGGGGATACCCATCCAGTCAGGCCCCATCTTCCTAGACCAGTCCCTCACATAGGGTGATCATCTCTTGCCTCTCAAGTGTAGAGAGAAATGGTGCCCATTCCCATAAAATACCTCAGATCTGTTCACCAGAATCAGTGATGGCCGCTCAATGCCAGATTTTGCAATATTAATTGATGCCACTACTGGATGGTAGGCACAGCATTATTAACCCAGGTATTCTGAATGCAATGCCTAGCCATCACCATAAGGATCTTGATCCAACATGGCATTGCCTCCCATTCCTCCACCCCATCTGCATTTAGGCCAAACAGCCCATTGATAGGGTCCAACTGGATGGGGATCCCTGCCATCAGCTCCACTTCGTTAAACACCTTTCCCCAAAAGGATCACAAAACAGGACAACTCCAAAAACAATGCATGTATGTACCCACCTCTCTTTTGCATCTCCCACACAGCAGAGATACAGTCAAATGAGCCCTATGCACCACAGCTGGGGGATAATATAGCCTATGCAGAAACTTAAAATATGCTTCTTTAAACCTGTTACAAATTAGCAGACCCCTATGTCCCAACAATAACTTTTGCCAATTCTCTTCAGAAATTTCCTTCCCTAAATCTCTACTTCACTGCTGCTTCACTTTCTGGGTATAATCCGGCCATCCCTGCTTCTCAATCTTTGCGGCTTTCCCAATAAATCCCTTAGGATCCCTCTGTGCTCCCAATATTACTAATTCTACCAAGTCCTATCCCTGCCCCTCTGACTTCTGTCTCTCCATTTTACCTATGAACGTTTTCACCTGGAGGTATCGAAATAACTGCTGCCCCTGCAGACTCAGATTCTTTTTAATATCCTCTAATGGGAGCAACATCCCTCTACTAATCATACTACCCACACACTTTATCCCCCTCTTTTCCCACTCCCTAAATCCTCTATCCTCTAACCCTGGTAAAAAAACGGATTCCTCACCAGTGGCATCAGTATAGTTTCCCCTTTAACTATCCCTCTCGCTTTCTTTAACTTCTCTCAAGCGTCCAAAGTCATTCCCACCAAAGGATTCTGGCCCCCTTGACTCCTATATGCTGGTGGTCCCTTACTGTGCAGGTTGGCCGAAAGCCTCCCTACGCACCCCTCCTGTTCCAATGTCACCCAACTTGCTACTTCTGGCCTCAATACCCAGTCCGCTATATACCTGTGCTAGGTAGACAAATAATAATTTAGCAGATCAGGGAAATTAAGACCTCCCTTGGCTGCTTCCGCTTTAAGTCTTTGAAGCCGCATTCTTGGTCTTTTCCCTCTCCATATAAACTGAGCAAATACCTTTTCTAATTTGCCAACATCCCGCTGTGTGATTCGCATAGGGAGCATCTGCATAGGGTACATTATTCTAGGTAAAACATTTATTTTTAATACATTTATCTGCCCCAACCATGGTATTGGCAACTGCATCCACCTCCTTAGATCTGATTCTATTGTTTTAACCAAAGGAGCATAATTCAAGTCATACAAAGATCCAATTGTTCTTCCCACATTAATACCCAGGTACTTTATACTTGTAGATTTACACTGTATACCCCACCGTTCATCTCCTATTTCCTGTTTGGGGAAGCACAACATTTCCTATTTATTCAGATTTATTTCATAACCTACCTGTTCTCTTAAAAACCCCCTCTGTGTTGCTGTCCCTGTTGCTTATGAAAGGGGCGGCACCTGGATGCAGCCGGCTCGGATTTGTACATCTTATGTACCTTCGAGACTGCCTTGCCTGAATCCTGTAGGCCGGTGATTAGCTTTTCTGCTTCTTGTCTGAAAAGGACTGGGTCCTAAAAAGGTGTATCAAGGATTGCATCTTGAAGATCCTGGCGGAATCCTGAGACCCGAAGCCAGGAGTGGCACCTCAGACACATGCCGGTGGTGGCAGCTCTGGCGGCAGTGTCTGCTGAGTTGTACAAGCATCTGAGAACATGCCTCCCAATGTCAACCCCTGACTGGAGGACTGCCATTAATTCTGACTTACTGTCTGAGTCTGGCTGGGCCTTGGCCAGGTCCATGGCATTATTCCACACTGATTTTTGGTACATGATCATGTGGGCCAAAAAATTAAGTGACCTGACCGTACATGTGGTCGAAGAATATACTTTATGGCCCAGATGGTCCAATTTCTTGGATTCCTTGTCTGGAGGTTGGAGGCTCATGTGCTTTGGCTGCTGAGCTCTACCATGGGCAGCTGTGAGGATCATGGAATCCTCTTTGGGCTGCTCACTTGGGTGAGGTTCTCCTCTTGGTGTCTTATATAATCGGTCAGCCTTCTTAGGGACTGCCACTGTTGTGGAAGGGTGCTTCCAGGCTACTTTGGTGACATCCTGGAAAGGTTCCACTAGGGGCAGTATGACTAAAGGCTTTGGGTTGGTGGATCCCAAGAATTTTGCCAAGCGTCATCTCTCCGAGTCCAATTTCTCCGTCTCCCACTGGTTCAGGAACTGGATAAGTCTCATAATATCTAGGAATGAGGGACCATCTGGAGGTGCCCTAGGAGAGTCCCTTCTGTGGTCCGGTGAAGGTAGGGAAAGGTCGTCCTCTGAGGAGTCATAAGAGGAGGATCCTCCGGATAAACCATCCAAAGAGGTATAAGGTTGGCCTCTGGAGGAGGACCGAGATGACAAGTGGTGATTACGCCTCCGACGTACTGGTGATCCCCGCCCATCCTCCCCTGATGGCAGACAGTCAGGCATCAGGGGTGGCTGGGGTGGTCACTGGGGGGAAGGCTGTCTAGGTGGAGCAGGAGCCAGTATCCCGGCAGGGTTGGGAACCAGTTCTGCAGGCCCAGGAAACAGGTCCCCTTTGATGATGTTTCACCAACTGTGAAACAAGGCCCCAACCTCTGCCAAAGGTACCACTGGGCATGGTTGGGGGCTGGCATTGGGTTAGGGACATTAGGTGCCCCTGACATTGGCCCTTGTGGTATGCTGTCCCCTGGCGTCTGGTGCAATGGTGTATCCTTATCCGGCATTGGCTTTTGAGGAGCGGTATCCTCCGCGCCAGGTGTTCAGACAGCAGGTCATCAGGCTCCCAAGGAGGAGGTGAAGGCAGAGGGGTTGCACCTGGTTCTGGTCATCCCTGAGCCTGGCATCAGAGTGTCTGGCATCTGATCTGTAGTTAGGGTTAATGGCAGGCCTTGTGGAGCAGATGGCGGTTTAGGTGGCGGTGTCTGGTCTGGCTCCGCAGTGGAGTCAGAATGTGAGGAGGCCTGACATTGGACCAAAGTCTCAGCCGACAACCTCCTGGAAGGTGAGTGGTGCTTACCTGATGCTCATTGTCCTGGCATCTCTTAGAGATGTCCGACCCTGATGCCTTGTCAGACATCCCAGAAACTGACCTCTTGCAGGTGGCAGGCTGGGCCCTGCCACCAGATGCAGAGCACCTGTCCTGCTGGCTGAGACCCTAGCGGCCTGTTTATGGGACCTGAAAGCCAGGAACGTGGGGCTTGAGAAAGCTGAGCCCAGAAGACTCCCTGCTGTACGCTTAGGATGAGGCGAGAGGCTTCTGACTTATGCACCCCAGGAGAGCGAGTGAGACGGGGGGAGGGTTAATCTGACCTTGAGCCCAAGATCAAAGACTTCAGGGTCTTAGGAGGGGACTTAGGATGGGACTCTGACCTGGACAGTGCCTTGTCCTTGTGATGGTGTTTCCCATTCTGTCTCTTCTTTCTAGGAGTGGAGTCCTTCACCGTGGAAGAGGATGAGCTGTGCCCTGACTGGGTCTTCTGCATGGCTGCCACTTGTTGTTCAAGGAGGTATGCTTTAAGAGTGTTCAGGAAGCGGATGTGGGTTCTCCAGTTGAAGCCTTGGCAGTGCGGGAAGTCATCGGGCCTACAGTCAGGGCCTAGGCAAAGCAGGCAGGCCAAATGGCCATCCTTTGCCGGATCTGCTTGCCACACACACTTCAATTTCACTGCTGTGATGTTGAAGATGGCTGGAAGACATACACAATGAACTCATGAAATGGTAGAAAAAATGGATAACTGTGCAAAGCACGAAAAATGGTGATAGACTGGAAGCAGAAGGCATCCTTGGAGCCAATATGCATGGGTCGATGGTGGGAAAAACTGAGGTGGTGCTGGGGACTGCCCCTTTATACCATATGTGACGCCAGGAGTGGGGCTGACGTCAGGTGGGCGGTCCCCGCCTTAGACTGCTAGTTAGAAATGTTTCATGGGGTCCTAGTGCCTAGCAGCATAGTCCTAATGGTGTTACCTACTGCAAGAGATCTGTCTTAAAGTAAGATTATATAAACATTCCCTAGTGTCCAGTGGTCCCTTCCTCATCCGATTACCCACCAAACATACATATACCATTTCCCTGGTATCCAGTGGTTCTTCCCCACCTGATCACCCAGCCAACATCGTATAGAGTTTCCCTGGTGGCCAATGGTTTCCCCTATCCGATTCCTGTAAAAATAATGTTACACAGTCCCTGGTGTCTAGCGAACCTCCCTCCCTACCCCCGATGCCCTGTAACATGGTATTACACCACTCCCTAGTGGCTAGCGGACCCCATACCAGAGAAGGTAGTGCCTGACCACCTGCTCCACCCATCCATCTCTACCCCGAGCTGGCGACTGGCACAGCCTCCACTCACTACCATGGCCAGCCCATGACTGAGCTGTAAAGGAGTGTGTACTGTATACAGCTCGCTGTCGACAGCTCAGCTGGGCCACCAGCTGTGGTGGTGGTGAGCAAAGGGCTGTGCTGGTCATGAGCACGGGGTCAGGATGAGTGGAGCAGGTTGGTGGGGCACTACCTGCTGGGGTGGGATGGTGGGTCCACTAAACACCAAGGAATGGTGTAATATTATGTTACAAGGATCGTGACAGGGAGGGGATTCATAGGGACACCAGGGACTGGGTGTAGTATTATTTTACAGAGGATCGGGGGGGGGTGGGACCACTGGCCACCAGGGAAACACTACATGGTAATATAACTGTCAGAATAAAACAAAATCTACATGCTGCATTCATTCATTCATTCATTCATTCATTCATTCATTCATTCAGATAGGTGAATAGTTAAAACCATTGAGCACAGTCTTATTTTTAATGGTGTCCCATGTGATCCTGTTACAGTACTTGTTGCAGCTATGTAAGTAGGTAAAAAGGTAAAAGAGCATTACATAACATGCCACCATATGGGTAAAGTAACATGCAGAGGTAATTTTCACATAAAAATTAAATATTGGCCAGCCCAGCAGCACGGCAGCCACTAGTGGCACCAGCAACCCAATTTTGGGAACAACTCCCAAATTCTGGTGGGCCAGCAGTGGAAGGAGGGCTGAGTATCCCAGAGGATGCGCTACTCCTTCTGGTAGGGAAGGTCCCTGCCTCTGCTACTGCCACAGGGGTAACCATGCGTAGCAGTGCAGCAGCAGAAGGGTGGGAGGGAGATCACCGGCAGGCTCCACCTCTGCACTCTGTGTGCGCTCAGAGACTCGTACATGCATCTTTTTGATTCTGGACTTGTTTTATGATGTAAAGCACTCAGAGCCACTGAGACTGGATGCTTAACAAATAAATTAGTACTACTACACATCCTTGGGGCTGGGAGAGACAGAAGGAAAAAGATCTAAAATGAGCAGAAGCAGGGGTAGTGCAGCAGTAGTAAGTAGTGAAAACATATTTTTATACAGGCATTGGTTCAGCAATATATCCCAGTACTGACACTGTAGTGCAGCAGGAGAGGGGTGCTGCACTTCTGAGGTGCCGTCTTTGGATGAGACGTTAAACTGAGGTCCCATCTGCCTGGATTGGTGGTAGTTCAGGTGGATGTTAAAGATCCCATGGCACTTATCGAAAAGAGTAGGGGAATTTTCCCGGTGTCCTGGCCAAATTTCCCTCATTCACTAAAAATACCACCAACAGCTTAATCTGGTTCAAGGTCAGTTGGCATTCATCTGTATCCCCCTCCCCCGGGTCGTGCCTGAAAATAGGCAGGATTTGTCTAGTGCAGTTACCCGGTCAACAAAAAACAAACCAAAAAAAACTAAAAAAAAAAGAACATTTCAGCATTAGGGCCATACAGACCCTGTTTACAAGGTGCTCCTGTAGATGTAAAATGCAAAAAGATAATTTCAAATACAATTTTAGGAGAGAGAGAGAGAGAGAGACAAAGGTGTGACATATTTAGGGTTCAAACACACATAAAATGCAGCAATTAGGGAATATATATGGGACCATATCACAAAGATTAGTTAAATAACATAATCAATAGCACTTAGATTTTTTTACTAACAGGAAGTACAGGTATGTATTGGATTTAAATTGTTAAGGGATTTAATTAAATTTAGAAATTGTTAAATCTGGATCTCGAAGATGGTTTGGCAGAGCATTCCAGGTAACTGCTGATTTAGCAGCTACCTGGAATGCAGTCAGCAGGAGATGCTGCCCTTCCCAGTGCGAGTCCTGTAGCCCAGTAGTACACATGTATATTCTCATATGGATAGCTAATAGGTAAGCACCTCTTTGATGGGGCAGTGAGTGTATGGCGAACAGATAATGCATGCGAATCCTATCTAGGTGCTGTATAAGCTAACTATACAGCTTTACAAGGTATTCACGTGATCCGACTGTGTGCTCTGAACTATAATTACATGCTTTGCAAGTCTATTTATATGCCCTCCATTATGACCATCCTAAGTGGTGCTGCTGGAAGTCTTTGCCTTCTCCTGTACTCCCTTTCTCCTCCTAATTAACCTCTTCCCTGGAGAACTGGCAAACAAGCCTAGAATTCATCCCTAATGATTCTACAATGTCCCATTTCCTGTTCATTAAATGCAGCCCCACTGTTAGCAGGCTCCAGCACTCTAAAAGTGTAATACAGTTAGCTGTTTATCTAAAGGGTGTCAGCCAGTACCAATACTCCTTCATTCCCATAACTGCACATCATCGTGCATTAGCCTGATCACTCTAATTACTCCAAGCAGGCAAAGCAAAACAAAGTTTACTTATAAAGCAGCCTATCCCCAGGCTCAGGGTGCTGAACAACCAATACAAAATAATATCGAATTTGATTCAACAGGTGATGCTGAATCAAATCCTGAGCCTCACCTGTTACCTGCACCTTCCTCCGTCCAGCATCCCTGGCACACTAGCAAAGGCCTGAGAACTGCAGATCTTTAAGCCAGTCTGGTGGTGGCGGTAGTGTTTCCGCCTACCACAACAACGACCTGGGTTTGGGAATGGACTAGGATCATGCAGAGCTAGCCAGAAGGAAAATTGACCATCTCCAGACAGCTGTCCTCCATCGAGGAGGGGGGACAGAACATACAATTAGGTGGCACAGCACCAGATGTCTCTGTAGAGGGCCGGCAGTGACATTGAGAGCGTGTTGTGTCTTCAAGGGACAAAATTGAAAGTGTACTGTACAAAGAAAGTTTACTAAAATGTGTCGCAGGTCTGGGAGAGGTGGAATATGAGAACAGATTGAAAGAACTAAACTTGATGTCTATAGAAACAAGAAGGATATGCTCTGACCTTTTATTCATGTATGACATTATGCAGGATCCTGCTTTATTGTGTGATCTGGGCATTTCATTTAAACCTGACACTAAATGTACTAGAGGCCATCCGTTACAGATAAGAGGAGATAGATTTAGACAAAATCAAAGAAAATATTTTTATACATCCAGGATTGTGAATCAGTGGACTTCTTTGCCTGAGTCTATAATAGTGAATAAGAATAAAAAAAAGTTTAAACACAAACTGGATAATTACATCTGGAGTATATTTAAATCATTTTTACTAAATCCATTGGAGCACATCTGACATTGCCTATTAGCTCCACACAAACCTCAGTATGAACCTTCACACAGTATGTGTGCACCATTGTACATACTGTATGCCAACCTTGGCTACAAGGGAGTAATGGCAAGAAAATCACCTAAACTGGTAGGATGGCAATGCAGCCCTACAGGCTTCGAACTTCTGACCATGGCATCCACTCACCCATGGGGGTACAGAAGCAGATGGAGCAATTCCCAAATCGGGTGGGTGACCAGGCTGGGGGGTCGCCATCACGAAGGGGCCAGTTGGGAGGAACTGCAGGATAAAGCTATGATGAAAATAATGCAAATCTTAATATTAGCGGCTCCTGGCAAGCAATGATGAACTGTTGACATGGTCCTTGCACTGTGATCCTGATATCCTAGGCATAATGTGATCTGGCTAAATCCTTCTGTCCCTGATAATGTATACGCTTTACCAGGTTAAAACTTTATCAGGAGAGATCCTCACATCTCCAACACAGAGGATGCTGCAAAAGTCCCAACTAAATCTTAGTGAATCTGTGCATACTACTGCAACTATATTTGCCCTGTCATTTTGCCATACTGTCCTGTTTACTGCAGGATGTTCAGAAGCTGCATCTCAACTGCTTTCATAATCCTCCCACTGTTGATCAATCACCTCTCTTCTCTCCAATTGACTTATTGGGGCCCTTCCTTAAAAAATAACAGCAATTATTTTATTGGGGACTTAGTCTTCTGACTTGGTCTTGACTTCTAAGCTGACCAGACTTGGTGCAGATTGCAAAATAACCTACCATGTTATCAAATAAGAATGTGTTGTACAATGATAGACCGGATCCTCACCAATAGAGAAGAAAGGATTACATGTAATAGAACATAGAAACAATGACGGCAGAAGGAGACCGAGGTCCATCTAGTTTATCTAATGGTGTTCTGCCTGATGCAATTAGTGACCACTCTCCAGTCTACTGCATCTGGAGGGCAAAATCTCCCAAAGTGCCCCCTAGAATAATTTAATTTAGAGACTATTCTAAGCTCAATACTAACACTTTTCTGTCTTTTTTGTCAGTCCTTTTCCTCCTCCCTAGCTGGCCTCCTCCTCCCTCCTCTCTGACCCCCAGCCCCATTACATGGCATCTTCCAGACTTATCGGCCCAGCTTCCCAATGGCCTACGCCTTGTGTCAGGTGGTGAGAACCAAGCTCAGCCTACCAGACAGGATCTGGTTGGAGCCATACCTAAGTCGCCAGTGCAGGGCCTGGGTCAGAAAATCCTCCTGTCAGCCAGCGTGATTTTGCTTTTTTTCCTTCCTCATGATATGGAGGAGCTGGTGTGCAATGATATGAGTGGTTGATCTGTGCACACTTCTGACGCAGCACATCGGACATCTGCCATAGCTCTGCTCCCTGCCTGTAGTCCCAGAGGCCTAACCCCCAGCCTCCACTAGGGGCCAGACTAAGGCTGCTCCCACCCCACCCAGACAACAGTCCATTGGACGCTTGATCCCAAACAACCTTTGCTCATTCCTGAACGTGGGCCATTGACATGGCAGAAGGAAAGGCATTCAATGCTTCAGTCCTGTATGCCACCGGGCCAGCTTAATGTCTTTCCATCTAAGCTAAATCAGCTTGAGTGGTCAGACCTCAGGAACACCTCTGATATTTTCTTCTTTTTTTTTTGTTGTTATTTACTGCAGTCTTTGGCAACCAGGTAAGACCCGCTAGACACAAGTGCCTGCTTTCACAGGTGACCTGGGAGCACTGGGGAGGTTAAGTGACATGCTTAGAGTTACACAGTATGCAAGTGGAGGTTGTGGGAATCAGTCCCAGGTCTGCTAGTTGTACCAAGCTCATTCACAGCTTGTTACTCTAACCTCTAGGTAGGATCAGGTAGGCTCTGTAGTGGAAAATTAGGAAGAAGATTTTTTTCTTTGGGCAGACTAGATGGGCCAAGGGGTCTTTTTCTGCTGACAGCTACTATATTACTATGTTACTCTAGGCTATACTGCCAGCCCCATGTCACTGCCAGCATGTTAATGTAGCACTATCCCATTTTAATTCCCACTTGAAAACTTAGAAAAGAAACATGTCCCAAGGATTAGAAGCACAACTACCAAATGGCTGAATGAGGGACTATTACTGTATATCTTCTTAAGACCTAAGATAAATGTTGGGGGGCAGGTGCAATTTAAAGTCATGGCTTTGCAGTCAGACTGGCAGGATATAGAAGTCTAAGATATGAATGCACAAATAAAATACACATGAGCAAAAGCTCTTGCTGTAAGAATCTTTGAGCACACCTGCTGGAGATCTCCATTTTTCTGCAGCTACATCAAACAGATCATGAATTTGAATCCTAATGGTATACCCACCAATATGGAAATAAACAGCATAAACTGCAATGTTCTACATAATGCTTGCTCCTCTGACCTGTCTGCTTTCATTGGCTCCCATACTTTGTCCTCGAATCTCCCTTTACTTCTGACTCTCTTCTGCCTTCTCCCCTTACTGGGACTAACCTCTCCCATTTCTATCTCAGGACAGTTAAACCTGCTGAAGCTTTTAAATTGCTAAACTACCTTTTGCCTGATGTACACAGCTTGATTATCAAAACCTCTGCACTGCATATTATAACTGTATATATTCAACTGAATAATGTAAATAACTCCTTTTGTAAAAAAATGTACACAACTGTATGTAATAATCTCATTTATCTATTTATGTATTTTATTTTTATTGTAACCCACTTTCTCCTCACCCTCAGGTTGCACCTGAAAATGAGCCTCGGCTCGGTGTGCTTTTCCCAGTTAGCAAATGTTCAAATAAAAAAAAAAAAATCTATCTAGCAATCAATCAATCAAAGTCTTTATTTAAGCAAGTGATCACCGTTGAGCAAGCTCATTTTTGAGGTGGACCTGGGTTTGTCAACAAGGAACAAGGAACAATATACATGGGATGCAACACACAAGAAAATAGTAATAATACAAATAAAGTGAGATACAATAATACAATATATACAAAGTATCAGCAGGTAGCATTGACAGTAGTATATGTTTGGAACAGAAGATACAGCTAGTTTTGGGTAGGACACAATTTATCACAAAAGTAAAGAAATATACATATCAGGTGCACCGAACACAAATAAAACCTAATATAAAAAGATATATAGTGATACGGTATGAAGAATTTAGAGCTGGAACCAGGGTCAAAGGAATGTGGAAGGGACAGATATGAGGGTAGAAAAAGGAGAAAGGGAAGAGTCGATTATAGATGTGATCAGTCTTTTAACAGTAGTAATTAGAGTGTGCTTTGGACTTATAGGAGTCACTATTTAGGGTAGACAGGCACAGGACTCCTTATTATGATGTAGATATAGAGATTTAAAAGCTGCTAGGCTGATGGGGAGTTAATTTCAAAGTTTTTGCAGCTTGTTCCACAGCTGAGGGAGCACAAAGCTGATGGCTGCTCTGCCAATGCGAGATTTTGCTTTCTAAACATAAAGGTAGATATATGAGGTGCTTCTCAGGCATACTTCCTCAGAGTGCACAAAGGTAAACAGACAGAGATATACTGGGGCAGTTTATTTGAGATAGCTTTGTATCTCCAAACCGCAGCATTTTTTTGCCATCTGTAAGCAAGGGATGACCATCCCACTGCCGTGTACAATGCACAGTGGTGGGTTGAGTATGGAAGACCCATGATAAATCTTATGGCTCTGTGATAAAGTGTATCGAGTTTGGCTAGGGTACCTGCAGGTCCCTGACTATATAGAAAGTCTGCGTAATCCAATAAGGGAAGAAAGGTAGTTTGAGCCAGTTTCAGTTTAGCGTCTCTTGTGAAGAGATTATTAATCCTAAAAAACAGACCAAGTCTTTGTCTAAGTTTCATTGCCAGTTCTTCTAAGTAATCTGTGAAAGTAAGTCTATGGTCTAACCAGACCCCCCAGTACTTGAACTCTGGTATGTAGTCCAACTGCTCACCTAGAATGGTAGTGATCTGTGGGAGTGTCCCAGCAATTGCAGGATTTATTGCATTTTGAAGGGGCGAGAGGAACATTGCTTTGTTTTTTTTTGCATTTAAGAGCAGTTTCTGGTTTATAAGCTGATGTTGCACCAGATTAAATTTATTTTGAAGGGCTTTACAGGCCGCTTCAGGTGTGGGGCTACTAGCATAGAGTACCGTATCATCCGCGAATAGGTGTATTTGTGCTTCTTTGATGGGGGCATCTACGTTGTTAATATAAATGGTGAAGAGCAAGGGACCAAGAATGGAACCTTGCAGTACACCCCTCAATAGGGGTTTTGGTGGAGAAACTTCCCCTTCTGCCTTTACTTGTTGAAGTCATCCTGAGAGGTAGTTGGAGAACCATTTAAGGGATAGGGAATCCAAACCAATGTTCCGGAGGGATGACAGAAGCAGTCTGTGATCAACGATATCGAACACCTTGCTTAGGTCCAAGAAAACTGCACAGACAAAGTTTTTTTTTGTCTAATTCAAGCTGCCAGTCGTTTGTCACCTTGGCTAGAGCAGAGATTGTACTGTGCTGTGCTCTAAAACCAGACTGTAACGGGTTGAGCAACTTTTCTGATTCCAGGTACTCCCGAAGCTGAGAGTTCACTATTTTCTCCAGTATCTTTGACAACATTGGAAGTAGGGAGATTGGCCTGTAGTGAATGAGGTCACTAGGATCTCCTGACTTGAACAAAGGGACCACAAGTGCATTTTTCCAAATGGGTGATGGGTCATCCTGGGACAAGGATAAGTTGAAGAGATGAGTAATTGGGACTGCGAGGACATGGTAGCCGACCTTTAAGAAGTACGGGTCAATGAGGTCGGCCCCAGCACTTTTCCTAGTGTCCAGCTGAAGGAGAAGATCTTCGACTTCTTTCAGGGAGGTAGGCTTCAGACAGAAGGATGGACTGGGGATGGGTTTTTCTTGTGTATCCAATCTAAGTTGTTGGCAGAGGATATTCATGGGAGAGGAGTCAAAGGCTAGCCCTGCAGTGGCAAAATGATTATTGAGAACATCGAGGCTAGATGGTCTGTCGGAGATGACAGTATTGTCGATCAATAATTTAGTAGGTAGGGAATTTACAGTGGTGTGACCTTCTATGTCTTTGATAGTCCTCCAGAATTTGGAGGCATTTCTTGAGGAGCTCTCCAGCTGAGAGTGGTAGAAATTAGCTTTGGCTTCTCTGACCATTTTGGTGCAGAGGTTCCTCGCCCTCCGGAAAGAATTCCAGTCATTTATTAAATTAGTTTTCCTAGCAGTTCTCCAGAGTACATCCCTACTCTGCAAAGCATCTTTCAGGTCTTCTGTAAACCACTGACAGGATTTGTTTCTGGCACGAACTTTTACTATGGGAGCATACTTGTTGAGAGCCCATAGCACAATTTCTGAAAAAAATATCACAAGCCATGGTCAGGGACTGGGCTAGATAGAAGTCCTGCCATCGCATGGAGTCTCTTAGCTCTGATATATATCCATGGAGATCAAAGTTGCTTATGCACCTTTTAAAGGAGAATTTTGGTACAGTTGTGGATTTAAGAGTGGATCTTACACACGCGATGAAGCAATGGTCGCTAATATTAGAGAAAAAGATGCCAGCATGGGAGAATAAATGGGGTTTGTTAACTAAAATGATATCCAAGAGAGTACTGTTATTAGGGTTGAGCTTGTTAGGAAGAGTAGATTCATTTATTAGCTGTGACAACTCAAGGGAATCACAGAACATTTTAAGTGGGGTGGATGCACTGGAGAGTCAGTCTAAGCTGAAGTCCCCTAGTATGATACACTCTGAAGATGCCAAACCCAGGATGTTTTCGAGATATTTTAACAACTGTAGTCCAGCTGATGGGGGTCTGTCGCATCCTATTATACATAATGAGACACCGGTGGCAATTTCAATCTTTAATGACAAGCTTTCGAATTCTTTTGGGACAGAGGTTGAGTCAATTATGGAGGCATGGAATTTATCCTTGATGTAAATAGCTACCCCACCACCTCTGGTTTGCCTATCAGCTCTGAACAAACAGTAGGAGAAGATGTTAACTTCATTGTTACTGGTCGCCGGTCGGAGCCAGGACTCTGTAATCACCAGAACATCTGGAACAATATGACATACTCAGGCCTGAACAGAAGTGATTTTTTTTAATAGGCTACTTACATTAACATGCACTAATGTAAGCCCCTTGAGACTTTGTAGCTCTGCTGGGGATTCCATGGGAGCCAGAGGGCCTGGATTAAGCTCAACATTTCCTGAGCATAGTAAAAGCAGGAACAAGAGTTTCCTGCAGAGTCCTGGGAGAAGTGTGGGTGGCTGGGTCTTCTTTCGGTTATGTGATTTGTCTGTGGCAGTATAGGGAGTTCTGAGGCTAGTTCCCAGTTTTTCTGATGCTGCATACAATAATACCCTGACCGAGAGAGTCAATGGGAGTAGGGGAGGAGTATGCAGAAGGTGGTGTAGCCCTGTGGGCAGACTCTAGGAGAGTTCCTGTGTGCAGGTGCAGGTGAAGGACCTGCAGTGGGCTAGGGGAAGTTAGAGCACATATAAGTTCTTCTACTTGACAGGAAAAGTCCCAGTTGGACAATGTAAAAAGAGCCATTCTCCACTCTAGGAGTTATTTTTTGATTCACGTTCGGTCCAATACATGTAAGATGAGCAGAGACAAGCATAGAAGCAGGTAATATGCCCTCATTATGAGACTATCACCCAATGGGCACTACAAGTGCAGGCAAGAGAAGGGATTCTCAATAGAGGAGAATTTCTTAATCCCTGCAGAATACTACTATAGGCAATGGAGCCTGAAGCAGTAATTCTTGAGTACAGCTCCTAGTCAGGTTAATAAGAAAAGAGTTCACCTGACTATAGAGTGGCACTAGGGGAAGAGAGGCTTTGAAGCAAATTTCTTAGCTACTACTCTGGAGCAGACTAAGTACTAGAAAGAGATCACCTGACCTAAATTAACTGCCTTAGCAAGATAGGATATGCTAGTGAGCAATAAGCAAACCTAAAGTACCAAAATGGTATGCCTCAGCAAGACAGAATGAGATAAAGCTGCTAGAAGGCTTAGTTACAAAAAGGGGACGGGAGGAATTGCAGTTGTTGACAGTAAGTAACCAATAAATTGAAACATCAGATAGAAGTGGGCAGAGACTGTGTGCATTTAAAGGAAACCTGGGAGGAGGAGGAGGGGTGGGACGAAAAATCAAGGGGACATTTGCAGAGCTAGTACTGAATCAGTGCACATACAGTTGGAGAGAAACTGCAGCGGGGGGGGGGATGGTAAGTTACTTTACACAGGCCGAGCAGAACAGGCTAAATTAAAATATATAAATTAGAAACCGAGTACAGGGATGCAGGCCTACATTAAGCCACACGTCTCGGGTATTTCTGTCTCAGGTGAGTGAGACCAGCCAATCAGGGAGCTTCTACAGGCGTGGAGCCAATAGCACTACCCTGAGAAGGCGCTGAAATTGAAAACAGCAAATTGCAAGTGATGATCCGTTCAGGCTCACACAGCCCAGAGAAATTGTGGCAATTTTTCAAGCGTTGTACCTTATCTATCTCTTTGGGGGTGGGTGGATCAGGCTCCTTGCACCCTAGAGGTGCTATGGCTGGATCGTGACAGCTGCACGTGGGGGCAAGTGGCACCTGTAAGGAAGGAGACAGCAGATTAAATAGGAGCAGATGTGGGGGGGTCTAAACAGACACACACAAAGGGAACTGATCACCAACTTGAAAGACAAGTCAGGGGGTGGTCTCAGACAGAGGCAAGGTGCCGGCTAACTTGGGAATCCAAAACAAGCACAAAGAACAGACTGATGGGGGAGGACATTAGGGACAGAACAGAGACAGAGGAGGACAGGGGGACAAAGGAAGATGATTAAGAATGAAAGTCAAGGGCAGGAACCTTAGCAGTAAGCATGTAAACTCAGTACAGTCTTAAACAGGATTAAAAAAATATATATTAACTAAGCCAGTAAAACCTTTTTACAAACTCAGTTCAAGGCAGTGTACAGAGTAAAAGCTTAATTGGGGAAAAATCAAGGGGAAGTTTGCAGAGCTAGCACTGAATCAGTGCAATACAGTTGGAGAGAAACTGCAGCGGGGCGGGGGGTGGGAATGGTAAGTTACTTTACACCGGCCGAGTAGAAAAGGCTAAATTAAAATATATAAATTAGAAGCCGAGTACAGGGATGCAGGCTTACATTAAGCCACACATCTCGGGTGCTCCTGTCTCAGGTGAGTGAGACCAGCCAATCAGGGAGCTCTATAAAGGCATGGAGCCAATAGCATTACCCTGAGAAGGTGCTGAAATTGAAAACAGCACATTGCAAGTGATGATGCGGTTCAGCGTTCTCACGGCCCAGAGAAATTGTGGCAATTTTTCAAGCATCATACCTTATCTATCTCTTTGGGGGGTAGGTGGATCAGGCTCCTTGCACTATAGAGGTGCTATGGCTGGATCATGACTGCTGCCCGTGGGGGCAAATATACATGTACCCTAACAAAAGCGCAGGTCCTGATGGTATAGAGTCCAAGCAACTAAAGATATCTTCACATACTCCATCTGTTCCTATCACCAAACTGTTCAGTCTATCCCTCTCCACAAGTATAGTATGTGACACCTGGAAAGTGGCCCACTTGGAACCTGTCTTGTGACCGCTGCCCATGGGGGCAAGTGGCACCTTATCTATCTCTTTGGGGGTGGGTGGATCAGACTCCTTGCACCATAGAGGTGCTATGGCTGGATCATGACTGCTGCCCATGGGGGCAAATATACATGTACCCTAACAAAAGCGCAGGTCCTGATGGTATAGAGTCCAAGCAACTAAAGATATCTTCACATACTCCATCTGTTCCTATCACCAAACTGTTCAGTCTATCCCTCTCCACAAGTATAGTATGTGACACCTGGAAAGTGGCCCACTTGGAACCTGTCTTGTAGAAAGGCAACCCAAAAGATACCACTTACAGTACTATAGATCTACTGCCATACTAATGGAGAAAAAAGTAGTCTCACACTAATTAATTATCTGAATCCATACATAATCAGAATATTCTCTCACCTGCATAATCATAATATTCTGTCACCTGCTCAACATGCCTTCCAGCATGGACACAGTACTGTCACTATTGACATGGCGGTGAACAGTGATAGAACATCTGGAGCTGTCTTCATTGACCTAGCGAAGGCATTTGATCTTGTGAACCACATTCTCCTCTGTACCAGATTAAACAATGTAGTTGTCTTCTCCTCTGCACTTCCATGGTTTAGGAACTATTTGGCAGATGGAAAACGGATGGTTAAATTTGGGGCAGCCTATTCAGAAGTGACCTCCACCTCTGTCAGTATTCCACAGGGACTCCATACTAAGTGCACAGCTTCTTGGCACTGCATTAATATTTGCCTGCTCTGTCTACCTTACATTACCATCCGCCTGTATGCAGATAATAAGAACATAAGAAAAATGTTGGCAGATGGGGACCAAGTGATCCATCTAGTGTGCCCAAAAAGATTACCCCCCCATGTTGCCTGCAACCTAATCTCTCCACAATGCCTTTCCCATACAAGTTTGAAATCTCTAATCGCCTTTGATGCTACTAGCTCCTGGGGCAAGCTGTTCCATGGTTCCATCACTCTCTCCATGAAGAAGTACTTCCTGAGGTCGCTTTTGAACCTACCTCCCACCAACCTCAAATTATGGCCCCTTGTATGCGCTTTTTTTTATGCTGAAGTAGATAACCCACCTGAGTTGTGTTTAGCCCCTTCACACACTTAAATGTTTTGATCACGTCACCTCTGTTTCTTCTTTGCTCGAGAGAGTATAAATATAACTCCCTGAGTCGCACCATGTACATTTTGTGGTGTAGACCCTGCACCATTTTTGTAGCTCTTCTTTGCACTGTCTCCGAACAGTCAATGTCCTTTTTGAGGTGAGTTCTCCAGAACTGACTGCAGTATTCCAAGTGTGGCCTTACCAAGGACCTGTAGAGAGGCATGATAACCTCCTGCTTCCTACTAGTAATGCGCCTACTAATACAGCTGAGGATGCCATTTGCATTCTGTGCTGCCTTCTCATACTGTTTTCCTACCTTTAAGTCATCAGTGATCACTATGCCGAGATCCCACTCTATCTGTGTTTCTTGGAGTTAATGTCCTCCGAATGTGTACTTATTTCTTGGGTTCTTCCTACCCAGGTGCATTACCTTACATTTTTTGGCATTACATTTTAACTGCCAAACCCTGGACCATTCCTCCAACTTTCTAAGGTCAGCTTTCATGTTCTCTGCCCCTTCCTGTGAGCCCACTGTGTTGCAGAGCTTAGTATCATCTGCGAATAAGCAAACTTTCCCTTTCAAATCATTTGTGAGGTCTCCTATGAAGATGTTGAAGAGGATAGGTCCCAGTACTGACCCCTGCAGGAAGCCACTGGTTGCACTACCTTCCCTCGACAGAGATCCAGTTACTGCACTTTCTGAGTCCTATTGTTCAGCCAGTTGCTGATCCAATTTACTTCCTTTTATCTGACTCCTGTATGTTCCAGCTTGCTTGTTAGCCTTCTGTGAGGAACGGTGTCAAAGGCCTTGTTGAAATCCAGGTATACAATGTCCACTGCCCCTCCCTGATCCACTATTCTGGTGACCCAGTCAAAGAAATCAATCATGTTGGTTTGACAAGACAGTCCCGCTGTGAAGCCATGTTGCCTTGGGTTCATTTTTCCAGTATCTTTCAGGTATGCCACTATCCTCTCCTTTAGTAATGACTCCATAATTTTCCTATAACTGAGGTCAAACTGACAGGGCAGTAATTTCCAGCCTCTTCTTTGCTTCCGCTCTTGTGCAAGGGCACCACTGTTTTCCCTTTCCAATCTTGAGGTATTTCCCCCGCTGTATAGTGACTTGCAGAAGAGCTCAGCCAGTGGTGTGGCTAGTTCCTCTCGAAGTTCTTTTAAAACCCTAGGGTGTATGTTATCAGGTCCCATTGCCTTGTCCATCTTGAGTCTACTCAGCTCTTCTTGGACCCTTTCCTTTGTGAAGGGGCTAGTGTCCACTCCCTGACCATCATGCTCTGTCTGACCTAGCATGGGACCTTTGCCACTGTCTTCTATAGTGAAGACAGAGCAAACAAACTTGTTTAGGGCTTCAACCTTTTCCTCATCCCTCACTGCCATCTTGTCTTCTTTGGTTACTATTCTGACTATTCCTCCCTTAGTTTTTCTTTTCTCCATTATGTATCTGTAGAAGGTTTTGTCTCCCTTCTTAACACCTTGTGCTATTTTCTCTTCAGTCTGTGCTTTTGCCCTTCTGACTGCCTTACCTGCCTCTTTCAGTTTTTTTCCTGTATTCTTCTCCATCTGCTTCTTGCTTTGTTCATTTAAATTGTATAAAAGCCCTTTGTTTCTCTTTGATTTTGGTTGCTACTTCATTTGAGAACCAAAGAGGTGTTTTCCTTCTTCTGGACTTGCTGGTCAGCTTCACGCATTTAGTAATTACTGCGTGCAGAGCAATCTTTAGGATATTCCAACCGTCCTCTACAATCTAGTACTAATGTACAGTTCCAGATGCACTAATTACTTAACAGGCAACCTAACTGACTTCCATTTGGTTCAACATTGGCTGCATAAAAATAAACTGGTCCTGAATACTAGTGGGACACCGGATATGTTGTTTGGCTCATCATCAAAACTTTAACGTTGTTCTGTCTTATTATTGATCAGCTGTCTTAATGGTTCCTCTCTTGCCTCTGTGACTTCTTTCAATTACCTGGGAGTTACACTGGACCCCTCTCTTGAATTCACCCTGCATATATCTCATGTATAGAGGTCTGTAATGTCTAGACTAGGGCACTCTTAAAGAATTAGTTAAAACTTGACACCTATAGATCGCCTGGTCACTGAAGTAGGGAAAATGAGTTGATATTATTATCAGGGAACTTGAGATGGCATGGAGACAAGAGACAATGGAGTCTAAAGAAGATACCTGAAAGACAGCAGTGAGTTAAGTACTGGTCTTGCTAAGCAATCGATTCAAAGTCTGTGACTGTTTCACTTGTGCTGGAACCCTGTAATGAACAATTCATGTTTCTTTATGTTTCAATCCTTATTTTATATATCAAATATACTTGCTCACTATTTAGATATTAAGACCACGGGAGTACATATATTTTAGTTTTGCATAGTCTGAGTTAAGGCTTGCTGTGCTAGCCAGGCCTGGCAGCACAGCGATTGTGCTACCACTTGCTACACCTGCCACCTGCATTCGTGAATGAGCGGGGACTGTCAGAGGCTGGCTGGGAAAGGAAGGCTTGAGCATCCCAGAGACTGCTCTCTTTCTTTGGGGTTGGGGTGGAGACACTGCTCCCACCGTGTTACTGCCAACTGATGGAGACCAGTTGGTAGCACAGTCTGGAGCACCAGTGGCTAGGGGTTGCTGCTAGATGCCTGTCATGTATTCTTGCGACTGCAGGCATTTACGACTACGTTATTGCATGTCAGCATCTCAGGGGAAAAATAGGAGATGAAAGAAAAAATGGCCTGTCAAAACTGGCACCTCTCAAAGTCCGTCACATAACTAACACAGGTAACCACCCACCTTAGAGAGTCCTGGGCAAGTGGCAGATAACCAGTAGGTCTGTGAGGAGGTTGTTGATGAGACTGGTAGGGGATGCTGCTGGGCAGACTCAAGATGCAAAACAGCTTGGTGGAAAAAATATTTGCTATACTGGACATTTATTTAATGGCAGACTCCACGTGGTTGCTCAGAAAAAAAGTAGACCTCGAGCTAACATAGTGCATTAATCAATTTAGGGAACATATTTCATTTGTTAGTAACTATGTTTTAATGGCTGGGACTGTTTCACTGGTAACATTAAACTGTTTGCCTATTCCACATGGCAGCCCTTATGGGACAGGGCTGCTAATATGCTACTTGTGATGAAAGCAATTTGAAATGTTTAAAACTGTTATATTATTGAGGGTTTTTCCTTCTGTTTAATGCTGTTATCGTGCTAAAATACATTTTACACTAAACGTGTTCAGAATGGGGTCACATTGACACTGTATTGTTGATGTTAATCAATGTTTTTAGCTACATGATCTTGACTGGACCACCTCATTCTTGTGGGAAAAATCATGGAAAGCCTCATTAGAAATATGATCACAGAACAGTGCAGAAAAGCAATGGCTAAGGCAAACAAAATGCTGGGGTGTATAGCCGGGGGATAATGTTGAGGAGAAGAGAGGATACACTTCTCCTGTACACCTCACTGGTGAGGCCACATCTGGAGTACTGTGTGCAGTTCTGGTGCCCCCACCTGAAAAAGGACACCACACTGCTGAAGAGAGTCCAGAGAAGGACAACGAGTATGATTAGTGCTCTGGGGTGTTTGTCATATGAGGACAGATTTAGAGAGCTGAACATGTACTCTCTAGAGGACAGAAGGGATAGGGGGGGATATGGTAGAGACCTTCAGATTCCTGAAGGGGTTCAACAGAGGGAACAAGGAGGGACTGTTCAAGTTAAGGAAGGAGGGGACTAAGAGAGGCCATTGTCTAAAGTTGTCTGGGGGGGGCAGAACAAAGGAGAGGCAAGGGGGCATTATTTCATGGAGAGGGTGGTTGCACCCGGGGATGCAGTGTCGCATGACCTGGTAAAAATTGTAACTATGGGAGGTTTCAAGAAGGATTGGGACAGGCACAGGGGAAAGGTAAAGGTTGGGGGTTGGTGTATAACAGAGATATATAGGAAGGGGAGGGGGGAAATGAGGGGGGGGAGGTAGGGCAGCTACTGTGCACTACCAGTGAGCTGCATCAGACAGACAAGATAGACCATTAGGCCTAATTTTCTGGCAGCCATGTATGTATATATGTATGAACACCCTAAGCAATTACAGTAAATACTATAGACAGAGATCAACACGACTTCACACAGAGCAGATCATCATATGAACAGAACTTCATATGTTTTTATGAAAACTTAAATAAGGTACGAGATAAAAAGCAGTTGGTAAATCTGATTTATTTAGACTTCTTGAAAGCATTTGACCTAGTGCCCCACTGGGCTTTAAATAAAAAATTGAAAGCAATATCCCTTAATCCATACCTAATAAACTGGGAGAATGACTGGCTGTGTTAAAATGTAGCAAATCTTAATAAAGGTTACAAGTCAGTTCCTGGAGTGGTTAGCAGTGGAGTACCACAGGAACCAGTCATGGGACCAATAATTTTCCAGATTTTCATGACTGTTATGAATAGTAATGCATCAAAATGGCATGCAAAATATGCTGATGACACCAAGATTGGAGGGCTGTGTGACTGAGGAAGGCCTGGCAGCCGTCCAGACAAAATGTAAGATGTAGCATGTCATGTGGGTGTCTCCCATCAGGTGGGTTTATACACCTTGCCTGTGTGCACATTCAAATTTTTGCACTTCCTGTTGCACCTTTAACAATAAATGTTACAAAAGTGAACACGTAGATTGAGAGTGCTTTATGTATCCTGTTGTCCCTGTTGCTTTATTTTTTCTCCTACGTATGTTTCATGTATAGACGAATGGGAATGGTTCCGGGTGTGGCATTTTTTTGTTTCGCTTTGCGCTGCATGACACTACACAACTAATAAACAGTATTGAACGTGACTTAGACAATATCTGACTTTGGGCCAAAAACTGAGGCATGATATTTAACTTAAAAAAATGCCATATCATGCGTCTGGGTAAAAAACACAGTTGTCACAATTGCCAAAACACACTAAAGACAGTAACAAGCGAAACTGACCTAGGGTAATTATTACAGACACATTAGACAATATGGAGAATACTGGCCAGCAAACTGAGCAACCAGCCTGTGCTGCCACCGAAGGGTTCTGATTCTGTTAGACCTCGACAGTGAAGTTCGACAGGTCACACAGAATCAGAACCCGAGGTGGTAGCTCAGGCTGGTTGGGCACAGTTGCCCAACCAATATTTTCTATAGTGTACGGTGACCCTGTAACAAAAACAATAAAATAAAAAAATAATTGAAATGATTTTAAATTTAATGTGCTCCTCTGACACTTTCAGAAAAAACGTAGCCAGCCTGTCAGAACATTTACTGTTTGAATTCTGAGATGTGTGTATGGCGGTTTTTCTTTAGTTAAACTACTGGCTTGTGCGCTCTCAAAAAGAGCCAAGATGTTGTTGTACCACAGTGTGGTATTACCGCGTTCCATGAACTTTGAACTGTGGTACGACAACATTTTGACTGTGATTGATTTCTACGCAGAACAAAGGGTCACTATACTCTATAATAAGCAATGTAACAACACCATCGCTTAGGTAAATAAAGCCCTGTGGGTGATAAGAAAGCACATTAGAAGGCACAATAAGGACATAACTGCATCATTGTCTAGGGCATATGTGCATCCACACCTCGATTTTGATACACAGTTCTGGAACACTGCAAAATACTAGACATAAACTGTGTGGGAAGAAAACAGAGAAGAGCAACCAACATAATATTTGGCCTCAAGGATGACACATATAAAGCCCTATATGGACTGGGCCTTAGCTATCTGCTCAACCTCCTGACTCATCATCATACCCACCACCCTCTCTGCTCCTCTGAGGTGGGCCTTCTAGCGGTTTCTGGGGCATAGTTGGAATCATCTGGGGGCAGGACCTTTGGTGTAACTGTCCTAGACCTGTGGAACTCACTTCCAAGATCTTCACTGGAGCTTTATAAGAGGGGTCTGAAATCATGCCTGTTCAAGGAGGTCTTTGGATTATAGGCAGCGGCTCCTGAATTACTGGGTGTCTATCAGGAATTGTTTTAATCTTTGTTATTATTTATTTGATTTTAATTAATTTTAACTGGGATTGTTAGTTGCCTAATATATCTTATTTTGTTTTGTATTAATTGTTTATGAACTGTTTGAATTTTGTACAGTGCCCTGAGCCTCTGGGAATGAGCACTCTGTAAATTCATGTTTACTTACTTTCTTACATATGAGACTAGGTTAGCTCAGCTGAATATTATGTCCCTGCAAGTTAAAAGAATTAGAAGAAATTTACTCTTTATGTATTAGGTGATACGTGATCCAATATTAATATGTGATATGAATCTAGCCTTTTGAAATAACAGTATTGAAACAAGAGGGCATCTGCCGCAAAGCCAAGGGCAAACATTTAACAGTACTAAAAAAAAAGCATTATTACACACAAATGGTTGTTAACACCATAGAGTATGATATCGTGTGAGATAAATAGAATAAAATATGGAGTGTTGTGTGTAATGAAAAGTTTACACACACCCGAGGGGTTAGATGCTACATAAACCCCAAGAGCGAAGCTCGAGGAGTTTATAAAAGCATCTAACCTTGAGGGTGTGTAAATCAAGTTTACATTATTAACACTTATGTTTTTATTTTATATAATTGTTGGGCATTCCTTTTGGCCAGCAATTATATAAATAAAAATAGAAACAACGTCCCTGACTCCAATGCGGCCATGGTCCACTTTGGTTCGAGTGCATGGTCCATGGCCGTTTTTATTTATTTATTTAAATCTGTTCTGTGTTTCTTCCCTGCTGGCAGGCAAACCTTTTTTTTTTTTTTATTGTGTTTGTGGTGACTTACTACTGAGTCTGTAGTTGCTGTTCCGTCTTTTGTGGAACAGGAGGCGATGGTCTGGGTGGTCCGGGCAGGAGAGCTGCGGTGGGTGCATGGGCAGACGGAAGGAAAACCGTGCACATGTTTGCCCTAATAAACACTCTTTTATTGCAACAAATCATGGCATGATTTTCCTTCGGTAAAAAGGAAGGCCAGTTAATTATAATAATAATAATAAGCAATAATAAATCAGAATTCAAAAAGAAGTCAGATAAATATCTTTTGACTGACGGTAAACAGTGGAGGACTTTTTAATTGGCAAATTGCCTTCTCAGCTCCTACAACTCCATAGTATAAACCTTAATATTCTTGTGGGGTGCAACAATTTGGGACTATCATGGATTTTTCAGTGTTTATACAGTATGGCTATACCCCAATATCCGTAAGCTAGAACGCTTAGATCAGTCATTTCCTGTTCCATTTGATGGTTCACACCATTCCATCCTGACTGTCTGGCATGATTAATGCTGTATGTAATTGTTTTTTTTTTTTTCCCCTCAAAACAAAATACAAATTAAAATAAAATTCAGTGGCGACTGTACAAGGTATTCTGATGTCTAAGATGAATTATGGTGCAATCATTTACAACAACACCTCCACTTCTAATTTGAGAAGGGTGGGATACCACATACGATAACACCTGTTTTCCACTTGCTACAGCACCTCTAACACATCATGGCACCCTTTACTTGGGACCAGGATGACTTCCCCCTACATCTATATGTGCATTGAAGAGCCCCTGACATCTTTAGAAACACTTGACAACAAAATGTGAGATTTAGACACAATTCATATATTTTCTATAAAAATTTCCCTTTTTCTTTATTGCTGAGGACATCTGTATGAAAGAGACTTGCTGTCCCTTGGACTTTATCTGCTCTTTATGCTTGCCTATATCTGACACTCACAATCTACTGTTTAAGGCATCATAATACTCTCCACATCAACAGATTATGATGTCATAAACAGAACTGTGATGTCAGATGTAGGCAAGCAGCCAGAAAAAAAAAAAATAGGGTGGTGGTCCTGTTTATATGCAAGTGTCCTTAGTAACAAAGCAGTAAGGGTAAGAATTATAGAAAAAAATATTAAATATAAATTGACTTGTGTCTAAATATTACATTTTTTCAAAGTTATCACAATGGTGTCAGGGGCTCTTTAAATCTTGGATGCCTTATAGATAATGTGCTCTGTCACCAGATACCACCCACCTGGTGGCGTGGCTTTGCTCCAGTTGTGATGGCCGCCTAACTACGGAGCTCTGCTGACCTGGGGATTACTGACGGATTATTTGCGCCTTAAAAGTCCATTTTTCTTTCGGCCTCATACATCTTCAAACTCTGATACTACTCGAGAGGGTATAAACTGAAATATTACCCCTTACCACTAACTTCCTCATCCCAAGCAATTGGCGGGAAAATCATGCTTGCAATGTCGCAGTGCAAAGGACTTGAGGTGCCCAGGGTCCTATCTATCTAGCAGATTACAGAAATGTTCACTGCACTGGTGTATCATATGACGGGAAGTGACCTTGGCTTCTAACAACATGACCTCAGCCATACGGCAAATGGATACTAGGATGCTTAAAAACTGAAGCCCAAGCAAATCGGAACTCGGACAAAATTGAGTCTCTTACAGTCCTAGTGCAAGAACAGGAGAGCACAATACAGAATTTGCAGAACAAAATGGACGACATTGAAAACAGAAGTCACCGTAACAACCTCCATTTTCTGGGCTTCCCCAAAGGGGTTGAAAAGGGGCAATCTGTAGACTTCTTATATGAGGCATTACCAGAGGTACTATGGCATGATCTCCCCCCGGACTTCACAATTGAAAGGGCCCACAGGACACTTAATCCTAAACCGAGGCCTAGAGAGTGGCCTAGGCCCCTTAGAGCATGAATACTCAATTTTGCTGATGAAGAATGGGTCTCTTCCCAGGCTCGAGAGCTCAGGGCTCTATCATGGCAGGGCCATAAAATTCTCATTTTCCAGGACTACTCTAAGGAACTGGCTACAAAATGCAAACAGTATACTGAATGTCGCCGACTGATGCATTCAAAAGGTATTCCGTTCTCATTACGCTACCCTGCTACCATGAGGCTGGAGGTGAATGGGGCACCATTATCTTTCTCTATCCCCGAGGCCCTTAAGGAGTACCTCACTAACCCACAGATCGGTACCAATGCTACTAGCCATAATAATAATAACAACTTAGGGAAAGGTCAGTCTGGGAATTGGGCACCAGACACTACTGCAATGAAGAGAGACCCTGGGGGCAGCTACCTGTTTCAAGGATCCACTCAAGGCCTACCAGCCAGGTCCTGGAAATGCCAGCTGTCTGGAAAGCATACTAGAAGGAGTCACCCTCATGATCGAGAAGCAGAGTCAGAACGTTGAATTCCCAAAGTAGAACACCCTTGTGAATCTGCCCTCGAGAAGTTTGCATCACCGAACCGATATGCAGTCCTAACGCCTGAGGAGCAGTCCAATACAGCTGATTTCCCTGACTACCCTGAGGAGGAAATGGTGCATGAGGCTTCATTGTCTGTCACTATCTACACTTGTACAGCCGCAGAGAAGCCTAATAATGCACCTACCTCTCCACTTCAATGCCAGAATCGGAATGTGGACCTTGGCCCAGACAAGACGGTACCCTCTCCAGCAGTACAGATTTTGCCTCTCCCTGTGGAAGCCCTGGTGGACTGAATCAGATAAGTGTCCCTTTCAGAGGTCAGGGCAGGGGCTGGATATCGTTGGGTGATCCCTAGCTAAGTGGGTAAGTTTAGGGCTGGTGACCAAAGTTCTATTTCATCGCTGACCCCTTGCCTTAATACCTTTGCCCTGTCGCCTGGGGAATAATGTTTGGGATACTGGAGACAGCGTATCAAAGTATATTATATCTGTAATGCAGTCTAATTCACTTTTGAGATTTACAGAGCAAAATTATACATGCTGTACACAATTGTAGTGCATAGTAATGCTGTTTCTATCTAACTTGTCTCCTACGCAGATCCCCCCTTTTCAGTCCCCACGTACCTCAAATGGGAAGGACCCCTGTAATGGGGAACTCCCCCCCCCCCACTCAGGTAGGCAATGTCTGTGAGGACAGCTGGACTCTATATTAGGGGAACCCGGCATCTTATGCGGAACATTGTGCCACTACTATTTAACCCATTTGATCAGTCGTTCCCAAAGGCCCAAGGGCCTCTCTGGTAGATCTGTATTCCAGACACGGTACCAGTTAAGGTGCATCCCGTGAATTTTTTCCCCTTTTTTGACACTCTCCCCCAGGCCTGGTCAGACCAGTGTGTGATCTGGCATCATGCTTTCTATCTGTTTTCTGTTAAATTTTGTGGAGCTTTTCACTTCCATCTACCCCCCCATGGGTAAACGGTTGGAGCTGATAAGAGATGTATATTCCTGGCTCAGTAAACTGACTTCTACCAATGTGCATGTTTGGCACACTGCTTGTAAATAGTTTTTGTGTTTTTGGTTTCATATTAATGTTACTTCTGCTTTTGCATACATGATATGCTGCAATTTCTCTATTAGGTTTAATTTATTATCTTGTGTACTGCTGGGAGACTTTTTTAAAGTGTTAGTACCATTAAGTGTGTGGTATTTACTTCTGATCTCACTGGATACCTGTGATTCCTTGAGCTCTTTAATAGTTTCAAGCACAAGCTTCATGATTTTTCCATCACCCCCTAGGCAATGGATGAAGTTTCCTTCATAACCTGGAATGTCAGGGGTCTAAACATGCCGGTAAAGCGGAAGAAAGTGCTGACACATTTGAAGAGATTAAGGGCCCAGGTCACCCTCCTACAGAAGACAATGTTAACTAGACATGATCATGTACAACTGTTAAGAGACTGGGAGGGGAAGGAGATCCATGCAGGTGCCCCTACAAAAAGAAAGAGGTGTAGCTATCCTGCTCCATAAGGCTCTGCCATGGAACATTATACGGAGTTTTTCAGATCCAGAGGGCCACTGGGTCATAGTTTGGGTTGATACCCCGAATGGCAATATCCTTATGGTTAATATATATGCACCAAACAAGGATAACCCTCTTTTTTTGTAGACCTAACTGCAAAGATAGAGGCCATGTGTGTCCCAGATATTCCTGTTATAGCTGGTGGAGATTTTAACCTTACTCTGATCCCTATATTCGACACAAGTGACTCGAGTAGAGAAACCCACAACCGTTGGGCCCACACCGTCCACAATCTATGCTTAGAATATCAACTGGTTGATATTTGGTGCCTTTCTCACCCCAAATATCGGGACTATACATTTCAATCTGGAGTGCATGGCTCTTTCAGCTGACTGGATTTCTGGTTGATTTCACAAAATCTAACCCATTTAGTCATCACCTCTTGTATTCTCCCTATGGTCATTTCTGACCATGCCCCAGTCCATCTGCTTATAGCCTGGGGTGACCCCGCTCCTAGGTCCCCCTCATGGAGGCTTGACCCCCTTCTAATGCAGGACCCAAATTTCTTATACTGGGCAAAATCCGAAACCAAGCTTTTTCTACATGAAAATTCTATCTCAGACACCTCAGCACAGAATGCCTGGGAAACATACAAAGTTACAATAACAGGGAAGATTATAGGGTATGCTGTCAATAGACAGAAAGAGAGAGACAAAGAACTGACAAGATTAAAAGAGAAGCTTGTCCTGGCTGAGCAAGCCTTAAGGGCCTGCTCACACCCTACCCTTCATACCTGCCTAGGCTGACAGGTTCTAACCCTCTGACTTAGGACCAATGAGCTCCTGTCACGGAAGGCAGATCTAGCCATGCTGAGAGTCTAACATTCCTACTGGGAGGGAGGAGAAAAAAGTAGAAAAATCCTTGCCTACCAAATCAGAAAGCAACAGGCGGCTAGATTTATTGCCAGCCTGAAAGACCCAGTGTCTGGCATGATAAAAACGAAGGCACCCGAGGTAAATAGGATCATGACTAACTTTTATGCTCAGCTTGATACCTCATTCCATTCTGAAGCTAGGTCAGACACTGAAGCATTTCTGGACAATCTAACTTACCCTAAAATATCACAAGTCCAAAGGGAATTACTAGATGCCCCCTTCACCGTCTAGGAAATAACAAGCGCTCTACTAGCTTTAAAAACTGGGAAGGCACCTGGAGGGGATGGTTTTCCTGTGGAATTTCTACAAGCCATGGCCCCGATGATTTCTCCCCTCCTAGGCCACGTGTTTGCTGAATCCAAGGACAGAGGACTGCTGCCACCTTCTCTTAGGGAGGTTATCATAACCGTATTGCCCGAAAAAGGTAAGGACCCCACTGTGGCCTCTAGCTACCGTCCTATCTCCTTAATAAATTCAGACAATAAGGTTTTTGCTAGGGCTCTAGTGAACAGATTAAATCCCCTTCTCCCTTCCTTAATCCACCCCTCCCAAGTGTGGTTTATTCAAGGCCGATAGAGCACTGATCATACCCGAACCCTTCTTAACCTCATTCATTTGGCCAAGCAAATTAACACCCCATCGGCTGCCTTAGCAATTGACTTCGAAAAGGCATTTGACTCTATTGAATGGGATTACTTACATTCTGTACTGCACCATTTTGGCCTTGGGCCACAGCTTTTGACTAATGTCTGGGCATTGTACACATCCTCACAAGCCCGAGTGAGAACTAACTCCTTACTGTCTGATCCCTTCCCACTCCATAGAGGCACCAGGCAAGGATATCCTCTTCCCCCTTATTATTTGTCCTGGCAGTGGAACCCCTGGCGTCAGCCATCTGTCAAGCTGACAATATTAAAGGGATCCAACAAGGAGATACTTGTTTCACCACTTTAATGTACACTGATAACCTGCTAGTGACTCTGGCAAATGTCAGTACCTCTATTCCCCTTTGCTATCCCTTCTAGATCAGTTCACTCACATTTCCGGCCTGAAAGTTAATCAAACCAAAACCAAAATTCTCCCCCTAAACCCAGCCTGTCACTTGGGGTGCATCCCCCAAATGGACCTTAAGTAAGCAATATGATACAATGGGGTGTGCATTAGACAGTTCTAATGCACGGCTAGGGGGACATAGCGAGGCACGAGTCCACAGGCTGAGTGCGTCCAGTCCCCTAACCGTGCATTAGAACTGTCTAATGCACATCCCCAGAGTGGCTTATTGTGCTTATAAAATGGGTCTGTGTATTCTAAATAGGGGTTCTAGTTTTAGCTGTGCATTAGACACATCTAATGCATGGCTAACAACCAATCAGATTGCTTGAAATCCTTTATCCATTTTATAGATGGTCCCAAGACACCATTACATAGCTGGGGGTTAAGATAGGTGCCAACATCAACAAATGGTGGGACAATAACCTAAATCCCTTGATCTCTGAGTGCAAAAGGGAGCTAGCATGCTGGACCCGCCTGAATCTCACCATAGCTAGGAAAATCACAGCTTTCAAAATGTCTATGACACCAAACATTTTCTGTATTCTATCACATATTCCCCTCTTTCTGCCTCGACATTGGTACCAAAAACTGGAGAGGATGGTAGGCTCCTTCCTCTGGGGCCCCTCTCACCTCAATTTCAGCTGAAATGCTCTCCGGGCACATTGGAGTTGGGGTGATGGGTGCTTCCATGGTTGGAAGGATACAAATTGGCATATCAATGCTCTTAGACTGTAAAATGATTCCAGACCATCTCCATCAGCTCTCCTCAGTGGCAAAAAATAGGACAAATGCTTGGCCATACCCCTTTGTTAGCCTCCTTATTGTGGTCCCCTAGAAGTCATACTCTCTTAAAACACCCCACCATAGCCCCCTCTATCCATTACTGGGCATTGATCTATAAGAAACTAAAGATGCATCCGCACCCCTTATCCCACACCCCTTTATGGCACAATTCCCATATACAAATAGGTGGCTGCTAAGTATACTGGCCAACTTGGTTTAGTAAAGATATACACTTCCTAAGTGATATTCTGCTCCCCAACACTGAGACAATTGTGACTTTTCAATATATGCAAACTCATTGGACCCTACCCAATTCAGACTTTTGGCGGTATCTACAGTTACAGGATGCAATTCACTCAATTATAACTCACAGTAACCTCAGAGTGGATGACTTGTCTCTTATTCAACAATGTGTCCTACTGAAAAAAGGTGTGGCTGGAGCTATTTACACCTCGCCAAGAAACTCCTTATCCAATCCAACATCCTTAATTAAGGCCAAATAGGAGAAGGCTTTGCACATACAAATTTCTGACAGACAGTGGAAAAAGTGTTGGAATACAGCCCACACTGCCTACAGAGATACCCGAAGTAGACTGATTCAAAACAAAATCATGCATTTTTGGTATAGAACTCTCTCAGTACTTTGCAAGGCTAAGGTCTTGTCTCATGGCAAATGCTGGAGATGTCTCCAGCCAGGAGGAGATTTAGTTCATATACTATGGGAATGCCCTCTAATCTCACCTCTCTGGCTAGGTGTTGCACAAATAGCCAGTGGGATCTTAGGCCAAAACATTTTACTCTCAGCTCCCTTGATGCTGCTTGGATTGCAGTTCACTACTCCACATCCCCCCCCCCAACTTTAGATGGCTAATGTTATCATGCATTGCAGGTAAAACGTTCTATTCTATGCAATTGGAGAAGCCCAACCTTATCCTCCTTAACAGACATTGTATCGTCCCTTACACTCCTGTGTGCATTAGACAGGCGCTCTCACTTATCCTTAGAACAACAGGATAAACTGCATCTATGCTGGGCTCCATACATGGCATATCTGGACCCCAGAGCGGGTATAGGGTGAGCATACCTCTCAATTGTCCCTGATTTTCAGGGACGTCCCTGATTTTGCCTCAAAATTTTACTCTGTCCCTCCTAAAATTTGTGTTTTTGTGGCTAAACAGCAGGGACTATAAGCACAAAACAATGTCAAGCATTACATTTACAGACTTGTTCTTCTTTAGAAAATGTATTTTGCACTAAGCCCCATATTCTACCACCTTTCTGGGTGGATATCTCTAATTTTGAAGCTGTGTCCCTGATTTTGGTCCTTTGTCCCTGATGTTTTTAAGCCATGTCCCTGATTTATGAGGCAGGGGGTTGAGAGGTATGAGGGTGAGAGCATACACCCAGAACCCTGTGTTTACCCTGTTTATTGACCCAGCAATTGCTTTACTGACTTCTCTTACAACAATCATTTTTTTCCTTTTTTTTTTTTAGGTGCAGCATTTTTTTTTCTCCTTCTTTCCTCCTCAGCAAATATGATATACAGCAGATGTGTATATAGTTGTCATTAGGACATCTTAGTAATGTATAGAACTTGCATTCTGGCACACAAGCCTTGTATTTTATTATATTAATGCCTTAGTTTACTTAGTGGTGATCTCTCTCAATTTCAGAAGAGGCCATAATGACCACTGGAAGGTATTACTTTCTGAACATCGATAGCCCTGTCCAATCTCAGCAGCGGTACCTCCTACTTGGTCGGGACCATGCAACACAGGACAATGAGGTAAAGTGGTGCAACAACACACCTAGAAGCGTCTGCCCCTCTTACTGGCGTTAGGCACCTACTTGTCCAAACTAGGTCACATGAGATATTTGTGGTTTCATGAAGAAGTATCATACCTACTGTATGCCTCTACTAGAACTGTATAGTTTTATTCTACATACATTTCCTATATGAACAAGGCTTAAATTAATGTGCTATGAACGCTCTATTGTACCAACTACATTATGTATGTTCTCTTTCCTTTTTTCTGTATTCATCTTTCTGTGTTTTCTCTGTTTGTTTTCTGAAAATGAATAAAGCATGTAACTCAAAAACAAAATACCACCCACCTCAGTGTCGCTGTTAAGAGTGACACCATATGCATGTGTTTTTTTGTCCTATGGTCAAGTCTTTCTAGCTACCCCTAAAACCTGCACTACCTTGGGTGACCTTGCCTTCTCTTGCTTCGTGCCAAAACTTTGGAACTTCCTGGCAGTGGCATGGAAGACTTAGGCATCTGTGCCTTACCTCCCGCCACCCTGGTGACCCATGTTCGTGGTGCAAGCGGGTCGCAGGGGGTTGGCCAGGAAGGGAGAGGATTGAGCATCCAGAGGACAGTTTCCTCTCCCAGAGAGGGTGGGGAACTTGGACTGGCACATACCTGACTCCTAGCAGAGGCTAGGTTTTGGCATGCTGAGTCCCATACATTGGGTGGTGGATTAGGAGCAGTCAACTGATGTGCAGCATGCAGACATGTGCGCTGCATGCCACTGTCAGCATTGCACACTGCCCCTCCACAAAGAAAAGTGGAAATAAAAATCCTGGCCACACGGTAGGAACTCTGTCCCCCACAGGTGCCACTCCCGAGATGATACTTCCCTGGCTGGATCCGTTCCTGGTGGGTTGAGTCATTCCCCACCAACCTGCCATGAAGGGTAAGTCATGGGAGCACCAGAGAGGGGGTCTGATCCATGGGGAATGGCGCTGGGAGTGGTGGAAGAAAGGAAAGAGACAGCCAGTTTGGGGAGGAAAAAAAGTACCATAAAAAAAAAACTTTGTAACTTCTTCTCTCCGAGCATTCATTGTGTCCCTGTGTATCAGATGTTCAGGTCTAACCACAGGAACACTCTGTTACTGCAGTATATCTATATCTATACCTACATCTATATCTCTCTCTATCCCTCTCTCTATCTCTATGTCGGTACATCTATGTAATACATATAATATATTTCTGTACCTGACATTTTTCTCTAAGGGTATTGTAGGTCACTTTAAATAGACAGAGACTACATTTTGTCTCTACACGTAGATCATGTTATCTGTACACACCCAATTCAGGGGCAGACTAGGGGCCAGAGAGGTCTTTTTCTGCCTCCAGATTTCTATGATTCTATGCATTCCTATTCGTGGCACTGCCATAATATTGCTAACTAAATATAATGCCTGCATCCATAAAGCAGACTTTATCCCTAGTTATTTTTAATTTTCTATCAAAACTCTACGGATTTGCTATGCACTGAGTTCTTTGTAACCTGTACTGTGTCTGTAACTGTGGAAATGTATTGCATCTTTCCCTCTTTTGTATTGCACTGTATAACAGCCCAGTTTATGATGGGTGGTAAGTGCCACAGAAGCTGGGGATGGAGATGGGGCTGGGAGGTCACACAGCCAAATGGGGCAGCTCCAGTATCAAGAGGATAAATAATTATTTAAAAAAATAAAATAGAAAAACATTGTGTAAAATGATGATGACATAGTGTCCAAGCTAGGTATGATCAGAGATATCGAGTCTGAGTGAAACAATATCAAGAAGTGCTAGATAGGGCTAGGTTGTTCGGACAGCCACCACCCCTAGAAGGCGATATACTGTAACTCTCTGAGAAGTACAGAGTTGAAATTAATACCCCTGACAGTTAATATTTCCTTGGGAATACCCAATCTGCTAAACAGTTTCACCAACTCTTCTGCAATCCTCTCAGTAGTAATGGACCTCAGGGGAATAGCCTTGGGGTAATGGGTTGCGTAATCACAAACCACCAGAATAAATCTATTACCCTTGGCACTCTTTTCAATAGGCCCCATGATGTCCATCGCCATTCCCTCAAAGGGGATAGTCACTAATGGAAGGGGTTCTAGAGCCACCAGGTCTTGCCTACCTATTTGGGCCACTTTCTGGCACTCTTCACAGGCCTTACAGTAATTGGCTACTTGTTCATGACTATTGGGCCAATAAAATCTTTGTTAGAGTTGAGACAAGGTCCTGTCCCTCCCAGCATGCCCAGCACATGGAATATCATGACCCAAATACAACAATTGTGTTCCATACCTTTCTAGGACAACCAATTGTTCTAACTCCTCTCCTGTCTTTGAGTTAGTACACTCCCTATACAAGATATTATCTTTAATAATCAATTTAGGGGCACCTTCAGATGTACATTTCCCCACCTGTTGAAAGAAAGGAGTTAGTGTGCTATTACATTTCTATTCTTTGGTTATTTCACATTCAGGTATAGCAAAGTCAATATTATTTTGCTGCTGCTGTTTCCATTTCACTTATAGGGTATGTTTGGCTTTCCTGTACTTACCAGGAGTATCCAAAATGTCTTCATCAAAGGGAAATGTATCCCCCAGGCATTTCTCTTTCTGGTTCTGGGCCCTTGTTGTGACTGCAGACACCTGTTCTTTGTCAGCCAGCAAAGTCAAAGTGTGGTTAATTATGTCCTATGACTACTAAAACAGGAAGTCCTGGTACCAGTCCTGCAGGCACAGATGTTTCTTGGCCCTGGATATTCATCACCATTTCAGTAGTGGGGTACCTGTGCTTGTCACCATGGGTACATACAACATCCGTTGGGGGCCCATTCGCAATTTTGACACATTGGGACCGGGCAGAAAAGTAACTGGAGCACCAGGCCAGGGGGCCTGTGGAGAAACCAAGTTGGTGGAGTGAGTTGAGAAGGAGAGGGTGGCAGACTGTGTCGAAGGCCTTGGATAGGTCTATGAACACAGCTCCTGCAATGTTACCGGCGTCTAGGGAGGAGTGCAGGATTTTGGTGAATTCTAGGAGGGCTGTGGTGGTGCTATGGCCAGAGCAGAAGCCATGTTGCTCTGGGCATAGGATGTTATACTTGGCTAGGTATTCAGTAAGTTCGGCGGCCACCACTTTTTCTAGTGCTTTGGGGGGGGCAGAATGGAGATGGGTCAATAGTTATTAGGGGAGGCTTTGTCACCACTTTTATGGATGGGGGTAATGACAGCTGTTTTCCAGACACTAGAGAATTTCCCTAGGCATAGGGATTTATTGAGTAGGTCTGTTAGGGGGACTAGGACCACGTCGAGGACTAGTCGAAGGAGCCTGGCATCTAGGGGATAATTTATAGAGTTATTGCTGTTTAGCGCTTTTTGTAGGTAAGGATGAGCTTTGCAGGGGGATATTGTGTGCAGGAGGAAACAGGGATGCTGCAGGGTTGGAGGTGGGGATTGGGGCACGGGGTCAAATAAACCGCTAGGGAGAACAGTGCTGAGATCTGAGAAGGTGGTGTTTAGACAGTTTGCTATGGTGAGTGTGTCTGTGGAGGCAGTGCCATTTATCGTGAGCTGGGAGAGAGGTGGGGAGAGAGATTTCCCATTGAGTTCTTTGATGTTATTCCAGAAGGTCTTTGCAGACCCCTACATGGTTGCGAGAGTGATTGATAGTGGTCTGCTTTGGCCTTACGGATGGCTCGAGTGCATTTATTGTGAGTGGCGTTATAGGAATGTCTGTCCACCAACCTGCACGATTCTATGGCTTTGTGCCAGAGATTATCCTTGTCTCTCAACATTTGGAGTAGGGAGGGGGTTATCCATGGGGCATGTTGCCTTTTGGTGCGGAGTTTGGTGAGTGGAGCATAGAGGTCACAGGCCTTGGTGAAGGTCTGTGTAAACAGAGTGAGTGCAATGTCGACGCTGGGGGCTGTATTAATGGGGGACCAATCTATCTGGGTTAGCAGCTGTTTACATTTTTTTAACCCTCCTGGGTGGAGATGCCTTCTGAAGGTTGTTTGGGCTATGGGTTTGGATGTGGAGGAGGTCCATTGGAATAGGATGGGTGAGTGGTCAATTAAGGAGTCGGGAAGTACTTGTATATCCTGGATTTTGTGGGGGCGGTTAGAGATAAGGATGTCCAGGAGGGTGCAGGTACCAGTAGATGTGAGGAGTCTAGTGGGTTGGGTAACTAATTGGACCATGTCAA
Organism: Neoceratodus forsteri; assembly: GCA_016271365.2. Classification (NCBI taxonomy): domain Eukaryota; kingdom Metazoa; phylum Chordata; order Ceratodontiformes; family Ceratodontidae; genus Neoceratodus; species Neoceratodus forsteri. The sequence goes on from CM057452.1 coordinate 130,129,410, forward strand.
TGCCTGAGAATGAGTCCTTAGTTGGTGCTGCAGAGGGGCCAAGCCAGTTGACGTTGAGGTCCCCTACTAGTGTCCATTCTGCATTGTGTGGTAGGGTAGATAGGTATTCGGTGAGGGATGTGATGGCAGTCTTTTGGTTCTTAGGGGGTATGTAGGTGACTGTGAGGTATAGTGGGGCTCTGGAGGGGTCAGGGGTGATTTTTAGGATGAGGGCTTGTGCTCCGTTTGTGAGTTTGGGGGGTGGGAGCATGTGACCAATAATGTTGTTGGCGATGTAGAATGCACAACCACCCCACGCTTTCCTACCCTGTCTTGCCGTTGTAGGGTATATCCAGGGAGTGAGACAAAGGTGTCGGGAGTAGATTTGGAGAGCCAGGTCTCCACTAGGGCAATGATGTCTGGTTGGTGAAGGGTTGCCCAACATTGAAGCGCTGCAGTTTTCTTTGGCAGGCTGTGTATATTCAGCGAGGCAATGTGGAGTCCAGAGGATCTGGTAGGTGGAGTGGTGGGGGCAGGGCCAGGATTAGGGTGGATATTACCAAAAAGGTGTAGAAGGATGACTAAGGCTCTAATCATAGGGCGGCATGTTGTTAGAGTTTTGGGGGAATGTTTAGAGGGAGGGGAGGATGTAGTGGGGTAGGGGATGGGCAGGGTTTGGAGGGATTGGTGGATGCAGAAGGGCTGGCGCCTGGGGCCTGGGTGGGTGCTGTGGTAGGGGCTGCCAGTGGGAGGTGGATGCAGGGTCCAGTGTGTGATGACAAGGTGAGGGGTGGCTAGATCTGGAGAGCTGCAAAGGTGCAGTCCACAAGGGGCATAGGGTGAGGTGTGGCAGGTGGGAGGTGAAACCCAGGGTGGTAATGAGGATGAGGCACAAAAGGTGAAATTGAGCAGACATAGTGCTTAGATAGCTTTGGGGGAAGAACAAAGAGGTTGTGGGGGGAGCCAGAAAAAGCTGTAGGGGCTTTGTGATATGCCACGAAACAGTGGTTTAAAAAGATAGCCAGATATGATGGCTGAGTGGCAGTGCTGTTGACTTTGGCAGCAAGGGTGTAGGGTTCAAAGCCTGCAATAACACCCAGAATATATTTTAGCAGACTATGGGGGTTAGGGGCTTTTAGAGTCTTAAAACCTATAGCAAACAATAGTCTGATGTAATAGCTGAGTGGTGGAGTCGCTAAGTGAGATAGCAGGAGTGCAGGGTTCAGTGCCTGCAGTGGCACCAAGAGAGAAATGGTGAAATATTTTGGCAGAGTAGGGGGGTCAGAGACTATGAGAGCATTAGAAAGTAAGGATAAGATAGCCAGATATAATGGTTAAGTGGTAGAGCTGCAGACTCTGACAGCAAGGGTACTGGGTTTGAAAGCAGCAGTAGGACAGAGGATAGGTATTCTTGTTTCTAAGAAGGGAGAAGGAAGGGTTAAAATCTTGACAGTAGAAGTAGATATTGGCCTGGTTTGTTGGCTTAGTGGGTGGGCTACAGACTTTGGAATAAGGGGAACAAGGTTTGAGGCTTGCAAGGGGCCTAGTGATGGGATGAAGCAAAGGAGGGAGAAGAGAAGACAGCAGAAAGGATTAGGAGGGAACTGCAGAGACTCCTAGTGGACATGGATTGCAATAGTTGCTAGGAAGGAGTGGTTGGAGTGGTGCAAGAGTGGATAGTGCAGCAACCCCTAATGGTCAGAGTGTATAAGCTGCAAGTGGGAGAGTTGACACTTGGTAAAATAATGGGTAGGTCATGTGATGTGACACGTGACCTGCCAGCAACAATAAATGGACCAACACCCCTGCGTTGGGGCGGGTGGGAAGAGCCACACCACAAGCAGGCTGGAGGGAAGGAGGCTTTACCTCTTAAAGGCTCTAAGCAATCCCCAAGTTCAGGCTCCTCAGCTGGGCAGTGTTAAATAAAGTGATTGATTGAAATGAACTTATGCACATTACACAACACCTCTCTGGGTGTTTGGCATCATTCCAGGGACTGAATGGAAAAAGAATGAAAAGAGAGAACTAGTAGGAAGTTTAGTAGGGATATCAAAGAGCTACACTAGGTGGCCAATGTAGGGTAGAGGGGAAAAGAAAAGTGAAGAGAAAAAAAGTTAACTGTTGCACAACAGATGTTCAAACAACATGAAGTCTTGCTGTATTCTGACTATATGCAGTTAGCCCCAGCACTTGAACTGCTCCGGAGAGGAAAGGGTTAACTCTATGCCAAGGCATAGAACGTTGAGCTCGAGCTTGGTTTTCAAACCTCTGTCCCAGGTACTCCTGAGTGTAACCGTCAGATTCTTTACTCTGCCTAATTGAGAAGTCGCTCCGGAGATCCTCTCCTCTCCTTCACTCCGGTTCGGTCACAGTAAATACCGGTCAGTTTTTCCTAACCGTTTATTTCTGGTGTTCACATCTCTGTCCCGCTACAGTAAGTGTATTAGTAGGTAGTAGAGTGCTTTTTGTGAAGAAATAGTTTTCTTTTCGGTTTCTTTCCGGTAGGTCTAGTCAGGGACTGAAGTACAGTGGATTCTGCTTATATGCAAATAGTTGGGACATACCCGGGATGTGCATACAAACAAAACACTATGTAAACAATAGGCAGGAGAGAAAAAAAAATGAAACGGGAAGCACTGTATAGAAATAGTGATTTTACTTCACACAATAGGGGTTAAAAACAGAAAAATTACAGCTTTACTGCATTCCATTCTATGAAATTTAATACACACAGTTAAAAATGACTCTGGTTTTAAAAACTCAGTAATAAAAGACTGTTTACAGTTGTTCGTGGTTATGCTCTCGAGGTGGGACTTGAACATATAAAACCAGTTGAAGTCTTGTTTTTCTCTCCGCTCTACAAAATGTCTTATTTTTAACATCATTGCCCATACCTCGGATGTTGTTGGTGGGACAATGTCTTGCTCGCCATCCTCGTCCTCATCTTCATCTTCCTCTGTTCCCTGAACAGATGAGCAGATGTCTTCATCTGTCAAAGTACCAGTAGTCCGTTCCAGTGCATCTGTTTGGGCATATTGGAGGAAAGTTGTTTGGTCCATCCCGGTCGGTGGTGGTACGGGGTGGGTTCTGTCATGGCTCCCAGATCTTCTGTTCGTATGCCCACTTTAGCGAAGCAGTGCCGCAGTGTGTCTGAGGTCACATCAGTCCATGCAGCATGAAGGAGATGGATTGCATCCAGCACACTGATGGCTTTTGCAAGCTGGTTAAACTCCTGATGTGACTGATTGATCGCCCCTATAAGTTTATTGATGATTCACTTCCGGTAGTGGACATTTAGATTTTGAATGACCCCCTGGTCCATCGGCTGAACCACTGCTGTGCAATTTGGTGGCAAAAAAACAAGATTAATGTTCCTGAGGTTCACCGGCTTATGAGCCGGACAATTGTCCACAATCATACAAATTTTCTTTCTTTGCTGGATCATTTTTTTGCCCAGTTCAATTAGCCATGAAGAAAAAATGTCACTTGTCTTCCAGGCATTACTGTTTGCACGATATTGTACAGGTAAAGCTTCAGTTGTAACCCCATGAAAGCAACGTGGCTTTTAGACTTGCCTATTATCAGGAGTGGTACCTTTTCTGACCCGTCGTCATTGCTCACAACCAGAACAGACAGACATTCTTTTGCCTTTTTATGCCCACTGAGGGGCTCACTTTTTAAAGTCAATGTCCCATCAGGTGTGGCTCTAAAAAATAAGGCAGTCTCATCTGCATTGTAAATTTGGAACAAGGAATATCCTCGCAAGATGTCAGGGAGCACACTGGTAAGCCAATCATCAGGTGCAACAAAATCTGATTCTGCTCATTCTCCATGTGTGCGATGGTAGGTGATCTGGTGTCTTTCCTTCCATTTAGACAACCAGCCGGCTGTGGGTTCAAATTCATCGATTTCCATCATTTCAGCCAGTTGTTTAGCCTTCTCTAGCAATATGGGACCAGACACAGGAACCCCACGGTCGCGGGATAGGGAGAACCAGCATAGCAAGGCCTCCTTGACCCTGCCATCCTTCCCCTCCTGTTTTCTTTTGCATCCCTTGTTGCACCCCTTCCGCCAGTCATCCAGGAGGAATTTTTTTTTTTTTTAAGGATACGGCCAATGCTGGAAACATCCACCTCAAATTCAAGGGCAAGCTCCTTTCTGGAAACACCTGGTAGCTCTGCCCTTTCAAGCAGCTTTACTTTTTGCTCCAGGTTCAAAACCGTTCGTGACACTTGTCCATTCTAGCAGGAATGAGATGATTAAACACAGCAAAGCTTTTAACAGGTAACTCATCTAATTTACAGTGTTAAACTGCTTAATTGAACAAAAGCTGATGCTTGTTTTATTTCCTTAGCAACTGTTGTTAGTGTGACAAACATAATTGGAAACAAACTGACAGCAGTACCTGCGCTTAATTGCCTCCCGTTCGCACCTTTTTAACTCCTTTTGACACCTTTCTCAGGCAAGAACAAAGGAATCTGCCAGTAAAAAATGTACATACAACCGAAAATCATGCTGCACACAAGCAGTTGTTTTAACATGGCAGGTGTAGGAAAAAAAACGTGACATCGGGATTGTGTGCATACAACCGAAATATGCACACAACTGAATGGCATACAAGTGGAATGTACTGTAATTGTCTTTTATCTGTCTTTAGAAAAAAAAAAAAGATTTGTGTGTGGTTTCCAGTATTTACTGGTACCTGAAAAAAACGACGAATTTTGGGGGGTTTTCAACCAACCTGTGACACGGTCGGAACCGATAGGTTTGGTTAGTTGCCTGGCTTGAACGCTGGTAAGGGTGACTTGTGTTATTGAGGCATGTCTGAGAAACCCAAAAAGAAAACCGGGCCCATGGGGTTTCAGCACTGCACTGAGTGGGGGGAGGCCTTTGCCTAGGCTGACTCCTACCTCATCTGCGTTTCTTGTCTGGGGTTTGACCACCTCAAGGAAGACTGCCAAATCTGCAAGAACTTTCCTAAAGCCACTGCTGAAAAACATTTAAGTAGACTAAAGGAAAGAGAGGCCAAAAAATCCGCTGACCAAGATGGCCAGCCCGGTTCAGTTCCGGCCGAACCTGAGGGGGTGCCCACTGACCTGGGCGATACCCCATCAGGCAAGAGAAGAGCCGATTCCATGGAATCGGTTCCTACAAAGAGAAAATGCAAGTTGGCTGGTTCGGATCCTGGTCCCCATGTTCCAACCGCCGACAAGATAGCCAAAGTGATAGCTATTGTGCAGTTGCTTCGCTCGGTTCCGACCAAACTGGCACCGTCTCAGGAATGGTTGGTTCAGTCGGACTTACCTGCTTCTTACAATGAACCTGAAGCATTTTATGAGGGCGAATGTGAAGGAGACGAAGATGATGAAGATGAAGATTATGAAGGCCTAGATGAACCTATTGAGCCCAACATCTCCCCAGACAGGCCTTCCAATGTGTCTCCTCCCAGGCTTTCTGAGTCCCCTTCCCTCTTCTTGTTTTACAGGAAGGTGGCTGAGACTCTTCAGCTCCCTGTGGAAGAAGCGGAATAGGATCAGGAGGAGCCTGACTATGTTGAGATGATGGATGTCCAGAGTTCAAAAGGGTGTCTATCCCTCTGCACAAGTCCCTGGGGAAACAGACCCAAAAAATATTACAACTTCCAACATCCATAGCTCCTGTGGTTAAGAAGATGGACAAGAGGTATGCTCTGTCAGGTCCTGGAACGGAATTCCTTACCACTTATTGCAGCCATGTTGGGGTAGTGCAAGCTGCAGCCTGTGACAAGGCTAATATTACCCTGGCATCTCACCCCCCAGATAAGGATTCCAGGAAAGTGGATGCCATGGATACGAAACAGTACTTGGCATTCTCTTTGGGACTCAGGCAATCCAACTACATGGCATATACAGCCAGATACCAGAAGTCTAGGTGGGATACGATTCTGGAGCTGGCTAAAAATGCCCCTCCCCAGCTGGCCAAGCAGCTGGGGCAGGTGGCTGTGGATGGCATCGAAGCTTCTAAGGTCCAGTTTCATGCTGCTGTGGACTCGAATGGTGTTCATTCTAGGGTTATGGCTACATCTGTTTCCATGAGAAGATTTGCCTGGCTCAGGTGTACCAGATTGTCTCAGGAAACCCAGACCAAGGCCATGGATTTTCCTGCCACTGGAAACTCTCTGATTGGGGAGCAAACAGAGACTTACATGAAAAAGATGGGCGAGTACAGGACCACATATAGGAGTGCTGCAGCCAAAGAAAAACAGACCACTCCTCAGAGGCAGCAATCTAGGGCTGGCAGGGGCAGGCCTTTTCAAAGGCCTTTTTACCAGGCCCAGGCCTCCTCCTCTTTTCAGCAGAGGGGGTTCTTTAGGGAAAGAGGCAGAAGGATGATAACAAGGGCTGCATCCTCCTCTCAGTCTAAGCCCCTTGCCAAACAGACACCCTGATGGGTCAGTCAGGGTCGCCTCCCCAATCCCTGTAGGGGGAAGACTGGCTCACTTTTTCCAGGCCTGGAAGTCTATCACTTCAGACAGGTGGGTCCTGGAAGTAGTGAGCCAGGGTCTTGCTCTTAGCTTCAACAGGTTCCCAAGGCTGATAGCAAAGGCTTTGTGTCCTTCCTCTCCAGAGGAAACACAGGCCTTGGAGGCATAGGTCTCATCTCTACTGCTCCTGCAAGCAGTGGAAAAGTTTCCTCTCATTCACAGAGGAAAAGGATTGTACTCCAGGTACTTCCTTACCCTGAAAAAGACAGGGGAGTGGTGACTCATCCTAGATCTACAATACTTAAACAAACACATATTAAAGCCAAAGTTCAAGATGGTGACTCTGGGATTAATCTTCCCTCTCTGAGGCCAGGAGACTGGCTAGCCTCCCTGGATCTCAAGGATGCCTATTTCCACATACCTATCAGGCAGTCCCACAGAAAGTACCTCAGATTTGAACTGCCCTCAGGCCATTATCAGTTCAGAGCAATGCCTTTCAGTCTAACATCTGCTCCAAGGGTATTCACCAAGTGTCTAGCAGTAGTGGTGGCCTTCCTCAGGAAACAAGGCATCTTACTGTTCCTTTATCTGGACGACTGGCTCATAGTAGGCCAGTACACATACCAAGTCAGGTCAGCTCTAAGGGTCACTCGAAACCTTCTAGACTCCCTAGGATTCATCCTAAATCTGGAAAAGTCTGTTCTGGAGCCAACCCAGCTCCTCACAGTTACAGGAGTGGAGCTGGACACTGTTCAGGCCAAGGCCTTTCTTCCTTCCTCAAGGGTCCAGTCCCTCATCACTCTGGCTTCCACTTTTCATCCACTTGTGTCTCGGCCAGCCAGATACTTCTTGCAGCTCCTAGGCCACATGGCAGCCTGCACTGCAGTGGTGCAAGGGGCAAGGTTTCAGATGAGAGATATTCAATTTCATCGAAGAGCCTTTTGGTCTCAGAGAAAAGATCCCCCTTCCAAGTTGGTTCCAGTGTCTCTGACCTTGGTTCAGGCCCTCCAGTGGTTGCTGGAAGAAGACAATTTGAGGTAAGGGGTTCCCTTCCTCAGTCAGGTTCCCACAGTGATTCTCATCACAGACGCTTCCCTGCTGGGATGGGGAGCCCATCTGGATCAGCATACTGCTCAGGGAACTTGGTCTCCTCAGGAGTCTCTTCTACACATAAACCTTCTTGAACTCAGGGCTGCCTTTCTGGCACTCCAGACATTCTCAAACATAATTCAGGGGAAAGTGGTGCAGATCAGGACAGACAACACCACAACCATGTGATACATCAACAAGCAAGGGGGCACTCGGTCCTCGGCCTTATGCACTGAGGTCATGAAAATATGGTCTCTAACTTATTCTCTGCAGGCTTCCCTGATTGCTGTGCTTCTCCCAGGGAAGGACTATGTACTTGCAGATGCTCTCAGTAGGATTTCCCAAGGTCACCACGAATGGGCCCTGAACCCTCTCATTCTTCAAATTATTTTCAAGAGATGGGACACTCCAGAGATAGATCTCTTTGCAGCCCCAGACAACCAGCAGCTCCCTCCGTTCTGCTGCAGACCCCCCTCTCCTAGGGTCTGTTCCTCTAGATACCCTTCTGTTGGATTGGACCAACAGGTTTCTCTATGTCTTTCCTCCCTTTCCTCTGATATTCAGAGTTCTGGTCAAGATCAGATCCCAACCTTGCACAGTGATTCTAGTAGTTCTGGACTGGGCCAGACAACATTGGTATGAATAGATAGGCCACTGACAGAGCAAAGGCCCATGGCACATTTATAAGGTAGAAAAAGAAATGGGCAGACTGGATGGGCCTTGCGGTCCTTATCTGCCGTCAAATTCTATGATTCTATGTATCCTCTACTATTGTCACTATCACTGACAATACCTCTGGGCCTTCACAGACAGTTCAGCCTCCTCACCTCATCTCAGGAAAGGATTCTGTACCCCAAGCTTCATTCTCTCAAGCTAAAGGCCTGGCTTATGAAGAGCTAGAATATGCATGGTTGCATCTTTCTCAATCAGCTCTAGATATCCTTAAGGCTAGTAGAAAGCCTTCCACTAGAGAAACCTATAGTTCTAAATGGAAGAGGTTTGGGTTCTGGTGCTCCCAGAGGCACATGCAGCCGGACTCAGCTGACATTGCCACTGCTTTGGATTATCTGGTGCATCTTAATAGTGTGGGCCTCCGGCATACCACCCTCAAGGCGCATTAGGCAGCTACTTCTTTAGCCTCCCATCCAGTTTTCAAGAAATCTTTCAAAGGGTTGATTCATATCAATCCTCCCTTCCGGGACCCTACTCCGCTATGGGACCTGAATATCTGTATTGCACAGCTGATGCAGCCTCCCTTCGAACCACTTGACTCAGCTGAGCTCAAATACCTGACTTGGAAAACTGTGTTCCTGGTGGCTATCACCTCTGCCAGGAGAATCAGTGAGCTACAGGCCTTATCAGTGGAACCTGTCTTCATTTCATTTCACAGGGATAAGGTGGTCCTTCGCACAAATAGGAAGTTCCTTCCCAAAGTGGTATCAGATTTTCATCTGAACCAATCTATAACACTGCCTGTATTTTTTACTTACCACTCCCCCTCTGGAGAGAGGAGATTACACAGTCTCAATGTAAAGAGGGTTCTGAGTTACTACATAGAATCCACTAAACCCCATAGAAACGACTTCTCTCAGCTGTTTCTGACTTATGGAGAGGTGGGTAAAGGTAAATCTGCCACTAAGAGAACTATTGCTAGCCGGCCCGGTGGTGCTGAGGGTTGAGGGACTGGATGCCACACCTCGCCCCACGCTGGCGAACCGTGTTCGGGAATGAGCACGGGTCGCTGGGGGTCGGTGGGGATGAGGAAGGATTGAGCATCCAGAGGACTGCTCTCCTTCCTTGGGGAGGAGGTGCTGCCCATGCCGGTGCAATAGCACCCCCTGATGGCTACCAGGTGATTGCTTTGCCCGGCCGGCTAACACAGAGAATCAGGGATGCAGCGGACGCCTTTCGAGTGAGCACGGGAGTATGCGCACATCAGGCAGGGTGTCATTGCACGTCCGAGCTCAGGGGAACAACTGTACAAGGAAAATTGACTCAACCTTGATAGGTGACGATGGGGTCCAGGAGCTACCCCCGACGCCCAGCAGTCGTGTATGCCGGCTGACCTCGGAGCTCCCCCGGTCCATGGATTGTCCGCATGCAGGGTTGTGTTCGGTGAGGTGTGGATGCCTGGAAATTGGAGGAGTTAGCCCTTCCGAGTGTCAGGACTGAGTTTCAGATGTGGTGGGATGGAGGTAAGCTGGGTGCCCCCATCTGAGAGAGTTCAGGGCTGAGTGAGGTGGATAAAGAAAAAAAAAAAAAAAAAAAAGAGAGAACTACTGCTAGATGGATTGTCTCTTGTATACAGTTCTGCTATTCAAAATTGGGGAAGGAGCCTCCATCAGGCCTGAGGGCTCATTCCACCAGAGGTACAGCTGTTTCAGTTGCAGCTGCCAGGGATATACCCTTAGTGGAAATCTGTAAAGCAGCCACCTGGAAGACTGTTCACACATTTACCAAGCATTTCTCCCTTGACATCCAGTCAAGAAGTGATGCTAGGTTTGGCATAGCAGTAATGCAGAGTCTGTTCCCAAAATAGGTTCTGTAGATCCCTCCTCCTTGGGGGGTACTGCTTGGTAGTTTGCATATAGTCAGAATACAGCAAGACTTCATGTTGTTTGAAGAAATAATTACTCACCTTAGTAATGTTGTATCTTCTAATGGAATCTTGCTGTATTCTGACCTCCCTCCCTGCCTCCCCTCCTGGAACCTAGTTGTTTTGGGATGTGGGTGGGCAGGTGTAGTGCTGCACCTCAGGGGTGTACTTGGTTGCCTCTTTTTCGAAAGAGGTTCGTTGTTATTACATTTTATTATTATATATTTTATTACCTACTTGGATTCTTTTTGGGGGTTCTCAACTTGAGTCTTTGAACCCTATATGTATGTTTATTGCCTTTTGGCAGAAAATTTTAAAACAATTCTGGATTGTTAGTTAGTTTAGTGCTCATAAGAATCTGACAGTTACACTCAGGAGTACCTGGGACAGAGGTTTGAAAACCGAGCTCGAGCTCAACGTTCTATGCCTTGGCATAGAGTTAACCCTTTCCTCTCCAGAGCAGTTCAAGTGCTGGGGCTAACTGCATATAGTCAGAATACAGCAAGACTCCATTAGAAGAAACAACATTACTAAGGTGAATAAATTTTTCTTTTGGTAGCTAGGAAATAAGGAGATAGAAAAGTGGTCCATCAGTCATAGCCGAGGGTGTAGCCTAACTCCGCTACACGGGGCAGTTTACTTATTTCCTGGGGGGTAGTAACCTGTTCTTTATCCACAGGAGTTCCCCACCACTACCCCAGGTGGAGGCACCGTGCCACATTTGCTACCACTGCAGAACCCAGGCCGGCTCCTCGGAGGTGTGTGCTGAATTTCCAGAGGGCCCCAGTGCAGCCAAGGTGAGTCAAAGGGCTATTACACAATATTTACCTGCTTGACAGTCCAGAGGTAGAAGAGTGTGGGTCAGGAACTAAACAGGCAGAAAAAAGTGGAACCGCATGTGTTTGGGGACAGGAGGCACCGCGTTTTTGCCATTTGATCCAGTGTCTGCTTGTTTTTTTTGTTTTACAGAAATGTTTTCCTCTCCTGTTGTTGGTAGGTGTAAGATATGGAGAGTGTTCCCCATGTGTATCGGGGTTGTGACGAATGGACAAGAGGTAATGGGTGGTTTTGTCTCAGGTTGGGGATGCTATTGTAGAGGACAGTTCTGGATAACGATCGTGGAAAAATGAGCAAGCAAGCAAAGTTGTAGTAAATCCTAGCTGGTCATTTTTCTGCTATAGTATCGGCTTCACCTTTTTACCAGGGAGATAGGAGGGCTTCTGTGAATCATCCTATGTAGTCCTGTATTTAAGACTGTAAGTTCTGTTTCTATTTACTAAGATTACATGTTTTAAAAGAGAAGACAGATTAGTTAGAAGTGCACCGTGATCCCAGCCCGGTGGCACTGAGGGTTGAGGCGCTGGATGCCACACCTCGCTCCACGCTGGCGACCCGGGTTCAGGAGCGGACTCGGGTCGCTGGTGGGCCAGCTGGGGGGAGTTAGGCTTGAGCGTCCCATGACAGCTCGCCTACTCTGGGGAGGGTTAAGGCTATAGCCCGAACACTTGTCTGACTCCGAGCGGAGGCTTGGAGTACTGCAAGCCCCCAATGTTAAGGGGAAGGGCTGCTGACATACAGCGTGATGTCGGTGCTCTGCGCCTTGACGTCAGGGGTCCTACGCTGTAGGGGGTGGGAAAAAAAGTGGAAAAATGCCTGCCATTGCCGGGAAGATGGAGCCCCCGGAGATGTGCCCTTGATGTGCCTTCACCCGCCCTTTGGGCCCCAGACCAACAAAAGTTGATTGTTGGGGTATGAGGGCTCTGCCCCATCCCTGCTCGGGGGGTAAACTGAAGCTCCATGGGGTTCCTGTGGGGTCATACGGGCAGGGTGGAAGGCAGAGGGATGTCTACCTTGGGGCTCCTGAAGGGTCGGGGATGGTAGGCAGGAAGGCGAATAAATAGTCATTTCAAAAAAAAAAAAGAAGTGCACCGTGAACACCTGAGTACTGATAAAGAAGCTGACCCATCAGAATTCCAGCATGGTACTCGGGAATGAGCACATACCAGAAACAGGTCAGGCAGCCAGCAGGATTGTGGGAGTACTGGCATAGACACCAAACATGGCGGCTGGCAAATTAATTTATAGAAACATAGAAACACAGAATTTGATGGCAGATAAGGACCGCTTGGCCCACCTAGTCTGCCCATTTCCCTACCTAATGGATAAGCTGCAGATCTTAGTTAACCAACAGCCTACTTCCTCCGACCCCCCCTCCTCACTAGAAATGCTTTTTGGGCCACAGGTCCAGGACTTTTTGAAGGACCTACAAGACTCAGGTCATAGTCTTCAATCTGTTCTGACCCTATATCGCCCTCAGGTGAAGCAAGCCTACAGGCGTTCCTTCTGGGGCCGATTCACCAGAGGTAGATCAGCTGCTCATCATCAGCCTGCCTATAAACACAAGGCTGAGCTAGCTTTGCTGGGCCCTAAGAATGCCCCCAAAACTTCTCGTTATGTGCTTGTTGTCCCACAGCAGGGCCAACCTTTGGCCTGAAGGCCTCTCTCCGTCCGGGGAGGCAGAACATAGAAACAGAATTTGATGGCAGATAAGGACCGCTTGGCCCACCCAGTCTGCCCATTTCCCTACCTAATGGATAAGCTGCAGATCCTAGTTAACCAGCAGCCTACTTCTTCCTACCCCAACCCCCTAGAATTGCCTTATGACTGTCCCATGCATGCTTGAATTCCACCACTGTTTTTGACTCCACAACCTCCTCCGGAAGGCCGTTTCATGCATCCACAACCCTCTCTGTGAAAAAATACTTCCTTAAATTACCTTTTGTGCGAATTAATATATAAAAAGGTTGAAATTAAGCATAACAAAAAGAGTTTCCAAAAAAACAAACATTATATACTAAAACCGGAATGAATGCAACACCACACAGTGAGACAAAACATATACGTATATTTTTTGTGTCTTTTCATTGCACTGCTGCTTTAAGTATCCTGCCTTTCTGGTCATTATGAGTACTAATGGTGTTTTCCAGTGCAAGTCTCCTGGGGCAGTTTACGAGTTTTTAGAACAGTATCATCCTAAATCTAATACACAGTCAGCTCACCATTTAAACACTTCTCAGAACATCCCCGCACAATGTCTTACATGTGGTGCTTCCCTTCGAGCAGACAGTGACTACCCAAACCTAAGTGAACAACAAACTGACTCTAACATTTTGCAGCACATGGAAGCACAGGCAGTACCCAAAATCCCATCATATGCAGATATGGCAAAAAATAACCCAGCTGGTCCACAAAGTCCCAGAGGAAAACTGGCCCCTCCTCCAGACTGAGAATGGTTACCCCACACAACAGTCATGAGAAGAATAAAACCAAGGACAGTGCTCGAAAAGCACAGCAGGGAGGGCAGAGGGAAAGGATCTGGCCAGGAGTCAAAATAACCACCTGTCTGCTTGTCTCAGATACCCGGTTTTCCTCAGGGACAGCTGGTTTTATTCCTCTGCCTGTCCCTGGGACAGGTACCAAGTGAAAAAGCATTAGCTGGCACTAGGACCCGGGAGCCAGGTACAAATTCTGTGGAACAGTCAAAATGAATATTGCACCTGTCCCTTGGACAGCCATCCATAAAAATAGATTTCTAGCCCTGGATCTGGCAGTTCGGCACCTGCCTTGCCTGAACTGCAATTTATTGAGCAAGGCATGCTTTCAATGAACTAATTATGAGACTACCAGGAGAAAGCTTGAGTTTTACATTCTCTGTCCAGTTTCCATATCACAGCCAGGACTGAGATTCATAGTTGTTATGGTACCCTAAGAAATATGAATTATGTCCTTGCTTGGCACAGATGTTTCGGCCTTCTCCCTACTATGCCTTATCATGTCGCACATGCAGGATAATTTCCTTCACTTTTTCTCCTGCCTTAATCACCTACTTGGATTTTATTTCTACCTGCAGTGGGTCCATTCACTCTAGCTGTCCATGCATCAGACTGCTGGCACCTTGCTGGAATGGACTCATGCCAATTTTTTTAAACTTGACGTTTCATTTAAAATGGATGCCTATTTAGTTCTGTCAACCATGAACTGTGGAGTTCATTGTACGCTATGAGTAGGGGGGTTCCACAATGCAATATTCCAGTATCAGCACCCTTGATTAAAAGTGTGTCAATGGTTCCTCCCAGCAACACCCTGGTGCTTTATGGGTGTCAGCTGTTCCAGGTTTTTTAGAGCAATTAGGAGTACATGAGGCACAAATTGTAACTTTATAAGATTACTCAGCAGGACAACAGAATACATGCAAGTCTATTTTCTTTTAGGTGTTACTTTAAGTGGCTTTTGATTTTATTCTGGGATTAGGTATAGCATTGAGGGAGCTGAATATGTTTTAGTGACTGCCCTCAGTCCCCCATTTTGCATTTTAGCGAAGCCTTGTTTATAACTAACTGGTACTTGCACAGTTATGATTGTTGATTTATGTTTCATAAGGCTATAAGCATTGTCATTACAATATCTGATACTAATCTTTTTCTGAACAGTCACATCAATCGTGAGGTAATTATATGGCTATAAGTTTAAAGGGTTACCATCTCACAACAAAAGTCCTAACTGCTACCACCATGCATTGCAACAGATGGTCACTGCAAGCAGTATTTTTGTTTCCTCTAGCTCCTTCTTATCACCTCTAATTGGCTGTGTAAACATCTTTTATTGAGATATAAATGGTTACCCAGAGAATCCTATGATTTCCCCCATTCTCTGCAGTGAATAAGCAGAAATGTGTAAACTGTGGAGCAGAGCTGACAGTAAGCCATACAACTAATCTTGCATCACAGATGTAAAAATGCAAAGATTCAGATCTGATCTTAGCATAGCATATGTTAGATCCCCTAGTCAGGAAGCCTGGACTGACCTGACTGGCCTGTTCAAACCACCATTATACTCTGCTCTATTTGTGTCTTGGTAAATTCAGTGATATAACCCTCTTTTTACGGCATTTTCCCATTAGAGACAGGATGAACTTACCACTCATACAGCTCCATTGTGCTTTAGTCCTCAAGAGGGAATATGCAGGTCCCTTGGGATTTAAAATAACAGATATAACAGGAATATAGACAGTTATGTGCTGGTCATCTTATGTAATGCATGTGAAATTATATTCAGATGGTGTTTTACATGTCATATTACCCTCACAACTACATAATATATAAGATTCTGGTGGACTTTATGTGGAGCTCTTATTCACTTCCCACTGATAATTGCACAGAGCTAACTGCTGGCACGTAGGAAACCCTCCTGTGGATCGCAGATAAACAACCTCAGAATTGTTAATTACCCAGCTTTTAGTATATTTTTTTATTTATTTATCTTTTGTTGACCGGGTAAGTGCACTAGACAAATCCTGCCTATTTTCAGGCACGACCCGGGGGAGGGGGATACAGATGAATGCCAACTGACCTTTAACCAGATTAAACTGTTGGTGGTATTTTTAAGTGAATGAGGGAAATTTGGCCAGGACACCGGGGAAATTCCTCTACTCTTTCAATAAGTGCCTATGGGATCTTTAACATCCACCTGAACTACCACCAATCCAGGCAGATGGGACCTCGGTTTAACGTCTCATCCGAAAGACGGCACCTCAGAAGTGCAGCACTACAGTGTCAGTACTGGGATATTAACCCAATTGCCAGATGTGGGAACTGAACCCACAGCCCTCTGATCTCCCGGCCTCAGAGGCGAGTGTGCTACCTACTGAGCCACTGACACTGACTTTTCATTTTGTTGATTAGATAACATTTCAACTGTTATCCAAATCGTAATTATCCATTTTCATACTATTTTCGGTTTTGATAAAACATTCACTGTTAAGAGCTGTTTCTTAGACAAACTCTGCTTTTTAACTTATTGGATATTACATTTAAAAGTTTTCAGTTACTTTAGTATTGTAGATTTTTTTACCAGTTTTCCTTAGATAGAATTTAACTTTATTTTTTTTTCTTTCATTCTTTATAATCCATCTATAGCTGAGTTAATTATTGTTAAACAGTACATAATCAGTTTACAGGAATATGCAGTACTAAGTCTTTTAAATAACATATTGGAACATAAAAGGCATTAACTTGCCTATTAAACGGAAAAAGGTTTTGTCCTACCTTTAAAAAAAAAGATCTGGCATAGCATTTTTACAAGAAACCCATCTGGTTGCTAGGGAAGCAGACAAACTTTGTAGAGACTAGGTTGGAATGAGTGAGCATAACTGCTTCAACCCTAAACAGAGAGTAACTTCAGTTCTTATTAAGAAAGGTATTAACTTTGTAAAGCACTCTCACATCACTGATGCTGAAGGAAGATTTCAAATGTTATTGGGCACACTTAATGGCACTAAGGTGGGACTTTGCAACATTTATGTACCAAACTGTAAACACACAGATTTTTTCCAATTATATCGCTATCAAATTGAATAGTGCTGTAGGGTATGAGATCATTCTAGCTGGCAACATGAATGAGGTGCTAGATCCCTTGCTTGATAGGAACACTAGCAGTCTTATTATCTAGACTACCAAAGTACAATTAGCACTTCATAATCTATTAAAAGATGCTGGTCTGATAGACTGTTGGCAAATCATGCACCCCCAAAGGAAAACACTACTCTTTCTATTCCAGCAGGCATAAGATGCACAATAGAATGGATTACAATTTCTTCTTCAATTTCAGTTCAGTTTATTGTTCTGTTTAAAAGCATTACAAAATGACATACGTTAAAATTTCAGCCAGACAATGTCAATTTACATAAGTAAATAAATATAATAAATAAAACATGTCTAAACAATTCCAGGTCATATAAACAGTAGCCCTTGATTAATATTATCAAGTTACACAGTCAATATCACAAGTAAATAGTTCGTAAAAAACAAACTAAATTTGCTAATTTCATTGTATCTTGAGTTGTGAATAATTCATATATAATTTTGTTGGCAGCTCATTTTAAGTTACTCAGAATCTCCTCTAACCACCTGTTTCTATTTTTTTGAATAAAGAGGACACAAGTAATACTACATGCTTTAGACTGTCTTCTGCCAATTGTTCACATTTACAGAATAGTGAAGTGATATTTGATCTTTTCTGAATATAATGTATGTAATTTGCTTTATATAATTCCATTCTGAATCAGGTGATCAATCGATGGGATTCTGATTTTGTTAATTTAGATAAGTAAGGTTCAAACTGGTGTACTGATTTAATTTGTTTACCATTCGAAACACTTAAGATTGGATAATTGAGAAAAAACATTTGCTATATGTGTATCCCTTATCCTGATTTTCAATCTTCTTGTGATATCTTCCCATAGCATAATATATACTGTATTTCATTTAATATTGTACCAACCCTAACTGAAAAAGTTATTTCTTAATTAGATGCATCAAAGGTGAAAAAAAACCCTATCTGATTAGTCTATCTGTTCTTCCAGACATCGTCGAAGACGATGTGATTCTGGAAGTATTTTATTTAGTTAGTTAGTTTTTGTTGACTGGGTAAGTGCACTAGACAAATTCTGCCTATTTTCAGACATGACCTGGGGAAGGGGGAAACAGATGAATGCCAACTGATCTTGAACCAGATTAAGCTGTTAGTGGTATTTTAGTGAATGTAAAAAAATTAAAAGAGTTGAAGCAGAAAGAAGATTCTCCTTTCCAGTGCCATGGTGTCTAATATAAATTGCCCCAATTCAAGACCTAATAAAGCCGAGGGCACTAACTGAGGAACCACGAATAGATACCTGTAGAGTTTGTTTACGGGGACCTCTATTTCCCTCATACTATCAGAGCCCTGGACTTCCAAGGCATAGACAGCACTCATTTTAATTTTAGCACTGAGAACCTTCAGGACCCCAATAACAGAGCTTCTTCCTAGCTTGGCATTAAACATTTGTAGAGCAGCTGAAGCTATTATTAATTTGTGTAATATCAGAATTTTATGATCTTTCCAATTAAATTTTTGGGAAAATCTGACTCCAAAATAGTCATAGGATTTAACTGTTTCTAGTTTATCTTGATCAATCCAAAGCTTTGGAGCTGTTCTTCCTGTTTCCAAAAACAGCTAATTTAGTTTTTTCTTTATTTATTTTAAGTTTTTGTGCCAAGCATAGTTTTGAGAAGAAATTCAGTTTTCTTTGGAGTCCTATTAATGAAGCTGATATTAGTACTAAGTCATCAGCATAAACTAGAACTGATTTTAATTGGTTGCCAATTTTGGGAGAGTGAAAGTCTGGATTTATAGATTTTCAAGGATGGTGTTGACGTATAGATTAAATAAAGTCAGGGCAAGCAAGCATCCTTGTCTGACCCCAGTGTTAGTTAATATGGGGTTAGTCATATGCCCAAACTGACTGTATTGAATTTAGATCCAAGTATCCGAGTATAATCTGATAATAATATTTGCTAATTCTGGGTCTAAAGCATACTCTTCTCATTTTTTCCAGAGTATGCTTCTGCTTATACTGTCGAAAGCCGAATTAAAATCACCGAAATAACTTCTATGATTTTTTTACTTTAACATACTTCCAGATAAGATGGCCGAGTGTAAAACAATGCTGTATAGTAGATCTCTTGGATCTGAAACCATTCTGGACTTCACTTACAATTGAGTTGCTCTCTATCCATGTGTTAAGAATCTCTAAAATGATTTTAGCAAATCATTTTTAGGAGATGTACATAAGGCCAATAGGGCGGTACATTCTGGGGTCTTTACTGTCTCCTCTTTTAAATATTGGATATATAATGCTACCTCTCCAACTTTCTGGTATTTCTAGCCCTTGGATGATCGCATTAAATAATATTTTAAATATAATGTAGCCACCAAGATGGAAATGCCTTATGGATATCTCCTATTATGGGGTCTGGGCCTGGGGCTTTATTTGAGGCAAGGGACACTAGTGCTGCTTACATTTCTTCATCATGTACATAAAGAGGAATAGGGTAATAGCAATGTTTTTCTTTTTTAGTAATTAAGGACTTATGTTTCTGTTCTTCTAGTGAAAAGTATAAGCTTTTGAAGTATTCTGTCCAGGTATCAGGTATAATATAGGCTTCAATATTCTTAGAATATTTGTTATAACCTTGAGAGACTAGTCCAGAATATTTTATTTCTTGTAATCACAGCCTCTCTTAACTTTTCCCACATGTCTATATTATGTTTGTATGGTTCTTTTTCAAGATTGCTTTATATTCTTTCCTGCTTTTGTTCAGTCAAGTAGCTTGAACCCTAAAGTTGAGAATGTCCCTTTTTAGTTTTCTTATGTTATGATTTAGATTTCACTTTGCAGCCCTGCATGTTTCATTGAACGATGTTTTGCTATTCAGTATGTGGACCTGATAAAGAGTCCTATTTTCTATACAGTGAGATCTAATTAATGTGGTGATGAGTTGTCACTGTTGTATACTTGTTCTGTGTACAGAAGGGACACAATTTGTTTTTTTAAGATATAGCAACTGATCAGTCTCATATAGGTCTTTGACATTGTTAGCTGTTTGTTGACCCCATTTGATTCTTTGTTGGTTTATAATTTCCAAATTAATTATTATGGGCTCTAGTGAAGTATTATTCAGTGGACAATGTGAATTCAGAACCATAGTAATTGGGTAGTGGGTTAATTCATAATGTTCTATTACCTTAAAATCTTCTATTAATTTTGTTGCTTCCACATTTGTCCAGGCGAGCTCTGTTGTATGTGGAAGACTAGGTTTGCTGGCCAAGGCACCTAGCTTTACCTGAGCTCTTTTCTTCTAGGTTGCTTGAAAGGACAGAGCAAAGAACCTTACCAGAGCAATGGAAAGGATTAAGGCTTCTTTTGGCTAGGCAGATTTACTGTGTGTTGTTATTTTTATTTTGTACTCACAAGGATTGTTACTGCTTGTTGCTAACATTTAATTGCTTTATTTTTCTCTGATTCAAATTGTGTGTTGCTGGGTATACCTTCTGCTGCATTATTACAGGGTGTGCCTACAGGTGTGTGCTAACAGATTACTGCTCTAATCTTCTGATTCAAATTGCCTTTTGCAAGGTATATCTTCTGTTACTGCTTTATTTTTCTCTGTAGCAAAGTGTTTGTTACAGGGTTTATCTTCTGTGAAATTAGTACAGGTGGTGCTTTACAGGTTTTACAGTTTTATCTATCATTAGGATAAGCTTTCATGGCTACTGCATTTGTTGCTGGCTGATTGTTTCTGCTTTTACCTCCTTGTTTCTTTTGTCTATAGTTCTTTTTTCGGCAGGGGAAGGGCCCAGCCACCCACCCCATCCCCAACCACCCCACACTACACTCCTTTTATAGGATAGCACAGACATGACATTTCCTGTAGCAAAGCAGGAAGGGGTGGATTAGAGAGGTATCCACACAGTGACCTCTTTTACAGGGGCACTAGTAATTTAACTTGTTATAACAAGTTATACAAAAACAAACAAGCAAAACACAAAATCAAACTTTTGCTTTCATTTTTTCCTTCTAATTACTCTGACCAGGTTATAAACCCAGCAACTTATCTGGAATGGATATCATTAACTGCAGGTACTGCGGAACACTTTTCAGAAGGGCTGTTTTACAGGATTTAGGACACTGTCCTACATGCTGGGCCATTGGAAATCTAAGGGGCTCAGCTCCAAGCAGCATGGGCAGAGATTGCATGCCTCAAATTGCATATTCAAGAGGAAATATATTATAAGAACCACCCGCCATTTCCCCAACATCCAACAGAAGCACCTTGACCGTAGAGGGTAGTTGGTCTGGGAGGCTGGCAGGTGGTTAGGAGGTGCAAATCGGGTGCCTCATCACTCAGTGCTCTCCAACATATTACCTCCACAAAACATATAAAAACTACAAACAGGTATCTGCCTCTATCTCCGAAATCAAATAAAGGGGCAGAGGACACTGCAGAGCAGGACACTGCAGCACAGGAGCTAGCACAACAAAACTTGCCCAAAACAGGAACCAAACCAAAAAATGCAAAAAAGAAATCCAAAAAACTTCTGATCATAGGAGACTCCATGATTCAACGAGTTGATACGTATCTCCAGCTAGGGGTAATGGTCAAATGTCTCCCAGGTACATCAGCGTGGAGAGACACTGACCACATCACTAAAATTGTTCAAGAAGCAGGAGAAAACATTGATGTCCTGGTACACATAGGGACTAACGATCTCGCCAGCCAGTCAGTTGTGGAGACCAAGGAACACCTGACCAGGCTGGGAGACAAACTATCATCCATTTCATCTGGCATCTCCTTCTCTGAGATCCTGCCAGTCTGGGAGAGGGGGGCAGATGGACAGAAGGTCAGAGAAGGGGAGATAGGGGAGCTAAACATGTGGCTCAAGGGCTGGTGCCAGGAAAAAGGACACATATTTGTAGGGAACTGGCAACAGTTTTGGGAGTGAAAGTTCTTTAAATTTGATGAACTGCATCTGACTAAGGAGGGAGTCAGTGCATTGGGGCAGAAGTTTGATGTCTTTGCAGAATATTTAAACTAGCAAATGGGGAGAGAGGTGCAGCACCCCATACGTCGAATGGGAAGAACACCCCTCCCCCTCAGCTAGTGGTCAAACAGGAGTTCAGCATGTTTGTAGTTCATTTGCATCACAGGGTAAGGAAAAAGGTCCGGCTCCCCATACGACGCATAGGGGAAACACCAAACCTCACCCAACAACTAACACACCAAAATCTGGCCAATGGAAAATCATGTACACAAATGCTCACAGTCTGGGAAACAAGATCCCAGACCTGCAGGCAATAATGACAGAGGCTAAACTGGACACAGTAGCAATTAGCGAGACGTGTAACCACACTTGGGAGACTTCAGTACCTGGCTATGTACTGTTCAGAAGAGACCGAAGAGCAAAAAGGGGGGGGTGGAGTGGCCCTGTATATCAATGAAATTATCAAAGCTACAGAAATTCAGAATACATATAAGGAGCCAGAAGAACTGTGGGTCACCCTGGAAACAGGAAATGGGACAGCCATCTGAACTGGGATGTCTACAGGCCTCCAAACCAGGGGGAGGACGTAGACACATTACTGTTAGAAGATATACAAAACATGACAGCTAAAGGGGAGGTTCTGATAATGGGAGACTTCAACATGCCAGATACAGATTGATCAATATCAGCGGGAACATCTGCCAGAACTAGACACATGGTGGATTCCCTGCAGGGGGAAGGCCTCAAACAACTGGTACAACAATCCACAAGAGACAGGGCTATCCTAGATCTAGTACTGACTAACAGGGAAAGGATCACAGATCTCCAGGTAGAAGGTCACCTGGGGGCCAGTGACCATCATATGGTATGGTTCAATTTGGCCACTAGAACTAAATCATCCCAATCCAAGGCAAAAATATGGGACTTCAGAGGAGCTGACTTTGATAAGATGGCCAACAGAGTTAAGCTAGCCCTGGCAAAAAGAAATACAGGTGAGGGGTACAGGCAAAGTGGGCAAGCATTAAGGATGCAATACTTGAAGCAACATCCCATTGTGTTAGAGAGAAAAGGAAGTGCAAAAGAAGGAGGAAACCACTTTGGTTCTCAAAAACAGTAGTAGAAAAGGTCAGAGCCAAAAGGCTGGCCTTCAGGAAATATAAGGGAAGACAGTGGGATGAAGATAGGGAGGCATACCAAACTTCCCTAAGGGAAGCAGGGAAGGCAGTAAGGCAGGCAAAGGCCCAAACTGAGAAAACACTAGCACAAACAGCAAAAGAAGGTGACAAGACTTTCTATAGATACATTAGTGAAAGGAGAAAGTCCAGAGGGGGTATTGCTAAGATCAAAGGGGGATAAGGAGGTATGTGAGGAGGAGGACCATATAAAAGCATCTATCCTAAATAGATACTTCTGCTCAGTATTTACTGAAGAGAAAGTAGGGCCCACAGCTCAGCACCATGGTCACGGGGGGGGGGGAGGTGTGCACTAGTCCCCTCACAAAAGAAAAGGCCCTACAAGAGCTCGATATGCTCAGGGTGGACAAAGCAATGGGACCTGATGGTATACATCCCAGGGTACTAAAGGAGCTAAGGGTGGAACTAGCAGAGCCATTATCAGAACTGTTTAGTGAGTCTCTGAGCATAGGAGAGGTCCCAGAAGACTAGAGAAGGGCTCATGTGATTCTGCTCCACAAGAGTGGTAGCAGGGAGGAGGCAGGGAACTACAGACTAGTCAGTTTTACCTCAGTAGTTGGCAAAATTATGGAGGTACTCCTTAAGGAAAGGATAGTGAAACACTGGAATCCATAGGAGCACAGGATCCAAGATAGCATGGGTTTAGAAAAGGAAGGTCCTGTCAAACTAATCTCATAGATTTCTTTGACTGAGTAACCAGAGTGATGGACCAAGGGGGAGCAGTTGATGTCACCTACCTTGACTTCAGCAAAGCTTTCAATACTGTTCCATATAGAAGATTGATTAATAAGCTGGGTAGGCTTGGGGTGGGTCAGAAGTTGGTCAACTGGGTGGTAAACTGGTTGATGGGCAAAAAACAGATAGTGGTGGTAAATGGTATACAGTCAGAAGAGATGCAAGTCACAAGTGGGGTACCTCAGGGATCAGTCCTGGGGCAATTCCTCTTCAATATCTTCATCAGTGACATTGCATATGGGCTGGAGGGTAAGGTTTGTCTGTTTGCAGATGACACCAAGATCTGTAACAGAGTAGATGATCCAGATGGGGTGGCAGAATGAGAAGAAATCTGGATAAACTAGCAAAATGGTCGAAAGAGTGGCAACTGGGGTTTAATGCAAAGAAGTGCAAGATCATGCACATAGGGAAGAGAAACCCTGAAGCCACCTATAGGCTGGGAGAGGAGTTGCTGGCAGTTACAAGGGAAGAAAGAGACTTGGGCATCATCATCACTGATGACCTGAAATCATTCAAGCAGACCTCTAAAGCAGTAGGTAAGGCTAAGGGGATGTTGGGGTATATTAGTAAGGGTATCACAAGTCGGAAGAGGGAGGTAATAAACCCTCTTTACAAGACACTGGTTAGGCCCCATTTGGAGTAATGCATGCAGTACTGGAGGCCACACCTTTACAAGGACATTAACCAGATTGAGGCAGTCCAGAGAAGGGCAACCAAAATGGTGCAGGGACTGCATCAGAAAACATACAGGACAGATTAACGGAGCTCAATATGTATACGCTAGAGCAAAGGAGGGAGAGAGGTGATATGGTCGAAACATTCAAACACCTTAAGGTCGTTAACAAGGTGAAATAGTCTAACATGTTTCAATATAAGAAAAATAGCAGGACAAGAGGACGCAGCATAGAGGGAGGCCGATTAAGGAGTAATGTGAGGAAGTTCTTTTTCACAGAAAGGGTGGTGAATGCATGGAACAGCCTACCTCAGGAAGTGGTGGATGTGAATACAGTGCAGGGCTTCAAACAGGCATGGGATAGGCATAAGGGAGCAATACAGATGAGTATGAATAGATAGGCCATTGGCAGAGTACAAGCCTATGGCACATTCATAAGGTAGAAAAACATGAGCAGACAGGTTGGGCCTTGTGGTCCTTATCTGCCATCAGCTTCTATGTTTCTTACCCAGGACATGCTGCAGGTAAGTTTTGGCTTCCTTTGGGGAGATTATCCTGAAATGGAAAGGGGGAGAGTTACCAAGACTCTGCCTAAGTGGGGAGGGCATCCATTGAGGGTGGGAGGTCACCACTAAGGTCTGTGAAAGCGGCGTTAAAGGTGCCAGCAATTAGCCGATGGTCTAGGGTGGTGGTACTGTTAATGTCTAACATGGTGGGGGGGGAGTATTAGTATTTTTATGTTATCCCAAAACTTTCTTCCATTTCCCCAGAAGGAAGAGAGACTCTCCTGAAAGTGGGCAACTTTAGCAAGGCGAATTTCATGGGTACAGGTGTTTCTTGCCATCTTGTACCTCTGCCAGTCCACAGAATTTCCAGTGGCACAGGCTACATGCCAAAAGTTATCCCTTAAGACCATGGATATGAGAAGGGTAGAGGTGATCCAGGGATGGGTTTTGCCTTTGATAGTACGTTTGGTGAATGGGGCAAAGATGTCACAAGCTTTGTTGAAGGTGGAGATAAAGTGTGTTGAAGGTAGTAATAATAATAATAGCTTTATTTAATTGAGCGCCTTTCACAATATCAAGGTGCTTCACAAATTCACAAATAATTCAATAAACATAGGTAAAATCACAACAAATCAGGAACACAGGAGGGGGAGGACAGGGAGGTGAGGTGCCTACCAGGTGCCACGGCATGGAGGGATGGAAGGAAGATCCTGGGGATCACTGGGAAGGCAAGACAGGAGGGTGAGCTGGATGTCATTATCCACCTAGGTACTAATGACTTGGCAAATGGGGAGCCAAAGGAAGTTCAGGAAGAGTTTAGGAAACTGGGAGGGTCTCAAGCAAGTAGCTACTTCTGTCACTTTCTCAGAAGTACTACCTGTGAGAGGCAAGGAGAGATAGAGTGCATGCACCAGGAACTTTAACTCATGGTTGAAGAACTGGTGCTGTGAGGAAGGGTTTGGGTTCATTGGTGACTGGGGACCCACCTGGAGGGATGGAGGTTTGTTCAAGCCTGACGGCCTGCATCCATCCTGGAGGGGAATCCAAGCACTCAATGATAAGTTTAAATGCTACATTGACAAGCATTTAAACTAGCAAAGGGGGGTGGCAGGCCAGCAAGGAGGGTACCTACTTGCTCACGCCCCACAGCTAGCAGTGGAACCAGTGAACCAGAGGAGTGGCTATCTCTGCAAGGCAGTGTGCAAAAGATGGAGATTAGTGTCCAAGAGGTGGATAAGCAGAAAAGGGGCAAAATTCAGCAGAAGGGCAGACAGCAAGGAGAACCAGGGATAAATGACAACCAAGGAAGGGGCTGGGTAGAACAGTGAAGCAGTCTAGGGAGGTCAAATCATGGAAAGCCATGTGCAAATGCCAGGAGCCTTAGCAACAAGATGGAAGATCTGGAGGCTGTCATGGTACAGTCAGATCTGGACATTGTGGCCATCACTGAAACCTGGTGTAATGATAACCATGACTGGAAGATGGCCATACCTGGCTACAACATATTCAGAAGAGACAAAGCAGGCAGGAAGGGAGGAGGAGGAGTGGCACTGTATGTGAAAATGACATAAGGGCCACAGAGATCCAGGAGGAACAAAATGGGGAGAGATAACTGTGGGTTAGCTGGAAAGGAAAATGGGACAGCCATCCGCACAGGTGTGGTCTATAGACCACCAGCCCAGGAGGAAGAAAGATAGGAGCTGATGCTAGCCATCCAAAGGGTGGCAGACAAGGGTGAGGTAGTACTGTTTGAGACTTCAATATTCCAGACGTGGACTGGAGCATCCCAGCAGCAGTATCAACTAGGAGCAGATTTATCTTGACTCCTTCAGGGTGCCTTCCTCAAGCAACTGGTCATGGAACCAACTCGGCAGAAGGCAATACTGGACCTTGTGCTCACAAACAGGGATAGTGTGATGGAGGTAACAGTGGGGGAGCACCTGGGTAACAGTGACCACCAGTCATTGTGGTTTGAAATCACAGAAAGAGCAGAACCAAACCACACAAAACACGTATCCTGGATTTTAGGGGGCAGACTTTGGGAAAATGGGAGATACTTGAAAGAGGCATTAAGGGAATGGGACAGGAATCAGGGGTTGAGGAACAGTGGGCAGTATTTAAAATGGGATTATAAGAACAACAGAATTATGCATTAAGCAGGTTAGCAAGAGGAAAAGGAAGAGGAGACCATTATGGTTTTCCAAAGAGGTAGCAAGAAGGTGAAAGCCAAAAGATTGCATTCAGGCAATACAAAAGACACAGGCAGAAGGGATAGGGAGAAGTACCAGGAAAAGCAAAGGGAGGCAGGGAAGTCAGTAAGGAAGCCAAAGCTCAGACAGAAGAACACATTGCAAAATCAGTGGGTAAAGGGACAAAACTTTTTACAGGTACATAAGGGAAAAAAGAAAGACAAAGGGAGGGATAGTGAGACTGAAGGGGAAGGGTGGGAGCCGTGTGGAGGATGACAACAGTAAAGCTGACATATTGAACAGGTATTTCTGCTTGGTCTTTACTGAGGAAGAGGGGGGTAATGGGTCTGAAGGGAGTACAAGGGGTGAGAATGGTGCAGAAATGGACACAAGTCCCTTTACACGAGAAAGGGTCCTGAAGGAACTGGAAGTAATAAGAGTTGATAAAGCAATGGGGCCAGACGGGATGCACCCCAGGGTCCTTAAAGAACTAAGAGAGGTGGTGGCTGAACCTCTGGCTATCCTGTTTAGCCGATCACTGGAAACAGGGGAGGTACCCAAAGACTGGAGGACAGCAGATGTAGTCCCCTTATACAAAAGTGGGAACAAAGAGGAAGCAGGGAACTCACAGACCAGTCAGCCTCACCTCGGTAGTGGGAAGATCATGGAAGCACTACTGAAGGAGAGATTGGTGGAACATCTGGTTGTCAATGGACTACAGGACCCAAGGCAGCATGGTTTCACCAGGGGAGGTCATGTCAGACCAACCTCATTGAATTTTTGACTGGGTGACTAGGGAGATGGATCAGGGAGGGCAGTGGACATGGCCTATCTGGACTTCAGCAAGGCCTTTGACACTGTGCCACATAGAAGACTATTACACAAACTGGGGAATATGGGTGTGGGCAGGACAGTAGTGTGGTGGGTAGGTAACTGGCTGGGTGGCAGGACACAGAGGGTGGTGATAAATGGCTGTCACTCCACAGAGGGAAGAGTGACCAGTGGGGTACCACGAGGATCAGTGCTGGGACCGGTCCTATTCAACATCTTCATCAGTGACATTGCGCAGGACCTAGAAGGCAGAATTTCACTGTTCGCTGATGACACAAAGCTCTGTAACAGAGTAGACACACCAGAGGGTGTAGACAGAATGAGAAGGGACCTGCAGAAACTTGAAGAATGGTCAGGGTTTGGCAGTTGAAATTCAATGCAAAGACGCAAGATAATGCATATGGGGCACAAAACCCTGGCACAATATATCAGTTGGGGAGTGAGGATATAGCATGCACCAAGCAGGAAAGGGATCTTGGGGTTATCATCTCTGATGACCTCAAGGTAGGGAAAACAGTGTGACAAGGCAGCAGGTAAAGCAAATAGGATGCTGGGATGTATAGCCAGGGCATCACCAGCAGGAAAAGGGAGGTCATAATTCTGCTATACAAGACACTAGTGAGGCCCCACCTGGAGTACAGTGTACAGTTCTGGAGACCATACCTACGTAAGGACATAGACAGGGTAGAGAAGGTTCAGAGGAGGCAACAAAGATGGTGCATGGATTGCATCACAAGTCCTATGGAAGACAGGTTGAAGGAACTGAACATGTACTCCCTGGAGGAGAGGAGGAGAGAGGGATATGATAGAGACATACAAGTACCTTAAGGGAGGAACAGGGTGCAGGAAAACACTATTTTTAAGCGAAAAGATGTTCCAGGACTAGAGGGCATGGGATGAAGTTGGAGGGAGGACGATTCAGAGGAAACATGAGAAAGAATTTCTTCACAGAACAGGTGGTGGACAAGTGGAACACCCTGCCAGAGGAAGTGGTGGGGGCTGAAACAATC
The DNA here is from genome assembly GCA_016271365.2 of Neoceratodus forsteri. Lineage (NCBI taxonomy): Eukaryota > Metazoa > Chordata > Ceratodontiformes > Ceratodontidae > Neoceratodus > Neoceratodus forsteri. The sequence continues at coordinate 130,158,092 of CM057452.1, forward strand.
ACGGATTTAAGAATGCATGGGATAGACATAAAGGAATTCTAGAGGTCAGGGGTAAGGGGAAACAGACTTCTAGGAAAACAAACTGAACTTACAAGCTCAAATGGGCAGACTGGGTGGGCCATAGGCCCTTATCTGCCGACACTGTCTATGTATCTATGTATCTATGTAATGCCTTACTCCATAAGAATGTCTTCAGTGCCTGCTTAAAGCTCCCCACCTTCCTGCACTCCTGCAGCTGATGGGGCAGAGAATTTCAGAGGGTTGTGGCAGCAAACGTAAAAGCGCAAGCCCCAGATGACTTCAAACTAACCCTCAGAATCTCCAGCAACCCCTCGTCAGCCGAGCGGAGCTGTCACACAGGGGTGTAAGGAGTCAGAAGCTCTTTCAAGTAGTCAGGACCAAGTCTGTGTAGGGCTATGTAGGTTAACAAGCCTACCTTAAAGGTGATCTACCACTGAACCGGCAGCCAGTGCAGATCGCACAGCACTGGCGTAATACGAGATCTCCTAGATACCCCAATCAGTAAGCGTGCAGCAGCGTTCTGCACTAGCTGCAAGTGGTGGATATTAACCCCAGGAAGCCCTAAGTAAAGGGAGTTGCAGTAGTCAAGGCACGAGGTCACAAAGGCGTGAACCAGAATGGGCAAACTGCTGGATGGAACAAGGTGCTTGATCCTGGCAATGTTCCTAAAGTGGTAAAAGGCTAACTTGATGACTGCTGACACCTGATGATGAAGGGTCAGCCTATCGTCAAGTATCACTCCCAGGTCATGCCCCCATTCGGAGGTAAGGATCTGAGCACCCCCCCAAAAATAGGCTGGAGGGCAGATTAGTCCTCAATCTCTCTATCCTGCGAACCGGGTCCACTACCAAAACCTCAGTTTTTCCTGCGTTCAACTTTAACCCACTGGAATTCATCCAATCTTGGATTTCAATGAGGCAGCTGTTAAATACTGAGAGAGCACTAACCTGGTCAAGGGCAAAAGACAGGTAGAACTGGGTATCATCAGCATAGCAGTAAAACCTCAGCCCATACCATCTTACAATGTCTCAGAGGGGCAGCATATACACTGCAAACAACATGGGGGACAGCACCGAGCCCTGGGGCACCCCACAAAGCAGGGAGAAAGACTCAGAAGAAAAAATTCCCAAGACGACTCTCTGAGTTCTACCGGTGAGGAAAGATGAAAACCATCTGAGCACTGTACCAGTCAGTCTACAGATGGACCTCAGGCACTCAAGCAGGACCCCATGGTCCACAGTGTCAAAGGCTGAAGAGAGAGATCAAGGAGTACCAGAATGGAACAGTTTCTCTGATCTCTCGCCATCAGGAGATCATTGAGCACTCGAACCAGAACAGTCTCAGTAGTGTGCCTCTTACAAAAACCCGATTGGAGAGGTTTGTATATATTATGGATGGTCAAATGGTTCTCCAGTTGAGCTGCCACAACTTTCTTGATAACCTTTCCCACAAAAGGAAGGTTCGAGATAGGTCTGTAGTTCGCTAGAGTATCCGGGTCCAAAGAAGCTTTCTTCAGGAAAGATGTCACCACCGCCTCCTTCAGGGAGCTTGGAAACTCACCCGATTCCATGGAGCACCAGACAATCTGAGCTAAGACTGGGCCAATAATGTCACTACAACCCAAAATCAGGGAAGTGGGGCCTGGATCTAAACTGCAGCACGTGGGCCGCATCCCCTGGACAATCCTCATAATATCAGCGAAATCCGGAAGGTCAAAGGTACTCCAGGGAACATGGGGCATGGTGACTGAGCACCGACCAACAACATCCACCGTAGAAAGAGTCTGACAGATCTCCAACCTGATGTCAACCACCTTATTTGCAAAGAATTAAGTGATCTCATCACACTCCAGTTGTGAAAAAACTCGACGGAGCTGCAGAAAGGTTGAGTTGCACAGCCTGTCCACAGTTCAGAAGAGTTGAGCCAGTCGATTCCAAGTGACAGCGATTACCCTGGACAGGAATTCTGCCTTCTTACAGGAGATCGCTGATTGGTAGAGTTGATAATGCTCTAACAAAATAAGACGGTCGGCATCCAAGGTGGATTTCCGCCATTGACATTCTAACCTACATCCCAACCTCCTCAACTCCCTCAGAGACCCATCAAACCAAGGGACCGGAGGGCGAAGCGGAAGGGGGAGAACGTGGACTGGAGCAATCAGGTCAAGAGCTGAGGAAATAGCCTTATTATAGGCCAGAACCAATGGCTCTGGACCTGCACTGGTCTCACCGAACTCCGAGAGGTCGATCACCACTACCAGGTCTTCAGGGACCACATCCCACAAAGGGCGGAAACTGACCATCTCCACAGGAGCAGACCTACACAGGGGGGCAGAAAAATGGAACCTCACAGTGTAGTGATCGGATCAACCAACAGGTTCCACCCCCAAATTGGAGGCCTCAATCCCCAGGAGGAAAACCAAATCAAGAGAATGACCACCATTGTAGGTAGCTGAGGAAACAACCTGTGTGAAGCCCAGTGATATCATCATCTGGAGGAAGTGTTGACCCAAAAGCTAGGATTTGTCATCAACCCAGGTACTGAAGTCACCCAGAACCATCAGTCTGGGCAACTCCAATGCTATGGCGGCGAAGTCTGCTACTTCCTGCAGGAACAGCTTTTCATCCCCTGGTGGACGGTAGATGAGAGCTATCCTGCACCCCACACCAGTCACCACAGTGTACTCAAATGATTCGCCCTCCTCGACTGGTACACCAGTGAGGCCCAATTGGGCCTTGAAACAGACCACTACCCCCCCAGCGATCCAATCTCGGGCGATGTGTCACTGAGTACCCAGGAGGAATAGCTGCCTCCAAAATTGGAGCAGCATTTCCATCCAACCAGGTCTCGGTGATGCAAATCAGATCCGCTGTTCCAACAAAATCTGCAATAAGTGCAGTTTTGTTCTTAATGGAGCTGGTATTGCATAACAATGCCTGAGTTGGACGATGTTCGTGAGTCATCTCGGCTACTTGCCCACCCAAAAAGGTGGTGCCCTTGAGTATGGGGACTAGACATGGACCACCACATTTCAGACACCATTTCGCCCCAGGGCGTCTTCTGGTCCGAACAACCTCTATGGCAGAGAACCGCTCATTCAAACTCCAATGTATGTGCCCCCCTGCCCGCCCACGTCCACCTCCCCTGCGATCAAGACACAGTCCTCAATGTAGGAATTTGGAGGTCTCATAACAAAAATTGTCTCAGAATTTTCTTGAATTTGGAGTAATTGTAATAACCAGTTTTGTAATAATTCCTGTGTCTCTTTATTTAACCTAGGGATGCCATAACTTTCTATTAGAAATTCATGTTGCTCCACATCTTCCTCATTATATATTGCAAAAGTTGTTAAGGTCTGGGGGGGGAGTCCTTCCTTTTAGGAGTTGTACTTTATAATGGATTGTGCACTTGCAAACTCTTATTATTTATGTCTATCAAAGGAGCTGTAAGGTTCTGTATATGTTTGTGTTTTCTTGTATTACTTTCTTCAACTTCTATGTTTGTATTTATAGGCAAGGTTCCCAACTCATTAGTCCTAGTGCTATTTCTAGTCTTCTCAGAATTTTTAATGTAATCAAACCGAGACTCTATAACGTGTCCTATATCTATATTCTGAGAATCCCCTTATCAATCTTGGACTCTCTTTGAGATCTTGTTATAAGTTCTTCTTTGTTTTTATCAATCTGTGTATCCTTTTTTGTGCCTTGTCTTTAACAGTTGTTTTCTTGCCTTTCTTTCTCTCTATTGGTGGTGGTTTCATATAACATTTGCATACGTTATCTTTATTAAAAGGGGTCAGTACTTTAATTTGTATAGCTTTGCTAGCCTTTTCTTTTTCAGTGATCTGTTCTATGTTTTCTCCAAGCAAGTAGATTGGTTGGTTGTCTGAGGAAGACATGTTTCCCTAATTCTGTCTAATAAAATCTTATTATAAAAAACATCTGTCCATAAATTTGTAATCTCATCTTTAATAGCTGCCAAGTTTTCTAGAATAATGATATCAGCATATCTATTTTTAATTATTTCCAGCATTTGTCATAACATTGTGGAGCTAGCAGAGAAAACCCCTGCATCAGTAAAGTACTCTTTGTTATATTCTGTTTTTGACTGTTCTTTGTCCCTGTACCCTTCATGATTATTTATGACCTGGTCTGTTTCTTTTGTTTTGTTTCCCCTTTCTTTTCAGGAGTCTAAGTTTTCTTTAACTTGTAAGGTAGCTAATCTCTTTAGTCCTTCTGTAGAGGAGTTCAAATCCCTTAAAATTGTATCTAATTTTGCTTGATTTTTCTTATTAGATCAGTTTAAAAATATTCTTTCATTAATATTTGGAGAAGAAAGTTCACTATGATCCTATGATAATAGGGGGATTTAAGTAAACTCATAGAGCTTCTAACATAATTAGAGACACTATATGGGGAGAAACTGCCAGTGGGGTAGCCTCATGAATGTCAGTGGATTTGTTGATCTCTTCAGATTCCCACCCTTTACAGCGAATTGATATGCTCTCAATTGAGGTCATGTGATGATCTAAAATAGGGTTGTTGTCCCTCTTATCAGCAGTTAATAATTGTTCCCCTTGATTTTCTTTTGATAAAATAGGAGTACAAAGTTATTTTGGAAAGTTGGAGTGAGCACTCCATAGTTCTATAATTGTAGGTTGTTTAGTAATTTTAGGACCTTTTATTTTTGGGGGGATTTTATTTTCTCTGGTGATACTAATAGAGTTGTTCCCTTTGACTGGTTATCTCCTCTCTCATTAGGTTAAGATGTTTCCCCACTTATTACAATAAAAATTTTTCCACTTCATGTATGAACCATTATGATAAAGAGCAAAGTAAAAATGTGTTAAACAGTGCTGAGTGCTAAGATAAACGGTCAATAAAGTGCAATTATCAGGTGCAGGTAGCAGTAATGATAGCAGCAATAAAGCACAATTGATAAAGGTTGATAAGTAAGTGATTAATTATATAAGAGCTGTGATTTTGCAGTATTTCACAATATTTCTATATGAATTCCTTTGTAATAAATACTTAAATACGTAAGGAACCAACGACTCCTCAAATGAATATAAGTGAGACAATGAAATAGACTAATTGGTGTTTACAGTGTTTACCCAGATGGTAGAAATACTCTTTGAACTTGTACTTCTGTGTAAGGTGAAGGCAGAGTTCCAATAAAGCTCAGGTAGAGGGCTAAGTTGTTCCAGCTTATAATTGCCTGTCTTCCCAGGCTGTCCAGGCTCTCCAAACAGTAAATGATAATTGGAAGTTGCTTTTATAGGAGAAAGCTTTCTTCAACAAAGGTGCAGTCCCAAAAATAAATATCCTGATGAAAGTTCTGATGTCTTTCTTTCCTTTGTATGATAGAACTCTGGGGGCAAGATAAAAGAGTGAAGTAATATCCAATAGTATTTGAAAAAAGATGATTAAGTCCCTGAAGTGCTCTCTAAAGCACCAATTATATCTATCTTGTTAAAGCTGGGTATCAATTAAGTAGTAGCAAATGCTACTGTACTAATAAATTTGTGCTAGTGTCAAATGAGAAACTTCCAAAAAGTAAAAGAATAAATTCAAACCCTTCTTCAATCCCCCCCTTGAATTCTATGGGCTGTCTATTTAAGACATGTTATTTATTTGTAAATAATAAATACATTCTGAAATTATCAAGATTATGTGAATTCTACCAGTTAAAATGTACATGTGTGTTTCATTATTCTGAGTTCAAGGTATGACTGAATGCGCTAAAGGCAAAATTTGGACAAGGCAAGGTTTAAACTGTAGGCTTCGACTGCTGAAAATGCCAGAACTGCCAGTTTTGTTCAAGGTTTCAGAAACACCAGCTGTTTGACCAATGCTTAAAGAAAACTCCAGGAATAGATCGAGATAAATTAAATAGTTTTACTCCAGCTTTAGAATTACAAAAGAGTCTTGTTTTAAGAATCCAAAGTATTGTGTTTTACCTTTGGTGTTACCAAATGGCTACTCCAATTAATGCTGTGCTCATGAGCATGTATGCTAAAAGTGCGTTAGGGATGAGCGATTCTAGAACGCCATGCATGCACCTTTTTTTACATTTGAAAGTTACATAGAGCTAGTGACGTAAGTGGTGGGGATCATAATATAATCTGTGGCTGCATGGACACCACTAATCTCCATCCCATGCTGTCAGGGGAGTTACAAAGCATAGTAAGATGCCTTTTAAAGCATATGACTAGCCAGACATATGGCGTACATTACATCCTATCACTAAAGCTTATACACACACTACTCGGTTCCACATCAGTTATATACCTGTATTGACTATATTCATATTTTTAAGGAGCATTTATTTGCAGTGTTGAAGTGTGATATACTACCAATATATCTTTCCGAGCATGCTCCTATACTTCTTACCTTACAGTGGGGCATCAAGAGGACTAATACCCTTTGGAGTTTTAATAACTTGATCCTCAACTGGGAGGAAGCTCTAAACTTTATTAAAGACAAAATAAAACAAATTGTAGACTATAATGTGCATCTGGACACCTCACCCCATATCTTATGGGATACCATTAAAGTTGTTCTGCAAGGAGAACTAATAAACTATACATCCTGGGCCTGATATTCAGAAATGCACTAAAGGCAGGTGCAAGTCCAGCACAGCACAAATCCGATGCGCCATGGCACAACGGATGCCATATTCAGAGGTTGAGCACACCGAACCTTGCCAGCGCAACGTTGCTGAATGTGGCACACAGAAGCGCCAGCACAACCATGAAAGTGCTGAGCAAAGTGGAGCAACAACAGTGGGGGGGGGGCAGCACAGAGACATGTGACCCAGGGACACAGCTGGGGAAGGACAGTGGCAATGGGCACAGGGCCAGGCCATCAGGGCACACCAGTGCACACATAGGCACAGTGAATGGTGGAAGAATGGAGCACATGTGAGGAAGCACAGCCACCTACAGTGGTGCCATGCACCACAGCACCCAATGGCCATCCACAGGTGGTGGACAGGGGCAAGCCTAGGAAACAGGACCCAGAACACAAACGTGGCATGGGCAGGAGGTGACAGGAGGGGAGGATGGCCATCACATGGAAGCTAACGGCACCCACCACAACAGCAAGGCCACCGTACCCACCGCCATGCTGCAATGGACAGCCACCTCCAGGACCCCAGAGCCAAACACACCCAGGCCCTACATGCGCACATGCCGCCCACACACCGGGCAGTGAAGGAAGCAGGGCCCAGGCAGAGTAGCAGCCCACATGGGACTGGGAGCTCAACAGGGGATGCAGACACCCTCACCCCAGTGGGAGTACAGGGCCAGGCAGAGAACCATGGCAGAGTGGCAACACCATGCACACACCTGCTACCCACCCCACACCACAGCCCCATGGTGAGCCTGACATCACACGGCAAACCCAGCGAACTGGGCAATGACCACAACACAATGTTACACACCACTGCACACAGCAGGGAATCACAGTAGCAGCACATAGCCCCACCCCCAAACACTATCAACAGAGACAAGTGCATTGAGGAATGGCTCCACACACCACCAGCAAAACAGACATGAACACAGGCATGTAGGTGGAAAAGCTTTATACAATAGAAATATCAAAACAGGAACAAGAACAGGGGCAGGGACAGGGAAGGTGCAAAGAGGGACAGGGACAGAGAACAAAGGCTATACAATGGGACAGGGGTCTGTGGGGGAACAGGGCTAACAAGGGTAAAAGGGGCTATGTACAGTGCAGCTATCTGTGGCCACAGCTGAAAGCCCCACCAACATGCTGTCTCCATCCTCTGGTCATTGAAACATGGTGGATTGCCACCACCACATATAGCACCCTCGTGACCACGCTGAGTATCCTGCGCAGCAGCCTCATCTTCACCCTCCGTGGCCTCTGACCTGCAGTCTGCCTGACACCTATGGCAAGGGACAAGACAGGTAATCAGTGACATGCATCAGGAAACCATGCCCACCCACATAGCACAATGGGCAGCATGCGGACACACCCCTGGAGAGTCCTCTATGGGCCCCCACAGGGGGGACAACAGCTGCCCATGTCATGGAACACCACGCAAGTGCAGAGAGGCAGACATCAGTGCACAGCGGCACCGGGGCCACACCGCATCGGCCACATGGCACACAGCAACAGCAGTACCGCAGCACAACCAGTGGCATCCGGGTGCATGCCCATCCCACCAACAGCCGGTACACGTGGCGAATGTCCAAGCCACTGTGGCGTGCACAGTGGACCATGTGCCACACACAACTGTCAAGGCACAAGGCATGGGTGGCTGCACACCTGCCCCACTGCCCCCCATCACAGTGACGAACAACAGGAGAGTACTCAACCGCACCAGACTGCGCTGCTGGTGCTGGTTGCCCTCCATCAGTGGGCCGTGTTGCTCTGGCCTGCTCCACCACTGCCCTAGCCCTCCTGCAGTCCTCCGGCCCTGATTTAGGAGAGATGAGAGGTGGACATCAGTACACGAGCATGGCAGCAGTGCCCCCTCCCACTGCTCGCTGTGCACATGGTGCGCCCCTGTCCATCCTGTGGCCCGCACACCAGCATTGCCGCAGCACATGCAGCAGCCAGGCATGACACAAGGTGCATGGCTGAACAACTATGTAACCTGTTGCAGCCCATGCCAAGCAGCAGTGCTAATGGGATAGTTATGGGTCTGGTCTTACGGGCAACATGCAAGAATCTACCCAGCTGTGGCACTGCACCATGCTGCACGCATGCCTGCAGCCTTGTGATACACTCTGGTGCCCTCTCCTCAGATCGCCATATCTGTGCCTGCACTGCTCAGCAGTGCATGGCACACCTGTCCTCCACTCCAGGGCCTCTGCAATCCTTTGCCACACCTCTCCCCTGGCCTGCTGCAGGGGCACCAACCCATACAGTTGCCCCTCAAAGGGCTGGACAATCGCCACCAGATTTACAAGCTCTACCTCACTCCAGTTCACTGCCCTGTGCCATGGCTGCTATCCAAGGTGGGACTGCAAATGGCAAGCAAGCAAGCAAAGCAATTCTTTATTTTTAAAAAGCACCTTTCCAGAACCGAAGTGCTTTTACAATAAATAAATCAAATACATAAAATTAAAACAACATCCTAAAATCAGTCAATAAAATATACTTAAAAATCAGGATACGCCAGGCTAAATAAATAAGTTTTTAATGCTAATTTAAAACTTTGGATGGTCAGGCAATCTCGCACCCAATGAGGTAGAGAATTCCACAGGGTTGGGCCCATAAAACTAAATGATCTGACCCCGGATGTCTTTAAACAGACCCTGGGAATCTCTAGCAATCCCTCATCAGTGGATCGGAGCGGATGGGAGGGACAGTAGGGATGAAGTAGATCTTGCAGATAACTAGGTCCCTGATCGTGCAGGGCCTTATAGGTCAGCAAACTGACCTTGAAGGTAATCCGACACTGTACTGGCAGCCAGTGCAGTCCGCAGAGGACAGGCATTATATGACTGGTCCTAGACGTACCTGTCAAAAGCCTGGCCGCCGCATTCTGCACTAAGCAGTTTAATCAAGACAAATGTTTAGTAGTGCATTTCGGTGTAAATAATCCAAAAACGATATAACGGACTACCACTTCACTCATCAAATTGTGAAAAAGATTTAGGGATATATATTAATAATAAACTTACATCAAATGATCACTGTGTTAGAACTGCTTGCGTGGCCAACAGACTTTTGAGGCAAATAAAACGCACTTTTGTTAATCGCACTGAACAATGCCTTATTCCATTGTATAGGGCATACATTAGACTGTATGGAGACTATGGCTTCCCTTTCTGGAATCCAAACCAAAAAAAAGACATAGCAATTCTTGAACAGGTTCAAAGGAGAGTAACTAGAATGATTCCAAGATTAACAAACTTGGATTATCAGAACAGATTAAAAGCTACTGGTCTCTTCTCTCTTCAAACTAGAAGATTAAGAGGTGATATGCTTATGGTTTTTAATTTAATAAATTCATGAGATCTCATGGAAAAATGTGGTCCAACACTCTCCAAAAGGAGACATTTTCTGAGACTGCATAATAAACAGCTTGAAGTAAAAACTTATAAAACCAGCAAAAGGGGAAACTTTTTTCCAATAAGAGCATCCATTGTATGGAACATCCTGCCACAAGAATTGGTAGAGGCAACTAGTGCCACTGTCTTTAAAAACAAATTATATGTTTGGTTGAGGGATAATAGATAAATAATGTCCCACATGGTGTGGGGAACAGTCTCAATGGGCTCTGGCCTTCTTCTGTTCTTTCATACCAAGTAATACCAAGTAACTGCAAGTGGCGGATATCCACCCCCAGTAGCCCTAGGTACAGGGTGTTGCAGTAGTCCAGGTGGGAGATAACGAAGGCGTAGGCCAACGGCGGTGCAATGGCAGTGCATAGCGCATGTGCCTGCCATGTGCAGGATGTGCAAGATGCAACACTCTGCCTCAATTGCACAGCATGTGGATGTGCACTGTGTTGCGAGACATGGGACCATTCCGCAATGCTAGGCATGCGCACAATGCCGGGGCCTAGCGGGCTCATGTAGTCAACCTGTGGGTCAAAGGTCATCAACCATCCTTCAGATGAGATGTTAAACTGAGGTCCCTTCTGCCCATCCTGGTGTTGTCCTGGTGGGTGTCCAGGTTGAAGTAAAAGAACCCAGGGCACTCTTCGCAAAGAGTAGGGAGCATTCCCGGTGTCCTGGCCAACATTCCCCTTCCCATAAAAATGGTTCATGCAATTATCCAGGCTGTGTGTGGGTGATGATGTGCGATATGGCCGCCACCACCACACATTCAGTCACTTCACTACCAGTCTAGCATTGCTTGTAAAGCACTTTGGGATACTGTGTATGAAAAGTGCTATATAAATGCTGATTCTTCTTCTTCTTCAACCATTGTACAGTGCACTTGTGCACAATAGGTGCATGGCATGATGCGCTGGCATGCACGGAGCTGCATCTGTGCCACACGCGCAGTGTCGATGCATTGCACATTCCACTCTGTGTGCGCGACTGAACCATGGGACACGCAGCGTACATGTGCGCTGCAGGTGCATGGACCATGCATGCGTGTGTTATGCGCCACGGGCTTGCTCCAGTGCACCACAGCTGTGCACAATGCAGTTCTGCGATATTCAGAAGCACTATGCAAATGAGCTCATCAGCCAATGCGCAGTGCAGTAGGGTGCATTAGCATATCATTACTGTTGCGCACAACCTAATTTGCATGCGTTGCCCCTTATAAGTGCCACTGTACGGCACAGGCCATGGACCGGTATTGCAACCTGGACAGGTAAGTGGAGGATGCCATAACATCGCAGGGAAACAGCAGCACAGCAGGGTGGGCCTGCCCATGACTATGCTGCCGCTGACACACTGTGCTGTCCATGTTCACGGGAGGCAACGTGTCGGGACAAGATAAGGACAAGGAGCATGGGCCACATGCAAGCGCAGGCCCAACTTCACAAAGGGAGAGACAGATGCCCTGTTCAAGGCCTACCTTGACAGGGAGGCCCTGTTGAGCGGTACAATGGGCACACCACATGATAGGGCTGTTGGATGGGAGGAGGTGGCGGCCTACATCAACCAGCATGTCAGGCACCAGCGGTCAGCACAGGAGTGCCACAAGAAGCTCAGGATGGACAGGCGGTTAAGTAAAAGGTGGCGGCCATCAGAGCATCCCAGAATGCCACTGGCGGAGGGCCACTAGACACACCCATACTGACGCCTACAGAGGAGTTGGTGGTGACCACCATCCGCTGTACTTCGGTGAAGGGTGTGCCTGGCAGGGGATTCCAGATGAGTGGCAGCCCATCACTGCATGGTATGTATGTCAGCAGTGTATGGGTAGTGGGCCAGGGTGTGCGTACATGGGTATGCTGGTATGCATGCTGCCATCACACATGCCATATGCATGTGTGCACACACACACACACACACACACACACACACACACGGCACACTGCTGGCCACGTATGAAGGCAGCGTGCATGGGGGGGCCACATGGGCACCACATCATTGACACTATTTCCTTCTCTTGCAGCACCAGCTCGGCTCTGTGCAGAGGATGGGGTGGTGGCTGCAGCACCTGTGGATGGTGCACCAGCCCCTGAGGATGGACCATCCACGTCCACCGGCGTCCGTGGTCCCGACAGACTGCGGCCAAGCACCACGGTGCCTGTGGACATCCTAGGCCTAGGGGCGGATGAGGCCCTGGATGTGTTTCTGCAGGATGACAGCCTTGGTGTGCTGTGTGCAGAGACACAGTTCGGGTTGGGGTCCGACTCTGATGACAACATGACATCAATCCTGGATGGCATGGGTGACATTGTGGGTGTGTTGCCCCTGCCAGCAGCACAGGTTGCATCAGGGCAGAGTGGCATGCCTGCATCTGCACAGCCGCCTGCCAGCTCTGCAGATGCAGTAGTGTTCCGGTGCCACTGCTGTGCCCCATGTAGGTGGTGGTGCAGACGCGCAGGTGCAGGGAAGCAGTGGGCAGCATGCCGGGCGATAGCAGCAGGCTGCAGGTGCCACTGGGTGGCCAAACACAGGGTCCACTGCTGGTACACCTGTTGAACACCATCCCCCAGTGGACCCCACTGTGCAGTGCCCACCAGAGCAGGGGACTGGACAGCATGGCAGGTTCCCCATTGCTGATTGGCATCCCGGCCGGGAGATGCAGGATGCGGACTGGCTGGTAGTGCACACTTGGCTGCTGTGGGCATCCATCGAGCAACAGGTGCTGCTCTCCACTGGGGTGCGTGCACTGTGGGTGGAGGTGCGCCAGCTTATGGAGCAGCAGGACAGGGGCACTGCACAGATCCTGGAGGGGGCTGCAATGCATGCAGGAGGCCATGACTGCATCCATGGATTGCAATGCTGGTGCCATTGCAGATGGCTTTGCATTGCCAGCTGCCACTGGGCATAGGCGTATGCAGGGGACCCCCTGTAGTGTGCTGTCCACCCCATGGACCCAGCTCCGGGTGACCTCATCACAGTGGATGCTGGGTTTGGATGTAGGCATCCCTGGCATGCCTGGGGCTGGCCTGCTTGGCCGCCTACACCCCCCCACGGGGACACGGTCGCATTCCCACACATCCACCCCTGGGGGGCCTCTGACACCCCCCATGGCCAATGCACAGTCTGCAGCTGCCAATCGGCCACAGCGCAGCTGCCCACATGGCTGTGGTGGCTGTGGGACCGTACGGCTGCCCTGAGGTGTGTGCTGACCTGCCCACGATCTACTGCTACTGCCCTGTGCACTCATGGGCACTGTGTGTGTGCATTGTACATCTGTGTGCACGCCTGTGTGCTGTGCTGCCTGCTGCTTGTGTGTGCCTGCTGGCTGCTGGGATATGTGGTGTGGGCATGATGAGGGTGGACTGGCATCAGTTGTGCCTGTGCACTGCATCTAACCCACACCACTGTCCACCTTGTGTGTGTGTGTGTGTGTGTGTGTGTGTGTGTGTGCGCATGCATGTGCAGTATGTGTGTGTCTCACTGTGTGTCGGTGTGTGCCACTGCCTCCCCTCCCTGGCTTTGCACCACTGTCGGTGCATGCCCCTTACCATGTATGCCCCAGCATGTGTGTGGTGTGCTGGTCTCTGTGACCCATGCATGTGTGCCACAACACCTACCTGCATTCTCTGAAGTGTTCCTGTGTGACTGTGTCATGGTGGCATCGGGCCTGCTGTATCAATTGAGGGTCCCTCTGCCAGGAGGGGGTGCACACCCCCCTCTGGTCCATTGTCACCATCGTCCCCACTACTGTCGCCCTCCTCAGCCTCGACAGCTATCACCTTAGTGAATGGCCATGTTGTGCAGTATACAGCAGGCCAGGAATAGGCCACAGACTTCTGAGGGGATGTACTGTATGGCACTGCCTGACCTGTCTAGGCAATGGAATTGTACCTTCAGCATGCCAAAGATGCACTCGATGATGTTGCACATGCTGGCGTGTGCCTTGTTGTAATGTTCCTCTGCAGGAGACGCCGGTCGCCGGTAGGGGGTGAGCAGCCAGGGCCTTAGTTGTCATGCGCTGTCACCTATGTGGAGATTGACATGGTTAGCTCTATGCTATGCTGTTCTGTGCCCCTTGCCCTGTCCATGGCACCCACACCACCACACACACACCCTTCCTCCCCCAACCCCAGATCTGCCACGCCACTTGCCTCTGGCCCATGCCATACTCATCCACAAGGTGGCCTGTGGGGATGTCCCCACATTTGAACCTGTGGCACAGCATAGAGCTGTGCCAGATGAATGCATTCTGTGCACTCCCAGGGCATGTGGTTGATGATGCATCCCATGGTATCGCACACCACCTGGCAGTTGATGCTTGGGCTCCCCTTCCTATTGATATACACCATGCCTTCAGGGCCAGGTGGCATGCGGATGGACAAGTGGGTGCAGTCAATGGCCCCAATCATGCCATGCATGTAAGCAATTCTGTGGAAGTCCTGCATGTTTGCTGTACACTCCGCCTGTGTGCTGGGGAACCTTATGAACTCTGAAGCATGTGGCAGCAGGATGTTGAGGAACTGTGTGAGGATGCGGGATGTGACTGACTGGGTGATATCCATGGTGTCCCCTGTTGGTCGTTGGAAGGTGCCCGTGGTGAGCAGGCACATGACGGCAGTCACCTTGGTCTCCACAGACATGGTGTGACTACGTCTGTTGGGTGCCTGCATCTCCTCACTGCACAACTCACAGAGCTGCCTCAGAATGGCCCTGTTCAGGTGGTACCAGCCCACAATCTCGGTGTTAGTATAGTTCTCGCATGTGATGTGGGCATGGTACCACCTGTCAGGCATACCGCTGTTGGGCCCTTTATAGGCCATGTAGCTGTTCCCCCTGCCTCCTCACACCCCTCATTATCACCTCCATCATAAAAGGTGCACTCTCCGTCCCTCCTTCTCTTTGTGTGTCTCACTGGGTGGATGGGTGCCTGTCTGTCTGCCTCCCTGGTGTGCTGTTTCTGTGTGTGTCTCTTTCTCTGTTTCTCTCTTTCTTTCTCTCTCTCTCTCTCTCTCTCTCTCCCCCTTTCTCACTCCACATCTCTGTCTCTCTCTCTCCCTCTGTGTTTCTCGGTGCAGAGTTCTGCATCTGCTGTTTGTGTGTTTGCACCCTGTTTTTATGGGAACAAGTCTGGGCGGTGCATCTTGGGCCATGGCTTCACGGTTGAATATCCCGTTGTGCTGCATATTCATGGGAACACCCTCTGCACTTGTGCTACACACATTTTAGTTGCACATTGGCGCAATGGGATATGTGCTGTGCCTCGGCTCCCACTGAATATCGCTTGGTGGCGCATCTTCATTCTTGCACTGGTGCAACTCAGTTGCACCATTCGCAAGTGCTCTGAATATCCAGGCCCCAGGATGAAGAAAAAAAAAACAAATAGTGGAAAGATTTCAACAACTCCAAAAACAGTTAACAGAAGTCCAGAGACAACATATGATTGGAAACCAAACAGTACTTCCACATCTGAATAATATAAAACAAGAAAATACAAACCATTCTCAATGTTAAAACTGAGATGGCTCTTTGATTTCTATGATAGAAGTACTATGGATAGGGTGCAAGGGCGTTGGAAGCACTGACCAACAGATTATGTTGAAGGGTAACAGAATTTGCTGTCACTCATATTAGAGACTCTCTGACCACCTTACTGCACACCACTCAGGAGAAAATTCTGGACATTGTCAGAACACATTACACCTCCTTATATACCCTCGAACAACCCCCCTGCCCTACAAACAATCAATTATTTAGCTAAGGTGCATCTCCCCGCTCTTATGCACACTCACTTAACCACACTTTTAACATCTAACTCTGCTGAGGAGCTCATAAGGGCTGTCAAAGGATTAAAAAATAATTAAAGCCCTGGCCCAGATGGGTACACAGGGGAGTTTTACAAGATGTTCTATCACACTTTGAGAACATTACTGACTGGTGTACATAACTGGGTAATGAAGGGTTAGTCGACTCCACCATCCTGGAACTTGGTGACTATCTCAGCCATCCTAAAACCCAATGAAGACAACTGTCTATGCTCTTCATACTGACTGATCTCATTGTTGAATATTGATTATAAACTTTTGGCATTGATTTTAGCCCAACGCCTAAATCCCCTTCTTTCCTGGAGAACAGAGATCAAACTGGGAATGTCTGAGTGCTTCAAACCTAAGACAATACTAAGCATACTTTTCATATTCCGTACCATGCCACCCGATCAAAAGAATCATTCCTATTATTTAGTTTGGATGCCAAGACAGCATTTGACAAGGTGGCTTGGGAATTCTCATTAACTGCCCTTCATAAAATGGTGTTCCGTTCATTTTTATTGAAATCTTACAAGCATTATATAGCAACCCACAGGCCTACATGAAAATTAATTCATGGGCACATTTTCCCTCCTTTCATATTATATAGGGGCACCCAACAGGGATGTCCCCTGTCTCCCTTACTCTTTGCTCTGTATTTATAGCCTCTAGTTCAAGCGTTAAGACAAGATCCAACCATTACTGGGCTCACGCTTGGAGGTAGACTTCAAAAACTAACCCTATACATGGATGATTTACTAATTTACCTTACCTCTCTGGACACATCTCTGCCTTACCTCTGGTCATGCTTGCGAGAGTGTGGTGAATGCACTAGATACAAACTTAATACTATAAAAACTGAAGTCTTACAAATTCCTTATTCCTCCAGCACCCAAACAAAACAGTTATTCCGTTTTTGATAGGATATGACCTCACTAAAATATTTGGGAATACATCTCCCAGTAGAACTAACATAGTAACATAGTAGCTGATGGCAGATAAGGACTGCTAGGCCTACCTAATCTGCCCATATTCCTTGCCTGCATCAGCAGCCACTGACCCTTCTTGGGCATTGGCCTTTGCCTCTTTTCCCCACATCTAGGGTTCCTTTATGTCTATCCCATGCATGTTTGAATCCACCCCCCACTGTGTTAACTCCACCACTCCCTGGGGCAGTCTATTCCAAGCATCTACCACCCTTTCCATGAAGGAAAAACTTCCTCACATTTCCCCTTGTCCTGCTCCCCCGCCAATCTCATATCATGCCCCCTCATCCTTGTACAACTCTTGTACTGAAAGATGTCATCCACCTGCACTCTGTTCAAGTCTTTAAGATACTTGATGGTCTCTATCACATCACCCTGTTCCCTCCTCTCTTCCAATGTATGCATATTGAGGTCTTTGACACATTGACATTATTGATTTGACCCTTCCATGAAACCTAAAATACTTCCCCCACCCCAACCACCATTTCACTGAAAGGAAGTGAGGGTCTATCTAGCTCTCTGTCTTTCTGTCTCTCTACAGACAGTGCCGATTGAGACAACACAGAATAGATATGGACTGCAAGCTTGACTGTTGAGGAGGAGCAGCCGGAGCTGGAGTCAGCAAACGCTGATATTTATTTTAGTAAAGGTATGCCACAATCGCCACATTTATTTTACGATTGCAGACCTTTCCAGTCTGAGTCTGGATATCGAGCAGCAGACCATTAAGGGAAAAAGAAGTCTGTAGTCCTCTGAGCATCCAACTGCAGTGGAGGAGTCCTGGGCGGTGGTAGGAGCCCCTGCAGCAAAAGATAGTCTCAGTGGGACCAACGGGGGTCTAGCGGCTGATGAAAATTCTTTCCCCTACTGAAACCTCCCTGGAATTGTATGGAGGTTGGACAGAAGTAGTTCAAGTGAATTAAGAGCTAAGATCCAAGAGCTAAGCTATAATGCACTCTGTTTTGTGTACAAAGCTGCCTGGCTAACACGTTTTTGCATTGTTTTCTGGTGGGATTAGATAAATAACTAGCAGGACTCAAGCGAGCTCGTGAGCTGGAAAAATTGGACTCTGTGTTTTAAATAAACGTGGGTGCTTAAGTGTATAAAGTGTTAATGTATTAATTTATATTGACAGTATTGATATTGTCCTTGTATGTCTGTAAGCAGTCGTTTAATTGGCCCCATATTGTAGGAAATAAAGAAAAAAGAAATATAAACCAAAACTAACTAAGACAAATTAAGGATATTTTAAGGATAGTTGGGACAGGATAGTGAGACTCACTGAGGCCTAAGACTGCTTGTCCTTGAAACAACAGAGTTAAAAGATTGAATTCAATCCCTACTATACCTGCCGATAGATGTGGCGTTGAGTTGTTGCTGGAGGAAAGGTCTTTGATGTGATGCTAAAATAAAATATATAATTGAAACCCCCTTGTTCCCAGGCAGGGAGAGGCAGCTTGTGAAGTGCCAGTTAAATGGGTTTCACACTGTCACACTCTGTTTTCAGTCTCAGCTGAGCTGGAGTGATGATGTCACCTTAGAATTGTCGCAGCAGCATAAGCCACAATGGAATCCTAGCTGCAGGGGTTAGCAGTGGAATATTGAGTTAGAGTAGTCTGTAGCAGTTGTCGAGAGAGGGTGGAGAGTGAGAAGTTTTGCAGTAGGCAGCTTCTCAGATTTAGCTCTGACAAAGAGCTAACTTGGTAATTTGAGTAGTTTGTTCTCACCCTAGAAGAAGAACATAGAAGACCAGTGAGTGAAGTGGTAGAGACCGTTCCTAGAGGGTTTTCCAGTGCCCCATCCCCTGAGGGATGGGGGGGATTCCAGGATTCTGGGGCAATCCCCTGGTACAGCCTGGATTGTGTTGAAGCTGCCCGAGATTCATTTTACTCTGTGAGTACCCGAGACTTTTGTGTGGAAAAAGCCCTGGGGCACCTGCATTCCTGTGGTGAGTTTTTCTCTGACAAAGGGACTCTTGTCACCAAGACTGTGTTTCTGTTAAAATTATCTGCCTACAATGGGGTCTGGAGAGAGACTAACCAAGTACAGAACTTTTAAGACTGTTTCTGTTAAAAGTGTTTGCCTACTATGGGGTCCAGAAAGAGACTTGCCAAGTACAGAACTTTTAGTTTGTGTCTGATTTAAAAGCATCTGCTAAAGTAGGGGTATAGTGTAAAGACATTGCTAATTACAGAACTTTTAATTTCATGACACCTCAGAGGTGTGAGAAGTAGTATGTTAAATGTGAAAGACATTTCTACAAGTATTCTGAGAAAGGTGTTATTAACCAGATGAATGGCCGAGTATAAATTTAGAAGCAAAAGATGGGTGACCCCCCCCCGCCCCCAATCTGGAGTAACCATGTTTACCTCTCCGGGTTCAGTTTGGGCACCTTTATTTTCTCTCAGTGCATTTGGCCAGTACCTGAAGAAAATACCCAGATGTGGGGTTTTGGATTTTCTGTGAGCCTGAGTGTGCTCATTGGTGGTCGAGGGTGTCACCAGTGATTCCTCACGAAATATGGGAAAGTCTGCTAGTACTGGTCGAGGGTGCCAAGTCAAGGGAAGCGTACCAGTTCTGACCATGTGTGCCATTCCATTCAGAACCAGAGAGTGTTCACTGTTTCCATTTCATTCAGAACCTGAGGGTTCGCTGTGTGTGTGCTCTGTACCTCAGTAATCTGCATTACCAGTGGGAGTAGCCCTGTGGGGGTCCATCTTCACTTTATATTATTCTCTGTGTATGTGAATAAAAGCCACACTCTAGAATCCCAGCCTGGTTTGGACAGTACAGTTATTGCTTCCACTATGTCTGGATTCACTTGGGTGCCACTGACCAGAAGTACAGATGGCATGGAAGAGAAGAGCACAAGAAGAGAGAGAGGCTCTTTTGCATGGCGCCGAGTGATTGATGAGACTGCAATCAGTCTCGCCCCAAGCCAGCTTCAGAGTGCTGCCCCGTGTTCGACAGGGAGACAGCGAGTGGTGTGCAAGCTGGCTAGCCAGGAGGAGCGTTGCAGAGACTGCAAATTCTAAAAATTAAAACAGCAGACTTTTCTGTGCTAAATCGGGCTCAACCCATATTCTGATTGACTGGGTAGAAAGCATGGTGTTCGTAGGGACAGTTGGCAAGACTACCAGCCCGTTTCAAACCAGCAGCCTTCCAGGATTGGCAGAAGGCCGAGAAGTTCCATCAAAAAGTCAGCTACTGAATCAGTGAGTACCATTCAGCAAAACTGAGCTCAAACTGTGTGTGATTTTTCTAAAGCCAGCTGGATCTGTGTGTAAACAGTGTGATTGTTTTTGAAAGAAGGACTGCGTAAAGTAAATCAAACCCAAGCAAGAATTCTGAGCACTAGATTGTGAGTATATATTATGGATTCAGCAACAGTGCAATTTTCTGAGCAAAAAGAGAGACTGTGAGTTGTATGAGAGGCTGCAACAAACAGGCAATCCTGTTCATGAAATGCTGTGGCTTTAGTGACTTTAAGCAAGTAAACTGACTGAAAGCTAACGGTAAAGTCCTAGAAAACCATATAGATGCACTGAGGAAGCAAAACAGTGCAATCTGTGCAGTCTGAGTAAAATTTATTAGTATGCAGTAAATCGGATGCGCAGTGGCTTGAGTCAGATGCAGAATGTAGTGCACCAGGAGTGCTGCCGCCACCATTACAGGGTGGAGTAGTAATGTAAATACAGCAGCAGGGAGCCATTTTGTGAGACTGTTCCAAGTAGAGTGAACTCAGTGACAACAGTAAACTTGTGTGTGTTTTTCTACAGTCATGGCTTCAGGATCATCCCGCTACCTGGATAATGCCTGGGCTATGATAGTTGAAGAGGTTACCAAGCTGAAAGACATAGAGAAATGTTTCTACGGTGGACATTTGCCTCCTCATGTTGCAATTCCTGGATACCCTGTGAGAGTATGCATATTGCGCCTCAAGGTTGGAAGGGACGTTTTCATGATTCCTCACTGTTCAGGGTGCTTAGAGAAGCAAGGTCTAACTAGTGCACCCAAGATTTATTTGGCTACCACGTGGACAAAGCTTCAAGATCCTGCAAGTAGCAGCATACAGCACCAGGTTGAACCTGTTGGGGGAGGCCCAGCAGAGTGTGGCACAAAAGAAGAGGGTGTAGATGTACTGACAGAGTAGAGTCCTCTTGATGTCTCCACACCTGTGTTGCAGATGGACAGTGTGGAGGGAGAATCAGTGGATCCATGATGAGAGGGTCCAAGTCCTAGCCTCATTGGAGAGGATGAGGTTTGAGAGACCCTAGATTGGGAGGTGTCTACCTCTGTGCCCAGTGAAGAGTGGACAGTCTCAGGAGTGAGGATGACTGCTCACTCCTGGGCCCAGGTCCTAAGTGAGGAAGAGAAGAGAGAGCTATGTATCTTTACGATGAAGGTTCTAGTCCACACCCTCAGGCTCTTGCCTCGGAGAAACCAGAAGAAGAAGTCGGTGACTCACAGCTCTGCCCCCAGAGGGAGGGGTCAGGGACCAGTTCTACGTAGCTTTGAGTATGCGACACTGGCAGAACCAGGACTGGCCACCCCCAAGCCAGGTCGGGGGTCGTGTACTGATGAAGAATAGTAAGGAGGAAAGACTGGTTCGTAGGAAGGCAGATGAGATCTATGGAATGTCCTTTCCTACCTTTCCTCAGAGAGTCTGGGAGGAGATTGAGAAAAACAGGGGAGCCTGGCTAGTGGAAGAGGCAACCAAACACCTGCATCCAGGTGCCACTCGATATGTCAGAGACAAAGCTGTCAGAGTCAGACTCAAGTTTTGGAAGTTGGGCAGGACACTGTTCATAGATACTGTACGTATTGTGGACAAAAAGGGGAAACGAGACTTTCCATAATGTGAATTATGAGCACCCAGAAGGGGTAATAATTCTTGCACCTGACCCATTGTGGTACTATCCTCAATGTAACCAGCTTTCTGTGAATGTGCCCATGCCTCCAAGTAGAAAGCAGAGCAGTGGTAGCCAGTTCTGCCATCCAGCCATTGCCGTACCCATGTTGTTCTGCCAGTCTGGTGTTCCAGGATCCAAAGGTGCATCCAGACTCATCAGCCTTGCAGTATGCCTTCCAGTTCCATCGCCTGGGATTTCGGATGACATCAGTCTAGCTTTTCCTTTCCTGTTCCAAGGTTCCATCTCCTAGATGACGTCAGATAGAGATGACATCAACCCAGCAGTTTCCAGACGTCCACCCTGTCATTTCTGGAAGATGCCACCCAGCTGTATCCGAAAAATGCTGCCAGGGAGTCTTCGGCTGGAGATCCAGGTGATGTTCCATTTTTTGTTCTTCAAGGGACTGGTAAGTCCCGACTTTTCTTACTTTATTGACATTGCAATACACATCTTACACCTGGCAGACTACAGACTGTTGAACTGTCCACAAAGACTCTCCCTTTTGGGATTACAGTAGTTCAAGGAACTGTGCTTCACCGGGCTGTGGCCCAGAAGAGACTCTTTCATGGACCTTGCCTTCATGCACTGTTTGTCACTAGTTGGGATATTTTAGGGCATTAGGGCATTCCATACCCAAAAGGTGTATTGTATATAATGTTGATGTTTTCTATTTTTCTACTTTTTTCTAAAAATTATATTTTTGGGGATTCTCCAGTGTTTTGCTGGTAAGGGTTATGGTCGTGTACTGTGTTTGCAGACTTGGGATGTGTTTTTGTCTTTTTTCTCTTTCAGGTGGATCCTGATGAAGACAGAAGAGAAGACAAGAAGAGGATTGGAGGGACTCATCAGAGTTCCTCAGTGCTTTAAAGTGTCATGTTTTAAAGCACTGTGTAGTTGTTAACATGCGTTAACCTTTTCCTTCCACAGGCGTAGTTGTGTGGAAGTGTAATGCTTGGGTATATTGTTAGCTCCTTGGGTTGGTTTGCAGGTGTCCAGGGATGGGGGGAAATTCCCTTGTATTGGGTAGGTTTGTTTGGTTAGATAGGTTTTCCCAGGAGGGCTGTGAGGATAGACAGGCTGTGGTCCTGACCTACAGTAGGGGCCTCAGTGCTGGTCTATTGGGACTAGGCTCTGGACAGTTCTTCCAGGGTCACTGGTTTCTGTAGTAAGATCATGGTGTCGGGGGCTGATGCGTCAGTCAATGGCCTCTGAGCCCTTAGTGTTGCCTGCCTGTGCCTGGCACATGGCAGGAGAGAGCCTGATCACCCCTCTCTGTAGGTAACACATAGGGTAGGATGGCCTGGTGCCGGGTAGGTAACGACTGGGGACAGTCATTTTTCTGGCTGAGGGAGGGTGTAACCCCCTTGTTCCCAGGGGTTACTAGAATCCCACTTAGAATCAGTGGCAGGCAGGGAGAGGCAGCTTGTGAAATGCCAGTTAAATGGGTTTCACACTGTCACACTCTGTTTTCAGTCTCAGCTGAGCTGGAATGATGATGTCACCTTAGAACTGTCGCAGCAGCATAAGCAGCAATGGAATGTTAGCTGCAGGGGTTAGCAGTGGAATGTTGAGTTAGAGTAGTCTGTAGTAATTGTCAAGAGAGAGTGGAGAGTGAGAAGTGCTGCAGTAGGCAGCTCCTCAGATTTAACTCTGACAAAGAGCTACCTTGGTAGTTTGGGTAGTTTGTTCTCACCCTAGAAGAAGAACATAGAAGACCAGTGAGTGAAGTGGTAGAGACTTTTCCTAGAGGTGTTTTCCAGTGCCCCATCCCTGGAGGGATGGAGGGAATTCCAGGATTCAAGGGCAATCCCCTGGTCCAGCCTGGATTGTGTTGAAGCTGCCTGAGATTCATTTTGCTGTGTGAGTACCCAGGACTTTTGCATGGAAAAAGCCCTGGAGCACCTGCATTCCCTTGGTGAGTTTTTCTCTGACAAAGGGACTCTGTCACCAAGACTGTGTTTCTGTTAAAAGTGTCTGCCTACAATGGGGTCCAGAGGGAGACTAGCCAAGTACAGAACTTTTAAGACTGTTTCCTTTTTTTTTTTTTTACTTTTCCTCCTACTGGCTTTCCATCTCTGACCCTTCGGAGGCACCTGGGAGTCATCCCCCCGATCCACCACCAACCTTGCACCCCATATACTCCCCAGGTGGGTAATGAGGTGGGGCCTGTATGCCCTGTACACTTACTTGATTTCGTCAGGCAAGGTGGTCTGGGCCGGTGGTGACACATCAAGGGCACGCTCCTGTTGCCTCATCTTCCCGTCGATGGAAGGCTGATTTTTCCTCCGGTTTACTCCCCTTGTGTGGTATGCGCCCTGACGTCAAGGCACTGTGCGCTGACATCCACCACACATCATGGCCAGACCCCCCGTAAACAGGGCTTGCAGTATCCCAAGCCTCCGCTCGGGGTCAGACAAGTAGCGGGCATTGGCCCCCACCCTCTCCCCAAAGAAGGCAAACTGTCGTGGGATGCTCAAGCCATTCTCCGCCGGCTAGCCCTCCAGTGACCTGAGTCCACTCCCAAACCCAGGTCGCTGGTGATGCAAGCAGAAATCCAACCACTGCGCTGGTGGGCCAGCCCCTTTTGAGACTGTTTCTGTTAAAAGTGTCTGCCTACTATGGGGTCCGGAGAGAGACTTGCCAGGTACAGAACTTTTAGTTCTCACCCCAGGAATTCTTTAGCATCTATTGACAGATGCAGTATGCCAGCTGGGTTCAGCTGCCCCGGAGAGGAGGAGTCAATGCAAATGAGGAAGGCATTGGCCAATCAGGATAGAGAGAGAATAGAGTGCATCCTGCAATCAGCCTGAGGGACCTCAGAACTTTTTCTCCGTTGAACTGGCAACGCTGCCCCAGAGCTCTCCTCTTCAGAGACCTTCCTGTGCCATTTTCTTCCTTTTTGAGTGCTGCTTTCAAGGTATTTTGTATGTTTTTCTCATTTTATCTATTTTTACCACAACTGCACTAGGTTCCACGCAGTCGCGGGGGGTTTTCATATTTTTTCCACTTCGGTGTTTTTTCTAGGTAAAAGTCACCCGCGTGCGTGATAAATTGTGTCGTTTTTATTTAAATTGTTAATTTTCCATATTTTTCTGTGTTTTTTTAACGCTTTTGCATTAAAATCATTGAATTGGTTTTTCGCGCTCGTGCACTAATTTCTGTTGGGCACCTGCGTGAATTTCTGGAACCCACTTTTTCTTTCTTATATAAGTTTTAATATATTTGAAAGGTAATCCCCCTTTTTCTGGGGAGACACCTTTTGTGTGACTGTGCAGTGGGCTTCTGTTGACAAGAGGTGTGGAGGTGGTTTCTGTTCTTTTCCACTGTTGTGGAAAAAAAAATCTTTTTACCTCTAGTAAGGTTAATTTTGATTTGGTTAGCTTTGACCTACCCATTTACCATGGCCTCTCAGTCTACCTCCTCCTCCTCTAAAAGCGCTGAGGAGGGTACCTCAAGTCAACAGAATTAATGACAAGTCCTCTAGGGACTCCAGTGAAACTAAGTCTGGCAGAAGTAAAAATTCTAGCCAAGCCTCTAAACGAACATCAAAGCAGGTTTCTGAGCCTGCTCCTACAAAAAAGTCTAAGAAAGATAATAACGCTACTGTCCCTTCCTCCCGAAAGGCATTTGGAGATAACAGTAGCTGATAAAAATGTGCCCTCTGCAGATGATTTCGCAAAAGCTTGGCATTTATATCAGACTTTACAATCTATGGGTGATATTTTCTCAGATCCTGTGGGACCGAGTGATTCTCTCCTTGAGGGGCCCCTACGCCCGGGGTTTTTACTTTGATGAGGGAGAGGATCATGGTGGCGAATCGCCTCATGGGGACCCTCTTATTCCTGACGGCCACCCTGGGGTTGGTATTAATGATGACACTGATACAAGTGAAGAAGTCTCTTCCTTTTTTACATTTTTAAAACAAATGGTGGATACCCTGGACCTGCCTCTCCAGGATGACACCAATCAGGAGATGGAAGACAACTACGTGGAGATGATAGGCATTTCTCCTCCTAAGAGGCTCATTCTCCATATCCACAACACTTTGAAGAGAAGTACGTTTAAGGTTCTGGAAACCCCCTCAACATCTACCAGGGTAGACAGAAGGATTGAGAAGAAATACCAGCTCGGTAAGTCTACTGCTGATTTTCCTTATACACATCCAGATCATAGAGGGGTAGTTCAGACAGCGGCCTGTGACAAAGCTAATGTGTCGCTTTCTGTGCTTCCACCAGAAAAAGACTCTAGAAAAATAGATCTTATGGGTAAGAAATCTTATGCTACCACCTCTCTCTTGCTGTGCATGTCTCTTTCATGGCATACACAGCCAGATATCAGAGGGCTTTATTAAAAACTGTACTGGCCACAGTGCAACATGGGGGGGGGCACTATGCTCAGGGATGTTTCCGAAACTGTTAAATGAGCCGTGGGAGCCACAAAGTACCAGTTTCACATGGCCGTAGATAATAATGATACAGTCTCAAGGGTCATAGCTCAGGCTATTTCTCTCAGACGTTTTGCTTGGTTGACAATTACTAGTCTTACCCAGGATGTCCAAGCCCAGGCGTTAGACTCCTCCTCCTTTGAGAATAACTCTCTCTTTGGGGATCATACTGAAGTCTATATGAAAAGAATGGATGAGTTCAAACACACGTACAACAGTAATTCAGTGAAAGAAAGGCCCCCTCCCTCTCAGAGAGCTCACCATAGAGGGGGTAGGGGCAGGAGTTATTTCGCTAGGACATTTTTCCCCATGCCATATAACATGGATTTCTCTCAGATGAGAGTTTTTTTCAGAGGTAGGAGCAGGAGGGAACAAAGAAGAGCTAACCCCACTCCTGCTACTTCTTTTCAGTCTAGACAGCAGTCTTCCTGACTCCTTGCTGGTCACCTCCCCTCTCCCCGTGGGGGCCAGGCTCTCATACTACCTCCACTGTTGGCATCAGGTCACTTCAGACAAGTGGGTTTTGGAGGTAGTGGAGCAGGGCCTATCCCTTCAGTTCAAAAAATTTCCCCTTTTCCACAGGCCCTTACAACTAAGACCTTCCTCCCCTGTAGAACGATTACTGCTGGAGGTAGAGGTCAAGAATCTCTTGAGGGCCAAGGTCATGGAACGAGTGCCACTTTCCCAATGGGGAAAGGGTCTTTATTCCAGATATTTCCTGACCCTAAAGAAAACGGGGGAGTGGTGACCTATTCTGGACCTAACATACCTAAACAAGCACCTGACGAAACCAAAGTTCAAAATGGTTACCTTGACCCAGGTCATACACTCACTAAAGCAAGGGGATTGGCTAGTCTCCCAGGATCTGAAGGACACCTACTTTCATGTGTCAATAAGGCAATCCCACAGAAAGTTCCTCAGATTCCGTCTGCCCTCCAGGCATTATCAGTTCATAGTCATGCCTTTCGGGCTCACTTCTGCCCCAGAGTATTCACCAAGTGCCTGGCAGTGGTTACAGCTCATCTCAGAAGACAGGGAATCTCGGTCTATCCCAACCTGGACGATCAGCTGATTGTGGCCAACTTGTCCCAGTCCATTTCAGAGGCCCTAATTTGGACAAGGTGTATCCTAGAGTCCCTGGGCTTCTTTATCAAAGAAAAAAAGTCACATTTTCAGCCTGCCCAAATTCTACAGTTCATAGGGGCAGAGCCCAACACCTTGCAAGGAAAGGCCTTCCTCCCTTCAGACAGGGTCGACTCGTTCCTTTCTCTGCTAAACTCATTCAGTTCAGGCCAACCAAGACCAGCCAGACATTTCCTCAAACTTCTTGGTCATATGGCCTCAATGACCGTGATAGTGCCAGGGGCCAGATTCCAGATGAGGGACATTCAGTTTTACCTCAGGTCTCATTGGTACCAGAGAAGAGACCCCTTTACAAAACTCGTCCCAGTCACAAAGACGTTTCTTCGATCCATGGATTGGTGGAAAGAGGCACACAATCTCAGGGTCGGGGTATCTTTTTTAACTCCCCAACCTTCCCAAATTTTGACTACCAATGCTTCTCTCCTTAGACAGGGGCCCATCTGGAGGACTTGTCCATAAGCAGGACTTGGACACCAAGGGAATCCTCCCTTCACATCAATCTTCTGGAACTCAGAGTTGTGCTCCTCGCCATCAAGGCCTTTGCTTCTCAGCTCAGGGGTCAGTCTGTGTAAGTAAGGACAGACAACATGATGGCCATGTTCTACATCAACAAACAGGGAGGGACTCAATCAACCAAACTCTGTATGGCAGCCATGAGGATTTGGTCCCTTGCCTATTCCCTGGACATGTCTCTGTTGGCCATCCATCTTCCGGGCAAGGACAACATTTTGTCAGATGCCCTAAGCCTCATCAGTCAGGACCACCATGAGTGGACACTCAACAAGCAAGTCCTTCACATGGTGTTCAGAAGATGGGGTGTCCCAGATCTGGATCTGTTTGCATCCAGTCTGAACCATCAATTACACCTATACTGTTGCAGACCCCCAATTCTGGGGACTATTCCCGTGGATGCGTTGACCCTAGATTAGACAGGGAGGTTCCTTTATGCATTCCCTCCCTTTCCTCTTCTGTACAGAGTACTTCTCAAGTTAAGAGAACAACCGACCACCGTGATCTTGGTGGCTCCTGACTGGGCGAGACAGCCATGGTATTCCCTGCTCCTCTCCTTGTCAGTCAAGAAACCCATCAGACTTCCTTCATGTCTCAGCCTTCTGACTCTTCTTCAGACTGGAATGGTGTTCCCCAACATCCAGTCTCTTCACCTCAAAGCCTGGTACTTGAGGAGTTAGAATTCCCAGACACTTTGTATTCAGAGCAAGTGCTGAATGTTTTACGGATGGCTAAAAAACCCAGCGCAAGGAAAACTTATGCCTCCAAGTGGAGACGTTTTCTTTCTGGTGTAGGGATAAGGGCTTAGACCCTTTACAGGCCTCTTCTCCTTCCTTATTGGATTACTCGGTTCATCTTCAGGTGGGAGGTCTAAAGGCATCTTCCCTAAGAGTTCACTTAGCAGCCATTTCGGCCTACCTTTCTGCAGGTAAAGAGAAATCACTTATTTCTCAACCCATATTCAAGAAGTTTTTCAAGGGACTTCTCCACCTGCCCCCCCCCGTAAGGGGAACCTGTTCCCCCATGGGACCTTAACCTCTGTATAGCCAAGCTCATGAATCCTCCTTTTGAACCAATGGCTACGGCTGATGTGAAATTCTTTACCTGGAAGACTATCTTCCTAGTGGCCATTACCTCAGCCAGACAGATTTCAGAGTTGCAGACCCTGTGTATAGATCCTAACTACATTAGTCCCTATAAGGACAAGGTTGTCCTGAGGACAAATAGGAAGTTCCTTTCCAAGGTGGTCTCGGAGTTCCACCTTAATCAGTCCATCTCTCTGCCGGTGCTGTTCTTGGATAACTCCTCCCAGGTGAGCGCAAACTGCATGGTCTGGATGTGAATACAGACCTTTCTTTCTACTTAGACTGAACCAAGCAGTTCAGAAAGGGACAATCCCAGCCTTTTCTCACCTTCGGTGAGGTGGGCAGGGGAAAACTGGTGACCAAGAGAACCATTTCCCATCGGATCATTTCTTGTATTCAGTTCTGTTACAACAAGGTGGGCAGACAGCCCCCTCTTAGGCTCAGAGCTCACTCTACCAGAGGAACAGTTGCTTCAGTGGCAGCTTCCAGGGATATCCCGTTGCTGGAAGGTTGTAGAGCAGCTACTTGGAATTCAGTCCACACTTTCACCAAGCATTATTGCTTGTATGTGCAGTCCCGTTCAGATGCAAAGTTCGGCAAGGCAGTGCTACAGAGCCTTTTTCCTAAATAGGTTTCTGTGCCCTCCTCCCAACTGCATTGCATCTGTCAATAGATGCTAAAGAATTCCTGGGGTGAGAAGAAACAATTACTTACCGAAGTAATATTACTTCTTCCAAGCTATTCTTTAGCACTGACACTCTCGCTCTTCCTCCCCTGGAAACCTAGTCTAAGGGCTCTGTTAGGGGATTTAGCCAAACTTGCTAACTGATATTGATCTGAGTGATGAAATGTTTTCACAATAGTGGATTAGAATAGGTAGTTTGTGTGTTGTTGACAGTTTTTTTCCCCTGTTGGGCACAGTTTTTGCTCTTTTTCAGCTCCAAAATTCATTCTGAGGTCCCTCAGGCTGATTGCAGGCAGCACTCTACTCTATCTCTATCCAGATTGGCCAATGCCTTCCTCATTTGCATTGACTCCTCCTCTCCGGGGCAGCTGAACCCAGCTGGCATACTGCATCTGTCAATAATGCTAAAGAATACCCTGGAAGAAATAATATTACTTCGGTGACTAATTTTTTCATTGTGTCTGATTTAAAAGCATCTGCTAAAGTGGGGGTCTAGTGTAAAAACATTGCCAATTACAGAACTTTTAATTTCATGACACCTCAGAGGTGTGAGAAGTAGTATGTTAAATGTGAAAGACATTGCAAGACAGCATCTACAAGTATTCTGAGATAAGTGTTATTAACCGGATGAATGGCCGAGTATAAATTTGGAAGCAAAAGGTGGGAGACCCCCCCATCTGGATTAACCATGTTTACCTCTCCGGGTTCAGTTTGGGCACCTTTATTTTCTCTCTGTGCATTTGGCCAGTGCCTGAAGAAAATACCCAGACGTGGGGTTTTGGATTTTCTGCAAGCCTGAGTGTGCTCAATGGAGGTCAAGTGTGCCACCAGTAATTCCTCATGAAATATGGGAAAATTTCCTAGTACTGGCCAAGGGTGCCAAGTCAAGGGAAGTGTACCAGTTCTGGCCATGTGTGCCATTCCATTCAGAACCAGAGAGTGTTTGCTGTTTCCAGTTCATTCAGAACCTGAGGGTTCACTGTGTGTGTGCTCTGTACCTCAGTAATCTGCATTACCAGTGGGAGTAGCCCTGTGGGGGTCCATCTTCACTTTATCTTATTCTCTGTGTATGTGAATAAAAGCCACACTCTAGAATCCCAGCCTGGTTTGGACAGTACAGTTATTGCTTCCACTATGGCTGGATTTACTTTGGTGCACCTGACCAGAAATAGAAACCTAGCATAATTCTGAGCAAACATTTTCTCCCGGGGACCCAGGTTGATGGCCATGCTAAATGGTCCCCCCCAGGTGTGTGCCAGGTAGTTGCCACACTTGGTTTGCCTGCCTGAGGATGGTAGGCTCTGAAGTAGAATTACTGGTAAACAGAACTGTTTGTAGTGACAACCCCCATCCCTCTCATTGGTTCCATGTGTGAGAGGAGCAGCCCTGCTAGTTGAACAAGGGGGGGCCGGTGAGGGGAGGTTACATAATAAATAAAACAAAAGGGAAACCAGGAAGTAGAGTAGAAAGCAAGTTTTGTGATAGGACAATGAAGGTCATGAGGTAATAAAGTATAAATGCACATGCTCAGGGAGTGCTGATTCAGATTGCCAATGCAGTTCCAGAGTAGAGTGACAATGGACAAGCAGCAGTAGGCCTTAAGCGATTTTTTGAGACCACATTAGTTGTTAACTTGCTATAAAATATAGAAATTTTGAATCTGCATACCTCTGTGGGCTATGTGCACTTTCTTTTTATCTTTCTTTTTATCTGTGTTACTGCTGCTAAAGCACAGGTAGTAGAGCGAAAGGATCTCAGCGAGTTGAGCATTGCTGTGCATTGCTCACAATGTTGAATTTAATTAAGGAGAGGACTCATTTGCTCACTTTAAAAAGTAAGTAAAGAAAGAAATAAAAAGTTTGACATGTAAAAACATAAGTTGTAAATCGTAAATCGCAAAGAAAATTTTAAGCATTAATTGCACTTAATTTGTAATAGTTTTTATATGGTTTTACGTTTTTTTTAACTTTGTTTTTGCAGTGGGAAGTCATAATTAAAGTTTTAATAATTACAAGATCATATGGATTTGGACTAAGCCCTTTTGGATTAAAACTGACTATGCCAATAGTCATATAGGGGAGCCTGGATACTTGAAGAGGACCATGGAAAGAAGGAGTATCAAGAAGTGAGATCAGAGGCCGAAAATAAAAAACTGAAGGTGGTCTAAGGCAGTATATGGGAGATACAACATCCAGAAAAGTCCTGCCCTACTTTTGAATATCTGCCAAGAGACTAAGGGAAGTATCGAGCTGTGAGTGTTATATAGCGGTATAAACACCAGAGAAACAAAATGAACTAAAAGAATTAAGAACTAAGAAGTTACAAATAACAAGTGTGGACTTTAAATTTTTAGGAATTTCAGATGACGACAAGGACTGATGAAACAGAATTAGATTTAGATATTTCTTAGATATATGTTGTTGTTTGAATATTTAGTTAGGGTACACAGATAGTTTGTGTTTTTCTTCTAAGAGTGAATTAGCTTTTAAGGCTTTAAGGAACTTATATTCCATTTGGAACTTATATTCCATCTAATAATTAAATATCATACTATAGTGTGTCATGATAGTGTGGCAAGGATTGTTTCTGAATAAAGGTAAATTAATTAATTGAAAGAAGGAATTTAAAGAAATGTCAGCAGAAACCAGAAGTGGAAAGGAAATTGGTACAAGTAATAGTAATAGTACCCCAAAGTCTTGTTTGAATAAAAATAAGGAGAATATGGACACATACCTACCAAAAAGAATTAAACATAAAGGAAACCCCCACAACTCTTGTAATAAAGATCAGGAGAGAGTGAAGAAAGGAAGAATGGATAAATCAAGCTTAAAAGGTATGGAGAATATTATAGATAGAAAAGCTAGAACCTTAAATGGAAAGAATAGTAAGAAGGGGGATGATACCTGCCAAAAAAATGGTCTAAAAAGAGTTAAAGGATATCAACCCCTAATTAGGGAGATAGTTTTAAAACAAGGAAAAGAGAAGGAGGAAAGTACGATGAGTGATACAATGAGTGATGACGATGAAGTACAGAGTAGATTAATAAAGGTTGAAATAGACAATGGAAACATAGGGTCATCAAAAATAACTTTAGGACAAAACTGGAGTTTGGTGGAAAGGGTGACTAGGAAGTGACTAAGACAGTGGAAGAAGTAAGGGAGACAATACAAACAAATATTAGAATAGAACAGAAGATAAAAGAATATAGACAACAGCTGCTTACTCCCAATTTTAACAAGGAGAAACTCCAACTACTTCAAGTAATATAGGAGAATAATGTGGTAGAAAGTGGGAATGAGGTAAAAAGCACAGCTGAATTAGAACTAGAGAAATAATCTGAGACCCTTTTTATGAGTCCAACAGAATCTGAGATGCTAGATTTGGGAATACTAACAAAGGGAATAGATAATGTACTAAAGGACCCCTTAGCAGCAAATACCATGTTTTATAAACAATTGCTAGTAATTAAACAAGATTTAAGTTTCATAAAGGACATTTGCATAGAGAATAAGAAATATATTGAGTTAATCTCAAACCAATGAATAGGTAATAGGGAAAGAAGAGAAAAAGAACTGATAGATTTAACAAAGGATAATAAGTGGGATAACACTATGGGAATAGAGCAGTCCTTAATTTTGGGTTTACAAAAGAGTTGAGTTTAGAATTAGAGGAAAGGGACATATTAAAAATGGAAGCCAGTTTGAGTACATGTTCTGAATCAGAACTAGTTATGTTGCCACCTAATGATATGAGAGATTCCAGTATAATTATGGAAAATAAAAGCAAAAAAACCAGAAATCTGGGAAAAAGGAATAGAACAAGAACAAAAGAAAATGGAAAAGGTAAATAAAGCAAAAGAGAGAGTAATGGAGAAACAGAAAGAAAAAGGGAAGAGTAAAAGAAATGGATGGCTAGATGGATTAGAGAAGGGGAAAAAGAAAGGGGGAAGGAGTAAAATGAATAACCAACAAGTCATTAGACGAGATAGTAAAGATAGTGGAAACTGATGAAGAGAAGGAGGAATTAAGGACAAGAAAAGATAAAAAGCAAGGGAAGGAAAAAGGGAAAGGAAGGAATAGAAATATAATAAAAAGAAAAGAGAAAATAAAGGTATGTCGGATGAAATAAATAAAAGGATACCAACTAAAAATGAAAGTAGTATGCAAATATTGTCTGAACTTGAAAATAATGAAGAAGGGGTATCTAAGGAAGAAGTAGCACAAGGTCAGATCGATCATGAAATGCAAAAAGAAAATAAAGAGGCCTCAAACAAAAAAAGTGATAGATGAACATATAAGAGAAATAAAGTTAGGAGAAATACTTGAAAGAACTGTGGGATCTAACTTTGTGCTACCATTGTACGGAGTGGCCATAATTCCAGGAGAAAATTATCAGAAGCTGGAGTTACATTTAAAACAGTTTTTAGCAATGGTGTTAAGTGATACAAAAAGCATGAACTCAATACTAAATAGAGTAAGTGTGGTGCGACCAGTGGAAGGAGAGGAAATAGTTTTGCTGATATCAGATCAGTATTATATACTGAAAACAATTAAGAACAAAAAAGATTAAGGTTAAATTGCTAGGTTTTGAAATGGAAAGTGTGGTGAATATTGAGATTCTGTTCCCAGAGTACTTTGAAAGGGAAAAATTAAAGGAAAAGAGGAAAACAGAGTTAGCAATTTCAATTGTTGGAATAAATACTTTCCTGAATGAAAATAAAAGAAATGTGAAAACAAAAGTGACAGAGTCATTACAGAATCTCCTCAAAATTGAGGATTTGAAATACATGATAAGTAAAGTAATAAGATGGGCGATAAACAGTCAATTGATAATATATGTGTACAAAATGAAATAGATTATTTAATGATACTGGAAAAAGCTTGGAAATTGGATAAATCAGATATCCACCTTAAGGGTGAATTGGAAAAACAAAATCCTGACCCAGTCTATATGAATTCTGAAAACTGGACTAGTTTGATTAGAACTTCTAATAGATATTGAATTTTGCAAGATCTAGGGGAAGAATGACATCCAGAAGTCAAAGCACGGAAGGAACAGAACCTTAAAATATTAACATGAAATATAACAGGATTAAGGGACAGAGTGGCAAATCCATCTTTTGTGAACTATATTAGAAAATTTGGCTGTGTGTGTATACAGGAGACCTGGATGAAGGAAGGGAAAGAGATTAATAGATATACAACTTTTTCCAAGAGGGCAGTAAAGGACAAGAAATATGGTCAATTACCAGGCGGGTTCATGATATGGTGTAAAGTGAGTAAGAATTATAGCTTATAAGAGATATAAATAGAATCAAGTCATATAATGAGCATTAGATTACTATGCAAGAACAGTGTATTGGTAATGTTGAATGTTTATATTCCTCCTGTAAATTCAAGATTTTTGGAAATAGGTGTATTACAAGATCCAGACTCAACAATTGAAGACTGTAATAGAATGAATCGAGATGGAGGTATAATTTTAACAGGGGACTTTAATGCAAGGGTGGGACATTGCCTCGAGCCCACGGAAGAAATGGAAAAGGTGTGTGATGCATGGGGTCAGAATATTCTAAAATTAGTAAGAAAGTCTAGTGATCTAAAAACCTCAAAAAGAGGGAAAGATGTGTGTTCATTACTGGAAGACAAACATTTTATATTAATAAATGGTAGGTCAAATGGAGATAAAAATGGAGACATAACATATCAAGGAAGTAGAGGCTCCTCAATTTTGGACTTATGCTGGATAAATTATAATATGATCATTTTATTTAGGGATCTAAAAATAGAGACAAGGGCAGAAAGTGAACATAGTCCTATTGAAATTAAACTGGAATTACAACAGTTACAAAATTTGAAGTATGATAAGCAGAGAGAGGAATATAATATAATTACAGTAAAGAAAGGAGTAAAATAGGAATTGATAATTTTTCTTCAAAACAGCTAATTAAGGGATGTGAAATGGAGGAAGAGATTGAAAAGATAGCTAGCAATGAAGATCCTAAAGCCAGTATACAAGGACTAGAGGAAGTTCTGAATAGAATATCTGCGAGCCTCATTAAGGTATCATTAGTTAAGCGGAAGAGATTGGGAAGTAAATGGTATGATAAAGCATGTAAATTAGCAAAACAAAAAATCTATAGGTTAGCTAGGAAAGTAAAAGCAACCCCAAATAAAGAAAATAAAAGAGAATTGAATAAGGGTATAAAAATATATAAATGTCTATTAAAATTTAAGAGGGAAAATTATAAAGTATATTTATGGAAGGAATCTGAGGTGTCTATTGTTCAAAAGAATGATAAAAAAATTCTGGAAAATGGTGGCCCATGGATGTAGTAACTTTACAGAGGAGATAGAGTTTTATTTAGATCCACTAAAATGGAAATGGTACTTCAAAAATGTATTTTATAATGCAAAATTGGACACCCTAGAACCTGAAAGTAAGGAATGGAGTCCATTTGACAATAATATTTCATTAAGTGAAATAAAGAGAGCAATTGGACAAGCAAAGAGACACAAAGCCCCTGGTCTGGATGGCATGCCATTGGATATATATATATTTATAAATGATATCGAACTTTGGGCACCATGTTTAAAAAATGTATATAATCATATAAGGAATACAGGTTATATAAGTCCATCATGGAAAGAGAATATTATAATTCTGATTTTTTTTTTAAACTTTCTTTGTTTATTGAATTTTATAAATAAAAAATACATACAGATTACATTCATCCTTCTATCATACACAGTTACAAAAGAGTGTTCATAGGCAAGTTCAGTGTATACAAACCGTTGATCAGGAGTTTCCAGGAAAATAAAAATATTAAATTAGTCACATGGTTCAGCCGGATTCCCATACGTAGAGGGGATCCTAACTTCATCAATTATCTCCTCAATTTTAGTATTCTATTTTGAGATCTAGTAGTTAAATATGAGATGGGGAATTCGTAGTCCATATCCAGTAGTTTACTTAAGAGGGTCCTAGGTTTCAGTGTGGGCCCATACGGTCCCCCTAGAAGTTTCTCAGATTAAGGAATAAAATCAGGTCTCTCCCCTGCCATATATAGGACCCAGCGTCTCCATAAGATTTCAAATTGAGGCAATCTTTTATTCAAAGCGGCTGATAATGCTTCCATCCTGTATATATTTATCGTAATATCCTGCCATTGATTTAAAGAAATGGGAGTATGAGATTTCCAGTTCT
The DNA here is from genome assembly GCA_016271365.2 of Neoceratodus forsteri. NCBI lineage: Eukaryota > Metazoa > Chordata > Ceratodontiformes > Ceratodontidae > Neoceratodus > Neoceratodus forsteri. Next base: position 130,194,922 of record CM057452.1, read on the forward strand.
TAGTTGTCACCTTCTGGGCGGCCAGGAAAGCTATTCTCAGAAACTTCATTGACAATGTGTCTCTGAGTCTCTGCGGAATCTCTAGAAATATGTAACACATGGGAGATAGTGTCAGGTCTGAGCTAAATATTTTCCTTAGGGCCTGTTGCAGCTCCAATAGGAAGGTGGAAAGTACTGGACAGGTCCATAACATGTGTAAGTATGATGCCTGCATTTGACCACATTTCCACCAACATTCTGCGTGGTCTTTAGTTAGCATCTGACTCATCCTCTTTGGGGAATGGAAGTATCTGGAAAAAATTTTCCAGGAAAATTCCTGCCAACCTACAGCTGATAGACCCCAATGTGATTTAGATTGGGCACAGAGCCAAACTTCCTCTGAAATATGGCTGTCCAAGTGCTGTTCCCAGGCTCTCTTTATAGACTCCGTGGAGTCCCCTTTCCAAGCCAACAGGTCTCTATATAATTTGGAAATTATATGTGCTCTGATGGGTGTCCCTTCTAACACAGTTTTAAAGGTGAAGGCGATTTGAGGAGGTGTAGTTGTTCCCCAGCTAAACTCTGAGATAAGCTCTTTTATAAAATTCCTAACTTGAAAGTATCGAAATCTATCCTGCCAAGAAATATTGTATCTGTCTACAAGTTTCTCAAAGGAGACAACCCCCCCACCATCTAGGAAGTGCCAGACCAGGTGCAGACCTCTTGCCTCCCAACTCCTGAACCCTCTATCCCAAACCCCAGGGGAGAAGATGACTAAATGCGGGATAGACCATAGCAGGAATTTCCAGTTTCCGGCCCTCTTGTCCCTTAGAATTCTGTGCCATACTTCTAGGGTTAGCGCTGTGAGAGGATTCTCCCATTGACCTGGACAAGGCCTTTCCCCCTGCCTGAGGAGCATGCTATTCAGGTCAGGAAGGACCCCCTCTATAAGCTCTAGCTTTTTCCATTTTGAAAAATATGAGTTATCTAACCAGTACATAACTGTCCGCAACCGAGCTGCAAGGTAATATAGTCTAAAGTTGGGTAATGAAAGGCCCCCACCTTTTTTCGGAATTTGGAGGACTGAGAGCCGGATCCTGGGTTTATGTGGACCCCACAGGAAGCGAGAGACCACTCTGTTCAGTATATCAAAATAAGAATCCGGTAATCTGGTAGGAATTGTCTGAGCTAAGTATAAAAATTTGGGGAGAATTATCATTTTTATGGCTTCCACTCTCTGGATCAGGGTGATAGGAATAGTTGACCATTGGTCCAATTCCAGTTTAATCTTTGCTAGAATTGAAGCAAAGTTGAGTGAGAATAGATTATCTATTTGGAATCCCATTTGTACCCCCAGATATTTAATGTGGGGGAGGCTCCACCTGAAAGGGAACTTCTGTTTGACTTTATCTGATGGTTCATAGTGCATTTTTAATGCCTCTGTCTTGGAGATATTCATCTTATATCCAGCTAACTGACTGAATTCTGTCAGGGCATCCCATAGCCCTTCCAAAGACTGTTCCGGGTCTTGGAGGTAAACCAGGAGGTCATCTGCATAAAGTGCAAGTTTATGCGTCTCCCCTCCCACCTCCCAACCCCATATCTCCTCTTTCTGTCTCAAGGCCTGGGCCAAAGGCTCAAGGTAAAGGGCAAAGAGGAGAGGAGAAAGAGGGTAACCCTGCCTTGTGCCACGTTGCAGAGATATTGGGTGTGAGACCCTGCCATTTATTTTTACATAGGCCTTTGGGTTAGAACAGGGGTTCTCAAATGGTGAGGCCAGCCTCCCTGGGGAGGCCCCAACCTGTTCCAGGGGAGGCTCAAGCAAGTCTCAAAAAGTACTGCATTTAAATTGAGTTTTATATATTTTGTGTGAAGAGATGATGCAAACTGAAGAGGATAATTGTAGGTGAATTTAATGTATTTATTTACTAATAGGTGACAAGGAAGGTGAATGAAAGGCTAATTTCAGCTGTACCGGAAAGGGTAGGAGTGAATACATTTCAAAAGACAGCTGTAAAACAGATCAAGAAATACACAATAAACAATAGTGCAAACAAATATGAACAATGAACTAATAATGAGTGGTGGTACTTGATCAATTTGTAGCCTGATGGCAGAACAGCCCAAATACAAGGGTTGAGCAAAGAAGTGCTAACAGCAATAGCAGGAAGGAGCAAAGTAATCCCTGAGAAGTTGCTTAGGAGCAGAGAAGGATGGGGAGAGGCAAAGTACATAGGAAGATTATTTCACATAGAGAAGAAACAGAAAGTAGTCTGACCCATGAAGGTACTGCAACAAGGGGTAACAATGGTTCAAGAATGAAAATAGCAGAGTATTTAAGTTGGCCTGTGTGTGTGTATTGGGAGGAGGGGTTGTTCCAATACGCTGAATAATATTTGTTTCTTTTTTTTTGTTATTCAGATAACACCTTTGAGCACAGGAGCTCTTTTTCAAAGGTTCCATGTCAGTATAAGACAAAGAACTGAATGTGAGCCAAGTACTCAAAGGGCTTTCAATTTATTCATGGTGTACTGCGCAAAGTACAGTATGTTGTTTTTCTTTGGGGAGGCCCAAGATTATTTCAATTTTTGGGGGGAGGCTCAAAATCTTTTCCATGGATTTGGGGAGGCTCACTGTGACAAAGTCTGAGAACTATTGGTAGAATATATCCTGGTTATGGTCTTTATAAATGCCTCTGAGAAGCCAAATTTATCCAGAGTCAGCCCCAAAAATGTCCATGCCACCCGATCGAAGGCCTTCTCCGCATCCAAACTCAGGATCATGCAAGAGGCCCCCGACAGAGCAGCATGGTGAATTATATGTAATGTTCTTTTAATATTATCTTGTGTTTGCCTGCCTGGAATAAACCCTGTTTGATCAAGGTTAATTAACTTGGGAAGAATCCCCTCCAGCTGCCTCGCTAGTATCGAAGAATAAAGTTTATAATCAATATTCAATACCGATATAGGGCGATATGACCCACAGTGAGTAGTATCCTTTCCTGGTTTGGGAATACTCGATATGACTGCATAGTTCCAGGAGTCTGGAAAGTCCTCTCCCAATTGTGTTAATTTGCAGGACCTTAGGAGCGTGGCATTTAACTCCTTACGGAAGAATTTAAAGAACTCCGGAGTGTAACCATCCGGGCCAGAAGACTTCCTAGTTTTTAACCTCTTGATTGCACATGCCAACTCTGTTGGAGCTATAGGTGAATCAAGGGTGTCTCTAAGTTCCTGTGGTAACTCAGGCAATTTTTAATTATTTAGATAGAATTTAATCTGATTTCTTTCTGGAGAATGCTCTGAGCTATACAAGTGTGTATAGTAATCCCTGAAACTCGATAAGATTTTTTCTGAGGATTTTAGTAAGCCTCCCTTCTTGGGGTCCCTGATCTGTGTGATTGTGTTCTCTGCCATCTGGCGTCTAAGTCTATGCGCGAGTAAACGAGAAGCTCGGGGGCCTGACTCATAATACCTCTGCCTTAGGCGTTGCAATGCCTGCTCTGTTTTTATGTCAATAATTTTTTGGATCTGTTGCTTGACCTTCTGGATTTCTGGCTGCATCGAGACCTTCCCCAATGCATCTTGATCCATCAGGCTCTGTAGCTGCCCTTGCAGCTGTTCCATATGCTTATTTTGTTGTCGCTTAAAGTGTGCGGCAAATTTAATGCATTCCCCCTGAACACCGCCTTAATAGTGTCCCATAACACCGTGTCAGGGATTTCCTCGGATTCATTGTTTGTTTGAATTTGAGAAAGTCTTTTCTTTTCTTTGCCATATCCGCAAATTCTTTCAAGTTTAAAAAGTAGTTATTGAATTTCCAGAGGGATAAACCCCTTTTAGCTGTCCAATTCAGGGTCAGACAGACCTGGGCATGATCCGACAGGACCGATGGAATGTGCCTACAATCTAGGACCTGTTCTTGATGTTCCCCTGAAATCAAGATGTAATCTATCCTAGCATACGAGCCGTGTGGATGTGAGTAGTGGGTTATTCTCTTTTATTAGCATTCTGACGTCTCCATGCATCTACCCAGAATGCTCCCTTTAAGTGTCTCCTAATTAGTTTTCCAGCTGGAGTCTGTCTAAACACCTGATCTCTAGAAGTGTCTTTCTGATCCCAGATCTGGTTCAGGTCTCCACCCACCACCAGCGTTCCAACCTGATATTCCAGAATTCTGTGAAATAGGGACCTCATAGTCTCTTTCATAGACCCTGGTGGTGCAGATTTGGAAGCTAAAGTGATAGGGACCCCCTCCATAGTTCCCACTAAGATAGCCAAGCGGCCCTCTGGGTCTGCGTAACTACTAGTTTTCTGAAATTGAGTCCCCCTAGCCACCAATACTGCCTCCCCTCTTCCCCTTTCCCAAAGAGGCCACCACAATCATACTATATCCAAATTTCCCTAGTTTTCGATGCTCAGATCTATTAAGGTGTGTTTCTTGTAACAGTATAAAGGAGAGGTTTTCTCTTTTCAGGGTCGACATAACTCTGTAACGCTTCACAGGGTTATTGAGACTATTAACGTTATGTGAACTAATTTTGATCCTTTTATTATCTCCCATTTATAGATATTAGTATATTACCTCTCCCATATACTAGGGATGTTTTCCTCTGCCCCAGTGAATTTTTTAGCATTTCTCTCTTCGTTCGACTCTCTCCCATCCAATTACTATCTCTCCACTGTCCCGGGAGGTGCAACAAGCCTTGAAACTTCTCTTGGTTCATATGAATGATTTGCCTATGTATCTGTATGTGCAACAATAAACTGTGTAACCTCACATCAACATAACGAAAATACACAAACTCATACAACCTGGGAGGCGCCCCCAACTAAGCAACCTGAGCCTCCCAATAAACACTATTTACAGTGTGACTCCCAAGGTAGGAGAGCAGAGTATTCTGTTCCCTGTGGGATCGAGTGAGCAACACTTCGGTACGGAGGGAAAGGGGTTGTGTATACAACCCATTCCTCCTGGACTCTGGAACAATTGAGTCCTGGCCAGGTGTAATGGCATATCATCAACAGCAACATTTTTAAGATCGAAGATGTGTGGGGTGTCTCCTTACCACACCATCCTTGTGCTGTTTTAAACTTCCTCATTTGACCTTTTGTCCCCTTCCCCCAAATCCATATTTAAACTGCACTGATATGGATTAGAGATTCCTCTTATCTGGGAGCCCTATTATCTTATTGAGTGGCTCAAGTCCTCAGAACTGGCTCACTAAGGTGTCTCTTCACTTCTCGCAAGAGGTCCCGGAAGTCTAACCTATATATTATTATTAAAGAAAGACGAGATTATGCCTGGATAAACAGCTCGCCTGATGAGGAGCCCAGGCAGAGCTTCATTGTCATAACCCAGACTCTCCTCATGGCGAGGCTCTTCGACCGCTGGGGTCAATTATAGGCTTAAGAACTCGATTAGAGCCTAGTAACATGATAGTGATCCCAGGGGGGGCAGGGACCTCTTCCCTTCCTCCCATCGAGGTGAGACCCCTGTGTCTCTGACCCCCACCCCCCAACACTCAGATATGCTCCAGCACATCGTAGGGACAAGACAATTCCAACCTTTTCTTTCCCCCCTCCCCCAGTTGCCTGTTGTTCATATTTCAAGACTCCTTGCAGTGGGCTGCCCCATTCAGCATTACCTCTTGACCTCTCTCCTACATGTCAGTTTCCCCATACCCCGCGAAATGCATTCAGTCGGAGTATAATAACATCAAAATATTCTGCCACTACGAACCCGCCTCCCCCACGCCCCTCTCCAAAGCGAAAAAATCAATAATAATAAGCCCCTCCTTGGACCTCTGGTGTTGCTTATGACATTTTACTTGAAGAGTTGTGCAGCTTCTGTGACTGAAATTAACTTCCATCCAAACGGAAGAATCATATTGGTATCCTGAACTGCTAACATTTGCCTTCTATAGCTTCTCGCTGGGTCTGTCAACTTCTTCGTCTGGGCGGGCACAGCAGCTCGGATATTCAAGACAGAGCTACTGCAAGAAATAATCACCCCTCAACCCCCTCTCCTCAGTCCCACATGATCGTGGCTCCACCCCGCATCCTCATCCCAAGTAATGTCAAGGTATGCCCCCATGACTCTGCTCTGTGTCCTATTTTATTCCCCTAAATGGCTAGTCCCAACTCGAATACCCTACCAAATCATCTTCTCCACAGTGAGGGAGGGCAATGCGAACTCCTCCATTGTTGCGCCACGCCATTTCTCAACGGCAGAGCTCTGAAGTTGCCTCCTCCCACCTCCCGCTTTCCCATGACTTTTCAGAGTGAATACTCCTTTTAGTTAGAGTAACAAAATTCTAAATGCTATCAGTAAAAGAGTCATTGATGTGGAAAGTTTCTAGTAGTCAAAAAAAAAAGGGGGGCTCCGCAGAAAGGGGGATACTAATCAAGAGTCCTGCATGCCATTAAAAGAAAGATCTCACCAGAGAAAATGTTCCTTTAAGTGTCTGAGAGGCTGTTCTGAGGAGGGTCTTCCATTTCCTGAGAGTGTGTTAGATGAAATAGCATCTTTTTAATGTCCTGCAATGTTGTATCTGCCAGTTTCCTTCCCTCTCTGCTACTCCTTCGAGAGCTGCTCCTCTGCCATGGATTCTGCATCACTTGCAGTGGGTTTCTACATCAGGGAGCTAATGTGATATCATGCCCTCATTCTCTAACGGCTTGGAGGGCCTCCTCAGCTGTGTGATAAAGCTCGGTTCCCGTATCCCAGTTCACCTGCAGCCGCAGAGGGATAGGGTGTCTGAAATTTAATCTTGCTTTCTTTCAGCTTTCTAAGAATGGGCGCATATGCCTGTCTCTGCTGCTGAATCAACTGGAGGTAATCTTGATCAAAGATAAGTCTGGCCCCATTGTATATCACTTGTTCCTGCTTCCATGCTGCTCGTAATATCTTTTCTTTATCCTTGAAACTTGAAAATTTTACTATTACTGAGCGTGGTCTGGCTGTGGGGGAGGTTGGCTTAGGCACGAGTGCTCTGTGTGCTCTCTCAATCTTAAATGTAAATGGCTGCGGTAAGTCCACAACGTGCCTCAGCAGATCTTCGATAAAAACGCTCATCTCCCCAACCTCGGCTGAATCTGGGAGGCCATAGATCCTGAAGTTATCTCTTCGGGAGCATGCCTCTAGATCCAAACCTTTGGCTGAAATACTTTCATTTTGCTGTATAAGGTATTCCACTGCCCTTGAAATCTGTCGTAAGTCATCCTCTACTGTCGACACTCGATCTTCCGCTCCTGTAACTCTGGATTCTAGTTTAGTTAGATCAGTGTGTAGTTTACTGAATTCAAGCTTTGTTTCACCTCAGAATTATTTGATTTCTGCTAGGAGTGAGATTCTCCATTTCAGTTTCCGTGTCGCCACCAACCTCGCTTAGAGGAGATTCTCTCCCTCTCATGGCTGTGCTTGCTGGGCTCAATCTCAAGTGATCCCGCTTTTCTTTAGAGTTTTTGGACCGGGATCTCCTTCTAGATGTATTTTCATGATTTATTTTATCCATTTTTATCAATATTAAGCAAAGTTCAGCTGAGTGGAAATCAATTTATGGATTCAGAGATAGGGAGCTCTCTGACTAGGCTTCCATGTTGCCGATGACGTCACCGGAAGTCATAATTCTGATTTTTAAAAAAGGGGATTGGAATAATCCAGAGCATTATAGACCAATAAGTTTATTGGACACTGCCCAAAAGTTATTTACAAAGATTTTACAGGAAAGAATAATGCAGTGTGTTAAAAATGAAGAAATTATAGATGAGGCGCAAGCTGGATTTATGCCAGACCACTCTACTGTAGCTCAATGTTATGTACTGTCACATATAATTTATAAGTATAATTTTATCAAAAAGCTAAAATTATATTGTGTATTCATCGATTTAAAAGCAACATTCAATAGAGTTAATAGGGGAAAATTATGGATTACCCGAAAGGAATACAATATGGAAACAGCAATGATAAATATATTAGAAGCACTATACTTAAATAATAAAACTAGCATAAGATATAATAGGGAAGGGGACAGAACTACAAAATTCACTTCAAATGTTGGTTTGAGGCAAGGGTGTGTTCTGTCACCAATATTATTCAATCTTTTTATGAACAAAATCTTGAAAGGGATGAATGATCCCACGCACCATATGCCAAAGGTGGGCTTGAGGAGATGCCCCTACCTTGCATATGCGGATGATATAGTTCAGATATCCACTAGTTTTCTGGGGATAAAAAGGAGTTTAAAATTATTTTCAGCAGGTTTCAAAGAAGCAGATATGGAAATAAATTATGACAAGACAAAATATGTAATCTTTAATAAATCTGGAATAAGGAAGGGTATGGATCATGTGTTAATATGTAATAATAACAGAATAGAAAAGGTAAATAGCTTTTGATATTTGGGAATTATTTTCTCAACTAATCTGTCTTGGAAGAAACATCTGGAATATATATTAAGTAAAACTAAAAGATTCTTACCAATTTTAGAAAGATTTGCATATAGATTTGGGAGACAGTAAGTAAGGGGCTGTATACGGACAATGAATATGAAGATAAGGAGTCAAATATTGTATGGTGCAGAGATCTGGGGATATCAGAATACAGATTCACTGGAGATCCCCTTGAATAGATTTTTCAAGAGGATATTGGGATTACCTATTGGAGCCTCCTCGATACTTAACAGATTGGAAGTTGGTCAATTACCAGTTAGAAATAATATTGGGCAAATAATCATTATATACTGGATGAAAGTATATAATATGAATGAACAAAGATTACCAAGAATTTGTCTTGAAGCAGCAATAAATTACAGACAAATGGGTTCAGTTTTTCCTAGTATATCTATTTTGGAGAATATTGTGAGGCCACAAGGTCTACTGAATTGTCTGTATGAATACAGAATAATGTCTAAAGAACAAGCTGACATAGGGATAAGCGAAATAATTAGAGACCATTTCTATATGAGAAATATGGAGTTAGGAAAAATGGTAAAATGAGCTCATGGTTGGGACATATGAACAGAGGAGAATTGAGGATGGAACTCTATTTTCAAATTATTAAAGATGGAAAACTTAGAAAAGCTTTCTCCAGATTTAGGTCTCAGTATTAAGATTCTCAGAATTAAGGAATATTATTTTTAAGACAAAGGAAAATAAATGTAAGTGTGACCAAAGGGAAGATGATAGAGAAATATTGAATAATGTAGCAAAATTCTATAGAAAAATAGAAATAAAAAATTGCACATAAAGGAAAGTATGGATAATGTAATATAAGGAAGTGAATAAGAAATGTGAAAGAAAAGGGAAATAACTCCAAACAATGTATTTTTAAGAACTTAGGAAATATTTTATTGTATAATGGACTTCACCACTGTTTATGTATTTATAATACTGTAACTTTGTAAAGACAATTTGTATTCGTCAAGCAATAAACTGAATTGAATATTGAGGTCTTTTAATCTGTCCTCATATGTTTTCTGATGCAAGCCCCACACAACTTTAGTCACCCTTCTCTGGACTGCCTGTACCCTGTCTATGTCCTTGTGAAGATGCAGCCTCCAGAACTGAACACCATATTTTAGATGAGGCCTCACTAGTGTTTTGTACCATGGCATCAACACCTCCCTTCTTCTGCTAGTGATATCCCTTCCTATGCACCCCAACATCCCACTGGTCCTCCCCACAGCCTTGTTATATTGTTTGGCCACCTTTAGGTCATCTGAGATGATTATCCCTAAATTATTTTCTTCCCTGGTGACTGTCAGCACCCCCCCCCATCCTATTGTTCTCCACAGGGTTTCTTCACCCCAAGTGCATGATTTTGCACTTCATTGCATTACATTTTAATTGCCACACTTTGGACCATTTTTTTAGCTTTCCCAGATCCCTCCTCATTCATTCAACCCACTCTAGAGTGTCTACTCTGTTGTAGATTTTGATATCATCTGCAAAGAGGCAAACCTTAGCAGTGTCAGTGGCTCAGTAGGTAGCACACTTGCCTCTGAGGCCGGGAGATCAGAGGGCTGTGGGTTCAGTTCCCACATCTGGCACTTGGGTTAATATCCCAGTACTGACACTGTAATGCAGCATGAGAGGGGTGCTGCATTTCTGAGGTGCCGTCTTTCGGATGAGACGTTAAACCGAGGTCCCATCTGCCTGGATTGGTGGTAGTTCAGGTGGATGTTAAAGATCCCATGGCACTTATCGAAAGAGTAGGGAACTTCCCGGTGTCCTGGCCAAATTTTCCTCATTCACTAAAAATACCACCAACAGCTTAATCTGGTTCAAGGTCAGTTGGCATTCATCTGTATCCCCTTCCCCCAGGTCGTGCCTGAAAATAGGCAGGATTTATCTAGTGCACTTACCCGGTCAACAAAAGCTAAATAAATAAATAAAAACCTTCCCCTCCAGCCCTTCAGCAATGTCACTAATGAAGACATTAAACAGGACTGATCCTTGAGGCACCCAACTGGTCACCACTCCTTTCCTCAGATTTGATCCCATTTACTACCACCCTCTGCTTCCTCTTTGTCAGCCGGTTTCTTTCTTTCTTTTTTTTTTATTTATTACACTTTTGGCCCCCTACCACCAGCTGCCCGGCACCTCAGCCTGGTCACAGACCTTGGCTTCCACCTTCACATTGGACCACGACCCTCCAATACACCCTGATTTGCCCCCCAGGGTGGGGTTGAAGCACCAACTCCCCAACAGTGCCGCAACTACGGGACTACATCGGAGGGCTGGCTGGGAGGCTAACTGAAGCCGAGGTGGGCTTCATCAAGGGCAGCTGGCAGTGAAGTGATGTTTCTGTTTTTTTTTCTTGGGGCAGGGATGTGCAATGATGTCCTGTGTCCACCCCAACCCCTGAAGCACTCTGACGCCGGTTGCTGTGGTACCCCTGGCCTCTGCCAGGGGTCCATCAAGCACCAGATATTCTCTCAACCCTCCCCCCAGAGAAGGAGCGCAATCCTTGGGATGCTCCATCCTTCTCCCCCAGCCAGCCCTCCAACAACATGGGTCCATTCCCGAACCTGGGTCACCAGCATCGCAAGCAGAAATCTAACCACTGCACTGATGGGCCGGCTTGTCAGCCAGTTTCTAACCCAGGTTTCCACTTTGTGGACCACCCCCAGGCTACCTAGCTTGTTCACCAGCCTTCTGTGTTGCACAGTGTCGAAGGCCTTGCTGAAGTCGAGGTAAGCAAAATCCACCGCTCCTCCCTGATCCACTTCATTCGTCATCCAGTCAAAAAAGTTAATCAGATTTGTTTGACAAGACCCTACTACTGTGAATCCATGCTGCCTTGGTTCCTGTGTTCCCACAGTTTCCAGGTGTTCCACAATCTTTTCCTTAAGCAGTGCCTCCCACTACTGAGGTGAGGCTGACCAGCCTATAGTTTCCTGCCTCCTCCCTGCTACCACTCTTGTGAAGAGGGACTACATTTTCCCCCTTCCAGTCCTCAGGAACCACCCCTGTACTGAGCGACTCACTAAATGGGGCCACCAGCAGTGCTGCTAGCACCGTCCATAATTCCTTTCATATTCTGGGCTGGGCTGGCTCAGTGGTGCTGAGGGTTGAGACGCTGGACACCACACCTGCTGGCAACCCAAGTTTTGGAACAAGCTCGGGTGCTGGGAGTCGGCAGGGAGGGAGTAGGATGGAGCATCAATGGACTGCTCTCTCTCTCCTGGGGAGGGATCCTGGGGTCTCCGGTTGCAGTAGTGCCCCAGTGGAGCTCGCAGCACGCAGAGCCAACAGGGAGGAGTGTGGTGGACCCTTATGGTGCAGCCGTGCAGGCATCATTGTACAGCCACACTCCTAGGAGAAAAAAAAAAGCCTGGAAAAACATCTGACTCCAGATAAGTGATGACTCTCCTCTATGCCACACCAGCACATGCCCAACACTGGGCCCGGTCTCCGCATCCTGGGCTGGTCTTCCATCTTCCATGGCTGGCACACTTGATTTACAGATAGAGCGCCAGAGTGGAGGCAGCCCTACCCCAGAGGATTCAGAGCTGGGGAGTCTGCCAGCTGGAGGTAGGTGGAGGGCAGATGGAGCTGGGGGATCAGGTGGACGGTAGAGCAGTGTTGAGCCAGAAGGAGTAGTCTGAGAGAGTTCCGGAAGAGGGCTATAAACAGAAGATACAAAAAAAAATATCCTGGGGTGTATATCATCTGGTCCCATCACTTTGTCCCCCCCCTTAGTTCTGTGAGTTCCTCCAAGACTCTCACTTCTGTAAAAGACTTGTGTTTACTTCTCTCTCCCCCCATTGTTTCTGCTGCCTAATTGTAGTCCCTGTCCTTCCCCTTCTACCATGAATATCGAACAGAAGTATTCATTCAGTATCGAAGCTTCTTCTAGGTCACCCTCTACACACGCCTATTCCTCCCCTTTGAGCCTTGCAATCCCTCCCCTGGCCTTCCTTCTATCGCTACTGTATCTAAATGTCTTGTCCTCCCTCTTTACCATTTGTGCTGATCTCTCCTCTGTTTGTACCTTTGCACTCCAAACAGCTTTCCCTGCCTCCCTCTGTCTCTCTAGGTACACCGTCCTATCCTCATCCTTCTGAGTCTCTTCGTATTTTCCGAAAGCCCCTTTTTTGTCCCTCCTTTTCTCTGTCACCTCCTTTGTGAACCATAGTGGTTTGTTCCTTCTTTTTCCCTTGTTACTCAACCTAATGCACTGATTTGTCACCTCCATTATGGCTTCTGTTAGGTGTGCCCACTGCTCCTCAACCCTTCCCCCTGGATCCCTTCTTGCCAGGGCTTCTTTGATACCTCTCCCCATCCTAGTAAAGTCCGCCCTCCTGAAAGCCAGGACCCTTGTCTTTGTGTAGCTCTCCTGCGACACTGTACTGATGTTAAACCACAATATATGGTGGTCACTGGACCCTAGGTGCCCATCCACCATGACTTCCTTGAACCTGTCTCCATTGGTCAGCACAAGGTCTAAAATTACCTTGTTCCTGGTGGGATTCTGAACCAACTGCCTGAGGCCTGCCCCCTGCAAGGATTCTCTGATGTCTCGGCTCCTGGCTGAGGCAGCTGTCGGGATGGTCCAGTCCACGTCTGGCATGTTAAAATCACCCAGCAGCAGTACCTCCCCCTTTGCCACCACCCTGTGTATTTCCTACATTGTTGCCCTATCTACCTCCTCCCTCTGTGACAGAGGCCTATAGATCACTCCTGTGTGAATTGCTGTGCCATTTCCTGGCTCAAGTGTGACCCACAGTGCCTCAGCCTTCACTGCCGTCGCTTTAATACCTTCTCTGGCGTAGAGGATCCCCCCCCCCCCTTTTTACCCTCCCTATCCCTCTTGTGTAGAGCGTACACTGGTACATTTACCTCCCAGTCATGGCTTCCAGTGTACTTTGTCTCAGTATTTGCCACTATGTCCAGGTTCGCTCCTGCCATCAAGGCTGCCAGGTCTGGGATTTTGTTTCCCAGACTGCGGGCATTTGTATACATAGCTGTCCATGTGTTTCAGCCTGTGCACTTTGTATTTCTACCTTTGCCTTTCTGCTCCTTCCTTCATACCATTTTTTTTCTTCTGCTGCCTCTTTACCTCTGCCTTATATCTTGTAATGAGCCCAGGCATATCTGTCCATGTTTCCTAGCATGTCCCCCTTGTACGTCTTCATTTGCCTTCCTGTTCCCCCTTTCATACCCTGGTTTCTTTCTTTTGATGCCTCCCTTCCTCTGTCTTACCCCTTGCAATGAGCTCTGGAATATCTGTCCACAACATTTCCTCCAGTTCCACCCTGCTAGTTACTCTGACCTGTGCGGGTGGGCTGCCTAAGCCTCCCTGCTTCTGACTGCCCCCCCTACCCTTGGCAAGTTTAAACATTGGGTAAGGAAGCATCCAATCATCTCATTGAGGACTGCAGTCCCTCCTTGGATGGATGAAGGTTGTCCCCCCTGTACAGGCCCCCATCCCTCCAGGTGGGTCCCCAGTCCCCAATGAAGCCAATACCATTATCTCCACACCAGCCCCTCAACCAAGTATTGAACTTGCTGATTCAGAGATTTTGAGCCTACCCTCTGCCGTAGACTGGCAGCACTGCTGAAAATGTTACAAATCCTGCTACCTCTCCAAGGTACCTACCCAACCCCCTGAAGTTCTCCTGCACCTGCTATATGCTCACCTCCTCCCTGGCAAGGTAATTTGTCCCCATAAGGACTATGACCTTTAGTTCCCCCCTCCTTGCTACCACTGTAGTGATCATGTGGATTTTCCCCCACCCTTTGAGCTGTGCCTCCTGGAAGGCACTTGACCTCCCTCTTCTCCCCACTACCTATACCTAGATCTATTCCTCTGACTATTGAATCCCCCACCAGGAGTAGCTTCCTCTTCCTCTGGGGTCCTCTACCTCCAACCCCTGGGTTTCCCTTCTGGAGGACTCGCTCATCCTCCCTGGTCTCAATTTCGGGTTCCCTTGTGGGGATTTCCCACTCCTCCAGGACAGCAAAGGAGTTTGCAAGTTGGACCAGATGGGAGACGTGCCTCTGACCCCCTTCCCCCAACCTCTCTGAGCCCATCATAGTCCAGTCAGCCCTCTGCCTGAGCATCCGCTATGGCAGTGTCTATGGACACAGTGGTCTCTGGGTGGGGGCAATGGCTGGCTGTACATCTGCCAGCTCGGCCTGGAAACTGGCAACCTCAGCCCTCAACCCAGAGAGGTGCCTGCATATGAGGCAGTACCGCAGTACCCAGATTGTCCTCCTGAAGTCTACAGTCCCTCATCCATTGCACTGCACTACTCCCTGCATTTTCCTTTTCTGCTGTGCTATTGACCCCTCTTTTAGTCCTAGGTAAGCCCTCCTGCTTTTTTCCCCTTCTCTCCTCCCCTTCTTTACTTCTCTTCTCCTCTCTTTCTTTCTTTAACCCTGGTACTGTACTATTGAGTTATCCTCTTTGATTTGCCTTTAGTACACCAGATTGACCCCTTTAACTCTGTTTCAACCCCTTTAACTGTGCTTAGTCTAAGTCCCTGTGCTTCCTGTTGGATGCCTATAAAGGCCTATGACCCAGAGTGGGTGGGTTGGGGGAGGGTGGACAGGCAGGCCTTAGCCTTCAGTCCTGCAAAAAAAAAAAAAATCAGCTTACATTCAGTTAGCTGAGGCTACCAAACTAGGACCCCCATCGACCACTACCTCCCGGTGCTGCCATCCTTATCTGTTTCTTATCCCCGGCTCCCTGCTCCTGCAAAACAAATGAGGTACAGAGGGAAAAAGAAAAGAATGTCCACAAAAGTGACCACTGGTCGAAACAGCCAAAAACTTATGTACTGTTTGATGTAGAGGAACCTGCCTTGGGGGAGGCTGCACCAGCCATAAGGGTTTTATGAACAAGGGCACCCAGGTGGAGGTCACATCAAGCCTGGGGTAATAGCCAACCTAGGGAGGCATACAGGGAGCAGTGATGGGTAGTTAGAGGGGCAGAAGGAATAAAACAACAGATGTAGTTGTAGGCAGTGCTTAGTTGGGTGAGTTCCCTGAATAAGGTCTTGGAGATGACAGGGAGCAGTACTCCAGGAGAGGGAGCATCATACCTTGTCTGATCACCAGTTGTACCTCAGGGGTAAGAAAGTGTTTCAGGTAGTAGCAAGCCCCAACCTGCTGGTGAACTGTCTTGATCATCATTCTTATATATTCACTGAATGTGAGGGAAGGGTCCAGTATAATCCCCAGGTATTTATAACTCCTGACAGGCTCGAGGAGTGTACCAACAGAGGGCCAAGATAGAGAGGGAGTTGACTATTGTAGCAGGTAGTTTGGAGAGTTTCTGTCTAGACCTGAATAGCATGGTTTTGGTATGCTTTATGTTAACCAATAGTCTGTTAGCCAAAAAACAATTGTGTGTGATTGTGAAATCATGAGAAAGGGAATGAGACAGTGAGGGAAAACTGGGGTTGCTCCTGAACAGGATTAGATCATCCACATACATGATTTTCAGACAGTAAGGGTTAATGTGTAGTTGGTTATTGATGAATAGGAAGTATAGGATCGGACCCAGTATGGATCCTTGTGGAACCCCACTGGTCACCTCTGGGGGTGGGGATAACAGAGCACCATTGATAGAAACACTTTGTGACCTCCCAGAAAGGTAGTGGCATAACCAGTTTGTAGTCCCTCAGAGAAGCCAGAGGAGTCAAGTTTCTGAATAAGGAGACTGTGGTCGACAAGATTGAAGGCTTTAGATAAGTCAATGAAGATGGCTCCGGTTAGCATACCTTCATCAGCAAATCTGAGTACGTGGTCAGTGAATCAGGCTGTGACTGTGGTGGTGCTGAATCCCTTCTTGAAACTGTGCTGAAGAGAAGAGAGTAATACATTTTTATCTTTGTAGTCAGACATTTGCCAGAATACTATTTTCTCTAACACTTTACTGATGTGTGACAGTATGGAAACTGGCCTATAGTTCTCCATGAGTACGGGAACCCCAGATTTAAATATGGGGACTACTCAGACCTGTTTCCATAGCCTTGGTGCAGAAGAAGCAGCTAGGGACATGGTATAAAGAAAGGCCAGGGGTGATGCAATATAGCCAGCAGTTAGCCCAAAGAATGGGACAGAGGCCATCACTGTTTACAAAAGTTCCAAGGAATGCTGTGAGCTGCGGGGGGGGGGGGGTGCATGTGCAAAGAGGTAGCCAACTCCAGAACAATCCAAAAGACAGAAGTAGCACGCACTCCAAAGATGATGTCCACATACCGACTTAAATAATCCCAAAGATTTATTTGAGTTTAAATGGTACCGTACCTGCCAGTGATTAAGACAAACTCACTGGCCACTCTAGCCCTGGTGCTTCAGTCCAAACTAATCCTTCATCAGGGCACCCTCTGACAAAGGGTAAGTTTGGTCCCAAAGTGCCGGGCTAGAGTGGCCAGTGAGTTTGTCCTAATCACTGGCAGGTATTGTACCACTTAAACTCAAATAAATCTTTGGGATTATTTGATCCGGTGTGTAGACATCATCTTTGGAGTACATGCTACTTCTCTGCCATCACTGCCAGATTTGGGGAGTGCTATGAGGAGTCTATAAATCTCCTTTGACATGGAACTTTTAAAGTAGAAATGGGCACTGGGTGGTGTGTTTGGATTACCAGTGACCTCAGGATCATTGGTGTTTTTCAGGGAAAGTTTATCTAGGCCTAGGTTTGTCTTAGGGGTATTTTAGTAGGCAAAACTGAAAACAAAACCCTCACATTTGCAGGCAACTTGCTGCTAATCCTAGGTTACCCAAAGGAATCTTTATTTAACCTACAACAGAAATTAAAACAATTCAGAGCATTTTCTGGCTTAAAACTTAATTGGAGGAAAACGTAAGTTATGCCTCTCACGCTATTCCATAGCTCTGTTAAAATATCTGCAACAAAGTGTCAACATAGTTATCTTTCAAAATACCATATCTTACTTAGGTCTAGGAATATCAACCAATCTAGATAAGCTCCTGAATCAAAACCTCAGCCCTATTCTTACTATTACAGTAAGAGTTTGAAAAAATGGGATAAGCTGAATTTTTCCTTATGGGGAAAGATACATGCCAAAAAATTATTTTGTCACCTAGATTATTTTATGTGTTACAGAATATACCAATGATTATGTCAAGATCAAAAGAAAGGAAAAACTGGATGCCAGGGATGCAGTTAATGGTCATCAATACTTTCAGGGAAGGGGAGGAGTCCGCCAGCACCCAAAATTATCAATATATATACAAACGCAGCAACCGTGGCCCCACAAAGGCCTTGTAGAGATTTGGGGGGGGCAACAGGTATGTTAATTTGGTCATGTTAGATTATTTAGGCGAGTACTCCTAGGGGCAGTTTCAGTATGTAAGTAAGCAGACTGCTAATATGGTAACTAAGTTATAATTAGAAAGAGCACCATGGGTAGAATTAGCAGTAAAGGCAAACGACTAACACCCCACAGTTCAGCAAACAGTAACTAGCATTGCTTTAAGCTAGGTAATGAACACATAAAATATCAGTACTGAGGCGGTGTTTAGTACTTCACCTCGGACATAACAATCTCAAGAGGCTGTATTCAATGATATCACATCGATTACCAGCGGTAAGCAAAGAAAGGGACCGGGGCATCATCATAGATAATTTTCTCACATTACATACACACATTAGGAAAACAACACAAACTGCTAATAAATTTATTAACATAATCAGGAAGTCTTTCATCACAAGAGATGAACATAGTGTCATGAGTTTGTCCAACACCTATGTTAGACCCCACATTGATTATGCCTCACAGTTCTGGGCACCGTACCAAAGACAGGATATAGTCTTACTGGAGACCGTTCAGAGAAGGGCAACAAAGCTTATCCCTAGAATGAAATACAAGCCATGCAAACTTTGTTTACATGAATTACACCTAATAACTGTTGAACAAAGGAGAGTGAGGGGGGACTACCTCCAGTTCTTTAATATAATAAATAACCCAGACCTGTTCTCTACTTGTGGATTTAGAGCACATCCATGCCCTATTGACCTCTGGTCTCACAATAGGCAGATTGAGATATTGAGAGCAAAAACAAAGAAGAGTGGGAGGGAACTACTTTACTAATAGGACGGCCAGACTATGGAACAAACCTCCACAATACCTGATTAACATCTTAGATTTTAATAACTTCAAAAGAGAATTAAATACATGAGGTACTAATTAGTTCCATGTAGGACAAAACAACTGTCACACAGCGTGGGAGACAGTCTTGCTGGGCTTATGCCTCCTTCTGTCTTCTATAACCAAGTAAGACCCAAGACTGGTGCCAGTTGGCACTTAGGACTGAGAGGCATAGCTCGAGTCCCTCCAGGGAGCCTTTCTGTATCAGTTGATCAGGGAGCCCACCAGAGGGGATAACATACTTGACATTTTCCTCACCAATGGGGATAGTGTGGAGGGAGTGGGGGGTCAGCCTAGGGGCAAGTGACCATAACACAGTGAGCTTCGGGGTTAGAGCGGGGAATGAAGTGAGTCAAACCATCATGGAGGTCCTGGACTTCAGGCGGGTAAATTTTCCCAGAATAAGAGATATTCTGAAATGAAATGGTAGGGAGGAACAAGATGGGGGAGTTGAGGAACTATGGAACATCAAGGGAGGATACTAAAAGCCACAGAGAGCCGTATAAGGAAGGCGAGGAAGAGCAGAAGGAGGAGGCTGCTTTTGTTCAAAAGGAAAGTGAGGGCGGCAATAGAAAAAACAGCATTCAGAAAATACAAGAGGATGCAAGGGAAGGAGAACAGGGAAACTTACAGGAAGAAGCTGAGGGTGGCGGGGCAGAGGGTTATAAGGATGAAAGCAGAAATGGAGGAGAAAATTGCTCAGCAGGTCAAAGGAAGGGATAAAACTTTATTCGGTATATAGGGGAAAAGAGGAAAGCAAGGCAGGGGATAGTATGGGCAAAGGGAGAGTGGGGGAGACAGTGGATAGGGACTTTGAGAAGGCCGAGATGCTAAATAAATACTTTGGCTCAGTCTTCATAATAGAGGGAGACAGTGTTAAGGAAGAAGGGGAGGGTAGATGTTGGGGTGGACCCTAGCCAAATCAGTGAGGACAGGGTAAGGGAGGAATTAGGTAAGTTGAGGGTAGACAAGGCTATGGGTCAGGATGCTTTGCATCCTAGGGTGATCCAGGAGCTAAGAGAGGAGCTGGTGGCACCACTAGTGAGGTTGTTTAACTAGTCCCTAGATACAGGGTAGGTGCCAGAGGACTGGAAGAGGGCAGACATGGTGCCACTTCACAAAAGTGGAAGCAGGGAGGAGGCAGGTAATTATCGCCTGGTCAGCCTCACATCAGTGGCAGTAAAGGTGATGGAGGTGATACTGAAAGAAAGGGTGGCTAGCTACCAGCAGGTTAGTGGGCTGCAGGGCATCTGACAGCATGGCTTCACATGGGGGAGGTCATGTCAGATGAACCTGACCGAGTTCTTTGGGTGATGAGGGTGGTTGATTGGGGGGGGGCAGTGGACGTGGCCTATCTGGACTTTGGAAAGGTCTTCAACACTGTGCTCCACATAAGGTTGGTTAATAAACTGGAGCGTTTAGGGGTGGGACAGAAGATAACAAGTTGGGTGGAGAACTGGCTGACGAGTAGAAGCCAGAGGGTAGTGGTAAATGGGGTGCATTCCGGGGAGGTAGGGGTGACGAGCAGAGTACCTCAGGGGTCGGTGCTGGGCCCATCCTGTTTAACATCTACATCAACGACATAGCAGAGGGGCTGCGGGGGAAGGTCTGCCTGCTTGCAGATGATACAAAGATCTGCAATAGGGTGGACACCACAGAGGGAGTGGAGGCTATGAGGAAGGATCTAAGGTTTCTGGAGAGTTGGTTGGAAACATGGCAGCTAAACTTCAACATTAGAACATGCAGAGTGATGCACATAGGATGGAATAACCCACAAGCAAATTACACACTGGGGGGAGGAAATGAAATGAAAGCAACTAAGCAGGAGAAGAATCTGGGAATCATAATCGCAGACAACCTTAAAGTAGGGTCCCAATGCAGCAAGGTGGTAGACAAAGCGAATAGAATGCTAGTGTGCATAGGGAGAGGTGTCTTGCCTGGTAAAATAAAGATGATGACTGATTTAAGGTAACCAGTTTCTCAGATATGGAAGGTGGATGCTGCCCTTTGTTGACTGAGGAGGAGTAGACAGACAGGCGCCTACAGTCCAAGAGGGAGAGAAAGGTTTGATAAAACTCTACAGGGAGGCCATCAACTCCAGGAATTTTCCGGCATGGGAGGGCTTTGAGAGAGGTCCGCATATTTTCCATGGATACAGAGGCTTCCAGGGCATCTGTCTGTGTTGCTATGAGATGGGGGGTACCCTTGAAGAAATCCTGCAGGTTTTGGACCATCCCTACAAGACTGATAGAGGGCTGCATAAAATATGTGTTAAAGGCCTTATTTGTATCTGCTGTCCTTGTGGAGGTTTCAGTGGGAGACACTTTCACACTAGAGATGTGTCTAGCAGCTTGTTGCATTCTAGTTCTGTATGCTAGCAGGCAGCTCGTTTTTTTTCTCTCCAGACTCCCACTGTCTGTGGACAGTTTGCAGTAGTGCTTTTTGAGCCACAGCTTGTATGAGCGCATTGGTTTGGTACTTAACTTCATGATCTCCCAAGATAATTGCTGAGTGGGGTTGGAATTTGCCTCTTTCTTTTCAAGAAGACTCAGCAGCTGTGTTAACTCAGCTTGTCTGCTTTTTATGTGTAGGCCAAGTAACTGACTATTCTGCCTCAGATGAAGGCCTCAAAGGCCTCCCACAAGGCTGTAGCCGAAATGTCTGGGGTATCATTTAGAGTAAAGTAGGTCTCAATTCAGCGGCCAGCCATTTTTTAAAGGATTCATCCTGAAATAGAAGGGTACTGAGGTGCCATCAAGGGGAAGGGCCTTGTGCTGGAGAGAGGACCACTGACAAGTGGACATGGGCATGGTCAAATATGATAATCGGGACAATGCTCACATTTTGAACCACATCCAACAGAGTGTCATGGAGCAAAATGAAGTCTATCCTAGTGCTTGTCTCAACCCTGGCAGAATGGTATGTGAAGTCACAACCAGAGGGATAGATTGCTCTCCAAGGATCTCGGAGGCTGAACTTATGGGCCAGGGCCTGTAACAAGGTTTGAGCTCTAGTAGGCACAAGAGAGAAGCAATGCAGTTTATCCAGCATGGGATCCCAGACTTCACTGACATACCCTCCCAGGATTACCCTGTCATCAGGTATACAGATAGCTTCAAGGGTCTGGGCTACCTCTGGAAAGAAGGAACTGTTATTCTTATTTGGGGCATAGATATTCCCGACCAGAAAGGTCTGGTTATTAATTTGCAGATGTGCTAGTATCTAATGCTCCAGCTCAATGAGACATTCAGCTGCTGCTGCACAGGGAGTCATTTATTGCAGAGGAAGGCCATACCTCTAGATTAAGTCATGAACAAACTGCCCACGACCTGGCACACCTGATCACTCTTTAGCTTTTCTGTTTCTGCTGGTAAGAGGTGCATTTCCTGGATGAGTGCAATGCCACGCTGGTCCCACTTCAAATACTGAGAACCTGCTTGCATTTTATAGGTGAATGGATGCCCTGTGCATTCTACAATGTGAGTTTCAAGACAAGCCCTGTTTGTACTATCATCTGTGAGAGAGACTGTGACTTCTGAGCTATGCTGGCAGGGATGTGAGAGATCCATATGAGGCACTGGGCAGAAAGAGATGGAAGCACTACAACAGGGGTATGATTGACTATCAAATATTGACAGGACAAAGCTACAAGACAGGTTTTGACAGCCCAGGTAACCATTATTGACAGGTCATAGAACAATAGACTTTCATTTTGCATGCACACAGTTCTATTCAGGAGACTATCTTGCAACAAAGCAAACAGTAAAGGACAGCAAAATGCTACACAATAGGCAAAAAAACAAAATATATAGCAACAGGAGGCAATAGCCAATCACAGTCCATATGTTGTACCCAACACAAAGTTGAACAATATAGGAAATACCATTCAGGGAAAAAGCAGTAATAGAAAATATTACCATGCAAAGGCTATATACAAAGCAGATAGGACCCCAAGCAAGTGACCATAATAAACTAAGACTTGCAACATTCAACTCCTCGAGGAAAGGAAGGGTGCAATTTTCCGTTCTCATTTTCTAGTGCCGTATTTTGATGCTACATTGTATGGGTGCCCAGCACATTGCCGGGGGGGCAGCAGATCCACAGTTGGGGGACTGCCCAGTGGTGTGAGGCAGTGAGACCCCCTTCCCACACTGGTGGTATAGTAAGGGTGGGGAGTGACAGAGAATGGGGGTCGGTGTAGATATGTTTTCTGAAAAAGGAATTGTTTTCCAAAATATGTCAAGACAGGTTTTCTTTTCCACTGGCACTGAATAACATTTGGGCACGCTATCTACAGTTTGTGAGCTGTATGTTACATTGGTGCTGAGTGCGGGACTGCTTGCTTTTTGCTTTGGCAGAAATTGGCAGGTGGCAGAGAGGAATACCAGAAGGGTTGCCGAGTAGACTATTGCCTGACACACTGTCCGATGTCCCTTTTTTACCAGGCTTGTTTTTAGGTTTTTCCCTTCTGTTTTTGTTGTTGTTGTTTCTCCACGGCCCTGGGGTTTACCCATATATGTGAGGTATGGCAAGAAAACAGAGATCAAGTACATAACCTAACATTTATCAACTCCTCAGAGACTGCAGGCAAAATTCAGTACACTGAGGATCATACAGAACAGAGCTCAGGCTTTAAAGCAAGGTTCAGCAGAGTGTTTGTAGTGCTAACCTGACACTCCCAGGTAGTAGAGGGGGTTCAAAAAAGCATCATCCAATGTCAACACTGAAGGAGGACGAAACATAGACTTCGACAGTAGATAAGGACCGCTTGGCCCACCTAGTCTGCCCATTTCCCTACCTATTGGATAAGCTGCAGATCCTAGTCAACCAACAGCCTACTTCTTCCTACAAGGCACGTATTTTCGAGTCCTTGGACTGGCACAGTTCCTCTGAGCCTTGATGTATGGGGTTTGGGGGGGATGAAGAGATATCGAGAGTGACAATAAAGGACAAATCAGGCTGTTGTCAGCTTCTGTTACCTCAGACTTTTCCAGGAGGCAGACCCCTGACAAAAAAACAAAACAGGGTCCCAATGATCTGATCTGCTTAGGTATCCTGCTGTTTCAGAGGTTAGTAGCAGGAAGGCAGCAGACTGCGGCAGTCGTATTGGTCTTAGGCTTGTACAATATCTGCCCAGGACTTTGCAGGAGTGGTGGCGTACTGCAAAGCAGCGTAGTCCAGAGTATCGCTCTGCAGTTGAGACACCAGGGAACATGTTGAGGGTGTATCACTGGGTGACGTGGAGCTCTGGGGGATGTCCTGGACCCTCGGCTGAGGCTAGGGTGTTGTGGCTGAGTTGCTTTAGAAGTATCAGGCATGACTTGAGTGGCCTGTCTCTGTTTGAACCTTTTCATTTGCCATTGCTCAGAGGAAGCCATACTTGTCGAGGGTGTGAGTGAGTGAGTCCCCAGATCCATAGGAGGGTGATTAGAGAGTTGAGGCTGGGCAGCCCATTGGTGCTGTATGTGGATGGTCCTCTACAGTGCTCCTGATAGATTTGGTTTCACACCCAAGACCTTCTAACAAAATCACTTGCCTCAGCAGGGTTTAGTAAAGTCATGTGAGGGGCATGGCCATCAGCTGAGCTAAGAGTAACAACTTTCTAGAGCTCTGCAGATCATAGCAGTTAAATTCTTACAAACGTCTTCCAAAGTGCTTTGACTTAACAAATGTTGGCATTAATAGCAAGAGGACATTGTGAGGAGTACATACATACCAAGTTTGTACTTCTAGCATCCAAGAAATCTGAGTATGGGGAGATCCAACAAGTCGGCGGGGGCTGGTGGAGAAGGAACCCGATCAAAGGCACAGCAACCAGGCAGAAGCAAGGCCCTATAGCCACAGGTGTCAGTGTGGCTCAGTTGATAGCACATCTGCCTCTGGACCAGAAGGTCGTGGGTTCTTGTCCCACCCGGGGATTGGACTTGCACCTGAAACGCTGGCATCCGAGTGCAGTATTAGGGGGGTGCTGTACTGCTGGGGTGTGCTGTCCTTCAAGTGAGACTTTAAACCAAGGTCCATACTACCCATCCTGGTGGGTGTCCAGGTAGTAGTAAAAGAACCCAGGGCACTCTTTACAAAGAGTAGGGGACATTCCCAGTGTCCCGGCCAACATTCCCCTTTCCATAAACCAGTTCATGCAATTGTCCAGTTTGTGTGTGGGTGTTGATGTGCGATGTGGCCGCCACTAAACATTCAGTAATTTTACTACCAGTCTAGCATTGCTTGTAAAGTGCTTTGGGATACACTGTGTATGAAAAGCATTATATTTATTTATTTATTTGTTACAGATTCGAAGAGTACCTTTGAGTCACAGATTCATTTACAAAAGTTCTACGTCACATAGGTTATAAACAGACAGACATTACAGCGATTACAGCGCTTGACCACAAAGAAAGATACAGATTGTTTACAGGGAATCAGCCAGGCTAACATTCAAAATACTAGGGTTGCTTAATGGGGTAATTACACGGTACACATAAGATGTAGCTATATTATAACGTATGAGCGACACAGGTTGGTCACTAAGAGAAGAGGCAGGCCCGTGGCCATTGTCATAGATTAAGGAGGAGGCAGAGGACAGGGTTCAGTTGCAGTCACAGTTATTTGAAGACAAGAGATGGGCCCCAAGGAGAGTTTTTAAATTGTCCAATTCTTTGTTCATTTGCGAGGGTGGAGGGAAGGCTGTTCATCCACACGGGGGCCCTATAGCTGAAGGACCTTTGGAATTGAGAGGTATGGCTTGAGGGAATCGAGAAGAGATGGTGGACTGAGCTATGGGTATACTTAACCTTAATGTTTGAAAGGATTAGAGGGGCGAGTCCAGAGGGGTAGAGGCCTAAGGTGATTTTTTTAGCCAGCAGACAGGTATGGAACCTAATCCTGTTGTCAAGATTAAACCAGTTGGTAGCACTATAAAGCGAGCAGGTATGTGTAAGACGGTCACATCCTAATACTAGACAGCAAGCTTTGTTTAGGGAGATACGGAGTCTAGCTAGGGATGAGGTGCTTGCCGCCCCATATATCAATAAGCCATAGTCTAGCAGAGAGGACCCGGGAGGGACAATGAGGCTGAGGGCATCAGGGGTAAGGCAGTGCTTGAAGCGGTGTAGAAACCCCAGCCTGAGGTTAATGGCCTTGGATAGATGGTGAATGCGCTCGTGGAGGTTAAGACCTGGGTCCAAGGTGATGCCCAGCTATTTAAAGGAGTCCACCTGCTCCAAAGGGGTCTGATTTGAAGTTAGAACTTGTGGGCAGAGCACCTTTCTGGTGTTCTGTGGGTGTGAGAATAGCATAACTTTGTTTTTTTTTTATAGTTAAGAATAAGGCGTTGCACCGAGAACCAGCTTTCAGCACAGCTGAAAGAGGACTGAAGGGAGCGGTGAAATTGCATTGGGTCAGGGCTGGAGGAGAAGATGACTGCATGATCTGCATATAGTAATAGATTGCCAGGGCAGGACTCAGGGAAGTAGTTGAGGAAGAGGCTAAAAAGTAGCAGTCCCAAAATGGACCCCTGAGGGACACCAGAGAGGACAGGCAGTCTATTAGAAACTGCATTTCCAATTTTGACCTGTTGATATCAGTTCGAGAGGTAGAGAGAGAACCACCCCAAGGCATCCCGAGAGAGAGAGAGAGACTCAAATTGGTTAAAGTGGTTAGTAGGAGGGAGTGGCTGACGGCGTCGAGCGCCTTTGTGAGATCAACGAAGACAGCACCAGTGATGTGTCCCTTATCCAGTGCAGAATGTATGTGTGTGGTAAATTCGAGCAGGGCAGTGGTGGTGCTGTGTCCCTTGTGGAAACCATGTAGCTGCTTGCAAATGAGGTTGTATTTGTTAAAGTGTTCTGCGAGCTGATCAGATACAATCCACTATAATGCCTTGGAGAGGGAAGGGAGTATGGAGATGGGGCAGTAATTACTTGTATTGGAACGATCCCCACCTTTAACCTTGGTGTGATGGAGGCAGATTTCCATTTGGAGGGGAGTTTACCTAGGCATAGGGAGCAGTTTAAGATGTGGGTAAGGGAGCAGAGAACTTCATTAAGGGTGAGATGAAGGAGCATCAAGTCCGGAGAGTCGGAGCTGTATGAGGAGTGGCTAAGGGCTGTTTTGAGATACGGCTCCGCAGTCTTAGTAGTGATACAGTGCAGGTAAAAGGAGGGGGGAGCTACAGGAGGGGAAGTAAGGCCATTAGCTGCCGGAGGATCAAAGACATTAGGAGGAAGAACACTATTAAGGTTAGTGAATGCATTATTGAAGACTGCAGCGATACGGGATGGGTCAGTGGTCAATGACCCGTCAACCATGACCTGCATCAGAACCGGGTTGGGGCCCTTACCACAGATTTCCTTAATGTTGTTCCAGAACTTGCATCCAGAGCCCCAAGAGGAAGTTAATGAGGATTTATTATACTCTGCTTTGGCTTTGCGGACAGCCCAAGTGCATTTATTCTGAGCCTCTCTGCACTTATGTCTGTCAAGCAGGAGGCCAGACTCTGTGGAGCATTGTCACAATGTATCTTTTGCCCGCAACAAGGCTGTGAGTCGATCAGAGATCCAAGGTACATGATTGCCTTTAACCATTCTTTTAGAGAATGGGGCAGATTTGTCACATATGTTATTGAAAGACTGGAAGAATAGGTCAAGGGCTATATCCAGGTCAAGGGAGCTAGTAATGAAGGACCAGTCCATGGCCCTGAGGTGCGCTTGAAGAGCTGCCAGTTTACCAGGGACAAGTTTGCATTGGGTTATTAATTTAGGAGGGGATCTAGGGGCTTTGCAGAACCAGGAGCAGAGAGCTGGGGAGTGGTCACTAAGGGAATTTGGGAGAACAGAGACACTGGTGATTTTGTGTGGATGATTGGTGAAGACAAGGTCGATCAGGGAGGAGGACCCAGTGCACAGGTCAAGACGGTTAGGGGAGGTAACCACTTGGGAGAGGTCTTGGGCTGTGGCAGCATCGATGAGTGGGGAGGCATCCTTACTTAACCAATTTATATTGAACTCACCTAGTACAATCATTTCAGTTTGAGATGGTAGGGTATCCAGGTAGGACATTACCGAACGGAAGGCTACTTTTTGGTCCCTAGGTGGACTGTAAACCGCAGTGATATGTAGCGGGTTGTGGGTGCGCCCCAATGTAAGTCTAATGGTGAGGGCCTGTGGTCCTGGTCCCAACTCGGGGGAGGGGAGCTGTTGAACATGTATTATGTCTTTAGTGTAAATGGTGCAACCACCCCCACGTTTACTCTGTCAGTCCACACGGTAGAGGTCGTAACCGATAAGGGTTACTGAAGAGTCAGGAATCCAAGGGGAGAGCCAGGTTTCAGTCACGGCTATAACATCAGGTTGATATTGTATGACCCAGCCCTGGAAGGAGTCCCACTTTTTTAATATACTGCAGACATTGAGAGAGGCAATGCACAAACCACAAGTAGAAGGTTGGGAAGATGTCAAGGGTTCTGTGAGCCCAGGATTAGGATGGACATTGGCTGACATGAGAAGGAGGAGGAGGAGTGTAAGCCTTAGTGCAGGGTGCCAGGATGTCTTCCTCTTGTTGAAATGCAAGAGTTTGGCTGAGCGCACAGGGGAAGAGATGGTAGGAATGGCGCGAGTTTGTAGATAAGGGGTAGCCAGGAGTAGGAGCTGGCACAAGAGGTGGGAGGACTGCATCAGTTGATGCAGGTGGTGATGCTGCCAGTCTCCATAGGGCAAGTCCTGTGTTGTGGCCTAGGATGGCGACCATAGTAAGTAACTGGGGTGGAAGTCATATGCACAGTCCTAATTCCAACATCAAGGTGGGTGAGGGAGGATACCCACGAGTTTATGAACTGCCAAGAAGCCACACTATAGTCTGCATCACTTGGGGGGGGTTGTTGATAGGGTAAGACAGGACAGGGGTCTGTGCAGTGGGTAGCAGAATGTACAGGAGGAGAATTAGAGGTAGCATTCTTGCACTATATGCGTGTTATATTAGGGATAAGAGAAAGCCAGTATTATAGCAGAAGAGCAGCCTCTAGTGGTGAGAGCGTATAGTCTGCTAATGGAGAAGTTGGCTGATTGGTTAGGAGCCCCTATATAAGGGCATGCCGAGGAAGGGCGGTGGTGGGGAGCAGACGTCCTGTGTCAGCGGGGACAAACAAAGCAATTTCTTCCATGAAGTTGGTAGGTGAGCTCCTTGCCACGTACCTGCAGCACTTCGGGGGATGGGGAAGGGCGCCTTGCTTCCCGCAACCCTCACGACACTCGGAGGATCCTAGCGACGATCTGTGAGGAAGATACAGAGGGTAAGGAATTTATACACCAGGAGTTGGGGAGGGGTGGACCTTAAAACGCTAGTTTGCCTTTGTGATTTTTAAGTCTGAATTCAAATTAAGCAGGAACGCTGTTGTGCTTTTATGATTTTTCAACAGTCTACCAGTCTAGCAAGCAGGCACTGAAATCCGAATTAAGCAGGAAAGCTGTTTTGCCTTAGTGATTTTAATTTTTGTTTTTTACCTATAGGGATTCAGGACTGTTAGGCAGAGCCTAATTGCACCTAGTGGACAGAGTGAGCTGCAGGAATCTAGCAAGCTATACAATTAAATTGTTTAAAGATGCCAGTAAATTAATTAGTGAAGCAGCACAATTCGGCTCTTAGGGCAGGTAGCAGAACAGAATAACCTTAGTCAGAATAAAACCTTAGATTTAAGGGCAGGTAGCAGAACAGAATAACCTTAATCGCATGACATTCACTTTTCAGGTATGCACCAGTTAATCACCTTTATAGGGGAAATATGGGCAGTAAAATCCTTAAAGTACTGGCTGACACAGCGTTCTTAGTGCTGTTGGGAGAGATATTGCAGAAGCAGGAGACTATCTCCAGACATACGTAGACAAAAAATGACGCCAAGTTCAAACAAAGCAAGTCCTTCCAGAAAGTTGGTTGGGGAGCTCCTCGCCACATACCTGCAGCACTTCTTGGGATGGGAGAGGGTGCCTTGCTTCTCGCAGCCCTCAGGACCCTCGGAGGATCCTAGCGACGATCTGCAGCACTTCTGGGGATGGGGAGGGCGCCTTGCTTCCCACAGCCCTCATGACCCTCACAGGATCCTAGCAATGATCTGCAGCACTTCTGGGGATGGGGAAGGGCGCCTAGCTTCCCGTGGCCCTCATGACCCTCGGAGGACCCTAGCGACGATCTGCAGTACTTCTTGGCGGAAGGGGAAGGGGAAGGGCGCCTTGCTTCCCTCGGCCCTCATGACCCTCGGAGGATCCAAGTGACAATCTGCAGCACTTCTGGGGATGGGGAGGGCGCCTTGCTTCCCACAGCCCTCATGACCCTCACAGGATCCTAGCAATGATCTGCAGCACTTCTGGGGATGGGGAAGGGCGCCTTGCTTCCCACGGCCCTCATGACCCTCAGAGGATACTAGCGACAATATAAATGCTGATTCTTCTTCTTTTTCTTCACACAAAACTGATGGAGATTTCCACAGCCCAGCAATTCCACCTTGTTAAAGGCCATACAAGTGATCAACAGAAGGATGGGGGAGTTTCAATCTCAGCTGAAACCCATCGATAGTAGTAGTAGTAGTAGTATATTTTTATTCATAGACAATGAAAGGGAATTAACTCGACTGAGTAGAACTAATTTACAATGAGATCCCAGGTAGCATCCATACATGTTTCCATATAGGCACCAGAATACTTAGTACAGAAAACTACATGTATAAAGAGTAAGACAATCAATATAAATTTAAACACTTAAGCATGTTTTTAAATGGACAGCTTTCCCTAGGTGTTTCCTGGTTAGCAACATGGTAAGGATCTATTCCCCTGTTCTTTATACCATTTAATTAAATTGCTCTTTTTATCATAATGTTAACACCCCTCAATTCTATTGGTATTAAATTCTATGTAATTGCTCCCTACGGGACTGATGACCTCCCAATCTTAAGATTACAGTCTACAACTTGATACGTAATGCCTTGTGCAGATCGTAAGCATGATTTAATTGGTCTGATCTTAAATAAATCTAGGATATATTTTGGTACTTGCCCTTTATAAACTTTTAGCATGAACTGAGCCATATGTAGGTCCCTACTGGTCTGTGGCCTGATCCAGTTAAAAATAGATAGTAAAATTGGGACTCTTTCCAAGGGTTCTTTAACAGCCACACAGAAAGATGATAGAGTAATTGCTGTCACCACGGGTTTCACAAAGGAAATGGTACTCCTATGGAGAAGGCTAGAAAACATGGAAAATCAAATCAGAGAGACACATGTTTGCATACTAGGGGTACCCAACGGATTGGAAGGGGATAGTTTAACATCTTTTCTCCAAACTTGGATAAATGAACATTATCATCTTCTCGTGGCTCCCACTATTCTTAAATGTTACAGGATCACTCCCCAGGGCTCTTGTTCTCACTCCCAATATAGTACACCTCTACCTCCTACTATATTGCTAGTACTGAGCTCGGTACTTGAACGGGACGCTCTATTGCTCAAAGCAAAGCAAAAGTGGCCTTCTGAGTGGCAAAGTAGCAAAATTCACCTGTTTCCTGATCTCAGCTATGAAACCAGACAATGCAGGAAGGGGTTCGATGGCATACACACTAGGCTGTGGCAACTAGGGATTCACCACATTATGTTGATGCCTGTGAGCATAAACATTACCTACAGGGAGAAAACATATAAATTCTCAGACCCAAAACATTGGCGTTAAATTGTTGGAGAAGGTTGAGAAGGAGTTCCAGCAATGGAACAGCAATATGGAGGAAGAAAATTAGGAAGCATAATCCTACAGCCTATGCAGCCAGCAACTATCAGGATCCAAAGGAAGTATGCACAAAGTGACTATTTCTAGGCCAGCCTGTTGGTGCAGCAGTAGAGTTACCGCTTGCAACACTGGCAATCAGGGTTCAGGAATGAGCCTTGGTTGCTGGAGGTCAGGACAGGGGGAGGAGGAGGAGGAGGAGCTCTCCTACGCTGGGGAGGGAGGGTTGTTGCTCCCGCTGCTTGACTGCTACCTAGTGACCATGGCTGGCAGTGCAGTTCAGGGGGCATCCTGTGGGAGGGAAGGGCATTGGCTAGAGTCTAGAGTGGCAGCACACCTTTGCATGTGCCTGTCTCCATGGATTCCCTGGCGTGCCGACGTCCTCAGGGTGTGAGTCCATAACGGGACAAAGCAAAAAAAAAAAAACAAGTGTTAAGAATCCCAAACCATTGGTCCCTCCAGTTCCCGGTAGCCAATGAGGGCTCGCTAGAAGGTCGGAACCACCCTGCAGGATGGCCCCACTGCAGTGGCGCAAATCCACGGGGTCGATGTCCCTCGATTGACAAGGGGTGGCGGTGGCTCTGGCTCGATGGCTAGGAGCAAAAACAATATGGAGCGCCCCCTGCCATTGCAGGGAGTTACTAAAGGTGCCTTTAAGATACCGCGAGCATGTGCACGCCTGCTGGGCACAAGCGCATGCACTTAGGATTTTGCGCCTATCAGGCACGAGAGGGAGTGTCAGTTGGGAGTCAGTCAAGAGGAGAGTGCGCGAGAGGGAGCATTTCGGCTGCTGAGGGTAGCGTCGGGCGGCCCAGCATGTGAAGGCTGGTGAGGCCTGTGGTAGGAGGGGGTTGTTAGCCCCTCTACCTGAAGTATGGCAGCAGGAGCAGTTTCCCACCACCCACCGGTGGGGCAGGTTGAAGAAGGAGGGGCAGCAATATTAGAGAGGTCAAAAGGAGAGAGAGGCATTTCCTTAGCTACTCAAGAGTCATGGTGGTTGCCAGAAGGGGCCAAAAATTCAGGTGGCAGCTGGATCGATGGAGGGGTATGAAGTGGCAGTTACTGTCCTTTTCACTTCCTTTTGTCGACCAGGTAAAGGCCGTACAAGTCATTTATAAATATCTCCTGCAGTTTTGCTATTTGGAAGGTAGGCCCTCCTCCCCGATGTCCTTTTGTTTGGGCCGGATGTAGGGGAGCCTAGGTGACTGTACATGTATCTGGGGTAAATTAAAGAACTGGGTCCAGCTTTACGCTGTTGTAGAAGTCCGCCAAAGATGGGTACATGCTTCTAACTGCCCCTCCGGTGGAGAAATCAATAATCTCTCACTTAAAGTGTCAGGAGAGTGGAAGTAAGTTTCCTCAGCGTCTTTTTAGAAAAAAGGGAAACTTGTATTTCAGTCAGATATATCAAGATTTTGTAAAGATGGGAACCAGACAGAACTGACCCCCAGCTATGGATTGACAGCGAGTAAATTTAGGAGCCCTGCAGCCACAAATAATGTGGCAGGTTGGAGGTTCGAACCCCCCTTCCCCTTAAGAAAATGTGCCATGACTCATGTCATAGTTTTGAAAGAGTGAGCTCAGATAAAAGTGCACTTCTGTAAATATGTTTACTTAGAGGAAAATATGGCTTGAGCAATTTAAATGGCAAGAAAATAAAATGGTTTGCTGGTTGCATCCAAAAATTGTGTGGAACTCGAATCTTTTGAAAAGAGCTGCATGCCTGGTGTCTCCTAACCCCCATGTTTTTCAGGACTAACTGAAAACTTTAGTGGACTGTGAATTCCTGAGGCTGAGAGTGAAGCTATCTCCGTGTCGGCGGTCTCCAGCTGCCTAAAATTCAAACTCATGTCATCACAAAGGTCAGTAACCACCTAAATGTACATTTAAAGTTGAAAGCAACCAACGGGGTCAGATCCCCTCCCTCTCTGAGATTTTATACCATCAAACCCCTAGACATGAGAGGCTGGGGGTGAGGGTCTGCCCTGTCTTCCAGTCAGGTCTACTGCTAAAACCATTTTACGCCTGAAATGTAAATAATTCCAACAGACTGGTGTTTTAGCTACTGTGTTTAACCCTGAGTAATATTGAGTGAAGAAGAGGAGGTAGTGGTTACAAATAGATTAAAAAGTGATTATTTCTGATTTGTTTATGTTTTGGGATTACTGGTGGTCAAGTGGATTTACAGTGTGTGGACTTGGAGATGCTGAACTTTTCTTAGTGATTTGTTAGGAAAGTTTATAGTGGGACTAAACTCTATCTCCAGTACTCTGCTAATAAAATGGCACTGCCACATGGTGTTTTTTTCACTGTGCATTTCGACTTGCCTCTCCTCTTAACCTTCATGCTTCATTTTCACTCCATCTATAAGTGCAGAAGTGAGGCAGGACTGAATGTCTAAATTGGAACTCTGGTATTTCCTTAATTGCATCCCTCCACTATCACAGATTGTGCTAGTAAGGTGATTATCCTACTGTACAATAATTTGATGTTGAAAATATTTGTGTCGTTATCCAATGTTTATCTATACTCCAGATATGCCTGCTCTAGTATGTTTCTATATTACTGTTACACAGCTTCGATATGCTGGGTGTCAGCATGGAGGGAGACTGTTAAAAGTATACAAGACCAGGTCTCCTCTATGTCGAGAAGACTTCTGATTTATTTACTATCCTTATTGTTATTCCACTGATTGCTGTAGCCAAGGAGCACTTCTAAGTTTTGCCTGCGATGTGGGATTTGGAGGCATAAACCCTAATGCTCCAATTCAGGGTGCATGATGGTGAGTAAGTTAGTTTTATTTACACGGCGCCCAATCCTGGAGGCTCTGGGTGCTTTACAGGTAATAAAAACAGAGTTAAATAGACAGCATACAAACACATCAATTATACAGTAAATTAATAATAAATAAACATACATTAAAATCAGCATACATTTCCATAAAAAGCTTTCTTAAAAAGAGGTCTTCAGGCCCCTCTTGAATACCTTCACTGACGGGGCCTCCCTTAGAGATCTTGGCAGCGATGGCCAGCCCACCAGTGCAGTGGTTGGATTTCTGCTTGCGGCGCCAGTGACCCGGGTTCGGAATGGACCTGGGTGTCGGAGGCCGGCTGGGAAGGATGAGCGCCCCTCAGACTGCTCTCCTTCTCGGGTCTGTGTGTTTGATGCCATGGTGACACCTAGCGAAGGCTGGGTTCACTGCAAGCACGGACACCAAACTGAACTCAGGGGCGGGGCAGACACTGGACATCATTGCACGTCCCTGCCTCTGCTCACAGGGGAGAAAAACATCCCATGTCTGGCCGTCTCTATGAAGCTCTGCCCCTGGAGCCTCGATCAGCCTCCAGAGCTGGCTCCCTGACCAGATAATTGTATTGTGGCCCGATATAGGGGTCAGTGCCACGACCCCACTCTCTGGGGGGAAGCCAGGGATGACAGGGTGAGTGCGGGCATATCCGGAGGTGGAGGCAAGGGGGTCAGTGACCAGAATGGATCCTGATGGCTGGGTACAGACCAAAAAAAAAAAGAGATCTTGGCAGCGAGGTCCAGTGGACCGGGCCAGCCAACTCGAATGAACGATCACCTGAGATTTTCAGCCTGGCTCTCGGAATCACTAGGAAGCCCTCCATGGAGGAGCGGAGGGAGCGCACCAGGATGGTAGGTGTAAGGAGGTCTGACCGCTAGCAAGGCCCCAAGCTATATAGGGCCTTATAGGTGAGCAAGGTCACCTTGAAGATGATCCTCCACCTGACAGGCAGCCAATGTAGATCCCGTAGGACCGAGGTCACATGACTAGACCTTGGCAGGCCCGTCAGCAACCTGCCGTCACATTCTGCACCAGCTGTAGTCATCAGAGGTTCCCTCCACTGACCCTGAAGTATACAGCATTACAGCCTGGATGCAACGAAGGCCTGCACCACTGAGGGCAGGTCCTTGGGTGGAATCAAGGGTTTAATCTGGGGGACGTTCCTTAAGAGGTAAAAAATACTAATAACAACAAATGACACCCAAGACTCAAGTGTCAGTCTGTCATCTAGGATGATGCCCAGATTTTTCACTTTAGAGGATGCCATCAATGGGGTAGATCCCAGGACCTGTCCTGTTACCAGCCCAGAGGCACCCTCCCCCATGCCCACGAGCAGGCTCGACCACCAGGACCTCTGTCTTGTCTGGGTTCAGTCTTGGCCAGTTAAAATACATCCAGTCCTGGATTTTGGCAAGGCACTTATTCAGCACTTCAGTGATGCCATTTGTTCCTGGGGCAAACAACATATACAGCTGGATATTGCCTGCATAGCAATGGAAACCCAGACTGTAACATCTAACGAGTCGCCCCCCCGGAGGCCGCATGTACACCACGAACAACATTGGCGATAGGATCAAAACCTTGAGGGACTTCACATGACAGGGGCTTCAGGGAGGAGGAAAAAATTCCCCATCACTACCCGTTGCCTCCTGCCCGAGTGATAGGACTCAGATCAGTGGATGATGGTTTTGGTGAGTCTGCAATATTCTCTAAGGTGATCCAAGAGCATGATGTGGTCCATGGTATCAAATGCTGATGAGAGATTGAGGAGGATAAGACTTGACCATTCCCCTCTATCTCTTGCCCTGAGTAGGTCATTATGCACCCGAACCAATGTCATCTCCATGCTATGCCTTGCCCTAAATCTGGACTGGAATGGTTCATAGGATATGATACAAACAGAGGGAGGAAACTACAGGAAATGGGACAGAGATTTGCACAGAGGGGGTACGGCACAAATACAATCAGGAAAGCTATCACAGAAACAAAACAGAGGGATAGGGCAAGCTTGTTGGACAGCCACAGATCTCTAAGAACTAGTACACAGAACCATATGGTACTAGCCTTAGAATTTTCAAACAGAAGTCAGAAGGTAAGAAGGATAGTTGACAAAAATTGGCAAATCTGGACTTCTGGTGATGACATAAAGCTAATGGCAGTGTGAAGCTACAGTTCCGTCCCAATCCTCTAGAAAATCCTGCATAATCTTGCATGGCCAGGGGAAAGAAAGAAAAAAGACACAGAATATGGAAATGACTTCAGAAATTAAAGGTACATTGGCCTTGGGCAGAAAGCTGAAACAACTTTGGGTTACAGATCACATACAATGGCAGAACCCTCTTAGGCCCCAGGACACATCACTGACCTCCTCACAAGATTGGAACTCTGATGTACCAGATGGGGATGAAATATCTTCCTATATACACCCAGACCTGCTTTCCAAGTTTAAAAAAATTGCAGCCACTGTTTTAAAAATTGATAGGCAGCTTACCCAGATACGGAAGGATGCAGCTAAGGCTGAAAAGCATACGACAGCCATGGAAACGCACGTAGGCACCCTGATCGATGAAGTGGCAACAAAAGACAGACTGCTGCTGTATCTTCGAAAAAGGGAACAAGAGATAGCTTTCAGACTGGATGACCTGGAAGCTTGAGGTGAAAGGAAAAACTTCAGGGTTTATGGAGTTCCAGAGGGGGCAGAAACCAGACACAGCTCCAGCTCTGTGTTTTTACAGCAATTAATCCAGGACTCGCTCATCCTCCCTCCTAGTCTTGATCTTTCGATGAGCCAAGCACACAACGTTCTAGGTCCCAAACCCAAGGACCCCAATACTTGCTCCATATCCATAGTCACACAGATGGTTTTATTTCAGTCTAAAGAGGCAGTATTGAAAGCAGTCTAGAGCACCAAAGATTTCAAGTTTGAAGGTCACAAGATTTCCTTTGATCAGGATTAAAACACGAGGATGCAGCAATCAAGGATGGAAATATGGGCGACCTTGCTACCACTGAAAGAAAAGGGCATTAATGTTCAGACGCTATACCCAATGCGGATCATTCTAGAAACAGTGCGAGGTGGGAAGGAATTCCAGGATATGGTGGAAGCAGCCCCCCCAAAAAAGAGAACTGGGCAGCAAAGTAGATATTTCCTTGGTGGTGGCACTTGAGAAGGAACTGCTGAGCACCGCATGGCAGAAGACTCTAGGTAAACACAGGAGGAATCAGGCAGCACAGGATAGATAGCTGACAGACATCCAGAGCCTCCTTTCCTTCATTTTGGGCAAAATGAGAAACAGTCTGGATAAGTAGATAAATATTTCTCAAGTGAGTGCCTAAGATACTTCTCCTCTGGCCACAGGAGAAATGGAGAAATCGTAAGGGGACTGCGGCAGTGGCTACAGGGACTTGCACAGAGATCCATGCAGGACTACAGTATATGCAATATTCTAATGTAGGACTTGTAAATGTAATGTAATGTACAGTTTATTTTTATAAGATGCCCTTCCTGAGCTCAGGGCACCCTTACAGTAATCATAAAAATAAATTTAAAATACACAGTATCAATATCAATAAAACACATATCATTACAGAAAAACATACATTAAGTATTTGAGAATGCTTGATGAAACAAAAAGGTTTTTAGGGATTTTTTTAAAACCTTCTACAGTCAGGCTATCTCGTATCTGGCGAGGTAGAGAATTCCACAGTGTAGGTGCCACAAAGGTAAAAGATCTTCCTCCAGATGTCTTCAGAATTACACTGGGAATCTCTAGCAATCCCTCGTCAGAGGATCGGAGTGAGCAGGAAGGACAGTAAGGAGACAGGAGTCCTTTCAGGTAGTGAGGTCCCAACTCGTGTAGGGCTTTGTAGGTCAGCAATGCTACCTTGAAAGTGATCCTGCCACTGTATAGGCAGCCAGTGCAGTTCACG
Organism: Neoceratodus forsteri; assembly: GCA_016271365.2. NCBI lineage: Eukaryota > Metazoa > Chordata > Ceratodontiformes > Ceratodontidae > Neoceratodus > Neoceratodus forsteri. The sequence continues at coordinate 130,233,029 of CM057452.1, forward strand.
CAGCACAGGTGTTATATGACTGGACCTCGGAACTCCAGTCAACAACCTGGCTGCCACGTTCTGCACTAGCTGTAAGCGGTGGATATCTACTCCCAGTAGCCCAAGATAAAGGGCATTGCAGTAATCAAAATGACTGGTAACTAAGGCATGGACCAAGAAAGGGAGCTCTTAGAGTGGAACCAGGTGTTTCACCCGGGCTATGTTCTTTAGATGGAAAAAGGAAGATTTGACTACTGCCGACACCTGCACCCTCAGGGTCAGGCCCTCATCAAAAATAACACCAAGGTTACGCACCTGGCCAGAGGTCAAAAGCGGGTTCCCCCTCAGAAATAAACCTGAGGGCTTCACTGCCCATGCCCCTGACAACCTAACCCTGGGGTCTACCACCAATACCTCTGTTTTATCTGAATTCAGCCGAAGCCAACTAGTACTCATCCAGTTCCGTATCTCCAGTAGGCAGTTATTAAACCTCATAACTGAGTCAGACTCCTGTTCAGGCACAAAAGACATGTAGAGCTGAGAATCATCGGCATAGCAATGAAAACTCAGCCCATACCATCTTATAATGTCCCCCAGTGGAAGCATGTACACTGCGAATAACATGGGGAACAACACCGAACCCTGTGGAACCCCACAGGACAGGCTGTGAGGGGCCAAGGAATAAATCCCCGACACCACTCTCTGGGACATGCCCTCCAGGAAAGATTGAAACCAACTGTTGACTGCTCCCCTCAATCCACAGAAAAAACACAGGTGTTCGAGCATCACCCCATGACCCACGGTGTCAAATGCTGCTGAGAGATCAAGGAGAACCCAAGATGGACCGAGCCCTCCAATCTCTCACCATCAGGAGATCATTTAGTACCCACACCAGGGCTGTCTCAGTACTATGCCATTTTCTGAAGCCAGACTGGAGAGAGTCATAGATATTGTGGCTGGTCAAATGATCCTCCAGCTGCAGAGTGACCACCTTCTTGATAACTTTCCCTACAAAGGGCAAGTTCAAGACCAGCCTGTAGTTAGCTGGGCAGTCAGGAACAAGCGAGGCCTTTTTCAAAAGGGGGTGAACTACTGCCTCCTTTAAGGGATCTGGAAAGATCCCTCTCTCCAATGAAACTGCCACTATCCCAGTAAGGAGTGGGCCGATAACCTCTACACACCCCGCTAGGAGGCAAGTAGGGCCTGAATCTAAACTACAGTAGGTAGTTCGCAAAATCTGGATAATCTTCACTATATCCATGACTGCCAGTTGGCTAAAGGTAAACCAGGTCAACTGGGTATCAGTACCACCCGGTTAATTCATGCAAGGCCCAATAGGAAGGCGCTGGTTGACCTCATCCCTGATGGTAGGTACCTAATCAACGAAGAATTGCGCGAACTCCTCACATTGTACTTGTGACAAGGCTCAACCAACATGAAGACAGCCTGGATTGCACAGTCTGTCCACAGTCCAGAAGAGCTGGGCTGGCCTATTCCTCACTGTGGCAATTTCCCTGGACAGGAATTCTGCCTTCTTATGGGAAACTGCTGATTGGTAGATCTTATAATGATCCAACAATCTAAGCCTATCCACCTCCAGGAGAGTTTCCAGCCAGCGTCTTTCCAATCTTCGACCTCCTCTCTTCAACTCACAGATCTCACCGGTGAATCACGGGGTCTCCGGGTGAAGGGTGAGGGGGCGAACTCGAGTTGGAGCAATGACCACCAGGGCCCCCACAACCGCCCTATTATAGGCCAACACTAGGGGCCCTGGGTCAGTGCTATCCATTGGCAATCTCGAGAAGTTCAGTTCCATCATCAGGCCTTGCGAGGTAGCTCCTCTCAAAGGATGGAACTGTACTAACTCCTTAGGGGCAGGCCTTTGTGACTTAACAGCACTGTGTTGGACTGTATAATAGTTGAGCTAAGTGGTTCTTTCTCTTCATTTTTTTTCTGTTTTATACTATAAAGGGTTAAGGAAACATATGCATTGTGTCCTCAAAATTGCAAGAATAAGGTTAAAGATTTGACTGAAAACTCCTCCGTCTGGTTCCCTCTCGCCAACTGGGCTGCTGACGGGGGGGTCAAATATAGTACTGGCTCACAGCAGTCCTGATGTGGTGGGGGTCAGATTGGGGACACTGCAGGGGGGCCTTGAGTGACCTTGTGGTGGCTCAACTGGAGGCCTAATACACTATGGTGGTGCCAAGAGATGGGGGGTATGTGAGAAGGGGATTGGTAATCCATTGAGGGGAGATGTAGCATGGGTGTTGGTAGAAGCACCCCTCTAAAAAGCAAGGCATGGCCAATGGAGTCCCAAAGTAAAGCATGGCAGAGGTTGTGACCTAGGTGAGGTGGGAAACACCACAGAGGAGCATCAGGAACAGCGCCGACACTCCCCACAGTGACACTGCAGTTCTGACGCACAGTACCCCGACACGCACTGGCTCAACAGACAGGGCAGTGATGCATGGCAATGCACAGCCCCGTGGACTCTGATGGCCACCGCCAGGACTGGCCATACACAGCAAGCACCCACGGGAGCACATTTCTGAGAGTGCACCCCTCCCCCCTGACTGCACAGTGCGGCTATTGGAGTGTGTTGCAAGGTACCGGTCACAATGTTGCAACTACAGGCATGATAGGGAAACTGCTGTTGAGTGGCACTGTTGCACTGCATACAGGGCTCCACATGGGATGCATGGCAGATCCCTCCCATACCCATGCCTCACCACCTTTCCACCCCTGGTCACCTACCTTTCCCCGGTCCACGACCACTTTTTGCCACCATCTCCATCGTCTGGCCTGTGCCATTGTCCCTCTGTTCCATACAATGCATGGGGAAGATGTCAGGTTTCTAGTGTTGGAACCTGTATGTGGATGGGCTTTGGGCACTGTGTGCTGTGGGGTGTGTGTTGCTGTAGACTACATGTCGCTAATGCTGCTGTAGGGATGTACGTGTCACTGTGGTGGGGTCACTGTAGGGGGTCACTCTCCCATGATGCCTGGGGAGGGGAGGGAGGCGGAGGTGACAATCCAAAATGGGTGGGTGCCACCCCAAAGCAATAGTCACCAAAGAAAGAATAGTTACATAAGAACTTACCATAACAGTAGCTCTTTGAGGGGATCTCAGTCATCAGGTCACACTGTAGGAACATCACCGTCGGTGAAGCAGGATCCACACAGAAGATTTTCATCAGTACAACTGGGTCCGCCCATGCCGTCAACGTCCATCGACATCATCAACCCTATAAAGGCAAAAGTGGCCCCGCTCCTTCCTCAGTTCTTTCCCCTGAAGACAAAGGGAGCATAGCTATAGCCATGGGGGACCAAGGAGAGAGATAGAGAGGTGCCTGGCCCTATATGAAAGGTTGGATACACCAGATAGCCAGTTCTAGTAAGGAGTCCCAAGAAGGCGGATGATGGAAGGGAAAGCATACCCAATGACTGAGATCCCCTCGAAGATCTACTGTTACAGTAAGTTCTTGCGTAACTGTTCTATCTTCTTTGGGGGTATCTCAGTCATCAGGTCACACCATAGGAATGAGTACCAAGCAGTTACAGGCAAAACAGACAGTCTTGGAAGAAGGCCAACCATAAACCTAATACAGAAGGTCTTGCAGAACAGCCCTGCCAAATCCTGCATGGGCTGTCGAGGTAATGTGCAGACTGTAGTGCTTGGTGAAAGTATGGACGGTACTCCAGGTGGTATCCACACACATGTCAGCAGCTGAGACCCCTCAGAAACAAGCCACAGAGGTAGCCGTGCCTCTTATGGAATTAGTTTTAACTGTTCCAGGCAATTCTTTGCTGTACTTGTTGTAGCAGAACACAATGCAATTTGCCAACCATTTGGATAAACATTGCTTTGAAACTGAAGCGCCCTCTCTACCAGGGGTGAAGGAAACAACTGCTTCAACTTCCTATCTTCTTTGGTGTGGAGCAGGTAGTACTTTAAAGTTCTGCGCACATCTAATTAATGTGTGGAGCAGTGTTCCCCTGGATTGGCACACTCTGGAAAATAAACAGGAAGGTTTATAGATTGGTTGAGTGTAAACTCAGAGATCACCTTAGGTAGAAACTTAGGATCTGTGCACAAAGTCTTTGTGAAAAATCAAATAATGCTCTTTGCACCAGAGGGCCTAAAGCTCTGAAATTCTTAAAGCAGAAGTAATGACAACTACAAATAATGCTTTCCAAGACTGAAAGCGTAACATGCAAGTTGTGGCTGGCTCGAAAGGAGATGGTCAACTTCTTCAAAACAAAATTCAAATCCAAGCTGGGACAGGAGAATGGATTGTGGATTTCAGATGCAGAATGCCCCGCAAGAAAGAATTCGAAACATCCAGCTTAGCCACGGTACGATCACCCACCAGCTCATGAAAGCCAATATAGCCAAAAAGTGAACCTTGAGGGAAGAGTGTCAGAGACCTGAGTCAGAGAGAGAGCGATCAGGTAGTCCAGAATCTGTCTCACCAGACAAGTAAAAGGGTCCAGATTATGCTTGGCAGCCCAAATGGCGAACTATTTCCACTTCTCATGGCATAAGTGTCTCGAGTGGAAGGCTTCCAAGTGGCCACAAGGATGTCCGCCACTCTGTTGGAAACTCCAAAACTGGTGATAGCTACTTCTTCAGAAGCCAAGCATGCAGATGGAGGGACCTAAGGTTGGGATGGACCAGGGTCCCCTGAGCCTGGGTCAGGAGATTCCTCAAGAGGGGGGAGGTACCAGAGGTTCCTCTGCCAACTGCTGAAGTAATGGAAAGGCTACATCTGCCAAGGCCAGAATGGAGCTATCAGGACCATGTTGGCTCCCTCCATCTGCAGCTTGATTAGCACCCTCTGAATCAGAGGAAATGGAGGGAGGGCATAGAGGAACCTCCCATTCCGGGAGAGGGACAACACGTCTTGCCAGAAAACTCAAGGCCCTGGATCGAATGAGCAAAAACTGGGCAGTTTTGTATCGAGTGGGGATGCAAAAAGGTCCAACTCTGGATGACCCCATCTGTGGAATAGATCTTCTATGATGGATAACAGGAGCTCTCACTCATGCATGCTGGACTGAGTCTGGCTGAGACTGTCCGATAGGGTGTTTAGTACCTTGAGGACATGGAGAGCTGAGAGAGACAGACTATTATCCAGTGCCCAATACCATACTCTCATGGCCTCCCTGCACAGCGGGTAATATTGTGCCCCCCCCCTTGTTAATGTAGTACACTACACTGACGTCTGACTGAATTAGCAACTGACTCATAAGAAGGTGGTTCTGAAAGGCCTGCATGGCATAAAGAACTGCACGCATCTCCAGAACATTGATATCCAGGGAGGTTTCGATCTGGGACCAAGAGCCCTGGGTTTGAAAGAGACCCAGATGAGCTCCTCAACCCAGACTGGAGGCATTTTTTTTTTAGTTGTTTAACCAGGATTAGCACACTAAACTGAAAGCTTTTTTTACAGGTGCAACCTGGGAGCACAGGGAAGTTAAGTGACTTACTCAGGGTCACACAGTATGTAAGTGGAAGCTGAGGGATTCAAACCCAGGTCTGGTCTGCTAGATGTCACCAGATTTGCAGCTCAGAGCCTTAAACCACTGCGCTATCCGTGGTGAGGATCTACTGTGTAGAAGAGATCTGAAATGGGACTCCTTGCAGTAGGTTCAAGGGGTCCATCCACCACTGGAGCACCTTGCGGACTGGGGAAAAGACCAGCACTAACTGATCTAACTCGTCTGTGCACTGGTCCCACTGCACTCTGAGAGTCCACTGGAGAAAGCGCACATGGAGCCTGGCCAGTGGAATGGTGGGAATGGCAGCCGCCATCAAACCCAACAATCTCAGGTACACCCTGGCAGGAACATAGCGGCTTTTGGCGACTTCCTGAGCCTGGGCTATAAGGCACTCTGCCCTGTTCTGAGGCAGGAAGACCTTTCCTTGTGCCGAGTTTAGAACCACCCCTATATATTGCAGCCTTTGGGATGGCACTAGAACTGACCTGGGCAGACTGACAGTGATGCCCAGGGAGAGGAACAGCTGGAGAATTCTCTCCAGAGTCAGCAGGAGCTGTTCTCTGGACAGGGCCTTTAGGAGTCAATCATCCAGATAAGGTAAAATGTACAATCCCTCCCTTCTGACAGCTGCTTCGACTGCTGCTAAGCACTTGATAAAGACCTGTGGTGCAGAGGACAAGCCAAAGGGCAGCACTTTGAACTGATAATGCTCGCCCTGGAACAAAAAGCAGAGGAACCTCCTGTGAGGAGGAAAGACCGAAATTTGTAGGTAAGCATCCTGCATGTCCAGTGAACATAGCCAGTCGCCTGTCTTGAGAAGGGGTATCAGTCCTGGCAAAGTTACCATTCAGAACTTTCTGTACTTGACATACAGACTTAGGTCCTTTAGATCCAGAATGGGCCTTAGATCTCCAGTCTTTCGAGGGACCAGGAAGTATTGGAATAAAATCCCTTGTTTCTCTGGTGCCTGGGAAATGGCTCAATGGCCTGCTTGCCCAGAAGGGACTGTACCTCTTCCTAGAGAACAGACAAATGAGCTGAGAGGTAGTTGGAGGGCTGGTGGGGGTCTCTGGAGGTAGCTCTGTGAGCTCTAGCATGACCCCTTTCTATGATCTTTAGAATCCAGGCATCCAAAGTTATGGTTCTCCATTGACTTTAAATGGAGGGAGAATCAACCTCCGACCACCACTTCTTGATCGGACACCAGAAGAGGGAGGTCTGGCAAGGAGTCAATCAGAGGCAGATCCAGCCACAGGGGCTGGTCCCTCACTTCTGGGGCGCTTAGTCACAGCTCCAGCATTGGAGGGGTGGCAGGGCAGTTGAGGCTCTACATTTTCCTTGGGGATGAGAGGCTACACCAGGTCTATTTGATGCCTTGCGAAAAGGAGGGTGCTGTCTATCCCTAGGCTGTGTATGGTAAAGGGAGTGGACAGACTTAATAGCAATGCCAGGTGCCTGCAGATCACTGAGAATATCCTGGACATCGGGACCAAAGAGCTCAGTGCCATTAAAAGAGGCATTAAGCACCTCCTGCTGAATATCAGCAGCAAAGCCAGAGACCCTCAACCAGGACAGCCTACGTAAGCAGTTGCCTGTGGCAGCAGCCCTGGCAATAGTGTCTACAATAGCATGGATGGCCTTGAGGAGGTGTTTGCTAACATCCTCAGCCATCTGCAAGCACTTGAAAAGCTCCTCCTTCTATGTACCACCTATGAGGACCCGAGTGGCAGCTTTGCCCTCCTTCCAGTTGGAGTTGGAATTCTGGTATTTCACCATGGGACCGATAGTTTGCAATCCTCAGCCCAAGGGTTGTTGAGTCATAAACCCTCTTACCCCAAAGGTCAATTCTGCATGACTCCTTGTCGGGGGGGAGGGAGAAAAGGTGCTTAGACACCTTATACCTGTCATGAGCTGCCTGTTTCAGGCTGGGCAGCATAACAGGGGAACCCCTGTTAGCATGGTAAAGCTTGGGAGCTCGACGACCTGCCGGTGACTGAGAGGCTGGGACCCCGGAGGACCCAAGCTCAGAACTGGCTACCTGTTGATCCATCAGGAAATTCTTGAGTTCTTGTTGTGTCGCCTGAGGGTTGATTGGTTAAACTTCTGGCCAGTTCACAGTCAGAGACTTCGTGGTCAGGCCCAAGACAGCAGACACGGATACAGTGTTCGTTTGTGGAGACAATCTTCTTTCCATAGCGAGGGAAGACAAAGGTCAAAGAATTAACTCGTGACATAAACAAAATAAACAAATCTCTTTAATAAAAGAGATTCTGAAATATTAACGAGAAAAAGCTGTAGGTGAAAAAAGGTGTGAAACTGCACTGCAGCTTCCATGGAGACCCATGCAAACAAGTTGACAGCGGGAAAGAACTGAGGAGGGAGTGGGGTCGCTCACGCCTTTATAGGGTTGATGACATCGATGGAAGTTGATGGTGTGGCCGGCCCCAGTTGTACTGCTGAAAATCTTCTGTGTGGATCCTGCTTAGCCAATGGTGAAGCTACTACGGTGTAACTTGATGACTGAGATATGCCTGAAGAAGATCAGAAGTTATAACTGCACCCTTGCAGACAATTGTTCTGATAAAAAGCTCTCTTTGATAGTTATGGAGAGAGGGTCTCACTGATACTTTGAAGTGAAGAGGAGCTCCCAATATAATTCGGGTAATGCATTCTGGTATTTAAATTAAGCCACAGCAAGGGGAGGGGTGCCCTGTCCTGGTCCCAGCCAGCCGATGGGACATACATCTACACGAGGCTGCACAGCACTGCTCATGGTCCTGCTGGCAGGAAAGGCATAATTATCCTTCTGGCCTCCCCCACCCAAAATGGAGCTCAGTGAATATAAAGGCATCTGTGATGACATGGCCACTTGGCGCCCTTCCATCCGCCCCCCCATCCTCCTGCCACAACTACAATGGGGAAGACAAAAAGTAATATAGATGCCCTTATTATCTAAAGCACAGCTGTGTGTGCCTTTGAGGGGTCAGGAAGGGGCGGCCAAGGGTGGGGACAGAAACAGTTAAAAGTTTGAAGTGCACTTATTTATTTTTAATTTATTTATTGATTTCTCGGATTTCAACCTTTGAGCTACAAGCTCATTTACAAAGGTTCCATACAATAGTAAAACACAGAGCTGCAATGGACATTAGACAAAAGACAACAGTATAAGACTGACAAAGTACATGGGATATGTTTGTGACTTTGCATACAGGCAAAGTCGGTGCTACAGCAGTAGCTAGAGCGAGAGAGTGGGGGAAGATGGAGGCAGGAAGTACAAAGAGGCGATTGAGGGTGTTTGGCTTGCAGGAAACACTGGCTGAGTGCGCCTTGTCAGAAAGGGGTAGGGGATGGAGGACAGGGGTTTTGGAATTGGTGGGCTATGGACCCTGGGGAACTGAGAGGGGGGTGGGACTGGGAATAGGGAGGAAAGGGGTTGGTGTAGGAGAGTAGGAGGGGGGAAGTGGCAGGTTGGGTGATTGCATAAGTGCACATTGGTGGGATAGTCAGAATTCCCTACCAGATGGGTTGATCAGGTGGGGCGGGTGCATTGCTTCTGGTTAGACAGGTGGGATCTAAGTGTGGATTTGAACACATTGATTTTGCTAATAGTGGCTAGTTCTGGTGGGAGTGAGGTAAGCCATAGTGGGGCCCAGTATTCGAAGGATCGCTGACCTTGGGAGGTGCGACGGTAGGGGATCTTGATGGAGATCTTATTGGACGTCCTTGTTGGTGCGACCTGGTGTATGAGGGAGCTGAGCCCTGGAGGCAGTAGGCCCAGAGTTGCCTTTTTGTCAAGGAGACAGGTTTGATAGCAGGGTCTGTCATTCAGATTTAGCCAACAGGTTTGCTGGTAGAGGTGGCAAGTATGGGTCAGGCATGGGGGCTCCAAGTGCAAGTCTGCACGCTTTGTTGAGCATGGTGGTGAGTTGCCTGAGGGTGCTGTCAGAGGCTGCACTGTAGATAGCAAGGCCATAATCAATAGTTTAGAAGACTGAGCTGGTTATGGCAAGCCGGAGGGCTTTATCAGAGAGGCAGCTTCGGTGCTTATATAGCAGGCCGAGCTTCCAGTTTTCTGTTGTAGCAACATGATCGACATGTGAGGTGAATGAGAGGGAGCTGTCTAGGGTGAGACTCAGGTATTTGAACTTGGGGACCATTTCAATGGTGATCTTTTGTAACTTCTGGATGTTCAGAGTCGCAGCCCTGTAGCAGCTATGCATAAGGGCAAAGAGCATGGACTTAGTCTTTTTGTGGTTGAGTAGGAGTTTAGCTTTGTTAAACCAGTCTTCCACATTGTAAAAGTCCTGTTGAAGTCGCTGCTCCAGTGCAACAGGGTCAGAATGACTGGAGTAGATCACCGCATCATCAGCGTAGAGAAGGATTTTATGTTGACAGACTAGCGGTAGGTTATTAAGAAAGAGGCTAAAGAGGAGGGGGGCAAGGATGGATCCTTGGGGGACTCCTATGAACACTTGTAGGGGGTCAGAAAGTACATTGCAAATGTTTACCTGCTGTACACATCCAGAGAGGTAGCTCCGGAACCAGCTCAGTGAGCTGGAGGAGAGCCCAGTTACCTCTAATTGGGCCATGAGGAGGTCATGGTTGACCGTGTTGAAGGCCTTGGTGAGGTCGATAAAAGTTGCCCCCACCAAGTGCCCCTGGTCGAAGGCATTGTGAATGTAACCCGTGGACTCAAGAAATGCTGTGGTAGTGCTGAAGTGTTGATGGAAGACATGCTGCTGCTGGTATTGTAGCTGGTATTTGTCAAGGTGTTCCACTAGCTGATCGTAGACTATTCGCTCGATGGCTTTTGAGATAGGTGGGAGGATTGAAATTGGGAGGTAGTTGGCATGGTCGGTCTTACTGCCTGCTTTGTGAATGGGGATTATGATTGCAGCTTTCCAGAATTTTGGGAAGGTACGTGTGGTGAGGGACAGATTTACGATACTGGTCAGTGGGGTTAGCAGTTTGTCAAAGGTAAGAGAGATTAGTTTTAGGTCGAGGCCCTCGGAGCTGTGCCTGGACTTCCCAAGGACTTTGGAGAGATATTTTTTTACCTATCCTTTAGATAGTACTCTGAGGTAGAATGGGGGGGTGTGGTACATTGGGGGGACTTTGGGGGCTGGGTTGGTTGGTGTCAGCTTGGTCTTGGAAACTGGGGAGGAGCACTGTACTGAGGTTAGTAAAAGCTCTGTTGAAGCTGTCTGCGATGAATTTGGGGTCTTGTGCAAAGGAACCATTGTGGCTCAGCATTGTGGGTGCTGAGGTATCCGGTTACCCAATGATTGCATTAACGTTATCCCAGAAACGATGGCTGTCCCCCCAGGTGGAGTTAAGCTTGAGTTTGTGGTAGTTAGCTTAAGCCTGACGGATTGCGATGGTGCATTTATTCCACGCAGCCTTGTAGTTTTGCATATCCTGGTCAGTGAGAGTATTTTTGAACTTATACCATAGACGGTCCCTGGAGCTCATCAGGGCAAGAAGGTGAGGGGTTATCCACGTTTTGTGCGAGCCACTGATTTTTCTTTTTGATGTGGGGGCAAATATATCGCAAGCAGCATTGAAAATAACTATAAATTTACTCAGAGCTGTATCAACGTCTTTGGCATTTAGGATAGGTGCCCAGCTCAGTTGCTGGAGGTGTTGCTTAAAGAGCCCTAACATGCCCTTTTTTAGAATGCGGGATATTATCACCTTAGCAGGCGGTTTAGAGGCCTTGTTGGACCAGGCTAAGATGACGGGTGAATGGTCACTTAGGGAGTCTGGGAGCACTTTTAGGCCAGAGATACACTCTGGGTGGTTAGTTAGTACCCAGTCTGACAAGGTACTGGTGCCTGATCAATAGTTAGTATGGGTGGGTTGGTCCACCAGTTGAAGGAAGTTGATTGAGGAGACTGCATCCTTATAAGTGGCAGAGTCCTGGGACAACCAATTGATGTTGAAATCACCCAGCACAATGACTTCACTGCTAGAGTGGATATCAGCTAGATGCTTATACAGTACTCTGAAACTCTCAGCTACTTCCCTAGATGGTAAGTAGCCTGAGACGAGAGTAAGGCCCTTACCCTTGGTGCCCAGGGTTAAGTGCACAGAGAGTATCAGAACATTTCTTCCTGTACTTAATTGTGGGAGAGCTATCCCCTGCAGGTAATCCTTTATATAGATTATGCAGTCACCACCCCTCTTTCCTAGCTGATCGTGGCAGAACGGGGTGTACCCGTGGAGCTGGACTTGGCTGTCCTTGGTCCTGGATGTAAGCCATGTTTCAATTAAGGCCAGGATGTCCGGGTTGTGTTGCACTACCCAGCCTTGCAACATGTCAAGTTTTGGCAGAAGACTACAGATGTTAAGGGAAGCAATGGTGATCAGTCAACTTTTCCTAGTTTGCCCTGTGGCATTGTAACCGGGGCCAGGGTTAAGATGAATATTGTCCGAGAGCATTAAGAGTAGCCAGGCTTCTCTGATTGTGAGGAGTTTGAGTTGCTTGACTGAGCGAGGTGTAAGGCGTTGGGACTGGGGTTGAGTACTAGTGTTGTAGGCAAAAAGGCTTGTTAGTGAAGTAGGCAGTGGGATAGAGTAGTGGTGGTCAGCGGTTAGTGGACACAGTGACCCTGACATCAGGGGAGCTTCGGTCATTGGGATACCAGGCCCTGATATGGAGTTTGGGATCCCATCCCTCTATATAGGATGCGGTTCCAGAGCTGTATTACAGCAGGCGTGCGGCAAAGCAGCAGGAAGTAGTAGAAAGGCCATGAGAGATGTTGCTAGCCAGACTGCACGTGGTTGCACTGTTGTTTTTTCAGTGTCGGGCATTGCTGGTAGGTGTGAGTGCACTATGGAAGTCTGAATGCGGTTTAGACAGTGGGAGTTTTTTTGTCTAGGTGCGCCCTTAACAGCACACTGGGTTGCAAGGGGTGCGTACACTTTCAAGGTTAGTTTGGGATTGGATCCCCGGCAATGCCCATTCTTCGGAGATAATACGTACATTCCTGGGTCTGCTGGAGACAGGGTCAGCCCTTTGTGTTTAGGATCTGTAAGAGGTGCACCATGTGAGATATGGTACCGTTTAGCTTTAAGGGGCAGTGCCTGCTTTTGGTGATTACTCAGATGGGCAGGGACACAGTGAGAGGAGTGGTAGAGAACTGAGTGGGAGGAGTTAAAGCATATTTAAAGGAGACCTAGGAGGAGATGGGGGGGGGGCAGGAGAAAAATACCACAGTGCTTTACCGGCAGACAGAGCAAGCTGTGGTGCCAAAAATCCTATTCAAAATCAATACAAAAGGTGCACCGGTCATTAGCGACACTGAAAGGAGGCCGTCCAATCAGGATTTGCCTGCAAGTCACCGCACTAATCGGAAGCATAGGCTCTGTTAGACCAGCTGGCGGCAGTACCTAGGGTAGGGATCTGAGGAGGAGAACCACAGGGGCGGCCAGAGCAACTGAAGAGTGGTCGGACGGCGGCCGTGGATTCAGCCAGTGAATCCACCTTTCTGCTGTGGAGCATTGCTTCAGGCGTGGGTCCCTGGTGTAGGGATCCGAGGAGGAGAACCACAGGGCAGCCAGAGCAACTAAAGAGTGATCGGGCAGCTGCCATGGATTCAGCTGGTGAATCTGCCTTTCTGCTGTGGAGATTTAGACTTAGATTTATCAGCTAAAAGTTTCTTAGTAATGTACTGCAGGATATACAAAATATGCTGTACCAGACATGGAGGTTCTGTTGACTGATCCTTAAAGAAATAATGTGGGTTGGGGAACAGCGCCATAGAGAGTGAAGCACCCTGCTCTTTGCTGTTGCACGATCATCTACCCTGCCAGCAGCTTTAACTGAAGACAGGAAAGGTTAGGCACAGCCAGAACACCATCAGAGCCAGAGGCGGATACTCGGGTCCTGTCCATAACAGCTGGAATGGTGACCAGCCACTCCCTGACAGGTTTTCTTACTTTTGCAGTCACCATTAAGTATTATACTAGCAATGGGAATCACAAAAATGTGTCTTACCCACTAGTTATTGTTTGGAGGCCCTGTTGGCCATATTCGTTGTTGTCAACATGTTTTTCTTGTTTCACAGACTCACAATGTTTCATTATCAGAACACTGAAAGGGTGGTAAAGAGGGAGTGGACCTGGATAAGGACACGCATCCAGACAGAACAATGTATACCTCAGGAGGAGGCAGACTGCAGGAGGTAAGTTGGGGCCTTCTCAATGTCCAGCATCAGGCAAGGGATCAAAGGTCACGGTGCCCGCTGATGGGGATAAAGGGGAGCACATTTCTGATCATGGGAACCACAGGATGAGCAAATGGGCTGGTTTTCCTTCCCCTTTCATGACGACACTTATGAAATATTATGAAATGGGTCTAAAGAATGCTGAATCCTGACTGGCTGAGATCTACTTGGTTTGTTTGTTTGGTTTGCTTATTTATATTCTGGAAAAGTCCATGAGCCAAAGATCCATTTTCATGGGCAACCAGAACAGATAAACAATACAACAAATAAAAAACAACATAAAAGAAGACATAGCAATGCAATGTAAAAAAACATCAACAATTAATAAAGTACACTACTAAATAGCAAAACACTTACACTGGCTATTAGACAATAAATGATTCCTAAGGACAAGATTAAAATTAAATAAATTCCCAACACAAGGTATTAACGTAGAAATAGAATCAAAGAAAGTTGGCAGTTTGTAGAACATTGTTTTTGACCTGTCATCATTTTCATCCTAGGTACTGAAAACTGGAAATTTATAGAAGACCTAGTAGACAATATATTTCCAGCTGGGCTGTTATCCCAGCACAACAGCCCTGCTGAAAGAAGCCTCCACACAATCAAGACTGCACTCCAACTATAGTAATCTGCTTCTCGTTCTTGCAAAATGCTCACAAGTGACAGAGCGGGACATGGTAGCAGTCAATCGCATGAGGCACATCAGGACAAGAAAAAAAAGAAACTTTAACAGTAACTTCTGTACCTCTCACTGAGCTGCACTCTACCATCTCCCACTCACTGTCTCCCTCTTAAATGACAACCATGAGTAATAGGAAGAGCTTGCACTGACACAGGACGCTGCTCACAAACAAGTGGAACTGATTCCTTGTAATGTTTTAAAAATGCACCAGCCATTCATCCAACCGCAAAGCAGCAAGGTCTGACTCTACTTTATGGAAGCCGCCATTTCCTGTCTGTAAACCACTCAATGCCACTCCATATCACGGCAGCTGCAAAAAGCGAAGCCACTGCCTACTCTCAATACTGCCAGTAAAGCAATTTGGCGCCACCTACTGGAAGGCAGCTACCAAAACAATGTCCATATTAGACTATTTTTTTGTTTAGTCTGATTATTCATTTTTTAACCATTTTTTTAAATAAATTTAATAATAATTTAAAAAAGTACCCTATTCTGTAGAGAGTAACCCATTTCATAATTGCAATAAAGCACTCCATGGGGTGTGTTTATAGTGGGCTAATGGCACTTTTTGGTGGTGGAAGCACTCGGCTTTGCCTCGTGCTTAAAACCATCTGAGGTGGGCCATTAGCCCATCATAACCCACCCCCTGTCATGTCCTACTGCTTAAATATCATATCATGTAATGTTAAAGGAATGGAACATGCCCCTTAAGAGGGCAAAAACACCATCGGAGATAAAAAGGTTGGGAGCGGATATTGACCTTTTACAAGAAACCCACCTCTCCCCTCCTGAACACCAGAGGATAGAGAGGGACTGGGTTGGCCAGGTCTTCTACTCCTCCCACCCATCGAGCAAGAGAACAAGAGTTGCAACTTTTATTAAAAGAGGCTTGCTGTTGCTAGCGACCCATGACTCCACCAATGGGGACAGGCATTTTGTTTCAGTCTCTATGACACACCTCAGTTCCACCTTCCATGTTGCTAGTGTCTACACCCCAACTGAGAATTTGGTCCTATTTGCCAGAAAGCTGGCAAGAAAAGTTTCACAGTTGACTTCGGAGCCATTAACTACTCGAGGGGATTTCAATTGTGTTCCCTCCCCATCCCTGGATAGATCATCATGCAGTGAGTAAACAAAAATGGCAGCTAAAACATTAAATACTATTAGAAAATGGGGAAAATCCATTCTTTACTCTGATTGGCTGAGCCACTCATTTAGGTGGGCAACAATGCCCACCTAAAATGAGTGCCAGCCCAAGATGCCCTATGACCCAAAAATATCCCCCAACCACATACCTTGCACAGCCCACCTCAAACACTCGAGATGGGAACCAATCAGCACGCCACGGGAGACTCAAGCTGCTCAGCAGCACTCACAAACTGACCGTAGCTAAACAGGAAAGTGCCTCAGTTTGAAGTTTGAGCTTGTTGCTGCTGAAGGGCTTAAAAAATGCTAAGAGACATCAAAGAAAACCACCTGAGACCACCACCAGCTAAAAATGGAAAAAGAAGGTTAAAAGAACAAAGTGACGTCACTGAACCTTGCCTGATTCTCCTGATCGCCTTAGTTGAAAATTTGTATCCCTGCTAACTAAACCTCTTCAATGCTGCACAGGAAAGCTATGAAAAAAACCCCAGAACAACCTGTTTTACAAGCTCCCATCTCGGTTTCCTACTAGGTCACTACTCGCTACAAGTCCCTAGCTTTTCGGCTCCCGATCTTGTTCGACCCCCCTCACCAGCTACACACGCAGCTGCCTTGCCCTATCACGAAACAGTGCTCGTTGTGACTATCTCCTTATTTCACACTTAAAACCAAGCACAAGTGTAACGGGGCTGGGGGACACTGCACACAAAATAGAAGGGCATGGATTAAAGACCAGACAAATACTGCCACCGACAAAACATAATGGCTACAGTGCCCTCTACTGCCAGTACCACAATTGTGCAGTGCAGGGACTACTTTACACACACCAGTTTTTTTTAATAGCCATTAAGCCCCCCTCCTTTCTTTTCCCTGCCCATGCCCCCTACTCTCCTGAGCACAACCTACACGTGTGACTCTCATGCTGTCTCGCACAGCCCACCTGACAGGCTCTCTCAAACTTGGCCTGCTTTGTCTATCTGCCTGGACAGGCATGTTACCTAGACTAGATGCCAGCAATCTGTTGGTTTTAAACTGCTCCTTCTCTAGTTTGTGCAAATGCTTAACTACCTTCCTCTGTACTGCTACCTGTATTCTTTGTTTTGCCATGCCTGTATACAATATGTAAATATGCTACCTGTATTCTTTGTTTTGCCATGCCTGTATACAATATGTAAATAATGTCTGTTTTCATTGTCCATAAGTGCTTGTATTGACAGTATACCATAATGTCAATTGTGTCCACTGTTGGTCTCCCTGCATCGTCACCTTGTGGCCCAGGTTGTGACTGAAAATGGTCCTCTGGATCAGTGCACTTACCCAGTTACCAAAAACATAAATAAATAAATAATAGATTTTTATTAATTTTGTTTTACTCTTGATGTTTTTTAAACATTTTGATGAAATCACCCCAAGACTATTTTTTTTAAATCTTTTTTACAATTCTGTTTATCCTTGTTGGCAAGCCACCTGCTCATCTGCCAACCTACTGGACTCTGGGTTGTTCAGGGACTTGTAGAGTCATGTGCACCCTGGTGTAACCCCAGAGCCAGCCAGGAGACTTCATCCTTAGGTGGTCCCGGCATTTCCTCTGTTTCTCCCCTGGTTTGGTCCTACACCCGAGACCCCGGAAGCATTGATGCATGCGTGTGGAGGTAGGTGCACATGCGCACTGCAGCTCAAATACCAGCCTCTTCCGCCCCTCCCTTGGCCTAATGCCAGTACTCCTTGGAGCGATACAGCCACTCCGGCTTCCACCAGGGAGTGGCCAAGCTCTGAGGAGACCAAGTTCTCCCTCCCAAGGTGAAGGGCCACCAGATGGTAGCTGCTTGCATCCTCTCTCTCCCCCCCACAACCTCTAATGACCCAGGCTCAGTCCCAAACCCGAGTCACCAGCATGGTGCGAGGTGTGGCGTTCAGCGCCTCAACCCTCTGTGCCACTGGACCGGCCCTCTTTTTTTTTTTTTTTAACTTGTAAAGCTTATTGACTTTCACAGGGCTAATATACAGCTTATTTAAAACTTTATACATTACTACAAATACAGTAATGCCCAGTATTAACTACTTAACAGTAAAATAAAAAAAAGAAATTTTTGTATCATGCTAATAGTCTATTTCCTGTTTTTCAGGTGTATTTCATAATGATAAAATGGCCAAGAACTATCCAGCAATAAACCAGCAGGAAAAAGGCAAGAACAACTAAATTACCTGCTGACTGGGCAGCCTTTAGATCGGCTAGAAACCGGTGCAAAAAGCTTACAAGGGCTGCAAAAATCAGTTACTATAACAATAAACTAGACACTTCCTCTAATCGCTCTGACCAATTTTGGAAAACCATGAGAGAGAGAGAGGGACATAGATCTCCCAGTTCTCTTCCTACTAAACTTACGGACAGAAGCTCTACCCACACAGACAAGCATGAGATTCTCAACCTATTCAAGGACCACTTTGCCACCGCAGGTCTAGCATTTGATATGTTCCCAATCAACAACTTATGTAAGCAGCTGTGTGGACAGGATGTGCCTGCTGACCTTTCTGCTGCTACTAGGACTAAATCAGTATTCTCCTTCAGCCCAATGACACTGAAACAAGTCGAAGATCTACTCCTAAAATAAGATACCAGGAAAACACTGGAGCAGATCTTATAGATTCATACTTTATAAAAGTAAGCTACTGTATTCTGGCTGCTCCCATTATCCATCTATTTAATCTGTCCCTTACCCATGGCACTCTCCCAAATACTTGGAAAACTGATCATGTAATTCCTCTCTTTAAATCTGGCGACACTAGTGATCCCAACAACTACAGGCCTATCTCTCTGCTTCCTGCATGCTCCAAATTGTTAGAAAAACTTGTAAATTTACAGATTAGGAATTACCTAGATTCTTGCAACCTACTCACTCCAGTACAATCAGGATTCAGACCACCTCACAGCATGATCTCAGCACTGGCCAAAGTATCCAATAACTGGCTCAATGCCTTGGATAATAAACTCTATGTGGGTGCCTTGTTCCTGTAGTTGTTCCTAGTAGTAACGCACCCCCTGAATTCCCTCCACGAGGGGGAATTTGTAGTTTTTTTTATTTCTCCTTTACAATACAATGGACCATGCCATCCTTCTAGACATTCTCCACAACTTCGACTTTGATGACATGGCCCTTAAATGATTCAACAGTTAACTGACTGGTCAGACTCAACAGGTGAAAGTAGAAGGAGACCTCTCCCCCCTAAAAACGCTGCCAAGGGGCATCCCTCGGGGAACCATATTGGGCCCCCTCTAGTTTGCCATGTATAGTAACAATATCTATACAGGAATTAAATCAGCAAATATGCACCTGTTCGCCGATGACACTGTACTGTACATTTCTATACCTACTCTCGAAAATACTTACCTTGACCTGAAACTGGAATTCGACTGTCTCCAAAAAAAAAAACTTGCTTCAACTGAAGCTACACGTAAACGCGAAAAAGACTAAAGCAATGGTCTTCACACCATATTCAAAGAACTCCTATGCCTCCATTCTGAACCCCGGTACTCAGATCTCCACCTTCCTTGGTGAACCCCTCAAAGTTGTGTCAAAATTCAAATACATGGGGGTATGGATTGACAGCAAACTGTCATTCTCAGTTCATATAGATGAAGTAGCAAAAAAAACTCGAGCAGAGACTCAGCATATTCTTTCAGATCAAACATTTACACACTGTAAAAGCAAAGACTAGATTAGCTCAAACTACGTTTCTTTCCCTACTGGATTATGTAGACCTCCTATATGGACAAGGCACTAGCTCAGCCATGAATAAACTCGACACCTTATACCACCCGGGCTCTAAGATTTATTACAGGGGCTCCTTATTCCACCCACCATTGTGATTTATACAGATTAGAAGGTTGGACATCCCCTAACTACAGACAGAAAATGCAGCCCTCTGTATCTTCTGAGCCATCACTAAGATGCTTCCCCCATAGATCTCCGATTGCCTCCACATTTGTTCTCCTGGAAGCTACGCTTTGAGAAGTCTCACTTACATATCTCTTGCTATTCCTAAAGCCAGAAGTTGCTTTGGCAAATCGGCCTTCAGTCACTCCTTGTCACCCTTGTGAAACAAGTTGCAGAAAACCCTTAGAATTACTGCTCAGACTAAACTATCCGCCTTCAAAACCCTGTTTACCCGAGCCTTCTCTGAACACTGCAGTTGTAGGAACGGAGCCTTTGCATACAGCACCTTGCTATTTGCCTCCTCCTGTCTCTACTCTTTCCTGTACAAACCTACTGCCCACCCTCTCTCTCTCCTCTTGCACTTACTACTTCTTATTTTACTACAAAGTACAGCTTCTCCTCTTCTACTGTTTTTAGTCATGTTAAGATTGCTTCATTGCTATATTTTGCTTTATGTTTTTATAACCATGTAAATTACGTACTGTATCCTATTAGAACTTTCCCCAAGTTGTCCTACTGTTGTCATTGTTAGTTTTTATATGCACAGGTCCATCTTGTAAATGAGTTCTTCTCAATGATGTTTTGCCTGAATAAATAAAGATCTGATTGACTGAATAAACAAAATTTTGAGGACTCTCAACCCGCCTGTTGTTATGCCTTCCATAACCATTATTGGTCAGAGTTCCAAATGTCCATCCTCAGTTTCTGAGCAATTGATCTAATAAAGCAACTAATGCAATACTCTATTATACAACGGCGAGAAAATTTTCTGGACTCTGATTGGTCAGTCTGAGGCTGGACCCATGATGTTATCCAGCATAACATCACAGGTCTAGTCTCAGCACAATGAATCTCTTGAGTGATTGCTTAGGATTTGTTGGATTTGGATGATTTTTTCCTTTTTCTCTGAAGAAACCAAAATATTTTTCCCTACTAACAAAAACATCTTTAAAATGATTTTTTTTAATTCTGTATAATGACAAGACATTGTATAATAGGAATAATGCCCTTCAGTGTGTGTGTCGTGCTGAAATAACATCACTTCTGGGGTGACTGGCCACACTCGGCCTGCAGCCTCATGCCCAATCACCCCAGGTGTGACGTTATCCCAGCACGACACACACCCTCTCAGGCATTATTCCTTTAATATAATTTGTGTGATGTCCTGTGAATATAAAGATCTACAACTTATAAGTGTCAAATATACAAAAGTAAATAAAAGATAAACATAAAAACTATGGAAACCCTTTGTCATTAATATTTCTTTTACAACAGTAACTTGATTAAAATTATGTTTATGCAATAGAAGTTAATCAGCTATCTTGGGGTAAGGGTGAACCCAAGCCGAGTACAACATCTGAAAAAGGTTACATTAGCGGTACAAGGATGCTGATCCAATACCCCAACATACCAGTGTGTTCTACAAAGCAATATAATTAGGACAGGAGAAGCTGCTCCAACACTGGTATGCCTTCTTTAGTTTCCAGGTAATCAAAGTACGGTAACCATCTCACATTAAATTGATCTGTGCACAACCTTAACTGGGTTGTGATAGCCTCCATATTTCTAATAGAAGTAATATTAGCAAATTATGAAGTCAGGGATAATAAGTGAGGTGTAAGCCAATGATGAGTGATAACCTTTAAGGCTGACACTACTAAGACTGCAGATAAGTATCTTTTAGAGTAGGATCCCAGCCCAATCGGAAGCAAACCAAGAACCAGATTCACAAAAGATGGGGGCTCCTCTAAGTTAAAGATCTGCTAGATCACTGTGGAGACATCTGTCCAAAAGGTATGGATATATGGACAACCCCAGAATATATGATAGTGCATACCCCGCTCTCCACAGGACCTCCAGCACGTATCTGTATAAGAGTATTCAAAATGTTTAGATATTAGTGGAGTAATAAAGTATCTAGTAGTAACGCACCCCCTGAATTCCCTCCACGAGGGGGAATTTGTAGGTTTTTTTATTTCTCCTTTATTCTCTGCCACTGCTGACCTGACAGCTGGCTATGACCCCCCCTCTCTCAGAGTAGTACATCCTCCAGCCTTTACAGCCATCATGGGTCCTGCCGGGTCCCGGTATTTTCCATCTTCTCCCACACCCACATCCGTGCAATGGGCAGACAGGCTGTCTCCACCTCTGTGAGGGCAGCTGATCGCGCTGATGTGGACCAACCCCTTATGTGGCTGCATGCATGTGCTGACCCCCAGCCACCACTAGGTGTTGGTCGACAGCGCAAAGTGAAAATCCCCCCACCCTGAGGAAGGAGAGCAGCCCTCCAGATTCTCGATCCTTCCTCCCACAGCCGACCCCCAAATGACCAGAGCCCATTCCTGAACTTGGGTCGTCGGCATGACTCGAGGTAAGGCATCCAGCGCCTCAACCCTCTGCACCACTGGGCAGGCTGAATATGTAGTTTCATGTATTCCTTTCCATATTCTACTCCAGTCCCCCTTTGAAATGAGAAGCCCTTCTCTTCATGCCATTTTTCCTCAATATTTTGTATCAAAGGGGTACCTGTCCCCTCCTGTAATGCTTTATAAATACATGAGATACTATAAATTTCCTAGTATTTGCCATATGACTTTTTTTGTATGTTAACAGAATTGGCGGGGTCCTCAACGAGGGCTGCCATTCTGATAATTGCATTTATATAGTGTCGGCACTGAAGGAAATCTATAAAAATCCCGCCAATGGATATCACATTCCCTCTGCAACATTTCAAAGGATTTAACCACCTCTCCCTGTATGAACTGAGGAAGGTGTCGAAGGCCCAATTGTTCCCAGGGCTGGAAGCATTTCTGGGTCATTCTTTGAAGCTGGGAAATAGGGTAACGTGGATAGGGGTACAAATTTCCATACTGGTGTAGGAATTTCCCACCACTGCCTAGTATCCACCCATAATGACAGGGTGTGTTTGGTCCATCTGTTTGTTATAGATTTTAAGTCCCGCTTGAGAATTGACCATGGTAGAATATTTAGGGTTGTCGACGGGTGGGCCCAGTTTTCCACTCTATACCACCTTCCTCTATGCTCAGGAGATACCATCTGGAGGATCATAAGCAATTGAGCTGCTCTGTAGCAATTTTGAAAATTGGGCAAGCCCAGTCACCCATTCTCATTAGTTTCTGTTAGCAACTCCCATGTTTTCTGGGGTCTTCTGTCAGCACAGATAAAGCAAGATAGCTTTTTCTTAAGTTTCTTCCACTCTGCCCGAGGGACAGGCAATGGTAAGGTGGAAAATAAGAACAGGTAATGAGGCAGAATCTTAATTTTGATAGCTTCAATTCTATTAGTGAAAGTGAAAAGTAAAGTCTGCCACCTACTAATATCTTCGAAAACCTGCTTTTTTTATGACTTAGTAATTATACGCATAGAATTTAGACAGATCAATAGGTATATGAATACCTAAATATCGTAGTTTATGTTTAATCCATTTGAAAGGGACCTTATCCTTAATATTCGTTGGAGGCAGCCACTAAAACTCATCACTTCTGATTTGTCCATATTTATTTTAAGGCCGGACATGTTACCAAATCGTTCTAAGAGGTTAAGTAGAGGAGGGAGGGAGTGCTCAATGTCACCTAAATAAATAAGGGTGTCATCAGCATAAAAGGAGATTTTATTTGCCGGCCTACCAGTGCAGCGGTAGGGTTACCGCTCGTGGCGCCAATGACCCAGGTTCGGGAACGGACTCGGGGAACTGGAGGGCCGGCGGGGAGGAGGATCGAGCGCCCAGAGGCTGCTCTCCTCCTCCAGGTGGGGTGGGATGCGGGTCCCGCTGCAATATCGCCACCTGGGTGACCATGGGTGGTAGTGCAGTGAGAACTGCATGTAGCAGGGAGGGAGGACATCTGCCGGGAGCTGGAGTGTTAGCATGCTGTGACGTGTGTCACTCCTAGGCTCTCCTAACTCACGGACATCCTATGGGGATGGGCGAAAAGGAAAAAATACCCTCCGGTGCTCCCTGTAGATGGAGCTTCAGGCCCTGATCCCAGGGCCCCTGCTGGCATGGATGACGGATCCCCGACGAAACACAGTCACTCGGGGCGGTGGAAGGGGGACCCTGCCTTGTACCTGCCTGGGGGTTAAACCAAGGCAGCGTGGGGGGATGGCTGCATCTGATGCCGACAGACGAGCAGGGACGCACAAGGCCGTAGGAGACTCCTGAAGGTGAGGAAGCACCGGGCTGAGAAGGAGGCGTAAAAAGAAAGTATAAAAAAAAAAAGGAGATTTTATTTAATACCTGATTTACCTTAATTCCCTGAATGGACGAGTTCCCCTGATCGCTTGGACAAGCGGTTCCATGCTGAAGGCAAATAATAAAGCGGACAGGGGGCATCCCTGTCTAGTACCCCTTTCTATGGAACAGTAGTCTCAGATGGTTCAATTAACTCGGACTCATGCTGTGGGGTTTAAGTAGCATAGACAAATCCATTTAAGAAAGGTGCACCCTGCCCCCATATGTTCCAGCACCTCCTGCATGTACACCCAGTTAAGGCGATCAAACGCCTTTTCAGCATCTAAAAAAAAAAGCGCAAGTTGTGCTGTTTTACTTGGGGATTTATAGACCATAATATTTAACAGTTTTCTGATACTGTCCGGCATATGCCGGTGGGGAATAAATCCAGTTTAATCAGGATGCACCAGGAGTTCAATGTATTTTTGGAGACAGGTAGCCAGAATTTTTGTTAAAATCTTAAAGTTCTGATTAAGCAGGGAAATTGATCTATAAACTTCATAATGTATTCCAGGTTTCGGGATAACAGTAATTAGGGCTTCCCTCCAGGAATCCGGCAGCTTTTCTTCATTAAGGTAGGCATTAAAGACCTTCAATAGTTGGGGGCAAGGACCTTCTTAAGTTTCTAATAATATTTGACACTAAAGCCATCTGGTCCTGGAGATTTTGATGTTGGTAACCCGGCAATCACCTGAGAAATGTCTTGCTCAGTTATTGGAGCTGACAGAGCCTCTTGAGCTTCTTGTGGTAAAATAGGCAGTTTCAAGGAACCAAGAAAAGACCTGGTCTGTTCTGTCACTTCATACGGAGATTTATCCTCCGAATAAAGGGCATTATTGTACTGTTTAAATTGCATGGCTATATTCCTAGGCTTAGCCCAGATTTTCTGAGCTTTTTTTTTTTTTTTATCTACTAGGTAAGACACATATCTGTCCACCTGTATCATCCTTAGGCGAAATGACAGTAACTTAGAAGACCATGCCCCCACTTCATGGTATTTCTGGCTTGAGAAACGCAGCAGGCCTTCTGCTTTCTTATTCTCCAAGTCTAACTATTGAAGGCCTGTACAAGCTTTATTCAATTCCCTCCTCACCTTGGTTTTTGGTTAAACTTGTGCTGGGTTCTTAGATTGCAATTTTATCTTAAGTGTTCCTATTTGGAGATTTGTTCGTTTTTTCCAGGCAGAGGCAAAACTAATGATCCGGCCCCTAACAACTGCTTTCAAAGTGTCCCACCAAACAAAAGAGTGGGGAGTAGTCTGTAACTGGAGAGTCTTCGACCAAATCAACTACTGCCTGGGTTAATTGTTTAACACAGTTTCTATTACTGAAGAGGGCAACATTGTCTCCACACATATCGGTTGCCTTCTGAACCCCAAGAAAGTTTTGTTGAGACTGGACCATGATCAGATAAAGCGATGGGGTGAATTTCAGAGGCAACAACCAAGTTAAGGTCTGAATTATACATAAAGAAAAATCTATACAAGAATAGGAGTTTTGTGCAGTTGAATAAAAGGAATAATCCCTTTCTCTCTCATGTTGGGTCCTCCAAATATCCCTCAAACCCATCGCAGTCATTACTGCCTTAAGTCTTTTAGTGGCTGCCTCATTCGTGGAGGTCTGGCTGGAGGATTGGTCAGTAGCTTAGCAGAAGACACCAGGAGGAAGGAGTGCTGTGTGACTGGACTTCTCTACTGGGTCTAAAGAAGTAGAACTCTTGTATTTGGACCTTTAATTTAGGGTAAAAAAAAACAAACAAACAAAACAGAAAAAAAATAGTGTGTTTGTCTGAGTTAACTGAACTGAATGGTTATCTTAACAGTTATCTAGGTGTAAATCTCAGGTGATTGAAAGGGCTTGATAGGTGTGCAGTTTAAATTACTTGTAGAAAGATCTAGTAAGTAGGGGGAGTGGCTTAGCTAGAAGGAAGCTAAATTTAAAGACTGCCTTAGAAAGATTCTGTTAGTAGCTTGGCAGAAGACACCAGGAGGAAGGAGTGCTGTGTGACTGGACTTCTCTACTGGGAGTATATTGCCCACCCAAAGCTAGTTCTACTTTTATAGGCACAGGATTTGACTGACAACAGGAACTTCCTGTTTGGGAGCAGGAAGTGAATGATCACAGAGCCACCAAAGACCCACCATCCTAGAAGGGCAAGAGTAGCTCTCTGGCCCCCTCTGGCTGCTGGAGGCCTGCCTCTGAGCAAGTAAGGGGTCTACTGAGAAATATGGGATATTCTTGTCACAGAACAGGATAATCAGGAGCTTAAAGGGCACAGAGGCAGAAAGTAAGTAGAGAGAGAAGAGAAAAAAAAAAAAACAGAGGAAAGAGTAAGGATTCCAAACAATAGTTAAGGGGCCAGAAATAAGACATGATGGGAGTGGTGCAGTGCAGTGACTGTGGAGCAGCAGTCTTCAGGGAGACGTTCTGGCGGATGCGGTGTTGTCCCATCTGCAGGCACCTCTCTGGGCTGAGGGAGTAGGTTGCTCATCTCCAGGCTGAGTTGTCCAGGATTTGTGGGACCTCCTCCTCCATCCAGGGACCACCAGTGCCACTGCCGTTGCCTCAGAGGTTGCCAAGAAAGAGGAGCGGTTGGACCACAGTGGGCTCAGGGAGGGTGAGGGTGGTGGAAAAGAGGCGCATCCCTCCAGTTGTACCTCTCCACAATTCCTATGCCATTCTGGCAAAGTGTGGTTCCTCTATGGAGGCACCTGCAGTGGAGACCAAGGAGGATGCTGGGAACCTCCACAAAGGAGACAGCACAGGAGGGTAGCATGGGACCCCCACAGGGGAAGGAAATAACTCCTGGTGGGGGACTCCATTGTTAGGAAGGTAGAACTGGGGGAGGAAGGGGAGAGGGAGGTAAGGTGCCTGCCTGGCGCCATGGCTTGGAGAGACAGGGAGCGAATCCTCAGGATTGCCGGAGCAGCTGCACAGGGAAGGGAGCTGGATGTCATTGTCCACATAGGAACAAATGACCTGGTTAAGAAAGGGATTAGAGCACTGCAGGAAGAGTTTGTGGAATTGGGAAGGGGCCTTAGACAAGTAGCACGCACTGTAACCTTCTTGGAGATGCTGCCCATCTATGGCGTAGGAGAGGCTGGGGTGTTCTGCACCATGTTCAATCAGTGGTTGAAAACTGGTGCAGAGCTCAGGATTAGCTTCATTGGGACTGGGGTCCACCTGGAGTGATGCAAGCCTATACTGGCATGATGGGCTGCATCTGTCCAGGAGGGAATGAGGATCCTAGGTGATAGGTTTACAATGCCTAGGCAAGCATTTAAACCAGCCAAGTGGGAGGCACCGGAAAGGAGCAGGGAAACTCTAGCACCCCCAAAAAATCACGGTAGTAAGTACGGTAAATACCAAACATAGAGGTGGTGATAGGGAGAAGGGAGGGTAAATGGGAGAAGTGACAAAGGCAAGAAGGACAGGATGGGGCAAAAAGGAGTAAGGCCATCAGGAAATGGAGGGTAATGAGTACCAATGCCCGTAGTCTGGGCAACAAGCTCCCTGAGCTGGTGGCCTTGATGGAAGAGGGATGCCTGGATAGCGTAGCAGTCACAGAAACATGGTACACAGAGAACCATGACTGGGATGTTAACATTCCAGGGTACATAACCTACAGGAGAGACAGGCAGGAGAGAAGAGGGGAGGAGTAGTTCTCTATGTAAAGGAAGGGATAAAAAGTAACTGAACAAAAGAGTAAACAGGGAGGAGAGGAGGCACTGTGGGTCACCTTGGAAACTGGAAAGGGCACCACAATCCGCACAGGGGTTGTGTACAGATCCCCATGTCAAGGGGAGGGAATGGACAAGGATATGATAGAAGGCATTCTTAGGATGGCAGAGAAAGGGGAGATACTGTTGATGGGAGACCTGAATATGCCAGATGTTAACTGGAGCACATTTGCTGCAGCCACATCCAAGAGCAGGGCCATTCTCGATGCCCTACAGGTGGCAGACCTCAGACAGCTAGTTTCAGAACCCACTCGTGATTGAGCAATCTTAGACCTGGTACTCTCAAATGGGGGCAGTGAGAGGATCTCAGATCTAGAAGTGGGTTGCCATCTGGAAACAAGTGACCATCAAACAGTGTGGTTCACGTTAAACTCAGCTACAGAGTCAAGCCATACAAAACTGAGGGTATTGGACTTCAGGAGGGCTGACTTTGGCAAGATGGGAGAGTGCCTCAGAAAGCACTAGCAAATAGGCTAGAAGGAGGGGTGGAGCAACAATGGGGAATCATCAAAACTGCCATCACAGAGGCAACAAACCTTTGTGTGAAGCAAATAAACAAATCAAAACAAAAGAAAAAGCCAATGTGGTTCTCAAAAGAGGTGGCTGGGAAAGTCAGGGAGAAAAAGATGGCATTCAGGAAGTATAAGGAAACACAGAAGGAGCAGTACAGAGAGCTGTACCAGTTAAGGCAGAAGGACGCAGGGAGGGAAGTCAGAAGAGCAAAGGCCCAAACTGAGGAAAGATAGCCAACTCGGTTAAGAAGGGGGATAAAACCTTTATAGGTATATCAGTGAGTGAAAAGACAAAGGGAGGGATAGTGAGGCTGAATAGAATGAATGGTGGGTGGGCAGAGGGGACAGTGAAAAGCAGGGATACTGAATGAATATTTCTGCTCGTATTCACAAAGAGGAGGAAGTGCCTAATCCAATTAACAGAAGCACTCTTGATGGGGGTCGATCCCAGCCCTTTCACAGAAAAGAGGTTCTGCAAGAACTCTTAAAGCTGAAGGTGGACAAAGCAATGGGGCCTGATGGAATTCACCCCAGAATTCTAGAAGAATTAAGGGGAACTAGTGAAACCACTGACTACTCTTTTAATAAATCATGGGAGGATGGTGTGGTACCCGAGAACTGGAGGAAGGCGGATGTGATTCCCCTTCACAAAAGTGGGACCAAGACAGAGGCAGGAAACTACAGACCTGTCAGTTTGACCTCTGCGGTAGGGAAAGTGATGGAGTCACTTCTGAAGGAAAGAATTGTTGAGTACGTTGAGGCCAGTGGGGCAGAGGACCCAAGGCAGCATGGGTTCACAGCAGGAAGGTCATGTCAGACGAATCTAATAGATTTCTTTGACTGGATGACCAAAGTAGCAGACCAGGGAGGGGCTGTGGACATGGCCTACCTAGACCTTAGCAAGGCATTTGACACAGTCCCACACAAAAGATTAATAGTCAAATTAACCAGCCTGGGAGTGGGTCCCAGGGTGGTAGCCTGGGTAAAACATTGGCTGGACAACAGGACACAGAAGGTAACTGTAAATGGAGTCCACTCTGAAGAAAGAGGGGTTACTAGTGGGGTACCACAGGGTTCAGAACTGGGTCCAGTCCATTTTAATGTCTTTATAAGTGACATTGCAGAGGGACTGGAAGGAAAAGTATGCCTCTTTGCAGATGACACAAAGATCTGCAACAGGGTTGATACACAAGGAGGCGTGGAAAGGATGAGAAGGGACTTGGCAAGGTTGGAGGAATGGTCAGACGTATGGCAGCTAGGATTCAATGCAAAGAAGTGCAAAAAGATGCACCTGGGAAGCAAGAACCCAGGGGAAGAGTACACAATGGGGGGGGAGGTAGTAACAACAAAAAGGGAAACGGACCTGGGGGTAATCATATCAGATGACCTTAAGGTTAGCAAGCAATGTGAGAAGGCAGTAAGGAGGGCTGGGGGGATACTGGGATGCATAGGGAGAGGCATCACTAGCGAGAAAACAGGAAGTTGTTATCCCTCTGTACGGACAGTTGGTGAGACCCTATCTGGAGTACTGCATCCAGTTCTGGAGACCCCATCTCTGCAAGGACATGGACAGGATAGAGGCAGTCCAGAGGAGGGCAACTAAAATGGTGCAGGGTCTGCAAGAGAAGCCGTCCGAGGAGAGACTAAAGGAGCTTAATATGTATACCCTTGAGGAAAGAAGGAGAGGGGACATGATAGAAACTTTAAGTACCTCAGTGGAATCAACAAAGTCGGGAGGTAGCATCTTTCCAGAAAAAGAGGCGTGTAAGAACAAGGGACACAATTTAAAAAAGGGTGGGGCAGTTCTGGGGCAATGTGAGGAAGTATTTTTCACAGAGAGGGTAGTGGATGCATGGAACAGCCTTCCTGAGGAGGTTATGGGGTCTAAAACTGTGGGAGAATTCAAGAATGCATGGGACAGACATAAGGCAGTTCTTGTGGGGGGGCAGGAAGAAATAGGCTGTTGGTTAACTAGGATCTGCGGCCTATCCTGTAGGTAGGGAAATGGGCAAACTAGGTGGGCCAAGCGCTCCTTATCTGCCGACAAAGTCTATGTTTCTATGGTGACATAAAACAGTATTAAAATCCCCACCAGCAGTAACTAGCCTTGAGGTAAAGCAGCTATCGTAAGAAAACTGAAAACTGTCAGACAAAAATGTGTTGGTTCCAATATTTGGAGCATTTATGTTAATAAGGTGCATCATTTTACCATGAAGGGAACCAGACACTCGTATATATCAGCCATGAAACCCCTCTTCTGTGTCCTGTACCACTAATGGACTATTCCTCTTAATAAGCAATCCTTATGCATCCTCTATGCCTCCCCAAAACTTACTCCAACTTCCCTTGTCTCCTGCATTTCTGCCATCTCTACGTTAGTGGACCTGCTTGAATTAATCATTTTTGGTGACTTCAATTCAGATTGGCTCTCCCCCTCTTCTCTAAGCCCACACCAACATATTTAAGCACTAAACCTGTCTCAGTTGATTAAAGAACCAACAAGCCCCAACCCTAGAAGTCAATCACACTCCATTCTTGACTGGGTGCTTTTATCCCACCCCCACTGTATTTGCTCTGCTGGCACCTTACATGATGTATTAAGTGACCACTGTCCCACCTTCCATGTCAGGAAGTGCCATCCCCTTCAATACATCAAGCATCGCCCCCTTAAATCCCTTCATGTAAATAAACTACTCCTTGACTTGGCACGAGCAAACTGGTCACCTGTCCTCAGCTCCTCCTCTGTTGATACGGCCCTTGCTTGCTTCTCCTCTATCTTCCTAAGCATATGGGATGTCCATGCCCCTCTAAAAACATCCAGAGTTAAACATGCCCATCGCCCCTGGATCTCCCCTGAAATACTGGCAAAGTGCAAAGCTTGTGGCTATGCGTGGCTTCACTCCAAATCCTCCGGCTGCCAAGCTTCCCTTCAAACCTTTCGTACCCATCGCAATAGCTGTACCCAAAGCATACACTGTGCCAAATCTGATTTCTTTAAATCCTGTCTACACCCTTCTAACAGTACTCCCTCCTCCTTCTGGCAGGATTTTTGCTCATTTCTACACCCCAATCTCCCCCCCCCCCATCCATGATGATGGCTCACTTACCACTGACCCCTTCCTTGTCGCAGCTGCCCTTAATAAGCATTTTACCTCGAGTGCTGTTCCATCTGGGACAGCACCCTCTCCCACCCATCACCACCACAGCTCTCAGGTTTCGTTACCTCCAGTCTTACCTTCTGAAGTCCTAAGGGCCCTTACCTCCCAGGATTCTACTAAGCCCAGCCTGATGGCCTGCACCCAAGGCTCCTCAAACTCTCCGTTCCTTCAGTAGTTACCCTTTTAACTTACATCCTAAACCTCTGGCCCTCCATTGGCACAGTTTCTACAGTTTAGAAGCATGCCAAAGTTCTCCCCCTTTTCAAAGGGGGTGACCCCACCAGCCCTGGCAGCTACTGTCCTATCTCCCTTCTACCAGCTCTTGCTAAAGTCCAAGAATCCCTCATCCTCCACTGGCTCAATAATTTCCTTTCCACTTCCCTCCACCACTCTTGCAAATTTAAGTAAACTGGACATCCTTTATCACCGTGCGTTACGGTTCATTACCAACTCCCCTTACCATTCGCACCACTGTGACTTATATGCAGCTGTTGGTTGGACATCCCTTACTACTAGACGCCTGCTCCATGCTGGGCTATGGACTCTTAAACTGCTCCTGCAGAAATTGCCAAGCTATCTCTCTTCCCTTATTAGTATCACATAGTGCATACTCGTTAAGAAAATCTGACTTTATTATGTGACATACAGGGCAGCGGACTTCCTTTGGTAAGCTATGTGCATATGCCCTTCCCTCCATTTGGAACCAGTACAAACCGTACTGAAACTAACTAGCACAGTTTCAATAAACTTCTACAAATCGCTAAGTTCAGCCAAAATAAAAGACACCTGTAACTGTTATTAAGTCTCTTCCTTCCCCCATGTGTGCCATATTTATCCACTGGTAAGGCATAATTGATTTGTCATATTAACTGCTTTCCCTTCCTCTTCTACTCCAGGCTTTATCTATGCTTACGCTCCACTGCTACTCTATCAAATCACTCCTCCCCCCATATCAGTTGTAGTCTGTTGTTTGTTCTAGCTGCCAAAATATATGTATTGCACACACAGTCATCATGTTTCATTTATCAGTATGCAACCTGTAAGTCGCTTCCCTGTTTCATATCAATGTTTACCAAATGCGGTCACCCTATGTGGTACCCTTGTATGTATATCCAGCCTGTATCATGTAACATGCATTTCATGTATATACTGTTATTACCTATCTGTGTTTGTACTTTAAGTGTTTATGTCATGGGACCTCCTTGTGAATGAGCTTGCTCAATGGAGTTTTCCTGCAATAAACTTGAACCTGAACTTGAACTTGAAATATCTTCTCTCCTTACCAGTCTGGCTTTAGGAAGTTCCATTCCTCCACCTCCTCCCTACTCTGCTTCACCAACGCCATCCACACTGCCATGGATCTTGGCCACATCACCTCAACCATATTCATTGACCTAGCCAAGGCCTTTGACTCTGTCTCCCACCCACTCCTACTTTCTAAATTACTCTTCATAGGCCTATCCCCTGCTTCAGTGTCCTGGTTCTGTTCCTTCCTATCAAGCCGCTCCCAATCCATCTCTATCAACAACATCTCTTCTCCCACCCTTCCCATCCTTGCCGGTGTACCTCAGGGCTCTATTCTTTGGCCAGTACTGTTTTCCCTCTTCATAAGTGACCTATCCAGCCCAGTGGTGCTGAGGATTAAGGCACTAGGTCACCTTACCTCACTCTACGCTGGTGACACGGGTTCAGGAATGAGCCTGGGATGCCGGGGGGTCAGCAGGGACAGGAAGGGATTGAGCATCCGGAGGACAGCTCTCCCTTCCCGGGGGGGTGTAGGGACATGCATTGCTCTCTCTCGTGACCGCTGGTGATAGTTGGGGGAAACTACAATGCATCGCAGCCATATGGCAAGGGTGGAGCTTGGCAGATGCTGGATGTCATTGCACGTCCAAGCTCCATCGCGGGGGCGGGGGATGGGGCAAGGTGAAACACCAGCAAAAAAACCTCTGAAAGCCCAATGAGATGACGGAGGCCCTGGGATGTGCCCACATCCCAACACCGGCCCAACATGCCCATGTCTCTCCGTGGCCGACCAGACGACTTATGGGTTCCTCTAATTGCAGAAAAGCCACCGTGGTTGGGCCCGGCCCTCCCCTGGAGGGATGATCCGGGGGGCTGGACCTGTCCAGTCATTCGGGGGAGAGTCTGGGAGAAGTGAGGACTCAGGCAGGGAGTGAGAGGCACAGCTGAAAGGGCACTCCTGAAGGATGCCTGGGCTCCAGAGTGAGAAAAAGAATTGGAAAAACACACAAAAAAAATGACCTTCCCTCCATATGTACCCACTCCAACATTCATATGTACGTAGATGACACCATCCTTTTCCTGTCTGGCCCATCCGTATACACCATCTAATCCCCCCTTCACTATGACCTCTCAGCAATCACAGCCTGGTTTGACTCTAATTGTCTTAAACTAAACACCAAGAAAACCATTGCTATGACCTTCGGCTCCAAACAAAAACTTGTCAAATTTCCCTCAATGCCTGTTTTCTCTTCTGCAGTGAATATCCTCCTCGACAATGTCAGCACTTACAAATACCTTGATGTCTGGCTTGACCCTTCCCTTGATTTCTCCTCCCATTTCAGTATGCTCCACACCAAGTTGTACCCTAAACTTGGGTTACTCTATTGGCATAAAGCCAGCCTGTCCTGTCTGTTAGACGTGATCTATTAGTCAGATGGATCCTCTTTACCTTTGACTATGCCGACACAGTCTTCAGTACTACCCCTGCTTACTCTCTTGCTAAACTGGATGTCCTGTTTCATGCTTTTTGTCGGTTCACCTCCAACTCCCCCCCCACTAACTCACCACTGTGACCTCTACTCCGCCCTCTCTCTCCAGTCACTTGTGCAGAGGCGCTCCTCTCACTGCTCCATCTTCATAGCCAAGTATTGGGTTGGGTCTCTTCCTACATACTTCAGCTCCCTCCGCTCTCCTGCATCTCCCTCTGCTTACAACTCTCAGTCTAGCTGTTCCTGCAACTTTTCTCTCCCTTGTATCCATACCTCTGCTGGTAAACTCCCTTTCTCCTACAAGTTTCTGTTCCTCTGGAATAGTCTCCCCCCCCAAACCCATCTTTCACCCTCTTTCCATTATCTCAAGCGCATACTCAGACCAACACCAGTCACCTCCTGCAGCTGTACCCCCTCCTAGCCTGGGACCTCAATATGCCTTGATTGTTTTACTCTATGGGTCATATAACTGTACATTAGTTGTGCCTCCCATTGTATTTACTGTATATAGTTGCTAATTTATATATACTCTGTACATTGGTTCTAAGTTCACAAAAGTTTGTACTTAGTTCCTAGTTTTCTTTTCACTGTACTTTTGTCACTGCCTGTATTTGTGTTATATTTGCTGTTGTATCCATCACCCTTATGTAGCCCCGAGTTGCACCTGGAAATGAGCCTTGTGGTGCCTTTCCCAGTCATCAACTTTTAAATAAATAAATACATATTGTTACACTAGCTTTTTTAGCAATGGGGTGTAAGGCAGCCACAACTTATCCCACTCATAGATGCCTCAACTTGGCATGCTCAAGTTCCGAGAGATGTGTCTTCTGTAAATAGGTTATGTCGCAATTTAAGCATTTTAACTCCATGAGCAACCAGGAAAGTTTAACCGGGGAATTAATTACTTTTACATTATATGAAATCACATTTAAGTGAGCCATAGAACCCCTGTTGTAGTAAGCATTTGGACATCATAGCTATCAATTCTAAATATAGTTGACCCAGTCCCATACTTCTGTCCAACCAAGTTACTGTGTTCTTAAATGTACTGTACTGTAGCTGGTTTCAATGACTGGGTTTCCAAGAACAACTTTAACATATGAGCCAAACACTGGCTAAATAACACTGGCAACAGTAAACAGTTTAACAAGTATAACTATGAATAAATTGTAAAAACAAATAAATAAAAGGGGAAAAAAGATACCTAAACTTCCTAGGTAATACTGCAGCAAAGGTGCAGTGCCACAGGGGGTCACTATGACAGACAGGTAGCCCCGATGGAAAAGAGAGGGGATAGTGGCACTCACTATAAACTTGTTAGCAAGCAAGTGCCCACTTAATCACCCATCTTTTTACTGGAATTTGGCTGAAAAGCTTGGGCAAACCCCAGTTTCCAATAGAATGCCCCTCCCAGACAGTTCTGTTCTCTAAATAATCTGCATTCATTCGTCTAATCCATAGAATCAGCAGTGATGCACTGGGGGTTCCAATACTGAGAATAAGGCTTTAGATATACCCCAACCCCGGCGATAGACTATGACAGGGTGCATCATGGCCAAGAAGGTCCCCCTAACACACTTCTCCTGTTATGTCTCAAATGTTAAGACCAAGGTTCCATTACAATTTATTTGAGATATATCCACCTGTCATGGGCAAATTCCTAAGTTTCCTCACCCCCCCCAGCTCTAGAACCCTTTGTTCAGCTTGTACTTGGACAAAGCTCACATTAACAATTTGAAGGGGGTACCTGAAACAGATGGGTGCTGGTACATTTTGTGCAGCTGTCATTCAATTACAGCTTGCTCAGGTCTTCCCCGGACTAGACTAAATGGGCCAAACAGGGATTAAGAACACTATAGAAATGGATCGATGAGAGACTATACTTCACTGCAGACAGAATTTCACTTACCTAGAGTAGATGTCTTTAGGTATCTTCAGTTGAGAGATAGGGTTACTAAACTCCCCCCGAGGACCCATATTTTGAAACCCATAGACCCCTTGCTGAGCACAGTGATAGATCTGCTGGAACACCCAAAAAGGCTAGTTACACTGTGGCATCACAGTTACAAAAGGAGTCAGAAGAAACCACATTGGGAAGCATACACAGATCCTGGGTACAGGAAACGAGGACCCCATTTGACAACTCAGACTGGAATATAATATGGGAAGAAGCAAACTACCACAGCTTGCAATCTATGGAGAGAATGTAAAGAGCAGGTGTTTACTTCTAATAAATAGAAAACTGACTATTTATATATTGTAGTTTGATGTGTTAGTAATCACTTTCTACTTTCATAATAAAATATTTGTCAGTATAGTGAAACAAGTGGGTTTTTACCTTTGCTTTTCACACTGCTAGTGAAAATGAATTCAATAGAATTTTGGTACTGTATGTCAGAAACTGCCAGCTACTTAGGAGCCCAATGTATTGCAGTGAGAAACTAAAGATAGTTTTCTATCTTTTTCTAAAGATATAGATACTTCTTTCAGCAGTAAACTTTTATTTTTATGTTTGCACTGTTGTGGTCCATCTGTATGATTTTACAATTTGTATTTACTTTTTTCAATTTAAAGTTTATTAAAGCTTTCTAATAAAACATAACCATGAAAAGGTATGCATAATATATACTGTAACATAAACCACACAATGTATAACAAAGGAATACTACCTTAAAATTGTAAACATTCTGTGTGTTCTCTTCAATCACTCAAATACTGTATCTAATACACAGTAAAACCAGAATGATCTGTCAGATTTAATAATTACTATATCATCTTAACATTGAATAACTAAATGCAAGCAAATAGATTAGCAGATTTATGTTGAATGGAATATTCATTATGAGCAAAGAGCCAAGAATGGTCTCCAAATGTCAAAAAACACATCATTTTTATTACTCAATGAGTAACAAACTCTCATTATTTGCAACCCCTTCCAGACTACTTACGCATTGTTGCACAGATGGAATATTTGGTTCCTTCAAATTTTTAAGAAGCCTTTTAAAAGTTAAAGCCATATTTTCCTTACTTCCGAGATGTCATGCCAGTGTCCCCAATAGTAAAAACCAAAAGAGAAAGGGGGATAGGGAAATCTAAAACAGTTTGACATAGAGTATGAATTTGCTTCCAACGAGCTAGTACTTCCTTGCAATACCAGAGTACTGTAAGTGTGCTAGACCTGTATTAGGTTCTCCACGTCTCCAACAATGATCTTTAGCACACAAACCCAGGGCAAAGAGTTGTCTTGGAGAATAATAGAAGTAGTGTAGTATTTTGAACTGAATTAGTCTCCCTTGAACGTCTTTGGAGGCCTTGATCGCATTACCCCATGTTTTGTTCCAAGTTCCTGAAGGAATCGACAGGCCTAATTCTTCTTTCCACTTCAATCTGGCCTGTTCTGTAACAGAGTCATTTATTTCATTTAGCAACTTATATAACAAGCTAAAACCTTTAGGAAGGTAAACCATTTTAAAGAGTATTCCAAACTGAAACTGAGGGTAGGTTATAGCTTGTGTCCAAAACCTTGTTATAAAGGAAATCCTTATTTGTAAATAAAAGTAGAAGTCAGATTTGTTTAAACGAAATTTGGCTCATAGGTCTTCAAAGGACAGAAGTCTAATATTTACATCCATCAAGTCACCCAACACTTTGATGCCCTTATTTTTCCACCCAATGTCTTTAAGCCCTTTGTTTTCTGATGTAATCACAGGATTCCCCCATAAGGGCATAAACTATAATAAAGACAAAGAACCTCTGTGTGCAAACACTGAGGCAAGGGTTACCCCAAAGGGCATTTGGCTGGGAAGCCAAGTTTCAAGAAAATACAAAATCACACATGCCCACATAATGCAAAGCATCATGGGCTGCATATGCAAATCACCACAGAATGTTATGCTGGTTCAACTTTAAGCAGAATTGCATGGTGCCAAAAGGCCTCTCACACAGTTTGCAAAGGGTGCTAACAGATGACATCGACACATATTTCGTCCTACCAGTTTTTTATTTTAATGGGTTCACCACAACATACCCCAGACAGACTGTCTTAGGGTAGCTGGTTCATTCCACTGGGGTGTCAAACAGACGAGGCATACTGATGAGTCCTTGTAGGATGAAACATGTGTCGATGTCATCTGTTAGCACCCTTTGCAAACTGTGTGAGAGGCCTTTTGGCACCATGCAATTCTGCTTAAAGTTGAACCAGCATAACATTCTGTGGTGATTTGCATATGCAGCCCATGATGCTTTGCATTGTGCAGGCATGTGTGATTTTGTATAATGGTACAAACTCAACTTTTTTAAGAAGATTGAATTTTTTATAAACCATCACTGAGATCTGAAGAGCAGGTTGGTTTAACAGGCGGCGAGGGAATGAAGAATAAGTCTGGCAGAGTTGGGGGGCCACCAATTCCCTTTCAATTTGAACCCATAAAGGAGAGTCCCTATTATCTTGCTGGAGGAAGCAAGCAGCAGCTTGTTTAAGTCTGCATGCACAAAAGTATCCCTGCCACCATGGTAAAGCTAGGCCACCACTTACTGCTGGGGTTCTACGTTTAGATTTGAAAGCCTATGATGTTTCCCATCTCACAAAAAGTTGGGAACAATTTTTTCAATTTTATTAACCCAAATAGCTGGAATATTTGTCGCAAAATTGTTCATAAAGTAAAACAATTTGAGGGCAAAAACCATTTTCAGTGAGTTGATTTTTCCCCTTAGAGACAAGTGTAGTTTAGACCATCTATCTAGATCAGATCTAAGTTCATTTATAATTTTTGATAAATTATAATCCAAAATGTTCCCTATTGAATTAAAAAAACTTGATTCCCAATTAAGTTAATCCCTCACTAGGCCAAGTTATATCTGAAATATATTATAGTTTTGCTCTTTCAGAGTCTGAGGAACATAACTTCAAGCATTCCGTTTTGGACCAATTAACAAATAGGCTTGATATTTCACCAAAGGACTGCAGTAAAACCTTGACATTATGTAAAGAAAAAACAGGTTGGGTTAGGGTTAATAAGATATCATCCACAGAAGCTAGGACTTTGTTAATGTATTTACCAGTTTGCACTCCATGAATTCTGTTGAATTGCATGATTCTTCTAATGAGTGGTTCTATGGCTAGCACAAAAAGTAAAGATAAGAGAGGACACCCTTGCCTAGACCCTCTGTGCAACCGGAAGAGAGAAGATCAGAGACCATTTGCAATTATACAAGCCCTGGGACAGGCACATACAGTTTGTATCCAGTTGATTATGCCAGGCCTGAAATTATTTACTTTCAAAACATTGAAGAGGCAATCCCATTCTAATGAACTGAAAGCCTTGCCTATGTCTAATGAGATAGCTATTGAGGGGGATTTTTTATTCTTCGTTAATTGTGCAGACCAGAGTATAGTAAATAGTCTGCGGTAGTTATCAACAGCATGCCTTCCTTGCAGAAAGCCTACCTGTTCCTTATCTACCAATTTATTAAGGAGTTTAGATAGCCTAACAGCTAGGGCGTTTGCTAAAATTTTGTAATCAAAATTCAGGAGGGATATAGGCCTATAATTATCGCAATCTAGAGTGTCTTTCCCTTTTTCACTTAAAAGAGACATGTAGGCCTCATTCATAGAATTCGGTAACAACCCATCTTCAAAGGAGTTTTGAAATGCTTCTAGCAGGTGAGAGGCAATTGCACAGTTAAGATATTTATAAAATTCACTAGGTAATCCATCAGAGCCAGGAGTTTTCCCCTTTGGAACCTTTGCTATGACCTTTGAGATTTCTTGCAAAGAAAGCGGTCTGTCCAGTTGCTGTTTATCAGAGGGAGATAGGGAGGGAACTTGTGTTCTGTTAAGAAAATCTTGTATAAGATCTACCTGTACTAAACCCTGAGATTTGTACACGTTTTCATAAAAGTCCTTAAAGCAATCATTGACTTCCTTAACATTGTGCGTGACTTTCCCAGTTTTGTCTGATATTCTTTTAATATTATTCTGGTTCTGCAACTTGTGTAATCTATACGCTAAAAGTTTACTAGCTTTTTCACCCAATTCCCAATAGTTTTGTTTTATTCTGAACAGAACATATTACTTTTTTTTTTTTGAATTAATTTTGTTAATGTCGTATTTTAGACCTGTGGCCCTATAGAGTAAATCTGTTTTGTTTACTGGATTTTGCTTCGGTTCTAATGACATTTTGCTGAGTTCGGTTTCCTTACTTTCTAAAATATTTTGCTTCTCCTTTTTTTTCTTAGATGCAAAGGCAATAATACCCCACCTCTGATAAAGGCCTTGTATGCATCCCAAACCATTTTAGGTGATATTTCCCCATTACAGCTGGTATTGAAATAGGCAGCTGTTTCATCTTTTAACCATGCTTTAAATTGGTCATCTTACAAGAAAGAGGCATTGAACCTCCAGCTAGCAGATCTGTCAGACTTATTTTCAAATATCACTGAACTTTTCAGAAGGCAGTGATCCAAAATGAGAATGTTCTCATAACTATTATGACTTATATTATTACATAGCCCCAAAGGCAAAAACATATAGTCTAGTCTGCTCATGGTTCCATGCCTAACTGAAAGAAATGAATAGTCTCAACCCTGAGGATGTGCTAACCTCCATGCATCCATTAGCCCTAAATCCATCAATTTGAAGAATGAAGGGGGATGGCTCAGAGGTAATGTGAGGAAGTATTTCTTCACGGAGAGGGTTGTGGATGCATGGAACAGCCTTCCTGAGGAGGTTGTGGAGTCAAAAACAGTGGTGGATTTCAAGAATGCATGGGACAGTCATAAGGCAATTCTAGGGGGTGGGGGTAGAAAGAAGTAGGCTGTTGGTTAACTAGAATCTGCAGCTTATCCATTAGGTAGGGAAATGGGCAGACTGGGTGGGCCAAGCGGTCCTTATCTGCCATCAAATTCTATGTTTCTATGGCCTGGAGCACAGAGATCCTTCGAGCAGAAGTAATGGTAACTAAAAAGAGCACCAAGAGAGATAGCACATCTCATAGCTTACTGCTGGTTCAAAGGGAGGTAAAGTAAGCTTTTCCAACATAAAATTAAAATCCCAAGGTGGGGTGGGGTTACGTATAGATGGTTTCAGATGGAGGATCCCTCTCAGAAATGTTTTGGATACCGCCAACTGAGAAACCGTCTTCTTGTCTACCAGCGAGTGGTAGGTGGACTTTGAGCAAAGACTAGCTGAGTCCTGAGTCAGACAGGTGCAACAGGTAGTCCATCACCTGGGGCACCAGGCAAGAAAGAGGGTCCCTCTCTTTTGAGGCCACCCAAATGGAAAACCGTTTCCATTTCATAGCGTAAGTAGCTTGAGTGGATGGCTTTCTAGCCTCCACCAGAACTTGGGCAACCTTGTCAGAGACTCAAACGGTTAGCAATTATGTCTGAAGGAACCACGCATGGAGGAGTAGGGACCTGAGGCTTGGATGCACCAGTCTGCTCTGATCCTGCATCAACAGATTGTTCCGAAGAGGCAGAGGTACTGGGGGTTCCACAGTCAACTGCTGTAGGAGTGGGAACTAAATTTGCCTGGGCCAGAGGGGGGCGATCAGCAACAGCTGTGTCCCCTCTGCTTGAAGTTTCAGCAGAACCTTCTGCAGAATGGGAAAGGAAGGGAAGGTGTACAAGTATCTCCCTGTCCAACAGAGAGATAATGCATCTAGCCAGATAACACCAGGCCCTCGAATGAGCGGGCAGAGCTTAGGAAGCTTTGCGTTGGATAGGGAGGCAAATAGATCTAACTCTGGATGCCCCCAGCAGTGGAACAGATTTTCTGCCACTTCCTGGTGTAGTTCCCATTCATGAGCTAGAGCCAAGGAATGGCTGAGGCTGTCCGCCAAGATGTTGTGCACTCCTGGAACATGCACAGCCATGAGATGTAGGTCATGCTGGACTACCCAGTACCAGATCCGCATAGCTTCCCTGCACAGGGGATATGATTGGGTGCCTCCTTGCTTGTTGATGTACCAGACCACCAACATGTTGTTGGTCTGTATCAACAGTGCTTACACTGTCAGAAGGAGCTGGAAGGCCTGAAGGGCATACAGGACTGCCCTCATCTCCAGAATGTTTATGTGGAGCGAGGATTCCAACTGGGACCATTTTCCCTGGGTTTGGTGGTCTCCCAGGTGAGATCCCCAACACAGACCCGATGCATCTGTGGTGAGGGTCCAAGAGGGTGGGGAGGGACTGAACGGTGTCCCCTGAGACAAGCTCAGAGGGTCCTGCCACCACAAGAGATCCTTTTTGAGTGCACAGGACACCAGATTAGGATGATCCAGGTCATCGGTGCCCTGATCTCTTTGGACTTGTAATGTCCTTTGGGTGACTCTCATGTGCAGCCTGGCCAGAGGTATGGTTGGAATGGCCGCGGCCATCAAACTGAGGAGGCGTAAAAACACCCTGGCTGGGGCACGGCTGGAGGAGGCTACCAGTTTGGCCTGCTCCTGCAAAGTATCCACTCTGTCCACTGGAAGGAAGGACTTGCCCTGGACCGTGTCCAGTGTCGCTCCAATAAATTTGAGGTGTTGAGATGGGACCAGATGACTTGGGGTAATTCATGGTAATACACAGTCATGCAAAGAGGTCCAGGGTGGAGGACAGGGAATCCTCTAGTCTGGTCCTGGATGGGGCTGCTATGAGCCAACCACCCAGGTACAGGAACACATAAATTCCC
Organism: Neoceratodus forsteri; assembly: GCA_016271365.2. Taxonomy (NCBI): domain Eukaryota; kingdom Metazoa; phylum Chordata; order Ceratodontiformes; family Ceratodontidae; genus Neoceratodus; species Neoceratodus forsteri. The sequence continues at coordinate 130,275,577 of CM057452.1, forward strand.
TGGCAATGAAGTACCGCTGCCACCATTGCTAGGCACTTGGTAAAGATTCTGGGTGCCGAAGAAAGGCCAGAGGAGAGAGCTTTGAACCGGAAGAGCTCCCCTTGGAAAGAAAACTTCAGGAAGCGGCGGTGGCCCAGGAAAAATGGAATGTGCAGCTACGCATCCTGCATATCCAGTGCACAGAGCCAATGGTCTGTCTGAAGCAGCAGCAGGAGTCCCTGGAGCGTCAGCATGTGGAACCTTTTGTATTCTACATAAAGGTTCAGATGGCTGAGGTCTAAGATGGGCCTCAGGTCACCAGTCTTTTTGAGGAAGGGGGAAAAATGGGAGTAATACCCTTTTCCCCCTATGCACCTAGGGAACTGGCTCTATCACGGATTTTTGGAGTAGAGCCTGGATCTCTTCCCTTACCACAGTTATACAGTCTGAGGGATAATGAGATCATCTTGGAGGAGAGTCTGTAGGTTTTTCCAGAAACTCGATGGTGTGCCCTCTTGCTATGACGTGAATGACCCAGGAATCTGATGTGATGCCCTGCCATTCTGCTAGGTGGAGGGAAAATCTTCCCCACACTGGCTCCACACTGTTTGTAGGTGGTGGAGAAGAGGGTATAAAGGAGTCAGGAGGTGGAGCAATGGGCGGGGAAGGTACCGCCTGCAGCTCATTGGTTCTTGGGGGCAGGGGGAGAGGTAATGGCAGGTCCTGCTGCTCTCCTTTTATTTTGACACCTATTAAATGGCTGCTTGCCTTGGCATTTTTGCTGGCACCAAAAGGGCTGTATAGGCTTGAAGCCCACCTTGTACATGGATTGTACAGATCTCAGGGCCTGCCCACTATCCAGGAGGCCCATGATGATATCTTTGGTATCGCCCCTGAAGAGGATGGTCCTCAGAAGGGGGCATCCTGTATGGCTGCCTGAACATCCTGAGAGAGTCCAGAAATACAGAACTAAGTGTGGTGCCCAAGGCAGACTGCTGTAGCCAAAGAGTGAACCACAGAATTTGCAGAATCATAGGTAGCCCTTAAAGCATGCCTACAAGAAATTTTTGACAGCCTCAGGGCCTTAGTGAGCTCTGATTTAAGGTCCGAGTCCTCCACCTTTTCTAGCCTGGCCTTGAGTTGAGCCATGGTAGCTTTTTGGTATGAAATCATATGTGCCATGTAGTTTAAGGAATGTATGACACATGTAGAAGAGGAGTAGATCTTACAGCCAAACTGATCTAACTGCCTCGACTCCTTGTCAGGCGGGTAGGTGCTCATATGTTTCAGTTTTGAAGTCCGGTCATGAGCCGCAGCAATCACAATGGTGTCTGCCTTCAGGTGGGAACACAGATAAGGGGCACTCTCATGTGAATGGCAAGCCCAGTCCATCTTCTTAGGGATGGCCAGGATAGAGTGAGGCATCTGCCAGGTAGCAGAGGTGAGATCCTCATGTGGCTCTGTCCACAAGGGGATCGGTATGGGTGATGTCCCAGCTAGGTCCAAATGTTCTGCAAGGCATTTGTGTTTCAGGTCCTGTTCCTCTGCATTCCAACTGTTGACTTGTTGGAGGATGCGGAGGAGTTCAGTGAAGGAAGGGTCTTTGGGAGAAGACTTAGGAAACTCCTTACCCTTAGACAGCGTGATTTCTGAAAGGTTTCAGAGGACAAGTCAGAGGAATTAGCCTCCGAGTCCAAGGATTCTCCCTTCTCAGAGGTCTTCATCTCAGTTAGAGGGAACTCTGGAGTATCGCCCACAGAAATGTATGCCATGGAACGGCCTGACCTGTGAGAACCCACGGGTGACAAAGAGCTTGGGGTTGGGGTTGCCACTGAGGCCAGCAGTCTCCTGTCCAAATCCGCCACTAACTCTGATCTGGCCTCCTGTCACCAGGTCTGGAACATGGCCTGGAAGTCCAGCGGAAGCTGAGGTTGATGTGGAAGCTGGATGTATTGGTAACCCACCCTTGGGTAATGGGGGGGTAACTTGGAGCCTGGAAAGGGGCCCAATAGCTCAGTGTCGGATATCCATAGTAAAAACCATGGGAAAAAGGAGTCAATGTTAGGTAGTCTGACATCAGCAGGCCTGGGTAACGAGGGTAGCCCATGGGCGGAACATGGTGAATACCCTGGTGATCCAAGAGGGTCCCGGAGGGCCACAAAGGAGGCAGAACAGAGGGACCTGGAAGGTTATCTGGCATCGTGAATCCCAGCATCAGGGTAGCTGACATCAGAGACATCACAGGGAAGCCTAGAGTCCGATTCTCAGGTGTTGGAAAGGATGGCGTCAGACTTGGGGGGCCTGATGGAGGCTCAGATGGTAGTTGGGCCAATGGACCTGATATCAGAGGCTCAGAGCCTGATGTAGGGATCCCTAGCATTGGGGCTGAGGAAGGGCCCGATGGGGTAGGAAGGTCCCTAGGAGATGGTGGAGGTACCAACTCTGATGTGAGAGCTCTGGGAGAAATATCTGTGGGGGTCTGGAGGGTTATCAATGCTGGAGTGGGTGAGGAGAGGACAACCTCCAGGTGATCCACTTCCCCCTCGGTCCCAAGTAAAGGGTCGGGCACAGGAGGTTCCACCGGTAAAGGTGGAGAGGAAGGCTCCCTGACAGGGGAATCTGATGGGAGGGCTGGTCTTGGGAGGTCAGCGTGCTCAGCCGGACATCGGGTGTGTCGGCATCAGCCTCTGATGGGCGAGGTTCGACCGGGCGGGTACCAGAGTCGCTAGTGTCCGACTTATCAGTCAAAGGAGGAAGAGCCAGGTAGACAGGGGAGAAGCCTCTGACCAGCTTATCAGCAGATGTTGGGCAGGTTCCCTCCAGGCGAGAACTCGACTTATCGACGACTGGGCGTGCTCTGGAAGGACCGGAGTCCGATTTACCAGTATTGACTGGCATCTACCGGAGGTCCTGGTGGGCGACTTACTGGTCAAGGATTCGGACTTGGAGCTCGACTTGATGGGTTTAAGAGAGGCAGAGGAACCGGAGGAACTGGACAACAAGGCTTGGACAGTCACCAGGGGAGGCAGCCGAGGCGCGGTCTTGTCCGCAGATTTTAAGTTCCATGACCTTGCTAGTAGTGAGCCGCTCTCGGTAAACCAGACCCTCCTGGTGCTTCTCTTTTTCTTCTTAACCTCCAAAGAAGGGGAAGAAGTGGAGTCCCTCAGCTTCTGCATTTCTTGCTCTAAAGAGGCCATCCTGGATTTTAAAAGATGGGCTTCTAGGGCCTGCTGCCTGTGTTTGCATGGGACCTGGTTGAAGGGCTTGCAATCCGAGCAGACCTTGATGTCGTGGGCCAGGCCTAGGCAGAAGAGGCAGAACTTCTGTCTGCCCTTATGAGGAATCTGCAAGCTGCACTTCTCGCACTTCTTCTTGGTCTTCAGAGGATCAGATGGAGAAGACATAAAAAATAAGAACGACAAACTATTAATGGTAGAATTATACTTATCAAGATAGCGATTGACTGGAGCAATGTTCACCTCGAGGTCCTTGCACAGGTCAACAGCGGAAAAAAATGGAAGGCGGGCAGGGGGACCACCCACTTATAGGGTCATGCTGTGATATTGGGTGAGCGGTCCCCTGTCAGACATTGCTAGCAAACATTTGCTGTGCGGTCCTGATGCCAGAGGCCGCAATCCTACATGTTTTGACCTACTGCAGGAACCCTCTCAAAGTAAAATCTGTGGGATTTGTGCCCTGGCACACTGGGATGGGGACATGTCCTAAGTAGTGGTGTCCTAGAAGTTCCTATCCCTGCTGTCATTCCGGACCCCCCCCCCCAACAAACTATCCTATTCTATTTTTAATGCTTTTCTTTTCTGAACTACTGTATATTTATCAAGTCGGGAAATATTTTGTGTATTAGACAGTCTGACATCTTTTCAGTTAAGGCCTATGGCATAGTATTACTTTCTGAACATCAATTTTTTTGTTACGTATCCACATTTTTATAATACGAATGGTCTCCTATTAGAAGGTCACTTGCTGAAAGCACTTCTGAATATGGGAAACACAGACATAACATGCATAAATAAGCAGAACAGCACTGGCTATTGGGGGTGAGTAGTGCGCTTATTTAGGTGATAGGAAGATAAGCCTTCCAGGTCTCCATAACCTCAGCATGTTGCATGCTGTCCAGCCTGGAGCATGAGCATCAGGATGTCATCATGATGCTCCGCCCACCCACATCATCACAGACATTCCCCAACCAGACTGGTTTATATGGAGCAAAATAGAAATGCTCAGATTGGTTGTGTCATTAGTGTGTGACTAAGTATTTTAAAACTGTTGCTTATAACTTTTTAAAAGTACAGTAGTTCACTGTACTGTGGTAAAGACTCTGTGCACCACAGGTTCAAAAACCAAAAATTTACTTTATGTTTCTACACATTTTTCCACAGAGGCATCCCCTTCTTTTTCCCCCGAGGAAGCCCAATTGGGGGCAAAACACTGAGTAGACTGAGAGGCTCCTTGTAAAATACTGAACAAACTGTGTCTGAAGCAGCTTAAAGATTGTCTCAAGTGACTGATTCATTTTATTCCAGATGTGTTGGACATATGACCAGATCTATTAATTTCTTTTGTTACTGTAGTTATGTTTATCCTCCTTTGGGGGCCTGCAGGTGGCTTCTGGCTTTCTGTGGAGAGCTCTACTTAGCCCCTTGGGGCTTCATATAGCTTGCAGTGCCCCCCTCCTTTTTCCTCCATTTTTGTCTCCCACCTGTCCTGAGACCCATTGCAAATCCAATTATGCATGTGCGTGGATGTGAGCATGCATGCCAAGAACCTAGTAATGGCCTCTTCCCCCAACTCTGCCTAATGCCACTTTTCCTATTGGCTTGGCACCACCATCAAGCCTCCAATCGGTGGCAGCGAAGAGCCAAGGAGAAGTATCCCTCCCCGGGGGAGGAAAGCTACCTGACGGCTTCTCATTCAGCTACCCCCCCCAGGCCAACCCCAGGCGACCCCAGCTTGTTCCCAAACACGGGTCGCCAGTGTGGCACAAGGTGTGGTGTCCAGCACCTCAACCCTCAGCACCACTGGGCCAGTTAGTTTTGTTTCTTCTTTAAGTTCTGTTATTTGGAAGAGGATGCAAAACATGGCTTCCAGATCACATGTCCAGGCAGGTATTATGAGAAATACTAGACAGTGTAAAGTTCCCACGAGCTCATCTAGGCTGCAGACCCTGAAGCAAAGAGGGTAAAATGGTGGTTTCCTGGTTCCAGGTAAAAATCAGGTGGTGACAAAGGATTAGAAGTCCCTGACAGAGAACTGTCCTGTAAGCGAGGGGCCCAAGGAGAAGTTTTTGTCACAATTGCAACTGTAGCAGTGGGCTCTCTGTCACAACTAGTGACAGTTTGATGCAGATCAGTGTACAGATTTAAAGCCAGAATTTGTACACAGTGTGCTTTCCTGTGAGGCAGGAACTCTGGGAGAGAGGTAAAAGCCTTACCTAGCACATGGGTGACAGAATGCCTGCAGAAATATACCTTATGTGGCAGAGTCCCCCCCCCCCACCGGAAGTTGAAGCACACTACAGGACAAACCCCTCTCATCTTTCCCATCTTTTCAGTTTACTGCAGTAGCACCTTTCTTGCCTTACGTCTCTCTCTTGACCTTTTCCAATCTCCCATTATGGTGGGGTGGCCTCCCATCGTAATTTCTTTACTCTAATCCCCCCCCATTTATATCAGTTTCACCCGTCCTGGTTAGTGTGCATACAATAAGAGATCAAATGAAGTCTCATAATAGGGGTTAAACAATTATATGGTATCAGGTTAGGTTAATATTAAAGTTTATGCAAAACCTTAGTCCATGGTATTATAACCCCTAGTTATGTGTTAATTGATAACGGTAACTTAAAATGCTGGCCAGAAAAAAGGAAAGAAACAGAGCTCTATACAGGAATGCCTGTATTAGGAGTTTTGTTCAGTTATTGTTTAAAGAAATGCTCTGCTACTATTCAGATCCATTTGGAAACTGTCTCTGAAGTACATAGTAGAGGTTTTCAGGAGGGAACTGTAAGCAAAAGCCCTGCAAGAAGATTGCAAAATCTCCAGCTTAGTGTAGCATAGTTAGAAAAGATGAGCTCCTCAACCTATGACAAATTTAATGTACAGCAGCTTCGTGAGCTGTGCGCAGACGGGGGGGATTGTCTATGAGGGACTGACAAAGGATGGACTCATGGAAGCCCTGTCAGTGCATGACCGAATGCAAGGGGGGCAGATGGTCTCAGAGGGGCATGACCAAACACCTGTGCAGCAGGGGGTCAGTGAGGAAGGTGACCAAGATAACAAGACTGAGGTCACAGCAGCTGGGTCAGAGAGTTACCTTGAGGCACGAGCTAGTGAAGCAGTACAGCCCAAACCTGAGCTAAGAGCTAGTGCAGCCGGGGCTCAGGTTGAGATCCTGAGAATGGAGCTTACGCTGAAGGAGGCTGAAAGGGAGAGAGTAAGGCTGGAGACTGAAAAAAAGAGAGAAAGCACACCAGCATGAGACTGAGAAAAGAGAGAAGGCACGCAAGCATAAAATGCTGATGTAGGCAGAAAGAGAGAAGGAACAGGCAGAACCAAACAGTGACAAAACGAGATCTAGAGGCAACAGCATGAGAAACTGTAAATAATGGCATAGGGGGTCCAACTCATGAAGCCACAATTAATTAAAAAATGTTTCTGCAATAATGGGAGGGAGATCTTGATTTGTTTTTAAAATCATTTGAGAGGGTATGTGTGCAGTTTAAACTGGATAGGGCTCATGGATGACTCACCTTACACCATTGCTTTTGTGGCCATGCTGATATCAAAACTTTGTTGTTTCGTGGACCTCAGGTCTGTCTTTGACAGTATTAGCCATAAATTATTATGGTAGAAATTGCAAGCTTATAATACAGACCCCTTCCTGTTGGATATTATAATAAGGTTGCATCAAATCACCTGGGTAAGAGTACAGTACAATCAATCTGGAGGACTAACATCTGTTAGAACTAATCTTGGAGCCCGACAGGGATGAATTCTTGACCCTACTTAATACTATAATAGAATGGTTGACTCTTCCTGAATTTCATTCTCCAAGTGTGTCAAATAGAAAGGTAAGCTGCTTAGCTTACGCAGATGATATAGTACTGATTTCTAGATCATAACTTGGCCTACGAAGGAACATGAATCCTTTTGTTGTATTATGCAAGGACAGTAGATTGATTGTTTATATAGATAAAATCAAATTAGTAGTTTTTGGCAATAAAAATAGATTCCAAGGCTATTTATGGAAAATTCAAAGATCGAAACTCAAAATGATTATGATTAACTGGGAGTAAGATTCTCAGTCAATTTTTGCTGGAACAGGCATCTTTGACTGACTGAAGCTAAGTTAAAGATGGTATTTAATGCATTTAAAAGATTTAATTGTAAATTGGGAAAGGTACAGTTCAGAGTACACACACAATTATTAATGCCAAAATAACAACTAGTGCGCTACATGCAGCTGAAATCTGGGCCTTCTCTAATATAAAATCACTGAAGAAAGATATTTCGCTACATACTGTGTGTCCCTAAGTCAGTTCCTGCAGAGGTTTTAAGATTGGAACTTGGCCAATTCTCGGTCTCTACCCTTGTCACAGAAAGACACCTGATTTTTCTTCTCAATCTTTTTTCAACTACTTGGGCACAGGCTCCCTAGGCAATGTCTGGAAGAAGAAATTAAATGAGGAAATGTTTCACTTGTCCATTGGTTAAAACTATTAAAGAAAACTTATTTCCACTGGGTTTGGGACATTTATTATATGAAATTTATTACGGACCAAGATTTTGACGTTATTTCTCAAATAAAGAAAAGGGTTAGAGATACAGCTATTTCCAGGGACTTTCTCCAGGTTTCTTGTCTTCAAAATTTCAAATGGTAGAAGCAGATTAAAACTGTATGTTATCTTGAACCTTACTTAAACTGTCTAATCCTTGAGATCGTAAACTTCCTTTTCTAGGTTCAGAATGGAACTTTATGATGCAAATGATATACATTTCAAACAGAAATGACCAGATAATAAAATGCACCACTGTAAATGTGAGATGCAGGTTGAAGATGACCTTAAGTATATTACATGTATATGCCTCTTGTATTCAAAGAAAAGAGGTTATTGGTTAGGCCCTATACTTGCTGAACTCAGTCTTCTAATCAATCAGTCAATCAAATCTTTATTTATACAGGCGAACATCATTGAGCATCATTGAGCTTCCCTTGGATCAATTAATACCAGTGTTGTACAATACTTGGTGTGTCAATTTTTAACAGGTTATCTGGCTTTTTGTCAGCCTTGAAACTGTAAATAATAATAATTTAGACAATTATATTCTATAGGGGACAGAGGAGTCTTCTTTTTTGCCACAGATTAGCCTTTTTTCCCCCAATATTCAATAGTTTTTTGATTTTGGAATTTTGAGATTACGGGTATGATACGTGGATGGGGTTGTAGGTAACCAGACCTGAACCCATACAAGGCCTGTTTAGTCCTGTTTCAGGATTACAAAAGATTTTTGCCTCCTCCGCCCCTTATTTCTGACTTCTTTTTTACTTTAGTGGATTATATTACAGCAACGGTTATGTAATATGGATTAACTTCCATGAGTAGCACTGTAGTCTATTTTTTTTTTATAATTAACTATGTCTTATGGTCTTCGTACATGAGAAGAGTTATTTTCTTTGTATTTATTTTATGGTTGTAATGATTTTTAAACTGAACAATAAACTCTACTGTACTTTACTGGCCGTGCTTTGCATGCATTTACTAGAATGGATGATAATGATTGCATGAACTATGGTAAAGTATAAAGGGTGTTACTAAAACATTTTGAACTGACTCCTGAGGTTTATAGGTGAAAATTCAGAGAATTAAGAAAGGGCCCAGAACACGGCTGTGTAGAACTGCATGTCCAGATGTATGACTATCTAGATCATTGGGTGGATGGGGCTAAAGTTAGGACTACAGCGCAAATAAAAAATTTGATTGTGAGGGAACAATTTCTTAGAATTGTAGCTGATGACTTGTGCATATGGCTGCTGGACTGCGCATGCAACTCCACAAAGGAGGCAGCAGAAAGTGCTGATTTGTATGTCGCCAGCAGACCACATTTGCAGCGCATGAACAATGGGAGTGGGGCAACACATGGTTCTAAGGGACCCAGGGAGGGCAGCCTAAAAGAAACCAGCCTGCCCCTTAGCCTGAAATAGAACCCACCGGTTATAAAGAGAACAAGGAGCCAGGGATAAGGCAGGCTTGATTTGCCAGAAAGTGGGCACCTATTCTATGACTTCCCTAAAAACAGGAGCAAAGGGCAAAAGCCTGTGGGAGGGGGTGACCAAGACAGTACTCAGCAGTTGGTAGCCTCACACACACTGTAGTGCCACCAAACTCCACCATTCATATGCACCCTCATCTAGTTAATGGGACAGTAAATACAGGTTACTCACCTGTAACAGGAGTTCTAGGAATGGTATATGTTGTTCATCCACACTGTCTGGGCAGGTTCCTTGCCACTTTAAATCTTGCCGGAAGGTCTTCAAGTCGGCTCCTCCCACCCACCTGGGTGGTAAAACTCTTGGCTCCACCCCATGATGCCAGATCTAGCCTGCTGGAAGTCAGGTTGTGCGTTGAAGCCGGGGAGGTCGGGTGGGTCGTGTGGATAAACAACATATACCATTCCTAGAACTCCTGTTACAGGTGAGTAACCTGTATTTCTAGGGACATGGATATGTTGTTCATCCACACTGTCTGGCAGACTCCTAGCAGTTCTCCGGGAGGAAGGAGGCAAGGCGCACACCCCCTACTTGGGAAATAAAGACTGGAGAACTGAGGCCCCAAAACCAGCATCCCGGCGTGACTCAAGGTCGATGTGGTAGTGGGTGATGAAGGTGTGTGCTAACTTCAGTTAGCAGCCCTGCAGATTTCCTGGATAGGACATCCCTGGAAGCAGCCACCGATGCAGCGATATGGCGGGTAGAATGAGCTCTTATCCCTTTGGGAGGCTCCATGCCCACCAACCTATAGCAGAGATCTATGCAGGAGGTGACCCACCTGCCTATCGTCCACTTGGCTGCAGGTCTGCCAGGTGCGGCTTCAGCATAGGTGACAAACAGCTGGCGAACCTCTCCCCGAACTTCAGGCATCCGCTCCTTATAATCAGCGAGCGCTCTTCTAGGGTCCAAAGTATGGAGCCTATATTCGGCCTTCGAGGTGTGATTGGGGTAGAACACCGGCAGAGTCAACACCTGGTTAAGATGAAACTCCGACACCACCTTCGGAAGGAATGTCGGGTGGGGGCGCAGGACAACCTTGTCCCTGTGGAAGACCAGATAAGGGACTCGATGGAAAGTGCCTGGAGCTCTCCCATCCTTCTGGCTGACGTGATAGCCACCAAGAAGGAGGTCTTCCACAACAGGTGAGAGATGTCACACCTGTGCATCGGTTCGAATGGCTTGCCCATTAAGCTTAGCCAATGCCAGCAGTAGATCCCACGGAGGTTCGCACTGGAGGGATATGTGATCAAGGCCTTTGAAAAGCACCCGACCACCTTCTCCTACCACTGACTGCTTCCGGCCAGCCCGATGAGAGATGGCTGTTTTGTGCACCTTAATGGGCCGACAAGCCCTTGCTGAGAAAGGGACCACAGGTAGTCCAGAATGCTTGCCAAGGAACAGGAAGAAGGGTCCAGGCCCTTGCCCTGACACCAAATGGAGAATCTCTTCTATTTGAAGGCGTAGCATTTTCTGGTCGACTCCTTATGGGACGCCTCAACGACATTGAGGACCTCGTCGGAAAGACCCAAGGCCTGGAACTCTAGCCACTCAGGAACCAGGCCATCAGGTGCAGGGATTGAAGGTCCAGATGGAATACCTTCCCCTGATTGACTGAGATCAGGTCCGGGTGGGCTGGAAGCAGCTCAGGAGCCTGGAGCTGAGACTGAGGAGATCTGATACCAGAACTGGCGGGGCCAGTCTGGGGCTACCAGAATCACCTGCGCCTTGTCCCTCCTCGCCTTGAGAAGCACCTTGTGGATCAAGGGAAATGGGGGAAAGGCGTAGAAGAGGCCCGGGGTCCACAGCCTCGAGAAGGCATCCCCTGCAGCAAGCCCTGCTGAGAGGGGCGAGCATGAAACAGCTTCAGCTTCACATTCTCCCTGGAGGCAAACAGGTCAGCCTGAGGTGTACCCCAGTGGGAGAAGAGATCTTGTACTACCTCCGGCAGGAGAGACCACTCGTGAGACGCAGCCCCTATCCGGCTTAGGGCATCGGCCAGGGTGTTGGAGGCTCCTGCCACATGAATGGTGAGGAGATCCGCCTCCAGGCTGCGCATGAGTGACCAAATGCGAAGAGCTTCCCTGCACAGAGGCATGGAGCACGTCCTGCCCTGGCAGTTTAGGTAGTACATGGTCGTGGTATTGTCCGTCTGGACCTGAACCACTTGACCCTGTAGAAATGGAGCGAAGGTGGTGAGGGCTAGACAAACCACCCGAAGCTCCAGCAGGTTGATATGGCATCGGGACTCCCGAGGGGATCAGAGGCCATGCGCTCTGTGCTCCCCAGATGGACAACCCAACCCATCACAGAGGCATCGGTCGATAGCGAGACCGTCGGCTCAGGGTGGACAAATGGGATGCCCTCCTGCAGATGTGCTGGAACAGACTACCACTGGTGAGTGTTCCACATCCCCTGGGTCACTGTCACTAGCTGATCCAGCAGATCGAAGTGCTGTGACCATTGGCTGGCCAGCCCCCACTGAAGGGGACGCATGAACCAGTGGGCCCAACGGACCACGCTGGTGCAGGCTGCCACGAGGCCCAGGAGGTGCAGGAAGTCCCGGGCAGGGTGCAATTTCCCAACCTGAAATGATTGGGCAAAGGAGGAAAGAACCTCGGCCCTGTCCGCCGGGAGCCGTGCTCTGGCTCGTAGAGAGTCGA